>CM053026.1:549637431-550849097 GCA_028564925.1 Lithobates sylvaticus
TGAACTTGTCTCAATTAAGAGCCATTTAAGTGTCATTCTCTCTGCTGGTTCATTCCTCTGCTATCAGCATGAGTCACTTCTGACAAGTTTTCCTGACACCAAGAGAAAAATGGTGACAGGGGAGGAACCTCCAGCTGATTGACAGTCTCAGTTCTGTTCCTGCGTGCTGTGTGAAGGGAGAAGCATCCCTTCCCTCCAATCAGCTCTCAGAGCTCTCCTCACTGAGCTCTGCAGAGTGTAACTTCAGCTCTCCACCCCTTTTTCTGACATTTCAGAGAAGCGTTATAAATTCTAGACTTTGAATGGATGCAGAGAAGAGAAGACTGCAGAAAAACCAGGTACAACTTATTTAAAATTAGTTTCAGCTCTGTGTATCACCTGAGGCCAGTCACTTCACTAAGTATACATAAGGGTTTACAGCTACTTTAATCTAACATTGGGCAGAGACAGCTAATTTGCCATTTTTAGCCATTAAAGCAGCCATCCTCAACCAGGGTTTCTGTGGAATCCTAGGGTTCCTCCAGAGGTTGCTTGAGCTGTGGCTTACTGACTCCCCATTTGATGATGCCGGTATAGTTTCAGGGCCAACACTACCTGGTAAAACCAGCAGCATTGATAGCAGTGATCTCTTTAGCAGCGTGTAAGGATAGCATTCTGACCAACATTGTAAGAGGCATTTTTCCCATTGACCCCTATGAATTTGATTTAGTTGGGGTTTCCTGAGACCTGAAAATTATTGTAAGGGATCCTTTAGAGCAGGGGTCTCCAAACTTTTTCAGCAAAGGGCCAGTTTACTGTCCTTCAGACTTTAGGGGGGGTTATTGTGGCCAGTAGGAGTAGAAAACATCCTGACATGAGTGCATTTATTATTTTTTCCTGGAGCCTGGAAAGCATTGCACCCGTGATCAGTGGATCAGTACAATGTTAGGTTTCTGCAGACAAGCCCTGCATCCTTCAGTCACTACCTCCATATGGGCTGTCAGTTTGAAAGGTGCAGGGCTTGCAAATGAACTACGAGGGCGCTCCCAAGAAGAATGCATAGAAGCAAACTGATCACTCCCTGGATGTGCTTCCATGCCAAGTGTGGTCAGCTTGAAATAGGAAAGCAAGGTGACTGGCAGGATCAACAGGTATTTCACATAAAGGAAGTTTTTCAAAGAGAACATGATACATTTTAACGGACGTACATGGTACAACATACATATTAGGAATATAAAACATTTGGGTAACAGACCCTTTAATAATAATAATAAGTAAAGCCAATAATAAGGCACATTTTGATGAATACCTCTTGCTGACAGCTTTTTGGTGTTGATAATTTTGGCTGCGTACTCTTGTCCCGAGGTAATCTTCATGCATCTCCTCACCACAGAGAACGCACCCCTGAAAACCAAAAACAAGTTTGTTGAAATCGTTTCATCAGTAAAAGATTGTCTGATGTGATAATGGAGAAATGTTGCCCATAGTGGACTGCCTTTCACAGTTTTCTAGAAGGCGTTTAGGATTAATGGCGTGTGGAGGAAATGTGTTTCTCGGAAGTCATCCGACACCACCTCCTGTCTCATTAATATGTCATGTAGTGGTGTAGTGGTTAGCACTTTCACCGAGCAGCAAAAAGGGTCGCTGGTTCCAATCCCGAGCATAACACCTTCTGCCTGGAGTTTGCATGTTCTCCCTGTGCCTGCGTGGGTTTACTCCGGGTACTCCGTTTCCTCCCACCCTCTAAAGACATGCTGGTAGGTTAATCAGATCCTGTCTAAATTGTCCCTAATATGTATGAATGTGTTAGGGACCTTAGGATGTAAGCTCCTTGAGGGCAGGGACTGATGTGAATGTATACGCATAGCGCTGTGTAAATTGACTGCGCTATATAAGTACCTGAAATAAATAAAATGAAAGTATTCATACATCTAACAAAGTACACATCAGTGTGTAAAGTGGTGTCACCCTCTTTACTTGTCCTGATGAACGCTGGACTCTGAGAGTTGGCATACATTACCAAGCTTTGTGACATGATCATTGCTTTATTACCATCATCCAGTCATTTCTCAACTCCTGCACCTAAAATGTGCTCAGGGTCGATTAGCTCAAAACGCTGTTTGGTGACTTTCTTGAATGGTGATACATGGTCATGTAAACCAATCTCCGATTACTCAACACACATTCTACTCTCTCCTACAAAATGCCTTCTGTTCGCTTACCTGACTGCATTACAACCATCTCATCTTTCACATTCTTAACACCCACTTTAGCAATTAAACACACACTTAATGGATAGTTGTCATGTAAAATAGGAAAACCTACAAAAAAACAGAGAAGCCTGGCTGACTTTTAGAATAAGTATCTCACATAGCATTATCAATATTAAAAAAAGAAATAAAAGAAAAAAACTATCAAGAGTTGCTCCTTCTTTTATTATAAACCTTATTCCGATATTGTTGCACACGTCAAAGAAAATAAAAGCAGGCAGACTAAATATACTAGAGTATATATCGGATTCAGAGCAGCTTGCTATGGGGGCACCCCGAGCCAAGCTGCTACTCTGTGTGTCCATTCAGACATTCAGACACAGAGCCGCAGCTCGACCCCACCCCCTCTCTCTCCTCCTTGGCTCACTGATTTTAAATGACAGCAGCGGGAGTCAATGGTGCCTGCTGCTGTGTCTCAGCCAATAAGGAGGGAGTCCTGCCCAGGCTTTCATGCAACATCGCTGGATCGAGATGGGGGCTCAGGTAAGTATTAGGGGGGTTGACGGGTGCTGCTGCACAAAGAAGGTTTTTTATCTTAATGTACAGAATGCATTAAGATAAAAAGAAAAAAACTTCTGCCTTTAGAACCAAATTAAGGCAGAAGCCCTAGAGAATAAAATTGTTGGGTTTTGCAATTTTTTTATGTCACATATTTTTGGCGCAGGGGTTTTTCAAGCAACGTTTTTGAAAAAAAAATTACACTTTTTTGAATTTTAATGGAAAAAAAAATACTCAACCCAATTTTTGGTAAAATATAAAAGATGTTATGCCGAGTAAATACCAAACATGCCCTGCTTTAAAATTGCGCACACCCAGGCAACGGCGACAAACAGTGTCAATTTTACTATCCATAGGCAATGCATTTAAAAGCATTTGCAGGTTACCACTTTATTACACAGGAGGTATGGTGCTAGAATTACTGCCCATAATCTGACGATCGCAGTGATACCTCAAAAAAAATTATTTATTTATTTTTATTTTTACACTTTAACCTTACATTTTTTTTATTGCTTTTTTGCTATCACAAAGGTGTCCATTTATAAAACAGAGATCAGCCTTGGTCCTCAGGATCACAGCTGATCTCTGGGCTGTACTGGTTTATGTAGCTGAGATAAGGAGCAGAGAACATATTCTCTGCTTCTCATCACAGTACAGGACCGTTATGTCACAAACGGCCAGTTTATAAATGTGAGATCTGAAGATCTCACAGCCATTACACTGAAATATCTCCCTTCCAGATTCACCAGCTCAAAGGTGCAGAATCTGGGAGAGAAGCTGGTGTGATTAGAGGAAGAAGGCTTCTTTCTTCCTAATACCAGCACCAGTGGGTTAAAAATGAATATTAACAACATATAAATATATACTATATACAAGTGTGTATATATATATATATATATATATATATATATATATATATATATATATATATATATATATATATGTGTAACAGCACAGTCTAACTAAAGCAACGGCACGTACGTGCCATTGCTTCAGTGCGCATGTGCCAATGACATCAGCACATGCAAATACAGGGGATATCTCCTAAACCATTCAGGTTTAGGGGATATCCAGGGTAGCTACAGGTAAGCCTTATTATAGGCTTACCTGTAGCAACAAGTGTGTTGTAAGGGTTTACAACCACTTTAATTGAACAAGCTGAGGATAGAAGCTGATTGGCTACCATGCACAGCTACACCAGATTTTGCACTCTCCAGTTTTAGCAAATCAATCCCACTGTGACATAGCAGTGTGAACTGGTCTCATAGGGAACAATACTTTATTGCCTTGTCTTGTGCTGAGACTGCAGACTTGCCCAGCACGATCCCAGTGCACCAAGTGGTGTGAATGACCTTGTAAAGAGGAATTCCAGGTATAGATATTCTAGAAATAGTTACATTTGTCCAGCTTGGACCAATGTAACCATATACTGTATATATCATACCTGGGCAATACCTCTGAAAACTGGAAATTACTGAAGAAGACACCCCTATCTCAGGGATTTCCACTTGCTTCTGGTTCCCGTGCTGAGGGGTTGGCCTGCTGTATAGTGAACACAGTAGGCCATCCACTTAGCATGGGCACCATTTTAGAGAATGCTTTGCACTTTCTGAATAAATGCAAGGCATTCATTCAAAATAATGCAAAGCATGCTCTAAATGGCGCCTGTGCCGTGCGGCCGACGACCTGTGTTCACAATGTAGCAGGCTGGCTGCTCTGCACAAGAACCAGATGCAAGTCAAAATCCCTGAGAGAAGGGTGTCTACAGTGATTTCCAGCTTCCAGAGGTATTGCCCAGGTATGGTATATACACAAGCTGGACAGATGTAACTACGTATAAAATATCCATATCTGTTGGACAGTTCATAAGTGCTATATATTGTTAAATGCAAAGAACTGAGAAGCTCTCCATTTAGAACAAGCAGGTTGACATTTTCTTGGTAGAGTATAAAAACGAACAATTGTTGTCTGTGTAAAGACTGGAGACATCCATACTTCACCAGAATAGGAATAGAGGGGAAATTTCCAATTGCGGTGACAACTTTCTAAAAGGTCATAGCATAGGATGCACAAGATCTGCCCCAGTACTAGCACTTTTTAAAGTCGTTTTTAAATTTGCTAAAAAAAAAATGCATACACTAAAAAACGGGAGAGTTTGTTGTCTGCCTGAGACATAATTCATCCCAACAGCTTGGACAACTATGAAATGGACTACTGTATATGTTAAAGTGTCAATAGGCTTATAAAAAAAAAAAAAAAAATAGAATAAGTTTAAAAATCAGACCTTTGAACTTCTCTTTTGAAGGCTACTGTTCTAGCCCTACATGGTCTTACAGTAGGTTACATGTTAAGGTTACCCGATTTTCAAAGGAAAAATCCTGAGATGGGACACCCTACCGACAATGCCAATGTTTAAAACACACCCAGACAATCCACATCACACCGCCACCACCACCCATTTGTATCATGCCCACAAACCCAAACCCTGATTCATAACATGCCCTCAGACAATTGACCACAGACTTTTAGAACAAGGGGGCAGACATTCAAGGTTTAAACAAATAGATTTCAAATAGGAGCCACCAAGATATGCATGCATAGTTGCCTTGAAGGTATCAAGAAGAAAAATGCAGCCATGTAATGCACTGCCCACCAAATACCTGAAGGCATGGCCAATAAAGTGGCTCTCATTTGTAGTATAGAATGCATAGTTTAAGGGTCAGGAGTAAGTAACACAGAGTTCAAAGTTCAGTAGCAGTAACTCGGTAATGCAAAATGCAGGGGTCAGTAGTAAGGCAGAGTGCAAAGGTCAGTAGTAAGCAGTGCACAGTTCAGAGGTCAGTAGTAAGTAATATATAATTCAGAGGTCAGTAGTAATGCAAAGTGCAATGATCAGCAGTAAGGAATGTATAGTTCAGGGGTCAGTAATAAGTAATGCATTGTTCAGGAGTCAGTAGTAAGTAATGCAGAGCTCAGAGGTCAGTAGTAAGGGACAGTGCAGGGGTCAGTAGTAAGGCAGGGTTCAGAGGTCAGTAGTAAGGCAGAGTGCAGGGGTCAGTAGTAAATAATGCATAGTTCAGAAGTCAGTAGTAAGGCAGAGTGCAGGGGTCAGTAGCAAGTAATACATAGTTCAGAGGTCAGTAGTAAGGCAGAGTGCAGGGGTCAGTAGTAAGGCAGAAAGGGCAGCAAGTTAACTGCCACTAAAGCTTTTTTAGTTTGCAGTATATCTGTTCAAGTGTTTTTAGAGCTGGGGAGAAAAAAGATTAACTGAGGCGTGACTTTAATTCCTCTACATTAGCTGCCAGTGGGGGACATTGACAGGGACATTTGTTTCCCAGGGACAGACCGCTCAAAGCGGGGACAAATGGAAACCTTGTCAAACATAGCTACCTTCCTTGATGCATTTCTGTTATGGACTACAATTTTATACACCAGCACAGCCATGAAGCAGCACATTAAACCTTCTCCAACCGGTAATCAGCCCGGGGTACATGTGCAATGCTGAATGCTGACACAAGTAATCCTGGGATGTGTAGATTGAGACAAACAGTGCATGATGTATGATTATACCTGCACTGCTGAGCCCTCATACTGGAAATTCAGGACCATTGCCTATGAGGATTGAGGGGGCAGGTCAAATAATCTTAATGCAAAATATAAGCTTGATCCAGAAAACATACCATGAGGTGGAGGTATATATTTTATATTTAATTGGTACACTGCTTTTTTTTCCCTTTTTACAAGGGTTTAGTGGCACTTAAATATCGGCATCTGTTTCAATTAAGATCCCTTAGGTACTGACCTAGAATGACAGCAGACGGTGAAGTCAATACTGGTTTCCTGTTTTACAACTGAACACTTGACACAGCAGATAACATTGAAGTATAGTTATTTGGATATACCAAACTCATCAAAGATTGCAGACAAGTACAGTAATACATCAACAAGTTATCATTTTCAGCTAGAATTTCTGAGAACACTTGCTCATATAGTTAGAAATGGGTGAATCAATCCACATGGTTTATGTTTGCAGTGGAATAAGTTGGTTCTCTGCCAAAGGATGATTCCACATGTACTGTACCTCTCAGCACAGTGGGGTTACAGTATGTGGCTCCCTAAGTGAACCTGACCTATTCTCTTACGGATGTTTTCATTAATATGTCACATGGGGAGCCCGAGTTGGCAGTGGAAATTTTGACATTGGACAATTAAAAGGCTTAGGTTAGACCTAAGTGCCAGTAAAGGGGTTGGGTTTGGTAAACCAGGCAATTTCTTAGGGGCCTTTAAGTCTCAAAGGGGCTCCCAAACACCACGCCACCAAAACTCCAGACATCCCGAGCCGTTCACCAGGGCAGGCAGTGTTGGTGTCATTGTCCATATTGGCTGTTCTATTCTCTCTTCCCTTTTGAGAGCGGTAAAACGTTCAGTACTCTTCCATAGAGAATAAGTGCACTTTCACACAAAGTGCATTGATCCAGTTTGCCCCATCTGCTAATCATATGTATCCCCCCTCCCCTTCCTACCTTCCCAGAAGCATACTATGAAATTGTGCTACTGGGGCTGTTTACATCCTGCCACTAATTCAGGGCACTTAGAGACAGCCTAATAGAAAACTATGTAAAGCTACTGTACAGGCATGGGCAGTTCACTGAATATCAGCGGGGGGTGTAAGTCTTGAATTCTTCCTCTCCCTAATTCCTGCACTGAGCAAATGTTTCCTTCCACTGACAAGCAATCTAAGGAGCAGTATGCTACATACTTCTGACCCCTGCATTATCTTGCATACACCTGACTACTACACTACATATGCTATGCTGTATAAAGTTGGCAATGGCAAGCTAGTAGTTGCTTTATATTACACAGCGAAAGGGCAATTAAAATGCAGCGGCTTCTGTGTTAAATGAAACCTGCAGATAGTCCACAAGTGTCAATTAAACTCAATAAATCAATGCATTATTTCATTATATTTACCATTTCGTAGAATCGTGAGTATAGTCTTTGGTAATAGACATGACTTAGTTATCGCGTACCATCATCCATTAGTGTTATAGAAACAAGGGGTTATTAAGCTGCGAACGCAGGTGCTGATTCTGCGTCAATGCAGCTTATACCCACAAGACTTTTGGAAAAAAGGGGGGAGAAAATTTGGACTATCTCGGTACTTGTAATGGATAAATAAATATATAGGATAGAAAAAATAATAACAAAAGAATTTTAATAGAAAAACACATACATGAATAAAAAATGTACACATTTTTTATTCATGTATGTGTTTTTCTATTAAAATTCTTTTGTTATTATTTTTTCTATCCTATATATTTATTTATCCATTACAAGTACCGAGATAGTCCAAATTTTCTCCCCCCTTTTTTCCAAAAGTCTTGTGGGTATAAGCTGCATTGACGCAGAATCAGCACCTGCGTTCGCAGCTTAATAACCCCTTGTTTCTATATTTACCATTTCATTTAATAGATTAAAAAGGTCAAATAAATTCATTCATTCATTATTCCCATGGATGCTTACCTCATTAAGCCCTGGTGCACTCTGATGAGATTTCAAATTTGAATTGGATCACACTAAATTGCATTGGTTCCTAAGGAGCCCATTCACATCAATGCAGCGCAGCTGCCATCTGACTCTGGGAAAGGGTCCTGTGCCTCTTTGGCCGGATGCAGTGCGATTCAGTGGTCCATAGACTTGAATGCTTTCAAATCACTTATCTGTTCTATTGTCATACGATTCCAGCAGGTTTTCTTCCCAGCACTGAAATCACAGCTGTACCCAAATCATGGCAAAAAACTGCATTCAAATTTCACTGCAACTGCACTTAAAAATTGCACTGAAAATCGGAACAAAATCGCACTGCATCAGTGTAAATCAAGCTGAAAAGGTATAGCCCACCTTTTGCAAAAATAAAATGTTCACACTGATGCGATCCGATTCCTGTCCAATTTCACAGTTCCCACTGCAATCTGCGAACCAATTTGGGGGAGCCATCAACTTTACATTGACACCCGCAGCAGTTCGCAGAGAGCAATGTGAACTGCTTGCGAGTGAGATGCGATTCGGGAACCCACACAGGAATCGTGCTGGTTTCCACATTGCTGGTTTCCGCATTTCACAAGTGTGAACCAGGACTAAAAGGTTCCAGTCTCCTGCAGAAAAAATATACATATATTGTAGCTGCTGACTTTTAATATAAGGACACTTACCTGTCCAGAGATCCAGCGCTGTCCTCATCCGAGCCAATTCTTCTTAGGATCCAGGCATCTGGCATCTTAAAGCGGAGTTCCGCAGAAAAAAATAAGTATTAGGACACTTACCTGTCCAGGGCACCCGCAATGTCCTCACGCAAAGCCAATCTGTCTCTAGGCTCTCGGGTGCAGGCGCCGGCATCTTTAGTAAGGTTATCAGGAAGTGAAGCCTTACGGCTTCACAGCCTGGTTCTCTACTGCGCATGCACGAGTCGCGATGCACATCCTTTACTGGCCCCTGCTGTCTTCTGGGACCAGTGACTCCCAGAAGACAGCGGGGGGAGGGCGGAGGAGGGGCCGGACATGGCGTAGATCGCCGCGGAATCTGTCTATCTGATCTATCACCGAAAGTGGGAGCAAATGCCTGCATTAGACAGGTATCTGCGCCCCCCTGAAAAGGAGGGAGGGAGGAACTGGACAAAGGGAAGTTCCATTTTTGGGTGGAACTCAGCTTTCAGTAAGGGAAACCAGCAGTAAAGCCTTGCGGCTTCACCGCAATTAAAGCGGATGGGAGGAGGATGCAAAGAAGTGGAACATACCCTTTTGGGTGAAGTTCTGCTTTAACTACGAGAACACCCTGTAAGACAACGGTGAAGTAGTCTTCCTAGGAGGCAGCTGGGTGGCACTGGCACATTACTGCCTCTCCCAAGGCACTGGCAATCAAAAAAAAAAAAATAATATGTTTGAAGAAATAATGGTGTTTTTCAAAACTACTGTAATGTGTTTCCTGCTGAGAAGGGGGGGGTCCTCTTCAAAGCTAAGTTCCAGGCTTTTTTTATTCATTAAAAGTCAGCAGCTACAAAAAGTTTAGCTGCTGACTTTTAATAAACAGACACTTACCAGTTCCACGGTCCAGCGATGCAGCCGCATGGAGCCTCGCTCCTCTCCCCCTCCTCTCCTCGGTGCCTCCATTGAAACTGTGGGCACCCGGCCTTGACAGCTTGTGGCCCGTAGGCGGAAGCAGGAAGTGGGACAGGAAGTCCCACTCAAAACTAAGCACCCACTCCCCCCCCAAAAAAAATTACATGCCAAATATGGCATGTAAGGGGACGAGAAGTGCTTAAAGCGGAACTCCGCTTAAATAAGAAATTTCTTACAAGTGCATGCTTGTAAAAAGAACAATACATAAAAAAAAAGAAGAATAAAGAAAAAATTAGATTAGAAATGTTATTCTATCTAGGTAAAAAGATCAAACAGATACAGTATCTCACAAAAGTGAGTACCCCTCTCACATTTTTGTAAATATTTTATTATATCTTTTCATGTGACAACACTGAAGAAATTACACTTTGCTACAATGTAAAGTAGTGAGTGTACAGCTTGTATAACAGTGTAAATTTGCTGTCCCTTCAAAATAACAACACACAGCCATTAATGTCTAAACCGCTGGCAACAAAAGTGAGTGCACCCCTAAGTGAAAATGTCCAAATTGGGCCCAAAGTGTTAATATTTTGTGTGGCCACCTTTATTTTCCAGAACTGCCTTAATCCTCTTGGGCATGGAGTTCACCAGAGCTGCACAGGTTGCCACTGGATTCCTCTTCCACTCCTTCATGATGACAATCAGGGTTTAGGTCTGGAGAAATGCTTGGTCGGTCCACCACCTTTACCTTCAGCTTCTTTAGCAAGTCAGTGGTCATCTTGGAGGTGTGTTTGGGGTCGTTATCATTTTGCAATACTGCCCTGCGGCCCAGTCTCCAAAGGGAGGGGATCATGCTCTGCTTCAGTATGTCACAGTACATGTTGGCATTCATGGTTCCCTCAATGAATTGTATCTCCCCAATGCCGGTGATGTGCCGAATACTGTCCCCCGTCGGATAGTGTCCGCCCTGTACTGCGCTTGCGCAGTACAGAGGACAAGGAGACGCTGAAGCTCTCCGAAGATGAACGGTGCCTGCGCCGTGAGTCCAGGTTCAAGCCCCACCATCCAAGTGGACATAGAGTTAGAATAAAAAATAGCCGAGCAAAGCGAGGCTGTGCCCGAAGCGCATGGGGCCCTGTTACTATGTGCTACCGTATGTCCACTTGGATGGTGGGGCTTGCACCTGGACTCAGTGCACAGGCGCCGTTCTTCTTCTGAGACTTTCAGAGTCTCCTTGTCCTCCGTACTGCGCAAACGCTGCGCCTGTGCAGTACGGGGTGGACACTATCCGATGGCCGGACAGTTTTTGGCAGAACACCGGCAGCACTCATGCAGCCCCAGGTCATGACACTCCCACCACGCTTGACTGTAGGCAAGACACACTTATCTTTGTACTCTTCACCTTGTTGCCGCCACACACGCTTGACACCATCTGAACCAAATAAGTTTATCTTGGTCTCATCAGACCACAGGACATGGTTCCAGTAAATGTCCTTAGTCTGCTTGTCTTCAGCAAACTGTTTGCGGGCTTTCTTGTGCATCATCTTTAGAAGAGGCTTCCTTCTGGGACGACAGGATACAGACCAATTTGATGCAGTGTGGTGCATATGGTCTGAGCACTGACAGGCTGCCCCCCTCCCCACACCTTCAACCTCTGCAGTAATGCTGGCAGCATTAATACATCTATGGATATAACACTGAGCACGTGCACTCAACTTCTTTGGTCTACCATGGTGAGGCCTGTTTTGAGAGGAACCTGTCCTGTTAAACCACTGTATGGTCTCCGTGATGCAGCTCAGTTTCAGGGTTTTGGCAATCTTCTTATAGCCTAGGTCATCTTTATGTAAAGCAACAATTCTTTTTTTCCGATCCTCAGAGAGTTCTTTGCCACGAGGTGCCATGTTGAACTTCCAGTGACCAGTATGAGAGAGTGAGTGCGATAACACCAAATTTAACACACCTGCTCCCCATTCACACCTGAGACCTTGTAACACTAACAAGTCACATGACAACGGGGAGGAAAAATGGCTAATTGGACCCAATTTGGACATTTTCACTTAGGGATGTACTTACTTATGTTGCCAGTGGTTTAGACATTAATGACTGTGTGTTGAGCTATTTTGAGGGGACATCAAATTTACACTGTTATACAAGCTGTACACTCACTACTTTACATTGTAGCAAAGTGTCATTTCTTCAGTGTTGTCACATGAAAAGATATAGTAAAATACTCACAAAAATGTGAGGGGTGTACTCACTTTTGTAAGATACTGTATCTGACTTGCATACGTGACTCAACCACTAAAATATCCTTTTTAAGAAAGACCATTCTATTAAGATGCAGACCTGTATCCCTTGAAGAGCGTGTTTATGCATTCTGAAAAGAAAGGGAAGATATCGCCAGCAGTGACTCAAGGGAAAACTACAGCTATTGGGAAAAGACCATCAATTCTTCCATATCGATCAGTCTGTCACTAGTTGGATGAGGAGGCGATAATCTAATGTCTATGGGGACCTCTAGTCTAGCTCTTTAGGATCTATTTTTAGGCACATTTATTTGCGTACCTTCTGTTGCTTGCATTGCACTGCATTCAGCTCCTGACCTATATATGCACATCATCTGCATGCACTATCATCCAGAAGAGGGTAAGCTAGCAGGCGGAGGAAAGGGCTTGCAGTTCCAGACCTCTCAATTACAGCCTAATACAATCAGGTTACAATTTCAGTCTTGAAATAATATAATGTTTATTAAATTAGCCTTGTTTTGGTCTGCTGGACTCTTCAAACCAGCTGCCTGTGCCTTGATCTCACTGGGTGTCAGGAATTTCCACCTAGACATCTATGTGGCTAAAACCTGGCACACCGGCAGCATTTGGGAGAGTTGGGGATTCAGAGGGGGGTGTCATTTACATCCCTTCCTTCAGTCACGCGTCTCACTTCATTACCTTGGACTTTCCTTAAAGGGCTCATTTACACCGTATACAGTTGAATGATTTTTAAATTTTTAAACACACTACAAATGCCTTTGGAAGAAAAATGAATGTCCTTCAATGAGCCCAGTTTACACCACTGCAGTGCTGTCATGTGCGTTTAAATAAAGTTGCTTCATTTGTTCCCATTGGAATGCAAGACAAGGTCCTGCAAAAGCATGTAAATGCAAGTCTCAGTAGAAAAGAAAATGCACTACAGGCGTGGCCTGGACATGGCTGAGTGAGGACGCAAGTCTACAGAGCTCCCGGCCCGACCCGTCCTAAACCAGCTTTAAAGCGACGAAACACCGCCCAAACGACCCGGGATGTACTCGGCTGGAAAGCGGAGAGCCCAAAACATAAAACGCGGAACCCCGAACCCGAGGAAGACCGAAGACATTCAGAGGTACCTCACCAACCCCAGGGCCTCACCGGTCCCCAAGATGGCGGACGCCACGAGGCACAGCACACAGAGCGCCATGAGTGCGCCGACCTCCCCTACCCGGAGTTCACCCGTGCGAGCCCCGGACAACGAGTACACCTTCCCAGACATGTTCCGGTCTAACCCTAACCCACAGGAAAGTCAGCCGAATCACTCCCCGCTGACGCTGAGGGCAGACGCCGAATTAAGAGCGCTGCTGCAGGCCCTACCTTCGAGGGCAGACATTGAGGCGATCGTCGGCAAAACAGAGGCGACTCTACGGCAGGACATGACTGTGCTGAGACAAGAGGTCCAAGCCCTTACGGACCGAGTAGGGACCGGAGAGGAGACCATGTCCACGATGGAGCGAAGGCTAGCAGCTGTAGAGGCAACGCAAACGGCACAAGCAGACATGCTGAGAGCCCAGCAGCTGAGGTTGGAGGAGGCCGAGGACCGCAGCAGACGCAACAACCTCAGGATACGTGGTCTCCCAGAGGCAACGGGCTCCGAGGACCTAATAGAAACCACCCTGGCTATATTTAGGGAAGTCTCAGGAGATCAATACCCAGCCAACCTATCCTTTGACCGGATCCACAGGGCCTTGGGCCCCCGCTCACCGGACACCGACAGACCGAGGGACGTGATCTGCAGGATACATCAATACGCCCATAAAGAAACGATCCTGCGAGCGGCATGGGAGAAGAGGAACGTATCGTTCGACGGAGCCGAAATCAAAATAATGCCGGACCTTTCCAGACAAACTCTGCAACGGAGAGCCCTTCTCAAGCCACTACTATCAGCAGCACGAGACGCGGGCCTGACCTACAGATGGGGTTTCCCCATCTCTGTAACTTTCAAAAAGGCACAGCACGCTCTCACCCTCCGGACACCAGCGGACCTCCCGGCACTATTTGAATTCCTGGAAACCGACCCTATAGACGTTCCGGATTGGCTGCAGATTCTCCAGAATCCCCCCTCAAGAACCGGACCAGCAAGAGTGAGAAGAGCGGGATCCCCGAGGCCCCAGAGGAACAGGAACAGACAGCGGTACATACCTGGAGGCGCACCGAGAGAAGACTAAAGAATGCCGATCGCCACCCCACACGAACAACACACGGTACCCCGACTACAGAGTCTCTCCCACCACAGCGGTTGGTGCCCACCGAACACCCTCCCTCACCTGAGGTAAGCGACTCTTACATATTCACCCCACCGCCCGGCCCACCGGCTCTGCTTACCCCCCCTCACCTGCCATTTGACTTTTTGTTTTTTGTTTTTTTTGTCTTATGCCCCCCTGACTTTCCGGATCCCGGGCAAACCCTGAGACCAGGATTGGCCTTCCTCTGAGGCATCCCGCATTAGAGCAGGGGCGAGGAGACCCCCCCCTCACACGATGGATACCTGGCCAGGTCACTGGGGTGTTACGGAGGGGGAGGGGGGCTGGTTGAGAGCTACACCATCACCCAAGAAAACTCCATTCCTAGGGGACTAAACCTAGAGACGCTCGCAACCCTTGAGAGCGAGGACAAACAATACCTCACGAACCGCCAGAAGGAATGATGGATGTAACACCATACACAGGGATAGTAACCCCCAGAAGGGGGCAAAAGAGACACATGCCCGGGGGAATGGTTGCCACGGGAGAAGTGGGGAGGCGGGAGGGCTCAACTGGTAAACAGGGAGGGCACAGGGGGATGCATATATGCCATAAAGTAAGGGGTATTGTGTTCCGAAGGGTACCAACCTGGTTGTCACATGATTCTACAGAAAAAGTCCCCCCTTGACCCCCCCAAAAAAAAAAAAAAGGAAACCAGGGGGGACTTCAAGGAGACACAAGGGTACATTATACTTCTAAATGGGGTTTGTTATACTTGTTATACTTGTTTTACATGGTTTACAGGTTTCTGGTTTTATATTGCACTAATGATGGATGTAAAGTTATATTGTTCTATTACGTAGAATGAACAAGAGCACTGGGTTACACATCTAAAACACCAAGCTGGAGAGGATGGGTTCGGACCCGGGGGTTCTACCCTGGTCTACTCCATCCTCTACCCCCCAATAGGACGGAGCGGATATCCTAGCAGCGACTAGGATACGCTTCACTGCAAAGTTATTTTGATTTGCACTTAGTCAACTAAACGGATAGATCTTAGTTATCTACCCGTTTGGTCGTAAGGAGGTGAACTCCACCTCGCTATATCTTTCTCTATCTTTCTTCCTTCTCACTTTCTCTTTTGACCTCTCTCCGCACCCCCCCCACCCCCACCCATCACACCCCAAACCTCCCTCAAAACCCCTCCCCCACCCAAAACACAATGGACACAATTAATATCTACTCATTAAATGCCAAGGGATTAAATATACCCGAAAAAAGACGAATGTTAATAAACGACCTTAAAAGAGCCCAAACTGATGTGGCATTTATACAAGAAACTCATTTTAGAACAGGTAACCCTACATGCCTCCAAGGCAGATTCTTCCCACACACATACCATGCCACCAACACGGAGGCCAAATCTAAGGGGGTTTCCATACTAATATCGGGAACAGTCCCATGGACAAACAGCGCTACACTAGCGGACACCTCAGGCAGGTACCTATTTATTAAAGGCACACTACGAGGCACGAAAGTGACCCTGGCCACTATATATGCCCCTAATGACCGACAAGACCTCTTCCTAAACCGTACGCTGAAATTACTTAGTGACTTTAGAGAAGGCCAGCTGATACTGGGAGGGGATTTCAACATACCCCTGACCCCGACATTGGACACATCTTCCAAAACCTCATCAATACGCAAAGGTATACATAAGCGGATAACACAAATCTTACATGACAACCAACTTATAGACACATGGAGACTCCTCCACACAGGGGAAAGAGATTACACTTTCTTCTCGGCTCCACATAAAGTGTATTCAAGGATAGACTACTACTTCGTCCCACATAACCAGCTAGAGGCGATTCAGAAAGCCGAGATAGGGAATATTACGTGGTCAGACCACGCCCCCATAACCATGCGGTACTGCCTATCATCGACCCAGACCTCCAGATCTAGATTCTGGAGACTGAACGAAAGCCTTCTACAAATACCCGACGTCCTGACAGACGTACAGAAGGAAATAAAACAATATTTCCAAATCAACAACACTGAAGACTGTGACCCAGGTATTCTCTGGGAGGCACATAAGACAGTGGTTAGAGGGATATTGATCAAACACGGGACACACATTAAAAAGAAAAAAGAACAACTTCTACTTGACCTCTTACAGAAGATACACATAACGGAATCACAACACAAAAAGACCCCGGTCCCCTCAATAGAAATAGAACTAGTGACCCTTAGAAAACAAGTCGTAGACCTACTAGAATATAGGGCCAAGGCGGCACTACAGCGGTGCAAGAAAATATCATACGAATCGGGAAACAAGTGCGGGCGACAACTGGCCAGGGCGGTTAAAACCCAACGACTCAACACATACATCCCGCAGATAGTGAACACAAGAGGACAGAAAAAGACCACACCAACCCAAATAGCAGAAGAATTTAGGGAGTACTATGCCACTCTGTACAACCTTCCAAAGGGCTCACAGACAGAAAACACACTACGGGACTACATCACAGCCGCACAGATCCCCCAACTCCCCCCAGAAGCCAGGACGGAACTCGAAGCTCCCATCACATTAGAGGAACTACAGCAGGCAATAGGGGGAACGAAGCCAGGCAAAGCACCAGGCCCCGATGGGTTTACCCTGCAATATTTCCAGACCCTACTGCCACTACTAGGTACACACATGCTGAAAATGTTCAACAGTCTAGGAGAAGGGAAAATGCCGCCCAAAGACACCCTGAGGGCACATATATCTCTAATATCGAAAGAGGACAAAGACCCCGCGGCATGCGGCAGCTACAGGCCCATTTCGCTCCTAAACACGGACCTGAAATTGTTTACTAAGATTATGGCCAACAGATTGACCCAGTTTATGCCAGACCTAATACACCTGGACCAAGTGGGGTTTATCCCGGCCCGCGAGGCTAGGGATAACACCACAAAAGTGATAAATCTTATACATACAGTCACCGAATCCAAAACCCCGTGCGTACTTCTCAGCACAGATGCTGAGAAGGCGTTCGACCGGGTGAACTGGGAGTTCATGACGTCAGTACTCAGACACATAGGCTTAGGAAATAGAATGATGCACTGGATTCGTAGCATCTACTCCATACCCACAGCACAGGTAAAGGCCAATGGCATTCTGTCGGGCACATTCCCAATTACGAACGGGACTAGACAAGGCTGCCCACTGTCCCCCCTTCTATATGCCCTGGTATTGGAGCCCTTTTTATGTACAGTGAGATCCAACCCCGACATCACTGGGGTGACAATAAACAAATCCCAATACAAAATAGCTGCGTATGCAGATGACCTCATGTTCGTACTCACCAACCCTGCGATCTCGTTACCTAACCTCCTCAGAGAGTTTGACAAATACGGACAACTAGCCAACCTAAAAATTAACTTCGACAAGTCAGAAGCGATGGGACTTAACTTACCACCAAAGAGCTCAGAGCTACTGAAGTCACAATTCAAATTTAAGTGGTCAGATTCATCCCTTAAATATCTAGGTACCCAGATCCCCAAAGACCTAAAGCGTATCTTCGAGCTAAACTTCCCACCACTACTGACTAGAACTAAATCGTTACTGGAGGACTGGACCAAAGGGCTTCACTCATGGTTCGGCAGATGCAACTTACTCAAAATGACAATACTCCCCAAGTTCCTATACCTATTCCAAGCACTGCCGATTCAGATCCCACCCCATTACTTTAGGCAAATACACTCCATCTTCACCAAATTTGTATGGAAAAATTCGAAACCGAGACTGCGCAGACAATACCTTACACTACCCAAAACACAGGGAGGCCTGGCACTCCCAGACTTGAAAAACTATTACAGGGCGGTACATCTGGGTAGAATCATCGACTGGAACAGACACGACAAAAATAAAATGTGGGTACAACTGGAACAGGCACAATGCCTACCCTCGTTAAAAGGGGCGGTATGGTGCTATGACAGGTTGCCCCCTATAATTAAAGCACACCCCACCATAGGAACGACACTGAAGATAGGGACATCCACCTTACTACTAACACCCATATCCACAGAAAACTCACCTCTGTATCCAATTTTAGGCAATCCCGCATTCCCACCCGGAATGGAACAAGAGGGATATGAGACACTAACTAGAATAGGCAGAGACCGAGCACTACATTTTTTGGTAAACGAGACATGGCCCTCCATTGAATCTCTCATGGACGAGGCAGGGCTTTTCAAACTACCGTTCTGGAAAGCATTGAGACTACACCACTTCCTGCACTCAATCCCACGACCAGCACAGTTCAACCGGGCTTTGACGACCTTTGAAAGGTACTGTACGGAAGAGGGACCACTACCTCAAGTACTGTCCAAAACATACGCCCTACTCAACTCCCCGATAGAAAACCCCGACCTGACCTTCATAAATAAATGGGAGACGGAGCTAGGGTACACGTTCTCCAACGCCCAAAGACAAGCGATCATTAGATTTTCCCTACAGTCAACCATCTGTACAAAACTGCAAGAACTCAACTACAAAATTCTTACCAGGTGGTACTTTACCCCTGATAAATTACACAAGTACTTCCCTGACACGTCAGACAGATGTTGGAGATGCCAAACAGATAAGGGGACTCTCCTCCATGTCTTTTGGTCCTGCCCTCTGCTAGCAAGCTACTGGTCCTCAGTCCGAGAGATCATACAGAAATTCACGGACCACCCGATCAGTGACGACCCAGCCTTTATATTACTGCACGCCACTACAATACCAGCTAAAAAATACAAAAAAATGATTATAAGGCACTTACTGAATGCAGCCAAATCCTGCATCCCTCTCTTATGGAAAAAGAGAGTACCGCCAACGATAGGGCTGTGGTTACGCAGAGTGGAGGAGATCAAGAGACTGGAGGACCTAGTCCTCACAGCACAGAACAAGCAGGAACAACACTCACAGACATGGATGTTATGGAACATGTACATATTCTCTGAAGAAGGAATGGCCCTTTTGGCTACTTAATGAACAATAAAACCAGACTAAAACACAGTAAGCTAATCCCCCCCCCTGGACCCCTCTCCCCTCCTACCCCCCCCAACTACCTTCTCCCCCTCCCCGAGCCCTCCCCATCTCTTTCTTACTTTCTTCTTTCTAGCCTTTCTAATCTCTACACTCCAATCTCCACATACGGCACAATTCTACGAATAAAGATAGGACAAGCTGCCGAAAGTCCACACTGAGCTCTCGCTACAAAGAGCTACAAAGAGGAAGCCCGGTTCCAGTTAAAGAAACCGAAACACCGCCCACACCAGGGGCCTAATAGTGGAGTGGGCCACTGGGTTGCTGGGAGGCACTGACAACGGGACTGACATACTGTAAGCCAAAGTGTATACAATGTTGTTGTTGTGTAAAAGCATTGTAATCCTTGCACAAGACATGTCCAATTGTGCCTATCTGTCTTTTACCTTTTCTCTGTCTTTCTTTGTTTAAAATAAATAAAATCATATTTGAAAAAAAAAAAGAAAATGCACTACAAATGTGACAAAAATGCACTAAAAAATGTGACAAAAATGCACTAAAAAATGTGACAAAAATGCACTACAAATGTGACAAAAATGTACTACAAATGTGACAAAAATGCACTAAAAAATGTGCCTAAATGCACTACAAATGTGACAAAAATGCACTACAGATGTGACAAAAATGCACTAAAAAATGTGACAAAAATGCCATGCAAATGTGACAAAAATACACTGTAAATGCATTACAAACAATGCAAGTGTTCATTCACACCAGAATGGTGCATTTGTGAGCACATTCCCAATGCGTGGCAACCAAAAAGAAAAATGGTTCCCCCCATGAATGCAATTCACACCAGCATGCTGCATTGCATTTGCCCAGTGCTGGAAAAAAAGAAAGTACAACATGCACTACTTTTTATCAGTGCAACGCAACACATTCAAATGCAAGCAAATGTGCACAAGCGCGCACAAACGCACATAAACGCAATGCACTGGAAGGCGCATCAAGGAAAACAAGGCAAAGAAAAACAAAAAACAATGGAGTTGATTTACTGAAACTGGAGAGTGCAAAATATGTAGCAGCTCTGCATAGAAACCAATCAGCTTCCAGGTTTTTTTTTTTTCCCTACAAAACCTAATTGAAAAATCTAAAGTTAGAAGCTGACTGGATTCTATGCAGAGCTGCATCAGATTTTGCACTCTCCAGTTTTAGTAAATCAACCCCAATGAATGTAAAACACATGTCAGCGCATTACAAAAAACGCATTGCCATGTGCATGCATTACGGTGTGAATGAGTCCTTATTGCACATGTGGAATCGCAGTGATTGCAGGGACTGAGGCAGCTGGGTAGGATGGAGGGGGAGATTAAGGAGCTAGCAAATGCAGATGGTGGAGCCACAGTTTTACCACCCCTCACCACCCATCTTAAATCAAAGAGGCTATAAAATTGCAGCAGCTGCAATGCTTTGCATCCTGACCGTGGCTTGTTGAGTTAACAGGCGTCACTGCCTGTCAATTTTGTAACCACAAGCTAAATGATTGGCTTGTTGTATGTTCATTCCTTTAAAAAAAGAAAAACAAATAGTCATTCAGGAGGTGGCAGGACCATCTCCTGAACTTAAAGCAGAACTTTACTTTCTCAGTCAACAATGACAATTTTTAATCCCTATGCTGCTAGCATTAGTAGGTTAGCTAGGAAAGACTGTCATATTTAGTTTATATTTCTTCAGTTACTAGACACCTAGACAAATGATAGCATACACCCCAGGAGTCTTCTGGAGGGGAGGAGGGGTTTTCTCAGTTGAGAACAACCTCCTGCCTGCATGCCTGAGCTAAGGGCAGATGGATTCCCAGGAAGTAAATGCTACACGAAGCATCTGCCATTATTCAAAAAGGCCACAGCCAGAGTTGCTAGGGGGTATTTTCTTAGCAAAATAAAGCATGGAGACATGGATGGATGGGGGAGTTTGCTTTGAATATTAAAAATGAATTAAATAGTGTTTTGATTTGTGATGATCAGATACAGTTTAGTTCCACTTTAAGGAAGCTGCTGCTTAGCCACCTTCTGAAAAGCAATTTATCGTAGATTGATTTGCAGAGAATGTTGCAGTGTGAACTTAGCGCAAGGGTTCTGTACTCCTAGGTGCTTCCTCTGAATGTGTCTTCTGCCTTCTATTCTAGTGTGACGCAATCAGAAGCTGGCAGGGAAAGGTTTACTGACTAACCTGTGCATCCCATGCCATCACTTTACTTAGGCACTCTGAGTTTTCACCGGAACAGAAGTCAATATGGATCAATGACAATCGCAAATATTGCGACAAGTACTAGTACCGTTACCTTTTATCAAATCCCATCTACAGACATCCCTTCTATTATATCCCATCTACAGGCATCCCTTTTATTATATCCCATCTACAGGCATCCCTTCTATTATATCCCATCTACAGGCATCCCTTTTATTATATCCCATCTACAGACATCCCTTCTATTATATCCCTTCTACAGGCATCCCTTCTATTATATCCCATCTACAGGCATCCCTTATATTATATCCCATCTACAGGTATCCCTTCTATTATATCCCTTCTACAGGCATCCCTTCTATTATATCCCATCTACAGGCATCCCTTATATTATATCCCATCTACAGGCATCCCTTCTATTATATCCCTTCTACAGGCATCCCTTCTATTATATCCCGTCTACAGGCATCCCTTCTATTATATCCCATCTACAGGCATCCCTTCTATTATATCCCTTCTACAGGCATCCCTTCTATTATATCCCATCTACAGGCATCCCTTCTATTATATCCCATCTACAGGCATCCCTTATATTATATCCCTTCTACAGGCATCCCTTATATTATATCCCATCTACAGGCATCCCTTCTATTATATCCCATCTACAGGCATCCCTTCTATTATATCCCATCTACAGGTATCCCTTATATTATATCCCATCTACAGGTATCCCTTATATTATATCGCATCTACAGGTATCCCTTCTATTATATCCCATCTACAGGCATCCCTTCTATTATATCCCATCTACAGGCATCCCTTCTATTATATCCCATCTACAGGCATCCCTTCTATTATATCCCATCTACAGGTATCCCTTATATTATATCCCATCTACAGGTATCCCTTATATTATATCGCATCTACAGGTATCCCTTCTATTATATCCCATCTACAGGCATCCCTTCTATTATATCCCATCTACAGGCATCCCTTCTATTATATCCCTTCTACAGGCATCCCTTCTATTATATCCCATCTACAGGCATCCCTTCTATTATATCCCATCTACAGGCATCCCTTCTATTATATCCCATCTACAGGCATCCCTTCTACAGGCATCCCTTCTATTATATCCCATCTACAGGCATCCCTTCTATTATATCCCTTCTACAGGCATCCCTTCTATTATATCCCATCTACAGGTATCCCTTATATTATATCCCATCTACAGGCATCCCTTATATTATATCCCATCTACAGGTATCCCTTATATTATATCCCATCTACAGGTATCCCTTATATTATATCCCATCTACAGGCATCTCTTATATTATATCCCATCTACAGGCATCTCTTCTATTATATCCCATCTACAGGCATCTCTTATATTATATCCCATCTACAGGCATCCCTTCTATTATATCCCATCTACAGGCATCCCTTATATTATATCCCATCTACAGGTATCCCTTCTATTAAATACCATCTACAGGCATCCCTTCTATTAAATACCATCTACAGGCATCCCTTCGATTAAATACCATCTACAGGCATCCCTTCGATTATATCCCATCTACAGGTATCCCTTCTATTAAATACCATCTACAGGCATCCCTTCTATTATATCCCATCTACAGGTATCCCTTCTATTAAATACCATCTACAGGCATCCCTTATATTATATCCCATCTACAGGCATCCCTTATATTATATCCCATCTACAGGTATCCCTTCTATTAAATACCATCTACAGGCATCCCTTCTATTAAATACCATCTACAGGCATCCCTTCTATTAAATCCCATCTACAGGCATCCCTTCTATTATATCCCATCTACAGGCATCCCTTCTATTATATCCCATCTACAGGCATCCCTTATATTATATCCCATCTACAGGTATCCCTTCTATTAAATACCATCTACAGGCATCCCTTCGATTAAATACCATCTACAGGTATCCCTTCTATTATATCCCATCTACAGGCATCCCTTATATTATATCCCATCTACAGGCATCCCTTATATTATATCCCATCTACAGGTATCCCTTCTATTATATCCCGTCTACAGGCATCCCTTCTATTATATCCCATCTACAGGCATCCCTTCTATTATATCCCATCTACAGGCATCCCTTATATTATATCCCATCTACAGGTATCCCTTCTATTAAATACCATCTACAGGCATCCCTTCTATTAAATACCATCTACAGGCATCCCTTCGATTAAATACCATCTACAGGCATCCCTTCTATTATATCCCATCTACAGGTATCCCTTCTATTAAATACCATCTACAGGCATCCCTTCTATTATATCCCATCTACAGGTATCCCTTCTATTAAATACCATCTACAGGCATCCCTTATATTATATCCCATCTACAGGCATCCCTTATATTATATCCCATCTACAGGTATCCCTTCTATTAAATACCATCTACAGGCATCCCTTCTATTAAATACCATCTACAGGCATCCCTTCTATTAAATCCCATCTACAGGCATCCCTTCTATTATATCCCATCTACAGGCATCCCTTCTATTATATCCCATCTACAGGCATCCCTTATATTATATCCCATCTACAGGTATCCCTTCTATTAAATACCATCTACAGGCATCCCTTCGATTAAATACCATCTACAGGTATCCCTTCTATTATATCCCATCTACAGGCATCCCTTATATTATATCCCATCTACAGGCATCCCTTATATTATATCCCATCTACAGGTATCCCTTCTATTATATCCCGTCTACAGGCATCCCTTCTATTATATCCCATCTACAGGCATCCCTTCTATTATATCCCATCTACAGGCATCCCTTATATTATATCCCATCTACAGGTATCCCTTCTATTAAATACCATCTACAGGCATCCCTTCTATTAAATCCCATCTACAGGCATCCCTTCTATTATATCCCATCTACAGGCATCCCTTCTATTATATCCCATCTACAGGTATCCCTTCTATTATATCCCATCTACAGACATCCCTTCTATTATATCCCATCTACAGGCATCCCTTCTATTATATCCCGTCTACAGGCATCCCTTCTATTATATCCCGTCTACAGGCATCCCTTCTATTATATCCCATCTACAGGCATCCCTTATATTATATCCCATCTACAGGCATCTCTTATATTATATCCCATCTACAGGCATCTCTTATATTATATCCCATCTACAGGCATCTCTTGTATTATATCCCATCTACAGGCATCCCTTCTATTATATCCCATCTACAGGCATCCCTTCTATTATATCCCATCTACAGGCATCCCTTCTATTATATCCCGTCTACAGGTATCCCTTCTATTATATCCCATCTACAGGCATCCCTTCTATTATATCCCATCTACAGGCATCCCTTCTATTATATCCCATCTACAGGCATCCCTTCTATTATATCCCATCTACAGGTATCCCTTCTATTAAATACCATCTACAGGCATCCCTTCGATTAAATACCATCTACAGGCATCCCTTCTATTATATCCCATCTACAGGTATCCCTTCTATTAAATACCATCTACAGGCATCCCTTATATTATATCCCATCTACAGGTATCCCTTATATTATATCCCATCTACAGGCATCCCTTATATTATATCCCATCTACAGGTATCCCTTCTATTAAATCCCATCTACAGGCATCCCTTCTATTAAATCCCATCTACAGGCATCCCTTCTATTATATCCCATCTACAGGCATCCCTTCTATTATATCCCATCTACAGGCATCCCTTATATTATATCCCATCTACAGGTATCCCTTCTATTAAATACCATCTACAGGCATCCCTTCTATTAAATACCATCTACAGGCATCCCTTCGATTAAATACCATCTACAGGTATCCCTTCTATTATATCCCATCTACAGGCATCCCTTATATTATATCCCATCTACAGGCATCCCTTATATTATATCCCATCTACAGGTATCCCTTCTATTATATCCCGTCTACAGGCATCCCTTCTATTATATCCCATCTACAGGCATCCCTTATATTATATCCCATCTACAGGTATCCCTTCTATTAAATACCATCTACAGGCATCCCTTCTATTAAATACCATCTACAGGCATCCCTTCTATTATATCCCATCTACAGGCATCCCCTCTATTATATCCCATCTACAGGCATCCCTTCTATTATATCCCATCTACAGGCATCCCCTCTATTATATCCCATCTACAGGCATCCCTTCTATTATATCCCGTCTACAGGCATCCCTTCTATTATATCCCATCTACAGGCATCCCTTCTATTATATCCCATCTACAGGTATCCCTTCTATTAAATACCATCTACAGGCATCCCTTCTATTAAATACCATCTACAGGCATCCCTTCGATTAAATACCATCTACAGGCATCCCTTATATTATATCCCATCTACAGGTATCCCTTCTATTAAATACCATCTACAGGCATGCCTTCTATTATATCCCATCTACAGGTATCCCTTCTATTAAATACCATCTACAGGCATCCCTTCTATTATATCCCATCTACAGGCATCCCTTATATTATATCCCATCTACAGGCATCCCTTCTATTATATCCCATCTACAGGCATCCCCTCTATTATATCCCATCTACAGGCATCCCTTCTATTATATCCCGTCTACAGGCATCCCTTCTATTATATCCCATCTACAGGCATCCCTTCTATTATATCCCATCTACAGGTATCCCTTCTATTAAATACCATCTACAGGCATCCCTTCTATTAAATACCATCTACAGGCATCCCTTCGATTAAATACCATCTACAGGCATCCCTTATATTATATCCCATCTACAGGTATCCCTTCTATTAAATACCATCTACAGGCATGCCTTCTATTATATCCCATCTACAGGTATCCCTTCTATTAAATACCATCTACAGGCATCCCTTCTATTATATCCCATCTACAGGCATCCCTTATATTATATCCCATCTACAGGCATCCCTTATATTATATCCCATCTACAGGTATCCCTTCTATTATATCCCTTCTACAGGCATCCCTTCTATTATATCCCATCTACAGGCATCCCTTATATTATATCCCATCTACAGGCATCCCTTCTATTATATCCCTTCTACAGGCATCCCTTCTATTATATCCCGTCTACAGGCATCCCTTCTATTATATCCCATCTACAGGCATCCCTTCTATTATATCCCTTCTACAGGCATCCCTTCTATTATATCCCATCTACAGGCATCCCTTCTATTATATCCCATCTACAGGCATCCCTTATATTATATCCCTTCTACAGGCATCCCTTATATTATATCCCATCTACAGGCATCCCTTCTATTATATCCCGTCTACAGGCATCCCTTCTATTATATCCCATCTACAGGCATCCCTTCTATTATATCCCTTCTACAGGCATCCCTTCTATTATATCCCATCTACAGGCATCCCTTCTATTATATCCCATCTACAGGCATCCCTTATATTATATCCCTTCTACAGGCATCCCTTATATTATATCCCATCTACAGGCATCCCTTCTATTATATCCCATCTACAGGCATCCCTTCTATTATATCCCATCTACAGGTATCCCTTATATTATATCCCATCTACAGGTATCCCTTATATTATATCGCATCTACAGGTATCCCTTCTATTATATCCCATCTACAGGCATCCCTTCTATTATATCCCATCTACAGGCATCCCTTCTATTATATCCCATCTACAGGCATCCCTTCTATTATATCCCATCTACAGGTATCCCTTATATTATATCCCATCTACAGGTATCCCTTATATTATATCGCATCTACAGGTATCCCTTCTATTATATCCCATCTACAGGCATCCCTTCTATTATATCCCATCTACAGGCATCCCTTCTATTATATCCCTTCTACAGGCATCCCTTCTATTATATCCCATCTACAGGCATCCCTTCTATTATATCCCATCTACAGGCATCCCTTCTATTATATCCCATCTACAGGCATCCCTTCTACAGGCATCCCTTCTATTATATCCCATCTACAGGCATCCCTTCTATTATATCCCTTCTACAGGCATCCCTTCTATTATATCCCATCTACAGGTATCCCTTATATTATATCCCATCTACAGGCATCCCTTATATTATATCCCATCTACAGGTATCCCTTATATTATATCCCATCTACAGGTATCCCTTATATTATATCCCATCTACAGGCATCTCTTATATTATATCCCATCTACAGGCATCTCTTCTATTATATCCCATCTACAGGCATCTCTTATATTATATCCCATCTACAGGCATCCCTTCTATTATATCCCATCTACAGGCATCCCTTATATTATATCCCATCTACAGGTATCCCTTCTATTAAATACCATCTACAGGCATCCCTTCTATTAAATACCATCTACAGGCATCCCTTCGATTAAATACCATCTACAGGCATCCCTTCGATTATATCCCATCTACAGGTATCCCTTCTATTAAATACCATCTACAGGCATCCCTTCTATTATATCCCATCTACAGGTATCCCTTCTATTATATACCATCTACAGGCATCCCTTATATTATATCCCATCTACAGGCATCCCTTATATTATATCCCATCTACAGGTATCCCTTCTATTAAATACCATCTACAGGCATCCCTTCTATTAAATACCATCTACAGGCATCCCTTCTATTAAATCCCATCTACAGGCATCCCTTCTATTATATCCCATCTACAGGCATCCCTTCTATTATATCCCATCTACAGGCATCCCTTATATTATATCCCATCTACAGGTATCCCTTCTATTAAATACCATCTACAGGCATCCCTTCGATTAAATACCATCTACAGGTATCCCTTCTATTATATCCCATCTACAGGCATCCCTTATATTATATCCCATCTACAGGCATCCCTTATATTATATCCCATCTACAGGTATCCCTTCTATTATATCCCGTCTACAGGCATCCCTTCTATTATATCCCATCTACAGGCATCCCTTCTATTATATCCCATCTACAGGCATCCCTTATATTATATCCCATCTACAGGTATCCCTTCTATTAAATACCATCTACAGGCATCCCTTCTATTAAATACCATCTACAGGCATCCCTTCGATTAAATACCATCTACAGGCATCCCTTCTATTATATCCCATCTACAGGTATCCCTTCTATTAAATACCATCTACAGGCATCCCTTCTATTATATCCCATCTACAGGTATCCCTTCTATTAAATACCATCTACAGGCATCCCTTATATTATATCCCATCTACAGGCATCCCTTATATTATATCCCATCTACAGGTATCCCTTCTATTAAATACCATCTACAGGCATCCCTTCTATTAAATACCATCTACAGGCATCCCTTCTATTAAATCCCATCTACAGGCATCCCTTCTATTATATCCCATCTACAGGCATCCCTTCTATTATATCCCATCTACAGGCATCCCTTATATTATATCCCATCTACAGGTATCCCTTCTATTAAATACCATCTACAGGCATCCCTTCGATTAAATACCATCTACAGGTATCCCTTCTATTATATCCCATCTACAGGCATCCCTTATATTATATCCCATCTACAGGCATCCCTTATATTATATCCCATCTACAGGTATCCCTTCTATTATATCCCGTCTACAGGCATCCCTTCTATTATATCCCATCTACAGGCATCCCTTCTATTATATCCCATCTACAGGCATCCCTTATATTATATCCCATCTACAGGTATCCCTTCTATTAAATACCATCTACAGGCATCCCTTCTATTAAATCCCATCTACAGGCATCCCTTCTATTATATCCCATCTACAGGCATCCCTTCTATTATATCCCATCTACAGGTATCCCTTCTATTATATCCCATCTACAGACATCCCTTCTATTATATCCCATCTACAGGCATCCCTTCTATTATATCCCGTCTACAGGCATCCCTTCTATTATATCCCGTCTACAGGCATCCCTTCTATTATATCCCATCTACAGGCATCCCTTATATTATATCCCATCTACAGGCATCTCTTATATTATATCCCATCTACAGGCATCTCTTATATTATATCCCATCTACAGGCATCTCTTGTATTATATCCCATCTACAGGCATCCCTTCTATTATATCCCATCTACAGGCATCCCTTCTATTATATCCCATCTACAGGCATCCCTTCTATTATATCCCGTCTACAGGTATCCCTTCTATTATATCCCATCTACAGGCATCCCTTCTATTATATCCCATCTACAGGCATCCCTTCTATTATATCCCATCTACAGGCATCCCTTCTATTATATCCCATCTACAGGTATCCCTTCTATTAAATACCATCTACAGGCATCCCTTCGATTAAATACCATCTACAGGCATCCCTTCTATTATATCCCATCTACAGGTATCCCTTCTATTAAATACCATCTACAGGCATCCCTTATATTATATCCCATCTACAGGTATCCCTTATATTATATCCCATCTACAGGCATCCCTTATATTATATCCCATCTACAGGTATCCCTTCTATTAAATCCCATCTACAGGCATCCCTTCTATTAAATCCCATCTACAGGCATCCCTTCTATTATATCCCATCTACAGGCATCCCTTCTATTATATCCCATCTACAGGCATCCCTTATATTATATCCCATCTACAGGTATCCCTTCTATTAAATACCATCTACAGGCATCCCTTCTATTAAATACCATCTACAGGCATCCCTTCGATTAAATACCATCTACAGGTATCCCTTCTATTATATCCCATCTACAGGCATCCCTTATATTATATCCCATCTACAGGCATCCCTTATATTATATCCCATCTACAGGAATCCCTTCTATTATATCCCGTCTACAGGCATCCCTTCTATTATATCCCATCTACAGGCATCCCTTATATTATATCCCATCTACAGGTATCCCTTCTATTAAATACCATCTACAGGCATCCCTTCTATTAAATACCATCTACAGGCATCCCTTCTATTATATCCCATCTACAGGCATCCCCTCTATTATATCCCATCTACAGGCATCCCTTCTATTATATCCCATCTACAGGCATCCCCTCTATTATATCCCATCTACAGGCATCCCTTCTATTATATCCCGTCTACAGGCATCCCTTCTATTATATCCCATCTACAGGCATCCCTTCTATTATATCCCATCTACAGGTATCCCTTCTATTAAATACCATCTACAGGCATCCCTTCTATTAAATACCATCTACAGGCATCCCTTCGATTAAATACCATCTACAGGCATCCCTTATATTATATCCCATCTACAGGTATCCCTTCTATTAAATACCATCTACAGGCATGCCTTCTATTATATCCCATCTACAGGTATCCCTTCTATTAAATACCATCTACAGGCATCCCTTCTATTATATCCCATCTACAGGCATCCCTTATATTATATCCCATCTACAGGCATCCCTTCTATTATATCCCATCTACAGGCATCCCTTATATTATATCCCATCTACAGGTATCCCTTCTATTAAATACCATCTACAGGCATCCCTTCTATTAAATACCATCTACAGGCATCCCTTCTATTAAATCCCATCTACAGGCATCCCTTCTATTATATCCCATCTACAGGCATCCCTTCTATTATATCCCATCTACAGGTATCCCTTCTATTAAATACCATCTACAGGCATCCCTTCTATTATATCCCATCTACAGGCATCCCTTCTATTATATCCCATCTACAGGCATCCCTTATATTATATCCCATCTACAGGTATCCCTTCTATTAAATACCATCTACAGGCATCCCTTCTATTATATCCCATCTACAGGCATCCCTTATATTATATCCCATCTACAGGTATCCCTTCTATTAAATACCATCTACAGGCATCCCTTCTATTATATCCCATCTACAGGTATCCCTTCTATTAAATACCATCTACAGGCATCCCTTCTATTATATCCCATCTACAGGCATCCCTTCTATTATATCCCATCTACAGGTATCTCTTCTATTATATCCCATCTACAGGTATCCCTTCTATTATATCCCATCTACAGGCATCCACTGGCAGACGTGTACGCTGACATGCTTATCACAGGAGAATCATGGGGTGGGGAAAAATAATTCTAAAAGCCTAAAATAAGATTAAAATGGGTGTTCACAGCTGATAACCGAACATTTGATAAATCTATTTAACAAAGGAAACGCTGCCTTTGGCAATAACCCCTTGTAATAGGGGTGTGGTATAATAACAATCTTACTGCCAAAATCAGTGTGGACTAAATACTGAGTAGGGGAGGGGGATCAATGTAGGAAATCTTATGATCAGGACACGGGGGGGGGGTGGAAGAATGACCATCCCTATGAACAGATATACATCTACATGGACTGTAGATTACCCCCCTGGTGCTCCCAGGAATGCAATTACCATTCCTATGCCAATACAGTTTAATGACAACCGGGACTATTAACCAATACAATCTAGCTGCTCTTTCTAGAAAAGAAAATCCTCTGGAAATGCTAAAATCTGGGAAGATATTTATTACGGCCCTGAAAAGGTAAGAGGATAAGAGAGTGCTTGTGATTACAGCATGAATGCCATCGTCTCCTATGACAGCAGGGAACTTCCTGATAATTACGGGACTATATTGCTGGAGGTATGAGGAATATCAATGCCTGGAGGAGAAAATCATTCCACTCAGCCTCACATTCCTTTAGACTGAATCAGCAGCTCCAGGAGCAAATTGTTTGTTTCCTATGCAGAGATAAAGCGAGGCAAGGCTCCAATGCAATGTCTACGTTCCCTACATTGTGATCAAGAAGTGACCTGTCATTCACATTCCAGTCTTTGTCATGGATTGTGAGAATAAGAGCTACGTGCCATGACATTTATTTGTGTCTCTGCTGCTCACATTGTAAGAGGACCTTGAGGCTAGGGATTCCCTTCGCAGGAAGCCTTCAGCCTAAACCCATAAAATGACTTTGCATTCATCTGGTAGCTATTCCTATTACAGACACACTCTGTGTATGCTGATAACATTGGGCATATCAGGAACTATTTCCTGGACTTATGTGATACGTGCAACAATATACAGGAAGATATTACAAACAACATCTAGAAAAACCTTGCTGCAGAATCATTTTAGAGAAGCCTTTTCCAACCTATTTTGACAAAGAGGGAGCCAGGAGATCATGTTTAGTTCTCCTTGGAGCCCCTCCTCTCTCCCCTACCTGGCAAAATATTATATCTACAGCTCATGGTACATCAGTCATGCCTCACGCGACATGACAGATATATTATTAAAGAATAAATAATAATTGATAGTCAATGGAGATATGCCACCTTACATTGGTAGTCAATGGAGATATGCCACCTTACATTGGTAGTCAATGGAGATATGCCACCTTACATTGGTAGTCAGTAGAAAAGGATGTCCTTGGACAAGTGGTTAGTGGAAGAAAGGCTTCCATTTCATGCTGGTCAGCGGGAGAAGAGCCCCCTCCCCTTACATTGCTGGTCAGTGAGGAGTCCACCTTACAAAGCTGGTCTATAGGAGAAGAGCTCCCCTCCCCTTACATTGCTGGTCAGTGAAGAGTCCCTCTTACAAAGCTGGTCTATGAGAGAAGAAACCCACTCCCCTTACATTTCTGGTCAGTGAAGAGTCCCTCTTACAAAGCTGGTCTATGGGAGAAGAGCCCCCCTCTCCTTACATTGCTGGTCAGTGAAGAGTCCCTCTTACAAAGCTGGTCTATGAGAGAAGAGCCCCCTCCCCTTACATTTGTGGTCAGTTAGGAGTCCCTCTTACAAAGCTGGTCTATGGGAGAAGAGCCCCCCTCTCCTTACATTGCTGGTCAGTGAAGAATCCCCCTTACTGCTGGTTCGTGAAGAGTCCACCTTATAAAGCTGGTCTATAGGAGAAGAACCCCACTCCCCTTACATTTCTGGTCAGTGAAGAGTCCCTCTTACAAAGCTGGTCTATGGGAGAAGAGCCCCCCTCTCCTTACATTGCTGGTCAGTGAAGAGTCCCTCTTACAAAGCTGGTCTATGAGAGAAGAACCCCACTCCCCTTACATTTCTGGTCAGTGAAGAGTCCCTCTTACAAAGCTGGTCTATGGGAGAAGAGCCCCCCTCTCCTTACATTGCTGGTCAGTGAAGAGTCCCTCTTACAAAGCTGGTCTATGAGAGAAGAGCCCCCTCCCCTTACATTTCTGGTCAGTTAGGAGTCCCTCTTACAAAGCTGGTCTATGGGAGAAGAGCCCCCCTCTCCTTACATTGCTGGTCAGTGAAGAATCCCCCTTACAAAGCTGGTCTATAGGAGAAGAGCTCCCCTCCCCTTACATTGCTGGTTCGTGAAGAGTCCACTTTATAAAGCTGGTCTATAGGAGAAGAGCCCCACTCCCCTTACATTTCTGGTCAGTGAAGAATGCCCCTTACAAAGCTGGTTTATGGGAGAAGCCCCCCTTACATAGTTGGTCTGTGGGAGAAGGGCTCCCCTTACATTGCTAGTCAGTTGAGAGTCCCCCTTACATAACTGGTCTATGGGAGAAGGGCCCCCTTACATTGCTGGCTAGTGAAAAGACAGCCCCCCCCTTACATAGCTTGTCTGTGGGAAAAGGGCCCCCCTTACATAACTGGTCAGTGATGAGTAGCCCTTACATAGCTGGTGTATGGGAGAAGGGCCCCCTTACATTGCTAGTCAGTTGAGAGTCCCTCTTACATAACTGGTCTATGGGAGAAGGGCCCCCTTACATTGCTGGCTAGTGAAAAGACAGGCCCCCCTTACATAGCTTGTCTGTGGGAGAAGGGCCCCCCTTACATAACTGGTCAGTGATGAGTAGCCCTTACATAGCTGGTGTATGGGAGAAGGGCCCCCTTACATTGCTGGCCAGTGAAAAGATAGGCCCCCCTAACATAGCTGGTCAGTAGGAAAAAGGCTTCCCTTAGATTGCTGGTCAGTGGGAGAAGGGCTACCATACATTGCTTTTCTGTGAAGAAACAGGCCCCCCTTGCATACCTGGGCTGTGGGAAAAGGGCCCCCTTGCATAGCTGGGCTGCGGGAAAAGGGCCTCCCTTACATTGCTGGTCAGTAGGAAAAGGGCCCCCTTTCATAGCTGGTCAGTGAAAGAGAAGTTTCCTTTACAATGCTGTTGAGTGGGTGAAAGGCTCTCCATAGCTCTTCAGTGAAAGAAGGGCTCCCCTTACATTGCTGGTAAAGGTGGGAGAAGAACCCCCCTTACATTGCTTGTCAAACAGAGCAACTAGCAACTTCTGAAGGAACCCTAAGACTCCATGGAACCCTGGCTGAGAAAGGCTGTGGAATAAAGAGGTGGAATGTGTGGTGGTGTTGTAAAACTAAGGAGAGCCTGGGACTACTTAGATCAGCCTCTCAACTAGTTTTCCTCCAGAGGTTGCTATGGGTTTTTACAACAATAAGCAATTTCTGCCCCTCAATGGATTCTTCCAATGACCACCAATGTAAGGAGGCTTCTTGCCACTGACCACCTTTTCTCACCATCTTTCCCAAAGACCAACCAGTGTAAAGATCATTCTTCTTAGTGACCACCAATACAAGGATCGTTTCTCCTACTGACCATCAGTGTAATGGAGCTATTCTCTTACTGACTCTCCCAACAACCACCGATGTAAAGGAGCATTCTTCCCACTGACCACCAATGTAATGGGGCCCTTCTCTCACTGACTCTCACAATGGTGGCCAATGTAAGGGTCATTCTTCCTACTGACCACCAATGTAAAGGAGCATTCTTTCCACTGACCACCAATGTAAGAATCATACTCCTCACTGGCCACCAATGTAAGAAACATACTCCCCACTGGCCACCAATATAAGAATCATACTTTCCACTGGCCACCAATATAAGAATCATACTTCCCACTGGCCACCAATGTAAGAATCATACTTTTCACTGGCCACCAATGTAAGAATCATACTTTCACTGGCCACCAATGTAAGAATCATACTTTTCACTGGCCACCAATGTAAGAATCATACTTTTCACTGGCCACCAATGTAAGAATCATACTTCCCATTGGCCACCAATGGAAGGGTCATTCTTCCCACTGGCCACCAATGTAAGGATCATTCTTACCAATGAACACCAACGTAAGGATCATTCTTCCTAATGACCACCAACGCAAGGTTCACTCTTTCTACTGACCACCAGTGTAAGGATCACTCTTCCCACTAACCACCAACATAAAAGGGGACCTTCTCTCACTGACTCCCCTAATGATGGCCAATGTAAGGATCATTCTTATAACTGGCCACCAACATAAGCATCATTCTTTCTACTGACCATCAACGCAAGGATCATTCTTCCTACTGACCACCAACGCAAGGACCATTCTTCCTACTGACCACCAATGCAAGGATCATTCTTCCCACTGGCCACCAATGTAAGGTTCATTCTTCCTACTGACCGCCAGTTTAAGGATCATTCTACCTAATAACCAACGCAAGGATCTATTGTGCTACTGACCGCCAGTGTAAGGATCATTCTTCCCACTGGCCACCAATGTAAGGATCATTCTTCCTACCAACCACCAACATAACGGGGCCCTTCTCTCACCGACTCTTCCTATCACCACCAATGTAAGCACCATTCTTCCGCCATGACCATCATGCTAATGCACAGTGAGCTATAATTATACCAATTACTAGCTAGGGTTCCCTAGGACCTGAAAGTTATTTCAAGGGGTTCCTCCATGTTAAAAAGATTGAGAAAAAGGCTGACTTACATGTAGGCAATACACATAGCCCATCAGGTGGTACGGTGGAAGCTCAAGATAGAGCAGGTCGTTTATAATGTATAGAGATCGTTATGAATACAGAGGGGTGTGTCGTACCAATGAGAACAATGAGGTGTCAATAGTTTTAGGGGCATGCTAATAATAATGCATAAAGTGGGGTCCGTATCTTATAGAACATTGTGACATCTCTATATAATATATATATATATATATATATATATATATATATATATAGAGAGAGAGAGAGAGAGAGAGAGAGAGAGAGAGAGAGAAAGAGTTATCTCTCTGTCTCTATATATATATATATATATATATATATATATATATATATATATATATATATATATATATATATATATAGATCTATATAGATCTATAGATATCTCTCTAAATATATATATATATATATATATATATATATATATATATATAGAGAGAGAGAGAGAGAGAGAGATATATATATATATATATATATATATATATATATATATATATAGAGAGAGAGAGAGAGAGAGAGAGAGAGAGAGAGAGAGAGAGAGAGAGAGAGAGAGAGAGAGAGAGAGAGAGATCTATATATATATATAAATATATATATATAGAGAGAGAGAGATCTATAGATATATATAGATCTACATATCTATAGATCTCTCTCTCTCTATATATATATATATATATATATATATATATATATATATATATATATATAGAGAGAGAGAGAGAGAGAGAGATAGATTAGATAGATAGATAGACATATATATATATATATATATATATATATATATAGATATATATATAGATATATATAACTATCATTGCATATAGTGGGGTCGATATTTTATATAACATTGTGATATATATATATATATATATATATATATATATATATATATTACTATTAGTGCATATGGTGGGGTCCATATTTTATATAACATTGTGAGCTCTATCTATATATAGTATATATATATATATATATATTACTATTAGTGCATATGGTGGGATCCATATCCTATATAGTGTATGTGTATTATTAGTACCTCTTGTATACATAGTATATAGCGGGCTGTGTAAGTTTGCAGTCTTCTCTCTAAGGACAGACAGACATAGATTATGAGAAGTGAAGGAATGTCTTACTTGCCGAGCTCCTCGAAGAGCTGGTACTCGTCGGTGAACCTGGTGCAGGTGGTAGTAGCCATGCCTCCTCCTGCCCCTGGTTTCCTCCTGGGGTGGTGCAGGGTCGGAGTGCTGGGGGCCGCACAGCAGCGCACTGTCAGGCAGGAGAAGCGGCGGCGGAAGCCCTGGCTGTGGGCTCTGAGGACAGCGGGGATCCTAATACTGGGAGTAGTGGTGAGGATACCTCGCCTGCCCTCCTCCTCCTTCCTCCCCTCTCCTCCTCCTCCTCTCCACCTCTCTGTACGCAGCACGGTCACTGGCCGCCCTCTCCGATCCCTAGGAACATGTATTGTCCTCCTCCTTCACTTCTACATCAGTAGAGCCTGAGCTGGGACTCCACAACAACAACAGGTCTCCTTCCTCTTAGCGCTCTCCTCTCCTCTCCTCTCATAGACCGCACAGCGCAGGAGATAAGCTGCCTGTACCTTGGACCTAATGACAGCTCGGGGTTATGTTCTGTATGTTCTGTGCGCTCCCTCCCTCTGCTCAGCACACCCCCTCTAGCGGCTGCTCTTCGGTATAGCAGTCCACATAGAGGAAGGATGGGGAGCACAACTGTCAGCCCGAAGAGAGGCACAGCACCTGTGTGTGTCACCCAGCACAGGATGTTCTACTTCACCACATGTGTGATCACCAGACATTTCCTGCACATGGGGGTGATAGAGGGGCTGCTTAACTGCTTCAGCCCCCTTAGTGAACAGGCCATTTTTTGGGTCACTGCGTCGCTTTAACTGACAATTGTGCGGTCGTTCGATGCTGTACCCCAACAAAATTGATGTCCTTTTTTCCCACAAATAGAGCTTTCTTTTGGTGGTATTTGATATTTGGTATTTTCTATTACCTTTTGTACCACCACCCCCTCCCTTTAGAATGTAAACTCTATGAGCAGGGCCCCCCTGTCCCTTATGCATTGAACTGTACTGTAATTGTGCTGTCCCCCCTATACATTGTAAAGCACTGTGTAAACTGTTGGTGCTATATAAATCATGTATAACATTGTATAATAATAATAATAATAATTTGATCACCTCTGCGGTTTTTATTTTTTGCGCTATAAACAAAAAAACAGCGACAATTGTGAAAAAGAAAAACAATATTTTTTTACTTTCTGCTGTAAAACACATCCAATAAAAAAAATTTAAAAAATCTATTTTCTTCGTCAGTTTAGGCCAGGGATATGCAAATAGCGGACCTCCAGCTGTTGCAGAACTACAAGTCCCATGAGGCATAGCAAGACTCTTGACAGCCACAAGCATGACACTCTGAGGCAGAGGCATGATGGGACTTGTAGTTTTGCAACAGCTGGAGGTTCGCTAATTGCATATCCCTGGTTTAGGCCAATATGTATTCTTCTACATATTTTTGGTTAAAAAAAAAATCACAATAAGCATATATTGATTGGTTTGCACAAAAGTTATAGCGTCTACAAAACAGTGGATAGATTTATGGCATTTTTATTATTTTTTTTTTTTTACTAGTAATAGCGGCGATCAGCGATTTTTGCAGCAGACAGATCGGACACTTTTGACACTTTTTTTAGGACCAGTGACATTTATAGAGCAATCAGTGCTAAAAATAGCGAACATATTACAGCGCACACATTCAAGAATGACATTTCCTGCAGGGCTAGTTAAAAACACCTGAACATATTCAAAAAATACTACGGGGGTTTGGTCACACTATATGGTCATAGAGTGCTAAGCCCACTTACTGCGACAAAGTACCCCGAATTAGCTAAAAATAGCCACTGATTACTGTATAAATGTCACTGGCAGGGAAGGGGTTAACACTAGGGGCCGATCAAGGGGTTAAGTGTTCCCTAGGGAGGTGTTTCTAACTGTGGGGGAAGGTGACTGACTGGGAGTAGAGAGAGATCGCTGTTCCTGATTACTAGGAACAGATGATCTCTTTCTACTCCCCTGTCAGAACGGGGGATCTGTTTGTTTACATTGCCAAATCCCTGTTCTGGCTCTCTGTGGAGCGATCGCAGGTGGCCAGCCAACATTGCGGCCGCTGGCCACGCGCATCGCGCTGCTGACGTGCTTATTATTGTTCTTAAAGTGGCCGATGGCAATTCACACAGCCATGCCAACCTGCCGCAGTATATAATGATGGCAGCTGGTCGGCAAGCGGTTAAAGACATGGTCTGCCTTTTTTTAAATAAAATAATAAATACACACTTATTGTTTATTTAAGCCCCCCTCTGGGATTAAAATGCCGCCCCTCTGGGATTAAAATGCCCCCCCTTTCCACCCCTTCTAACTGATTCCTTCAATAAAAAAATAACTAAAAGTTTGTTTATACTTGCGATACGGAGGGGGGGCTGACCGGGGCTGCAGCCCCGAGTGGGCCCCCAAAAAGCCCCAGGTCTGGTATTGGTTCTTGACAATTATTAGCCCCGAGTCCCAAGGCCTGGGGTTGGCTGGGAACTCTGGGCTATACAGGGCCAACTACCCGGCGTGGCCGAGGGACATACGAAGTCCCGCCTCCTGGACCGGCTCCTATGATGGACGTCACACTGGTCCAATGCCGGTATGTGTGACGTCCATCATAGAAGCCAGTCCAGGAGGCGGGACTTAAGCCCCATACACACGGTCGGACAATCCGCGGACCAGGTCGGTCGGATTTTGTCCGTCGTACTTTGTCCGATGTTGGTGTTGCGTACACACGGTCGGACTACGTTGTCGGAATATCCGGTCTGCAAGAACGTCGTGACGTAAGTCGTCGTCCACGAGATTACAAAAGGGAAGTTCAGCACCACGTCAGGCACCCGTTGGGCTCCTTCTGCTGATCCCGTGTTTATCGAGAGTTAGTCGAAGTTTGGTGACTTAAGATTCGCGCTTCTCAGTTTTCTGACTCAGATCGTTACTGCTCTTCAGTTTGTGCTTGTCGTGCGTATCTGTTTATTAGTGCGTGTAGTCAGTTCGCATTTGTTGGTCATTGCGGCCTATATCTTGATATAGGACGCTTTGATTTGCACTGCTTATTGTCTGCTCGTTGCTGGTATTCATTTCTTTCTTTCAGGCCTTGCTGTTTATCGGTGCTTTCTGTTTGTCCGTTCTGACCAGCCGACCTTTTGTGACCTTGTGAGCGATGTTTCCCGTGCGTACTCGTCGCCGAGTTCGTGCTGTACGCGGAATTGGTGTCGGGCTTTTAGCTTTGAGCCAAGACCCGTCCATGAACAGAGTGACGAGGAGTATGTGGACCAAGAATTGGTTGCTTCAGCGTGACCAATTCTCGCACATGCCTTTGCTTCGTGAGATCCGGGAGAATAATCCAGATGATTTCAGGAACTTTCTCAGGATGACGGACCCCGATTTTCACCGTCTTTTGGCTTTGCTGACCCCCTTTATCAGCCGGCAGGATACCTGCATGAGACAAGCCATTACTCCGGAGCAGAGGCTTGTTGCCACGTTGAGGTACTTGGCGACAGGGAGAAGTCTTCAGGATTTGAAGTTCTCTTCAGGTATCTCTCCCCAGGCCCTGGGAATCATTATTCCAGAGACCTGTTCTGCCATCATCCAGGTCCTGCAGGAGGACTATATTAAGGTAACATTTCTACTTTACTATTCCCTTCTATGTATGCTCTGTTTGCTAATGTCTTCTATTTTTGACCTCCTTCCCTAATTACCATGATTGCAATATGTTCTAATATGCTGTGCCCCTTTTCTCCTTCCTGCATTTTTCCCTTCACTTACCTCACCAGCATGCTCTTCTGCCCCAATAGACACCTATGGCCTAGTCACTTAAGCAATGTCTTTTGTCTGCTGCATAGTATTGTTTGCCCCCAAACACCCCCTAAAATATGCACAAATGTTTGCTGTGTGGTTTACTTCATGTAGAGCCCCTTTTTAATTTTTTTTTTTGGTGGGGGGGGGGGCAAACTCATTAGGAACCCCCTCCCCCAACTGCTCTGTCAGATGGTACCAATCCTTTATCTGCTGGCTTTCCCAAGGTCCATACACACTATATACCTACCTCTTTATAGTGGGCATCTTTAGGGATGAATTCAGCAAAGCATGTAGTGCAAGGGGCTGCCTCCATACATTCCATTTCCTATTTTTTTGTCTTCTTTCCCTCCTATTAGCTTGCTTGGTAATTTCATAATGTCACAATGTGCCTGCCTTTTTTTTTGGGGGGGGGGGGGGGGGGGGGGGGGTTGAAATGTTATTTTATCTTTCCTGGGGGCTGCCAATAGTGTTAAGTACAGAGGGTCTGGCCAAACTAGCACACATTATTGAGCCATTTGCCAATCAATGAAGTGCAGAGGGTTACCTGTCCACCCCCCCCCAAAACCCTAGTTATTGCCAATGGCCCATCAGAAGTGGGGGGATTGATGGGGGGTGAGTAATCTGTGAAGGGGAGCCTGTACTTTTCTGTGCAAATACTTTCCTGCCTCCAATTTTATACAATGCTCTTGTTCCAAGATGTTGATTGTCTAATCTGCTTGCAATGTTTAGGTGCAAAGTGACTAATTTTTTTTTTCTTGTTTCACTCCACAGTTCCCTTCCACGCCACAGGAATGGCAGACTGTGGCCTCCCACTTTGCCAGCCGTTGGGACTTTCCTAACTGCGGAGGGGCAATTGATGGGAAACACGTCCGCATCGTCCCACCGCCCAACTCGGGGTCCTACTATTATAATTATAAGGGGTTTAATAGTGTAGTGATGTTGGCGGTGGTGTCGGCAACATACGAGTTTATGTATGTGGACGTGGGGATGAACGGCCGGATCTCGGATGGTGGTGCCATTACGCACACGGAGTTCTACTGGCGTCTCCAAAGTGGCAGTCTGTGCTTGCCACCTCCAGAGGAGAATGCCGAAGGACTCCCCTTCGTCTTTGTCGCAGATGAAGCGTTTGCGTTGACTCCCCATGTGATGAGGCCGTTCCCGATGAGGACCCTCACCCCGGACCAGAGGGTCTTCAACTACAGGCTGTCCAGAGCCAGAAGAGTGGTGGAGAACACTTTTGGCATCCTGGCCAGCTGCTTCCGCCTGTTCCTGACGGCATTTAACTTGGCGGAATACAAACTGAACCACATAGTTCTTGCCTGTTGCATATTGCACAACTTCCTCAAAAGACATAACAGGAACTATGTGGTGCCCGTTGGCCCAGATGTGGAGGGCCCTCCAAATGCGGACCTCACAGCCCTTCAAGTGGCACGTCCAGGCTTGCCCCCTCTAAATGCCCGCGTGGTCCGCGAGCAATATATGGAGTACTTTGTGGGTAGGGGGGCCATTGCTCTGCCTGACGATGTGTGAGAGGCATTTTTTAATAAATCTGATATTTTAACCAACCTCTGATTTCTTGTCATTTCAGTCTTCTTTTTAGCTTATTTTACCTTGACATTTTTTCCCTTTGCCTTCGACAGTGGGAATGCACTTTCTGGGCAAAAGGAGGTAACAGTCTCTTCTTCCCAAAAAGATTAGTCTCATGTTGTGTGTTTCCTACCTAATCTTTGGTCTAGAGAAGGTTTGTCCTGCATAACTGACACCCAAAATACTCCTTTTCATCACCAGGTCTGACATGTGTGTATTCTCAAAAATGCTGTGCTCCGTGTTTTCGTACAAAGCACTGTGGGTGTCATTTACATAAGTCAAATCCGCTATGCTCTACAAGTGCATTGAAAAAGTTCCCTGGGAAAGAAAATTGCAGTGCAAAGTGGATTTGCCTTTAGTAAATAACACCCATTGCCCCCCATATCCTTTACATTTTACATACATAATGCATTGTGTTTTTTAAATAAGGAAGCCACACATTTTGAAAAATAAAAAAGTTTACTTGTAAAACATTCACAAGTGCGTTTACAATCTTCACGCCAAAACTGACAACATCTTGCTTATTTACAACATTGTTTACAAACATTCCGCAATTGGTAAAACCAGGCATGGAGCTAAACAGAACCTATGAACTAGCTATTAACTGTGTTAATTACTTGGTGCGTTTTCATATTTTTCCTAAAACATCAATGATGTTCTTCAATTTTTGTTGAACATCATTGATGTTTTGCTTTATGTAATCTAGATCTCTATTGCAGACCATTATCTCTCCGATCAGTACGTGGGCACTCTCTGTGGTAAAGTGCGATTTTTCTTCCACAACATCCACGTCACCTAAAAACCACAAACAAACAAAAATGGGGTGTTGGAAATGAGGCAGCCATACATGGATTAGCTTACCAGTAGCTGTGTTCTCCCACACTCACCTGTTGTGGTGACAATTTCTCCAAGTTCGATGATCTCTCCTTCCTCCTCCTCCTCCTCTGCTTCTGCTCTTTCCCCTTTTTTGGGAGGTGTTGGTTTGGGGGTTTCCTCAGACGGCCCAAGTTTTCGCTCCCCTATGAGAATGTACAAAAGGAAGATTTAGCAACACAATCTATTGAGGGCAGAAATAGGAAATGACAAACATTGCTTGAACCTGACGGACACTATTTTAGTTTGGCCAGTTACAAATGCCAACTACATGAATGTAGTCACTTTGTAAAGGTGCTAAACTGACTAGCTTTTTGGTAGAAGTTTGTGTGATGGAGACACCCCTCTAGTATCCACTGGAGCACATGTGTGGAAAAGCCTAATAAAAAGGGGGTTTGGGTGTCCCAGCACTAGTGCTCTAGAGTCCAGATGGGTAAACAGCTACTGGGTGACCTCTCCTTTACATTGAATAAATTGGCTTTACATTCTTGATGACATTTCTAGTGAGAACAAACTTCCTTTCCCCAAAAAAAAACACCAAACATCGTATTATAAGTGGCCGAACGATCGAGGTTGCGTACGATCGAATGGACACACACACACGACCATGACAGTGGCAGAAAGATCGAGGCTGAGTACGATCGAATGCACAGACGAACCTGAAAGTGGCCATTTTGGAATGTACAACTTTGTAAAAATCAAACCACAATGGAGCAGTATGCAAGCAAGAAATCAAACACAAAACCCAACTACTTACTTTTTTGAAGAATTCGCTTGATCTTTCTGTACTGATCAGCCTCCCTCAGTTTCAGGTCTGACCAGCGTTTCCTCAGTTGCTCCTTGGATCGTTGTACCCCAAAATGATTGTACAGCCTTCTCACAACTTTAGACATGATCTTGGCCTTGCGGACATTGGGGTTGAGGTAAGGCCCATACTTCCCATCATAGTCGCTCCTCTTTAATATGTCCACCATCTCCAACATTTCTCCAAATGACATATTGGAGGCCTTGAATTTCAGGCTCCGGGATCGGGACGTTTCTGCCTCCGGACTTTCCTCGTCCTCCTCCTCGTTGGTGGGATATTTGGGGCGCACCTGCTGTGTCCACGCCATGTGCTCTCCCCACTGCGCCGTAAAGAGAAGGGGTGGGGAATAGACGAGAAAGATCGTCAGGGGCGGGCGGAGTTTGACGCATGCGCACTGTATATAAAACGTCACACGCCTGTGTCGTAGCCACGATCTGGGAGACGAGGGGAGAGAAAACTCACGCACGAGACGATCGCTACAAACGAAGGTACAATTTGACGTTGGTACATAACTAGCCTAGACTGATTTGAACTTGAGGCTTCTTTATGGAGAAGATTAGGAGAGTTTAGCGTGACATAATTTAGAGGGTTTTGTGTGGTGTTGTGTCTTGCAGAGATTATGAAGGGATTCAACGACATGAGTTTTCTCCCCCTCTTCATTGCCAAATTCAGGGAATTTCCCGTTTTATGGCAGGGTAAACACCCACATTACACCAACAAACCAAAGAGGCACGCAGCCCTGGAGGAACTTGTGGAATTTGTCAAGCCAAGGTTCCCCGCGACAACTGTTGATGATCTAAGAAAGAAAATTGGCAGCCTGAGGAGTGCGTATATCAGGGAGCGGAAGAAGGTCGTGAAGTCTGAGGAAACTGCAACTTCAGCAGATGAGGTCTATGTGCCCAAGCTCTGGTACTATCAGAGTCTCCATTTTCTGAAAGACCAGACTGATGTCACGGAGCCAACCTCGACTCCTCCTTCCACGCTTCCTTGCGCGCAGCCCACCCCTGATGAGGCTTCCGAGGAGCAACCTGGGCCTTCCAGTCTGGAAGAGGTGGAGGAGCCCAGCTTGTTCCAGGTATAGTAGTTTTGTTACCATTTATGGGAATAATGAATGATGTTCACTTAATTCAGGATCCCCAATTGCTTAATTCCTAACGTGTTTGACATATCAACAGACAGTGGTGTTGGAGACATTTGGGGCCAGAATCTAAACTGCAGGGCTGAGAATTGTATGGTTTTGTATTTGTAAACATTTTGCACCAGTCACTAGATGAGAATTGTGTGTGTTTGATGAACAAATAACTGAAACTATGTCCCTTTTTCATACACAGGAAGACCTCAGCCAGGAGGTGGCTGTGGAAGGTGGCAGTCAGGAGGAGGCAGGGGTTAGTGGCAGCCACCAGGTGGGTAGTGGCAGCCAAGAGGGGGCTAGGCCTCGGAGCCTGACTGACTCCCAAATCCCTCTCCTCCGCCTTCCGTACAGAAGGGCGAGAAGGGGGGGTTATGCGGCAGAGTCAGCGCTCCGCATGATCAGAGAGGCTTCAGCCTCCCTACATGCCACACCCGCCGACGAGGAGACCTTTGGCTCGGTGGTTGTCACGAAGATGATGGGTATGGAGGTGAGGCAACGCAACATGTGTGAGGGGCTCATCCTCCATGTCCTAAATAAGGGTAGGGCTGGGGAGATGACCCCAGTCACACATGTTTGCCATAGTTACCATGCTCCGCCTCCTCCTCCTCCTCCTCCTCCTTCTGCCACCCCACCAGCACGACAGCCACAGCGTGCAAGGAAGCGTGGAAGGAAGACCTGAGAGTGACGACCTGGCATCAGTCTGGTCTGAGAGAAGATGGAGCCTCTTGTAGTACCAGAGCCTGGGGACCTAGATGGCATCTGCTGCAGTTCCGGATACTTTGGACTTCACGACCAGATTGCACTCCCCTTAATATACGTACTCCTCAGGCCCCCAATTTTCTACGCTTGAACAATGATGGTTGCCGTGGAGGGCCAAGGCTTTGCAAATTCCCCAAGTTTCACCATGGCTGCGTTCCTCTTTGGTTTGTTGGTGTGACCTAAATAAAGGTTTTTTTTGATTTGAAATAATCATTGACTATTGTGTTTTACTTTTCTACAATGACAGTTTTTCTTTGAGTAGGCAGGTACATTTCACTAATCCTAAAGTAGAATTAACAAGGGGCACCAACAACCAACAAACTCCTAGTAAATTTAAGCAAGAAATACAAATGTTAATAATGTGGTTTTGGTAAGTTGAGACACACAACCCCCCTCCAAAAAAAAAAAAAAAATCCTTCAAATATGTATTCCCCAAAAAAAAAAAAAAAAAAGACAAATCATGGTAAAAAAATAACAAAGATTCTTTTACGATCTGAGTAAAAATAAACATGTAGTGTATAAATGCTGCAAAGTAATAAAGAACTAAGTTTGTGAGAAGTGCGGGTGAATAGGAGCAGCTAAAACATGTCATTCTTGTTGCATTGTAAAGAAAAAGAGAATGCGCTGCATTAAAGACATTTTAACATTGCAGCGTGACGAATGTGCTGTGTCGATTAGGAAAGGTAGTTTTACCTGACCGAGCGCTTCCGTCACAGAATTTCTTCTGAGCATGCGTAGCACTTTGTCCATCGGACAACCGTACACACGATCGGATTTGGTGTGATCGGACCGTGTTGACGGCAAATCTTTCCAGCAGGAGATAAGACTTTGTCCGTCGGACAAACCGACGAACACTGTCCGATGGTGCATACACACGGTCTGATTTTTCAACAACCTTGTCCGATCGGACAGAATCCATGAAAAAGTCCGACCGTGTGTATGGGGCTTGAGTGTGACTCTGCTGCCATGCTGGGTAAGCGGAAGCTCCCCGCATATGCACGTTAGATAACCTAGAGCTGTTTTCAGAGGCATAAAAAAAAAAACATTAAATTAAAAAATGCCAGACGCCTCTAACAGCTGCATTTTTTCTGTCCATGTTCATGAGGCCTTAACTACTTCAATACTGGGCACTTTTACCCCCTTCCCACCCAGGCCATTTTTCAGCTTTCAGAGATGTCACACTTTGAATGGCAATTTCGCAGTCATGAAACACTGTACCTAAATTTATTTTTTATCATTTTATCCACACAAATAGAGCTTTACAGAAAAAGGGGAATTTGGGACTTTAAATGAGGCAGGTAATAACCAACTGAATAAAATTATGTTTGCACATTTATTGGTATAAAACATTGAAAAACATTCTTTATTTTATTTCCTATCCTTTTCTTGGTAAAAGTAATCTAAATGCTTTCCCTACTGCACTTGTTCCACTTTCTGTTCACAGTAGCGGATAGCTTCTCACATCACCCGCCTTCTTGGTCTCCTCACAGTGTCAATGGGCACCTGTCTTTCTACACTATTCCGAGGTATTAGCACCCGATTGCTCTATTTATACATGGCAATTTATTTTATAGATATTTTTGTAGCCAGTTTTTGCCACTATTACCTACCACAATATGGTGGCCTCCATCTCTCTGGATATAGTTATGTGTGCGCCGACGTTCCTGAAGATCTCAATTACCTCCCGGGATAGACTTCCATGGCAGCTCTATTTTGTAGATGTCGTAGAAGTTTAACTCTGTATCACATGTGAGTTACTTGAGGTTGGATAAGTTCCTCCCTCCCGACTCTTTTTTTTTCGTTTTATCATTTAGACCTCTATTTAGATCGTAATGCTGTATATATAATTTTTTTACAGACTGGTTTAGCATTTGCTCTTGATGAGTTGGATTGAACCAACAAAACGCGTATAGGATGCAGCCCTTATTCCAGCACATGGCTCTAACTACATTATATTACAAGTTTTTATCTTAATCTACGGTTCCATTATATTATGCCCAGTTTTATTACACAATTGACTTTATGACATGATACAACTTGTCTTGCATTACCGTCAAATGTTTTGTGTTACTTTTTATCCATGTGCAATTCATTCATGGTGTGTCTTGCATACAAGACATTATTATTATTATACAGGATTTATATATGTATGTACCCATTGTTATGGGTTTTCAATGTTTGATGCCAATAAATGTGCTAACATAATTTTATTCAATTGGTTATTATTACCTGCTCCATTTAACCACTTCAGCCCCGGTAGATTTGGCTGCTGAATGACCGGGCCATTTTTTGCAATTTGGCACTGCGCCGCTTTAACTGACAATTGCGCGGTTGTGCGACATTGCACCCAAACAAAATTGACATCCTTTTTTTCCCCACAAATAGAGCTTTCTTTTGGTGCTATTTGATCGCCTCTGCGGTTTTAATTGTTTGCGCTAATAGCGACAAGTTTGAAACAAACGCAATATTTTGTACTTTTTGCTATAATAAATATCCCCCTTTTTAAAAAAAAAAGCAATTTTTTTCTCAGTTTAGGCCGATATGTATTCTTCTACATATTTTTGGTAAGAAAATCGCAATAAGCGTATATTGATTGGTTTGCGCAAAAGTTATAGCGTCTACAATATAGGGGCTAAATTTATAGCATTTTTATTATAATTTTTTTTACAATCGCAGAGATCTGTGATTTTTATTGGGACTGCGACATTATGGCGGACACATCGGACACTTTTGACACATTTTTGGGACCATTGGCATTTATACAGCGATCATTGCTATAAAAATGCACTGATTACTGTAAAAATGTCACTGGCAGGGAAGGAGTTAACACTAGGGAGCGATCAAGGGGTGAACTGTGTTCCCTAGGTGTGTTTCTAACTGTAGGGGGAGGGGACTGACCTAGAGGAAGTGATGAATCGGGGTTCCCAGCTAATAGGCACTCATGATCTGTCACTTCTCACAGAACAGGGATTTGTGTGTTTACACACACACTTCTGCCTCTCATGCCCACGATCGCCTGTGGCCGTCAGTCATTGCGACCGTCGACAATGAGCTTTGGCACCCCAGCTGTGCAGCGCGCCTGCGCGCCTGATACTCCGATCCCCTGAGCCGACGTATAGCTACGACGGCTCGCGGGATCGTGCCGACCTGCCACAGTAAAATGACGGTGGATGGTCAGCAAGGGGCTAAAGTCCCATATCTCTCTTTTTCTGTAATTCTATGAATAGGTATGGAGGTGCATGTCATCTGTGCCTAATTTAAAGTCCCAATATACCCTCCTTCTTGTATTACAAACAGAGCTTTCTTTTGGTGGTATTTAATAATCGCTGAGTTTTTTATTTTTTGCTAAAAAAGAAAAAATACCAAAACATTTTCTTAGTTTCTGTCAGAAAATGTTGCAAAAGGGTAATTTTTCTCCTTCACTGATGTGCACTGATGGGCACTGATGAGGCAGCACTGAAGGGCACTGATGGGGTGGAACTGATGAGGAGGCACTAATTTGCAGCACTGATGGGCACTGATAGGTGGCACTGATATGCAGCACTGATGCGCACTGATAGGCAGCACTGATGAGCACTCATAGGTGGCACTGATTGGCACTGATAAGCACTGATAGGTGGCACTGATGGGCACTGATAGGCACTGATAGGTGGCACTAATGGCCGCCCACCGTAGCACTGATTGGCATAACTGATGGTCACAGATTGGCCTCACTGATGAGCACATACTGTTGTCACTAACGGGCACTGCTGGGTTTGCATTGTAATCAGGGCACTGATGATCAGTGCCCTTTTTACCTTTTCACATCTTCCCTGTGAGGAGATGCCGCTGATCGGCTCTCCTCATTCCACAATCAGTGTGAGGCGAGGAGAGCTGATTAACAGAACTTTCTTGTTTACATGTAATTGGCTGTGATTGGACACAGCCATACACATGGGCAAAGAGCTCAGATCAGGGGGCGCACCGCGTCCCAGGAACACAGCGTGCTTGCGATCGCCGCGATCGTGGCTAGTCTGGATGCTGTCATAGGACATTGTCCCAGAACGAGAGCTGCACCGCTCCGTCGTCATTTGAGGGTGGGTGGGCAGCAAGTGTTTCATATTCTTGATATGTGGCTGCTGTACCATGTATGAGAAAGTATCCTAGATTGTAAGCTCTAACCAGCAGGGCCCTCTGATTCCCCCTGTATGGAATTGTATTGTAACGTTACTGTCTGCCATCATGTTGTAAAGAGCTACGCAAACTGTTGGCATTATATAAATCCTGTATAATAATAATAATACTAATAATAATCCTGTTCTCTTTGTATTGCTTCTGTTGTGTAAAATCCCTGGTGTTCCTGCTAGTCCCTCTGCTTTCCTATTAAGAAACTGACCACACTAAGCTGGAGAACACACCATGGTCAGTTCTTTAGCTGTGCTGGGAACTCAGCCGGATCACCTCCAATGATCAGACTTGTCCTGACACCACCCCCCCCCTCACAGCCATTCACTGGGAAGCTCAGTGTACTGTTGCTTCTCCTCCCGCCAGCTGAGAACTGTTGTGAATTTATGAAGAAATAATACATTTTGTTCCCAAAAGAACACTTCCCCTCCCATCAGAATTAGGTGACTAATTTATACGACCCATTGAAAAGCTGGGATGCAAGAAACAAGAATTCATGTTGAAACAGACTTGCAGGAACAATAAGGTCCCGAAAACAAAGAAGATGGGTTCCTATCTGTGGGGGTAAATAAAAGCTACAAAACCTTTAACTCAAGGAGAATTTGAGTAAATATGTCCTATTGCATCCAGGGCCGTCTTTAATATTGATTGGACCCAGGGCAAAAATTTTCTTGCCCCCCCCCCCCCCCATGCAGTTTCGCTCTCCACCTTCTCTGAGACATACAATAAATAGCAGCTAGACTCAAAATCAGTTTACTGAATCAGATCAGGCAGCGATTGCGATTGGTTGCCAGAGGTTACAGTGTATCATTACCGCTCACTGACTGGTTGCCAAAGGTAAAGCACACATTACGGCTCACTGATTAGTTGCTAGAGGTACAGCACATGATTTCTGCTTGTTGATTGATTGCTAGAGTTTATACCTCAGGGAAGCATGATATACATATCAATGCCGATAGCCGCCACAATTTACATATGAATGTCACCGCTATTTACATATGAATGCCGGTAATTTACATGTAAACGCAGGGTCTGTAGGTGAGTCATCTGTAGAATTAGTAGCAGCACCAGGGGCGGACTGACCATTCGGCCACTCGGGGGCCCCATCAGGGTTGCCAGCCTCAGTAAAACCAGGTACAGTATGTAAAAATCTGTGCTTTTTTTACATCTGTTTCTGAAATGTCTCTTACCGACATCCTTTTGGTCTAAAAATGCAGAGATTATAGCTTCCCCACCTCTCCAGTACCTTCTCAGCCAATAGAAACATGTCTGTGTATACTGTGTGTACATGTATGTGTATACTGTGTGATTGTATACTGTGTGGCCCCATAATCTCTGATTGCCTGGGGGCCCCATAATCTCCTATTGCCCGGGGGCCCCATGAGTTGTCAGTCCGCCCCTGAGCAGCACTTCACACTGGGATATTGGGACACAGCACGGGACTAAAACCTCAAGCGACAAGGGAATTTAAACCAGGATAGTTGGCAAGTATGAGGCAGCTGCTTTGGGCCCTACAACAATGACAGGGCCCAGGGCAGCTGCCCCTTTTGCCCTGCCTTAAAAACGGCCATGATTGTATCAGAGGATGATATTGCTTTCCTAGTCAAGCCACGATGTTGACTCAGGCTTGTTCCCTAAAACAATGGCTGAGAGACAGAGTTAATATTACACTAACTGACACGCATAAACTGAAATCTCTGAATAATATGTGACTAAATTGTCTAACAGGAAGGAAAAGATTTGAAATATGTGCAGTCAGAAATATTTTAAATGTACCTATATGGTGATTTTAAGTCATTCAAATTATATGTGATATTTGTAGGTCACAAAAGAGATAATTATAATTTTAGTATCTGATGATATGAGAAATTTGTTATAAAGAAAATATATATGAAAGTGTAATTTTATAAGTAGAAGTGTTTTAAGAAACTAATTAGTATTATGAAAAACATATAATCGTGATTATAACTATATAAGAATTTAACCTATGTTTAGATGAACAAATATTAATTGGATATACCAGAATTATACATGTATCCATATAGATAATCATTTGGTGTGATATTGATTGATATATATAACCTGTGTCCTTCATAGATAGACTTAATTTTATAGATATACATATATATAACCATTTTATGTAAGTGATTAATCAAAATTACGCTAAGCGTATTTTATATTATGTTATATACTAAAAATATATATTCCTTTCACTAAGATACAAATAATACACATTATAAAAATAGACTATATTAACTTAAAGCGGTTGTATACCCTCTATTACAACTTGCACCTACAGGTAAGCCTAGATTAAGGCTTGCCTGTAAGTACAAGAAATATCTCCTAAACCTACACGGTTTAGGAGATATTTGCCAAAAAGTTTTACAACGTTGCCTACAGCTCATGCGCACCGTAGACAACGGTGCTTTCACAGGGTTAATCCCCATTCACAAATTCGGCCTGCCGAATTTGAAGTCTTCGCTGCAGTCTTCGCTGCGCTGTGATTGGTCGGAGCGGCGATACCCGGAAGTAACCTTCGATACCCGGAAGTAACCTTCCGGGTATCTGTGGAGAGATGGCTGCGGCTAGAGGGGGAGACGAGGACGGCGTCGGGGGCCCCGATCTAAGGTAAGTGATGCATAATGAGCTAGTATGCTAAACCCTGCTCCTTTGAAAGCCACGGCAGCCCTCTTAAATCCTGGTAGCCAGAACTCCAGACTAATAGCCATCTTGGAATGGGTAAATATGCCATGTTGATTTTATCTTGTATGTTCTCTCAAATATTGATGTATTGAATATTCTACTATTGATAATCGTTCTCCCGAATCAATAGCCTTCTTTTAGATTTTTTTTCTCTAAAATTCAATTTTTCATTATATATTTCTTTTTGCATAGTTGCCAATTTTATTGACAAACAAACGTCTTATTTATTTCACATGGTTAACCACTTACTTACCTGCATCATAGTAACGGTTGGGTGTGTGAAATACAGACGTTCTGTTTAATTGTCAATTATCATAAGGTTATTGATTCTACCGAGAAGTTATCATGGTGATATTACGTCCAAGGTACTACACTCCCATTTTGTGGGTGTTTCCATTAATTGTCAAGATGTTCATGTAATGCAATCTGTATTTTAATTTCATGTAAATATTTGTTTTTTTTGTCAACCAATAAATGTAACTATTTTGTATGGTCACTTGTCTCCGTGAATAAGTTTCACATATATAGACTGTGTCATATAGATTGATTTTGTATCTTAAAAATATCTTTGTTAAAAATTACTTAATAAATACTGTGCGGGAACTGTCCTTAAAAAGCACAACAGAACAGAGTGAGCAGAGGGTATGTGATCACTTATAAGAAGGATGAAAAAGGTATTTATCATTTTTTTTTTTTATATCTATATACAAATGTTTTGCCTTTTGTTTCAATTTTAAACTGAATGGACTGTTTTACAAGGTGATCATTTACAATCACTTTGACGTGGTACTACAATCTAATTTTCAATCGTTTTTTATTGAGTTTCAAAACATATAGGTAAGATACAAAGTGTACATTGTATGTCAGTAAATATGTCAACACAGAAGAATACATATACACTGTTGATGTAATCACCAATTAAATGATTTTTTTTTTTTTTAATTTTCAATCGTGTACTACAATCTAAATGGTCAATTTACTAAAGGCAAATAGACTGTGCACTTTGCAAGTACACTTGCACTCATTGTCTCCAGACCTTAGTGAATGTGGTGAAGCTTCGCTTTGTAAAAAAATACCCAAGGAAAACAAAAATACCAGTATTTTTGCTTGCACATGATTGAATATAGGAAATCAACAGAGCTTAACCACATTTTCTAAGCTCTGGGGGAAATGAGTCAACTGTATATGCAAAGTGCACAGTCTATTTGCCTTTAGTAATTCAACCCCAAAATGTTTTCATATCTTAACCCCTTCTCATTAAACGTATGCATATATGTGACCACATGGAAGTGCAATACAGGCATACCCCACTTTTAAGTACACAATGGGGTTTATTTACTAAAGCTGGAAAGTGCGAAATCAGGCTCACTTCTGCATAGAAACCAATGAGCTTCTAACCCCAGCTTGTTCAATTAATCTTTGGTAATAAAACCTGGAAGCTCATTGGTTTCTATGCAGAAGTGAGCCTGATTTTGCACTTTCCAGCTTTAGTAAATAAACCCCAATGTGTACTTAAATGTGGGGTATGCCTGTATTGTGTTTGTGTTGAGAGTGTGCTGCGCAGAATGCTCCCAGCAGAGAGACTGAGCTGTCACAGACATCTCTGGGTATTGTACTAACAATTCAAAACTGAGAGGACTAGGTACCCAGGGCCGGGACAAGGGGTGGGCAGGAGGGGCGGCTGCCCCTGGCGCAATGGTATATTGCAGAGGTAGGGGGCACCCTGAGCCTAACCCTAAGGGAAAGGGGGTCGCAGTTTGGCATCTTTGCCCTGGGCACTGGATGACCTTGTCCCGGCACTGTAGGTACCAATCACTTGGTCAATGTGATAGCCTGTGATTGGCTATCACACCGATCAGTCGCTTTATAGCCTGCACCTGTGTGTTTCTTTCTCCTCCTAAATGGAGAAAAAGATACAGTGGTAGAGGAGAAAAGTGTAAAGTCAGGGTTAGGGTTAGAGTCAAAGTCAGAGTTAATAGTCAAGGTCAATGTATTTTAAGTAGAATTAGAAAAAGTTTTAATTTAGTATCAGTGTCAGTTGGTGTCAGTGTTGGTGTGTTTTAGGTAGGATAAAAAAAGCAAATTGTGCACTAATGTTTCTAGGCCCTACTATGGGTACAAACAATAAATAATATACATACAGTTGTGCTCATAAGTTTACACACCCTGGCAGAATTTATGATTTCTTGGCCATTTTTCAGAGAATATGAATAATAACACAAAGACATTTCTTTCACTCATGGTTAGTGTTTGGCTGAAGCCATTTATTATCAATCAACTGTGTTTACTCTTTTAAATTCATAATCACAACAGAAACTACCCAAATGACCCTGATCAAAAGTTTACATACCCTGGTGATTTTGGCCCCATAACATGCACACAAATTGACACTAAGGCCCCATACACACTATTAGATTTTCATGCAGATTTTTGTCTTCAGATTTACCAAAACCTTGTAGTGCAAGGGCCTGCCTGATTGCATACAAATAGAAACTCTTAAGGTTTGACCTCATATTATATGGTTTTGGTAAATCTGAAGACAAAAATCTGCAGAAAATCCCATAGGCCCCTTTCACACTGGGGCGGTGCGGGCACCGGCGGTAAAACGGCGCTATTTTTAGCTCCGCCTTACCGTCATTTTAGAGGCGCTATTCGCCCACTAGCCGGGCAGTTTTAACCCCCGATATCGTTCGAAAAAGGGTTAAAACCACCAGCAAAGCGCTGCTGCACCTCCTCCTGATACAGCTTATCTTATGCCGCGTACACATGATCGTAATTCTCGTAAAGCTCTGATGGTTTTCCCGACGGAATTCCGACAGAATTCCACTCAAGCTGTCTTGCCTACACAGGGCCACACCAAATTCCGATCCGCATATATAAACAGTGTTCAAATCACACATGTGAGATATCGCCGCGATCGTCAGAGCGAAAGCAATAATTCTAGCACTAGACCTTCTCTGTAACTTTAACCTGGTAACCGTTAATTTTTTTAAAGCATAGCCTATGGAGATTTGTAGGTACTGTAGTTTGTCGCCTTTTCACAAGTGTGCGCAATTTTAAAGCATGATATGTTAGGTATCTATTTACTTAGCGTAACATCATCTTTCACATTATACGAAAAAATTGGGCTAATTTTACTGTTTTTTTTTTTATTCATTGAAGTGTATTTTTCCCCAAAAATTGCGTTTGAAAGACCGCTGTGCAAATACAGTGTGACATAAAATATTGCAACAACCGCCATTTTATTCTCTAGGGTCTTTTCTAAAAAAATATATGTGATGTTTGGGGGTTCTAAGTAATTTTCTAGCAAAAAATACTGATTTTAACTTGTAAGCAACAAGTGTCCGAAAAAGGTTTAGTCTTTAAGTGGTTAACTGACCTCATCTACAGACCGAAGTTCATTTCTTTGATCTAAAAGAAGGAAATGTTACAATGTTTCTCTTTATCTCGCCTGTTATAAACTCGGCAGACTGCCTGTTTTTTTTTCCTTTGACAGCTGTCGGCTTGGGCAGAGAACCCACTGCACTGAATCGGGAAAATGCTGTGTGAAGATCGCGAGGGGGGTAGAATCACAATCTCGATTCTTTAACGATTAATCATGCAGCTCTAGTCAGACGTGTGTTTCTTTAGCACTTTGGGGTGCCATTCAAACTGAGGGACACTGCAAGGTACTGAAGCAACTTGGTGCATTACCATGTGTGACACATTGGAGTTGATTTACTAAAGGCAACAAGTACTACAAGTGTTTCAGACATGATTTTATTTAACTGCTTCCCGCCCGTAGGACATTCATGGATGTCCATGGGTTTCAGTAGTTATACCGGGATAATGCCTGCACAACAGGCACCATCCCAGTATGTATCTTTTCAGCCTGCGATTTCCTTTCATTCAGAAGTGATCCAAGTGGCAAATTAGCCTCTCGATCACTTCTGCGGGTGGCGGAAGGGGGTCCCACCCCCCTCCCATGCCCAGCACCGGGCTCCATCTGGGAGTGATGTGGCTGGAGGAGATGGCTGCCCTGAAGAGAGATAGAGGAACTGACATCATTCCTCTCTTTCTGTAACCCCAGAAACTGGGAGCGACGAGTAGTTTGTCACTTCCAGTTCCACCTCTTTGTTTACCTGGCCACCAGGGGCCAGGAGAGCAGCCAATCAGACCAATGTATTTCTGATCGGCTGCATGGGAAGCCAGAGGAGAGATTTGGGGTCTAATAGACCACAGATCTCTCCATAAAGAGGACCTGTCATGGCCCATGCTGTCACAAGGGATGTTGATCATCCCTTGTGACAGCAATAAAGTTAATCCCAAAAAAAAAAGTGTAAAAAAATATTTTTAGATAAAATAAATAATAATAATTTATTTTAAAGCTTTCCCATCCCCCCACGCTTATGCGCAAATGCGAACACATACATTACTCCCGCGAGGGATATGTAAACGGTGATCGCACCACACATATTGTAGCGAACCTCAGAGCGAGAGCAATAATTCTAGCACCAGACTTCCTGTACAACTCTAAACTGGTAACCTGTAAAGGCACTTAAATCATCACCTATGGAGAATTTTAAGCACCGTAGTTTTCCGCCATTCCACAGACAGACACAATTTTGAAGCGTGACATGTTAGGTATCTATTTACTCAGCGTAACATCATCTTTCACATTATACAAAAAAATTGGACTAACTTTAGTGTTTTTTTTATTAACTGCTTAAGGACTGCCCGCCGCAGTTGTACTGTGGCAGGTTGGCTCCCCTGCGCGGATTGGCATCAATGTACGTCAGCTCATGCAGGCGCAGTTGCGGGCGGGCGCGTGCCACCAGCGGTGCGCATTTGCACCCACTGGCATCTCCGCCGGCAACTCGCGATCGCCTAGTACAAAGGCCGAATTGGGATCTGCCTTTGTAAACAAGGTGGATCCCCATTCTGACAGAACATAACAGAGATCTACTGCTCCCAGTCATCGGGAATAGTGATCTCTGTCATGTCCCAGGCATCCCATCCCCCCTACAGTTTGAACACAGCTAGGGAACACAGTTAACCCCTTGATCGCCCCCTAGTGTTAACCCCTTCCCTGCCATTGTCATTTTTACATTGATCAGTGCATTTTTATAGCACTGATCAATGTAATAATGTCACTGGTCCCCAAAAAGTGTCAATTGGGGTCAGATTTGTCTGCCGCAATGTCGTAGTCCCGCTAAAAATCGCAGTAGAAACCAAAAAATTTGATAAAAGTCCCTAATTCTATCCCATAGTTTGTAGACGTGATAACTTTGCGCAAACCAATCAAGATATACCTATTGTGTATTTTTTGGGATATGTATTATAGCAAAAAGTAAAAAAAAAAATAATTTTTTTATTCAAAATTTCACTCTTTGTTTATAGCGCAAAAAGTAAAAACCTCAGAGATGATCAAATACCACCTAAATAAAGCTCTATTTGTGGGGGGAAAAATGGCCTGGTCATTAAGGGGCAAAACCTCCTGGTCCTTAAGTGGTTAATGAAAGTGTTTTTCCCCCAAAACAAATGCATTTGAAAAACCGCTGCGCAAATACCGTGTGATACAAAAAATTGCAACACTTCTATAGCGCTAAAAAGAAATAATATTTATATATATATATATATATATATATATATATATATATATATATATATATATATATATATATATATATATATATATATATATATAATGTTTGGGGGTTCTAAGTAATTTTCTAGAAAAAAAGTAGATTTTTACATGTAGGAGCGAAGTGTCAGAATTGGCTCAGATGTGGTTAAAAAAAATTTTTTATTTTCAACCTGCAGCCAGCCATGATTACTTGTAACTGTGAGAAAAATTCTAACTTTTTCTTCTTTGCAGCCATGGAAACAGCATTCATTATGTACAGAAGGTCTTCTTGCATCCTCATCCCTTGCTTGAATCCTAAATGTCCAAAGGGATGTGGGGAAAATAGAGTGTGTGTTACTAAATGGCAACAGTGATATTGATCACTCAATTATATTAACAGGAACCTGTCAAGATATGAGAGCCGAAGATATATGGGAGCAGATATTGATAACTTGTTTTGGAGGTGCAAGTTGTGAGGCTGTCATCTTTATCTTTCCTTCACTACTTTGTGAGACAATGGCCCAGAACAAGGATGTTACTATATGGAGGCCTGACATGTCCCTTGGAGAGCGCTTGTTGAGATTTAATGATTCAAAAAGTAGTGAAGTAAATCAATAATGACAACTCCGATATTTCTACCCCCTAGGGCTTTTCTTTAAAAGGTTGCCCCGCAAGACTCAATTAACATTCATTTTGAAAGATTTCACCAGAATTGCCTTAGTATATGAGGTTCAGTTGATCGGATGTTGGTGCTGTATGAGCTTGGCACGATCCTCCTGACATTATTCTCTACTGCATGGCCATGCAAACCCTAACAATAACAGACATCTCAACTCTTCCGGGAATCGCGGGAGTCTCCCGCATTTGGGTGCCTGCTCCCGGTCCCCTGCGAGCGCCGGGCGATCTCCCAGCTGCGCTGCTCTGTCTGTGGCTGAGTGACAGGAGGCACTCCCCTCCCTCCTCCTCCCCCTCCTCCTCCACTACGTCAGTCACACACAGCGGAGCTGAGTGTAAAAAACTTTGGCCGCGCTGTGGCAAATGTCCCGCCCTCCTCCTAGACTGACTCGTGTGATAGACAGAACACTGCATCTATCACACGAGCTGGTCTAGGAGGAGGGCGGGACGTTTTTTCACACTGAATTCCGAGACACAGCGGGGGATGCCTGCTGTGTGTAATCCAGGCACTGACCATAGTAAGGCTGCGATTATGGGCACTGTAAGGCTGCGATTATGGGCACGGTAAGGCTGCGATTATGGGCACTGTAAGGCTGTGATTATCGGCATGGTGAGGCTGGGATTATTGGCACGGTAAGGCTGCAATTATGGGCATGGTAAGGCTGCGATTATGGGCACGGTGAGGCTGCAATGGTGAGGCTGCATTTAATTGGGGGGGGGGGGGGGGTTTCAGCTGCGGCGCAAAACCTCCCTGAAATGAGTTTGCCACATTCCTGAAATTAGTTTTTGCAGGTTGGGATGTCTGCCATAACTTCCCTAAAGTACAGCTAAAGGCAAAACTTTTTTTTAGTTTTGGATAGAGAGGTATTAGAACACATGTCAGTTTTTATTGATGTCTGTGACCCCATTAGGGAGATTTACCCTCTATATTTGTTCTGTTTACCATTAGCATTGAAAGTGAAAGTAAAAGAAAATCCCAAATTTTGGGTTGTCCCCAGAAAAATAATAGAGGGAAAATTCCAATGGGGACACTAGTTCTGGTGACCTGGGGGTCCCCAAGGTCCCCAAGGAATTCCCTTAATTTGCAGGGATTTCCTCTCACATCCTGTTTTGTTATGGGACAGGAAGTGAAGAGAAATCTCTGCAATGGGACATAGATGGAAAAAAAAAAAATCTGACAGTGGTTTTAACTCTCCCCTTACTCTATCCAGAATGAAAAAAAAATAAGTTTTTTTCCCCATAGTTCTACTTTAATCTATCACATCTAAAAAAAAAAATCAAGCATTTGCAGTTAAATCTGCTAAAATCCCCACAATGTGTATACAGTATCTGACATGGAGGTGATTCTTTTCTTCTCAGCATAACTGGAGTTTTACATTGAGTAGCATACAAAAAATGTATAGTACTTTGTTAGCTTTGAATAGCAGCAATCAGATGGCAGGCCCTCTTTGAATTCTAATTCGGTTCAGGATCGATAACCAATAATTCGGTTCAGGATCGAATACCAATACACTTTCTGATTTTTCATAGTGTTGGAATGGACAGGATGATCATAACAATGTATGTACACCTTCAAGATCAACTGTTGCAGTTATTTTTCTCTCATAACCTGGACAGTTACTACCAAACTGCCACCCAGTTGCCACTTAACTGCCACTTAGAAATGCAAGTATAAAGCAATGATCATATAACGGGTATATGACTTCTATATAACGTCAGCACCTTTGTTTTAAAGATCAATAATGTAATGAGCCTAACACACATAATAAATCTGCAATATAAATGTGTGTGTTTTTTTTTTATCATACCCATGGGCCCTCCTGGAGTCCGGGGTCTTAGAAAGATACCCATATTGTTCTTTTTTGTTTTTAACTCACATCTCATACTCCACATTATAGTGTAGTGCCTAATTTATCCACCAAACCAGTGCTTTTCTAAGAGGGAGATCCTGAAGTCAAAGGAAAGTTGTATCTATGTGTATGCATGGAGGTCACATAATATCAAATAATATGCAGTCTAGGAATCATAATATTACATGACAGCTTCTATCTCAGGCACTTCACATAGATATTTTGACAGAATCTGTTTAAAAATACAGTACTGAATAAAAGAGCAAGATATATTTAAAACTAAAATGAAGGTTAGAATAAAAATACTGAAAGAATGTAATATATAACAATATCACCAAACAGATGATTAAATATAGAAATAAGTATAACATGACTTAAAATAAATATGCACACATAAATTTAAATTGCAGAAACTTATAACCTGTATGGTCATAGGTTTAAATCAGTAACCATTTTTAAGAGTTCTGCATTTCCGGATGTCATACAAATCAATGTATAACCCTAAAGTATTTAGAAGGCTATATAATGTGTACTATACAGTTCTACAAACTGACATTGGGTGTTCTTTTTTAACCTGTTTCAATTGTTTCAAGTTAGTCAGTTTTCCAGATTAGTAGTAACTTTAATATAAGCCTACTGTTAAATAAAGTAAAAACTACAGGGTAGACTGGGGGCTCATGATGGAGACACTGAAATATGTCGGGTTAGGCACTAAAATGCTACAGAGAATAGGAGTCTTATATGAAAACCCGACCGCAATAATAAGGATCAATGGTGATTTAGCGTCCCCTTTTTCTATGAGCAACGGGACAAGGCAGGGATGCCCTCTATCGCCGTTGCTCTTTGTGTTATCAATTGAACCTCTACTTGCAACTATTCGATCAGATAATAAAATAAAAGGGATTAAGGTGGGAGAGATCGAGCACAAAGTAGCGGCTTTTGCGGATGATTTATTGTTTTATATTACAGAACCTAACACATCAATACCTAGACTGCTTGAGATATTAAAAGCATATGGCGAGATATCTAACTTTAAAATGAATATTAACAAGTCAGAGATTTTAAATGTAAGTGTGCCGAAAAAACAGGCGAGTGAGCTACAAAGCGCCCATCAGTTCCCATGGAGGAAAAGTGGTTTGAAATATTTAGGGATCAAACTAGCTAACTCGATAGATAAATTATATTCGGAAAACTTTATACCCCTATTACAGGAAATTAAGAATGAAATAAAAAAGGTGGGTTATAGACCCCTTTCATGGATTGGACGGATAAATACCGTAAAAATGGTCCTATTACCGAAAATTACGTATAAGTTCCATATGCTTCCAATACCTCTTCCTGATTACTACTTTCAAGTATTAAATGCCATTATTAACAGATTTATATGGCAAAACAAAAAAGCCAGGATATCACGCGATATTTTGACCCAAAATAAAGAACATGGGGGACTTGGCGCCCCCGATATAAAGAAATATTATTACGCGACGATTCTGTCAAGAGCTGTAGAATGGACACGAAAAGACAGTTATAAATCATGGGTGCAATTAGAAAAAGACACAAGTAAGGTTAATTTAAGTACACAGATATGGAACCCCCCGAAATTTAGGAACCTGGGAATAAATACACAAAAAATTACTCGACATGTCTTTAAAATTTGGGACACAATACACAAACAATTTAGTTGGAGTTATAATTCACCACTGATGTCACTGAAGAATAATAATTATTTCCCACCAGGAAAAAGTGAAATGGGTGCTCACTGGATGGGAGAAAATGCACAATTAGGAGATATAATAAGTGAAGGAAAAATTAAAACACGGAATGAAATACAGCAGACGACAACGCACATAAAAGTAAACGAATGGCGCTATCTCCAGCTGGTAAACTTTGTGGGGAAGCTGCCCCAGCCAATTAGAACGAGGGAGAATTATACATCCCTAGAGAAAATATGTATGGGAATAGGGAAAAAAAAAAAAAGGATACATCCCGTTTATATACAATGCTCTTTACGGAGGGTCGGCAGGAAATACCGCCATTCCTTACAAAATGGGGAAATGAATTAGGCACGCACGAATACAAACACAATTTAAAAAAAATCTTTAGTTTAATCCATAAATCAGCAATTGACAGTAGAACATCGGAAACAAACTACAAATGCCTTACTAGATGGTACAATACACCTAGTAAAATAAGTAAATACCAGCCTGGGACCTCACAGGAATGTTGGAGAGGATGTACCCAGAAGGGCACGATGACCCACATCTGGTGGACCTGCCCAAAAATTAGGAAATATTGGAGAGATATCCTGGAGCTAATAAAAATAATCACGGGCACCAAAATTATCGAAGACCCATGGATGTGTTTGTTTCACAACACAACAGACCCAATAAAAACACTTTAATCCCATATATGTTAAATGCGGCAAAAGCATTAATACCTAGGAAATGGCAGCAAGAGGAGTCACCGACAGAACTAGAATGGGTAGGAAAGATGGAAGAAATATACCATATGGAAAAACTTAGATTCAATGGGGAAGAAGAAGGCGATAACACTATGACGAAATGGAAAAGGCAAGACTTTAAACAGACTTGGAGATACGTGGAAATAATAACATAAAAAAAATAAAAAATAAAAAAACATGGGCCGGGACTGAACTAAATCAAAGAAGGACAGAGAAAGAGAAAAGAAAAGAATAAGAACATTCGAGACTTAAGTAGAGAGGCACCGGGGGGGGGGAGGGGGGGGATGGGTAGAGGGGGGGACGGGTTGGTAAATATAGGGGAGGTATTATGAATTAACTTAGATAATAAAATTCATAAGGGGCATAACTGATGGATATAGATAATTAAAGAATTCATTGTATTTTTCTTGCTTCATATTTTACCCCTAATAAAAATTTCCACAATGATGTTAACAACGTAAGAGACTACATTGAACGTTAACTTGATCACAAATCTCACACCGGCTTACTGATGTGGAAAAAATAAAAAATAAAATAAAAATAAAGTAAAAACTCATCAGCAGCAATGAAACTAGTGGCTGGTGGTTTGTTATCAGAAATTATAGGATATTTTCAGCCTCCAGAACAGCCTTAAGATGCACCACTAAGGGCTCACAGGGTGCTTTAATGATGCTGGCTCTTACACAGCCGGGAAGTGGGGAGTGGGGTGGAGAGGGCACAGAGTGTGGGAGTCTAAAGAAGGTGGGTAGTGCAAAAAATAATATATATATTTTTTTTTCAAAAGGGACAATTTACACAATTTAGCACCACAGCTATTGAGCCTTTTTGGACAGGCCAACATTTTACTAGAGATTGAGCAAGCATACTGTACCTGGGAAATAAAAATATTAAATATCTGTTTCAAATTTAAAAGAAAAAAAAATGCACAAATTTGTATCACACATTTAAAGCCTTTTTTGAATCAGCCACAATTTGTGAGGCAGGGAGTATGCACATTTCATCTGGAAAGTTTTTTCGGAGACTGAAGATGGAAATATGTTAAAGATTTGTAAGACAGCTCTTAAGCCTGTATGATCAGACTGCAATTTCTGAGTGATGGGAGGGCATATTGCATCTGTAAATTAAAAACAAGGGTTTTATTTGTTAGACTGAGAAGGGAAAAAGGGAAGGGGAAATAGCACTACAGCTATTAAGCCTTTCAGGACAGGCTGTCCTTTATCATGAACTTAGAAGGCATATTGCTAATGGAATAAAAAAACAAGTAACTATATGTTTGAAATAAAAAAATAATTGCACAAATTTGTATTACACCATTGAAGCCTTTATTGGATAGACCATAATTTATGAGAGACAGAGCAAGCATATTATATCTGGCAAAGTAAAAAATAAGTGTCATTTTTTGAGACTGAAGATGGGAAAAGATTAGAGATTTGCACCACAGATATCAAGCCTATATGGACAGGCGGCAATTTCTGAGCAATTAAACATGCACAAAAAAAAAAAGGGTTTCAACAGAAGTGGATTACAAAACAAACGTTTTGTAGAAGGAGCATGCATGCTCCAAACGCGTGGCCCGCCCTGCTCACCTCTGGACCCTGATGTGACATCATCTGCTCTTTCTCAGTGCACCCGTGTCTCCGGGAAATGCTGGAAGCCACCAGGACAACAGACTGCACAGACTGCATATCCATCCCTTTGCACCGGGTCCTCCTCAGGAGATCCTTATTTGATTTGTGTTGGAGATTTTGAATATTTAAAATGGAATTGGATTGCCATGCCCCATCGGATGTGTATATATGTGCATGTATATATATATATACATGTGTATATATATTTATGGAGATGTATGTGCGGGGAGGTGTATATGATTTTAGCTGGTAGTTTGTTTCTGTTAAGGGTTAATTTAGCTAAGGGACTTTTGTCAGTTGGAATATGTAATTCAATTGACAGCTCCTTTTGTGTACAGGTCGGCTGAAGGTGTGTTGTAGAACTGCCCGGTGTTGTTTACCTAAACTTAATATTCAAATGAGCAGGTGTAGTCGGTGCGGAGCCGAATTCATTAGCTAATAAAGGCTTTTGTACTCTTCCACGTTAACCAACTGGTTGTTCATCTCAAAGGGTGTTTGATATGCATCAGGACGGACACTCTAACCCAGCTATGATTGCGCATACTTAAGTTCCCTATTCACAAGAAGATCTCCTGTTTGATTAAGTTGCCTTCAAACGAATTAAAGGGGAGGTGCTATTGATGGGAAATTAAGTTATAAGAAATTAACCAATCAGAGAGTTACCCCCGGGAGCCAATGAACATTGAGACTGGAGAAGGGGCATTTTTGGCATATAAATAAGTGTAGAGCTGGATGTTCCAGGCCCTCTCTGGATTCCCATACCACCGGAAGTGTAATGTATTCTGTGTATCTCTAACCTTCCTCTAAACTTTAATCTTTCTCCTAGGACTTTAATATGTTTTGATAACCTTGTTGATCAGTGTATATCTGTTGTAAACCATGTGGCCTTAAATATCTCCTAAAGCCTAGATAACCCTGTACATGTACCAACACCTAAGTTTATGATAAGCTCTAAATAATTCTGACGTTTCTTTCCTGTAAGGACACGTGGGGGAGCTCAAGTATGAGATTGTGGGGTTTTATGCTCCCTGCCAAAGCCTCGTGCCCCTTCGCGCACTGTTATCATACGTTTATATTCTTATACAGACAAAGGTTTAATCACTTTATCACCCCAGTTTTTTGTATCTATAATCATTTAACTAAGCTAGAAATGCAGCTATCCATTTAAACAGATGTTGCCCGTGTGTGAGGAGGCTTGACGAGTTCCGCTTTTGAGCGGACTCAACCTTGGCGACTGCGTACCTCATCACTAAGAAAAAAAATGCTCCAACAGTCGCAGAGAATTTTATATGGCCAGGGAACAGACAGGGACCATGAGTGGGGGGCTGAAGAACTGGCCCCTAGACTACACTCCATGCTCCTCGCGGCACTGGGGGAGGGTGCACTCCCGGAATCTATGTCCGAGGCGGTAATAGTAGTCATTCCCAAGCCAGGGAAAGACCCAGAACTCTGTAAATCATACCGCCCAATCTGTTGATCAGTGTATTATGCTGTGTTTTTCCTCCTGCTTAGAAGATGCCTGGAACAACGACTTTGTTATTGTGCCTTATATTTTAGTGATAGGGAAACTGTGATTCTGCGTTAATCTTTATCAACACGCACTGTTTATGATGTATAGACCATGCTGACTGTATATACCATTGGACAATGTGAACTGTGTCATTGTTAATTGTTGCAACTATTTTTTTCAATAAAAAACCTTTCTGTTAAAAAAAAAAACTTTAATCTTTCTCCTAGGACTTTAATATGTTTTGATAACCTTGTTGATCAGTGTATATCTGTTGTAAACCATGTGGCCTTAAATATCTCCTAAAGCCTAGATAACCCTGTACATGTACCAACACCTAAGTTTATGATAAGCTCTAAATAATTCTGACGTTTCTTTCCTGTATTAATAAATGTGATTGTTTATCTTTCTCGCACTGTTATCATACGTTTATATTCTTATACAGACAAAGGTTTAATCACTTTATCATTTTTGTATCTATAATCATTTAACTAAGCTAGAAATGCAGCTATAACAGATGTTGCCCGTGTGTGAGGAGGCTTGACGTTTTGAGCGGATTGGCGATTTTATATGGGGGGAACTAAAAACAAAAGGTAAGCCTTGTTTATATATATCTGCCTACTCTGTCTTAACATTCAAAACTAGCAAGCTTCTTTGAACACTGTTTATAGATATATAACCTTTTGTCTGCACTAATACTTTGATGAGACTGATATGAACAGTATAAGTGAAATAAATTGTACGTGCGAATAAGGGCTCCATTTGAAATCTTGGAGACTGTGTAGCTATATGTGGTGTAAGTAACTGAATGAGTCTTCCTATAGGTAGTTGCAACTTACAATGTGGCTGGCTGAGCAGTTTGTAACTGCATGTTTGTGCCATGTGCCTTGAGGGAAGGGCAGTCAGGATGCTTACAATGGAAAATGGTTGTTACAATAGGAACTGTTTTTGTGTTGAACGGGCTACCCCCTGTGGCAAGGGAACTCTAATGGTCTGAATAAGCATGCAAGTAACATTTGTCCTGTGTATCTTGTGATCTTTCAGAATGGAATGTGAACTTATGTTTGAGCCGTGTTATATTGTGGTTTATGTGGCGTTGTTGTTTCATTGGATAGCGTGTGTTCCTAAGTGTACATTCTCAATTGTGCGGTGAGATTACATACTTTTCAGTGGAACTGTTCCTAAAGTGTGTCTATGGTTTAAGTGTTCATGTGGTGTCTCAGGTGTGTGGCGTTGTGGAGATGGAGAACCTGTGTTTGAGGCCTCCCAAGGTCTCTAGTGGTATATAGAGGGAAATGCTTGTAAGTGTTCATTTGGTATTTCAAATGTGTAATTTTGTGGGGAGAAGTTTGTGTAGCTAGTGAAGAAGGTTGGTTTGGCGGGAAAAATGCACAATTTTGTCACGGCCTGGCTTTTGTAGTCTGCCATGTGACCAGGGTCGGTGGCCATTTTAAAGACCTGTGAGTCTTCCTATAGGCGAAGGTGCAGACACCATTCCCTTGTGTGTGAAACCATGTGACATGAGCCACCTTGTTTATAGGCATAATTTCTGTTTTCCTTTACGTGAATGTAAGCTATTGTAAGTTAGCTGTTTTCGTTTGGCGGGAAAATCCCATTTTATGGTGCCCTGCGATTTGTTTGTAAGCACCATGAGGGTGCAGACGGCGGCCATTTTCAGCTTGTGAATCATCCCAGAGCTCTGATTCCTTTGTGTGTAGCCATGTGGTCCGGGACGTCACGTTCTGTGTAGGCATCATTTCCTTCTAAGAGAATTCTATTTTTGTACTTTTTATATTTTTTGGGAACGTTCGTTTAATGTTTTTGGTCATTGGTGGGGTCGGAGTGTATGTATAATCAGCGTACAATGATTGTGTGCGACCCGCCATATATTGTATGGGAAACTGCTGACTGTAACTATATGTTGTAGGTAGTTGTGATGTATATGGGAAATGAACTATGATTTGGACCTTTATGACCAAGATACAAGTCCCCATAAGTGTAAAAATATTTTTTAAAGGGTTTGGTTTTTAAGTCGAAAAAACCTGTTTCTTATCCAGTAGACCATGTATTGTTGGGACACAATAGACAAAATAAGGCACCCTAGGAGGGGGGGGGGGGGTCTCAGGCTTCTAACTGAGAAAATGGGGGGAAGTGCTGTGAACTTTCAGAGCCAAATATTGTGCTTTGTATTTGGGACAAGAATGCACATCGCTCCCCGCCCTTAGGGCACAGGGAGGGCATGCAGACTGTTTAGTTGAATATGCCTATATTTTAGGATAGACCCTAATTGACATAGCCTAAAGTGTTTGTCTAGGGATAAGTGTTCAGTGTTTGTAGGGAGAAAAAGTTTTTGTGTTGGTTTTCATTTGTTAATGTCGGCCATTTTTCTGTAGTCCGGATTTCGTCCACCATTTTGCCGTTGACCGATTTTCGATTACTGCAACTGTTTTTTTGTCTCTGCTAATTTAACCCCGAGCTGAATCTTGTACTGAATTAATGGCGCCATTTTTGACCATGGGCCAGGTCTTGATTTTCGTTTGGCCCGGCTGCCATTTTGTGTCCGCTGTGTTTGGGTGGAATTGCTATTTGTGTTTATAGAGGCGCAGTTTAAGGCACTGTTTCCTTTTTAAGTGAATTCAATCATTTCAGTTTTTATACTTTTAAAAATGGCGTGTGTTGTTTTTGATTGTTTGTGGCCTACAGTGGAAGGGAAGGGCTTTGATTGACCTTTTTCAGCCATCTTTTTGCAGGAGTTTTGTTGCACTATTGTGTGGTATTCTGGTTTTAAAACTGGTGGTTTGACTTCCCAGGGGATATGTGAGTCAAGGGGGATTGCCACATGGGGGTTTATTCCACCCACTCGGGAAAAAAAAAAAAAAAAAAAGTTTTTTTGCTGATGCTAGCCATAGATTTTTCTAATGTCTTGATAGACAAAATAAGGTTTATATTGTAATACTGTTTTGGGAAGACATTCAAATTATGGTAATATCAAGGTACAGAGAGAAGCCATAATATTTGTTTTGAATAGTGGAGGATTTCATGGTGTTGTGTAGTTTGTCTGACAACACATTTATGGGGCTACCTGTAACCAGTAGTAGAGCATGTAAATGTGAGGATTAGTACGCTAGCACACCAGGAGGCCGTGTATAATAATCGGAAAACGCTGGGTGCCAGTACTGTAAAAATAAGTCACTAGCAGTACTGATCTGATTAGTGCAAGGGTGCCCTGGGTGAGGCTCCTGTTAGGTACCTGGTAGTGCTGAGCCTGACTTGGTGGTTGGAGACCTCTCTTACAACTCTGGTTCAGGGCCTGCTGGATTGGGGACAGCGTAGCCGTGAACACAGCGGGTAGGAGTGTCCGTATGGATGCAGCTGGCTGATGCTGGGTAGATGCAGGTCTTGCTCGGAGGGTAGGTCTGCAGATGAGGGTTCGGCAGAAGACCAGGAGGCAGGAGGTAGACCGACAACAGGAGCAGCAGCAGACGGCTGAAGTAGCTGACAGCAACGGCAGTAGATCAGCAGATGACGGCAGCAGCGAGGACCTGTGCAGGGACACTGGAGCAGGGATGGTCAGGCAAGCCGGGTCACAACAGGTAAGGCAGACAGGTAAGGACGGCAGGCAGAAGGATGGTCAGGAGGCAAGCCAGGGGTTCAGCAACAGTAACACAGTCCAACAAGCCGGGGTCAAAGAACGGAGAAGGCAGCGGAGTCAGACAAGCCGGGTCGCAGGTAGGAAGCTCAGACAGGTTCAGGTTGGGGTCACAGGTGGGAGCTGAGACGGACAGCGCCGCATGCAGGCAGCTGTCCCCTTTAAATAAGGCCACTGGCGCCAAAGCGGCGCCGATCGCGCACGTGCACGCGCACGGGGGCGCGCGCGCGCCCGCTATTCGCGCACGGGAGCGCGCGCACAAGTCCGGCGGGCGCGTGCACGCGCCCGCGGCGCGCGCCGACGCGCGCGCCGGCGTTCAGAGGGACCAGGGCTGCCCAGGTGCCCGCGCACCCTCCGGCTAGGGTGCCCAGGGCGGCTAGAGCCCTGACATTGCCCCCTCACAAGGGGCAACCTCCGGGTGCCCATTAGGCGTTGTCTTTCTGGATGGGAAGAAAGAAAGGTGCGGATTAGTCTCTTGGCATGAAGGTTGCATTCTGGTTCCCATGAATTACTCTCGGCCCCATACCCCTTCCACTTAATCAGGAACTGCCTCTCCCCCCTACGTCTCCTGCAATCAAGGATGGCCTCCACCTCGTACTCCTCATTACCTTGGACCAGGACAGGTCCGGGTGGGTTTGTACCCCTATCAGGGAAGGGATCGGGCACAGCGGGTTTCAGGAGGGAAACGTGGAAAACTGGGTGGACTCTCATAGAGTCGGGCAGGGACAGCTCATAGGAAACCTCATTGATCCTCCTCTTCACAGGGAAAGGTCCTAAGAACTTGGGAGCAAGCTTCTTAGAGGGACAAGCAAGTCTAAGGTTAGTTGTAGCTAGCCATACCTGGTCGCCCACCTGCAAGTTCAGCTCACCCCTTCTCTTCCGATCAAAGAACCTCTTGCTGTCCTCCTGTGCCTTGGTGATTGCTTCCTGAAGAATCCTGTTGTTGCGGCTGAGGAACGAAGCTGTATCCTGGACTGCCGGGACTGAAGATTCTGGGAGAAAGTCAGGGAGAAAAGACAAATGAAAACCGTAGTTGGCAAAAAATGGGGATTGTCCTGTGGCAGAATGGCTGGCATTATTATAGGAGAATTCTGCTAGGGGTAATAGGGACACCCAATCGTCCTGCACAAAGGACGTGAAGCACCTTATGTATTGCTCCAAAGTCTGGTTGGTGCGTTCCGTCTGCCCATTAGTTTGGGGGTGATATGCAGAAGAAAGGGCCAGCTCAATCTTAAGGATCTCACAAAGGGCCCTCCAGAAACGGGACGTGAACTGGACCCCCCTATCTGAGACTATATTGGCCGGAACCCCGTGTAACCTGACTATCTCCTTAATAAAAAGGTGGGCAGTCTCTGTGGCAGATGGTGTTCCCCTTAAAGGCAAAAAGTGGGCCATTTTGGACAGCCGGTCCACTACTACAAAAATAGCGGAACACCCCTCTGAGCACGGAAGCTCGACTATAAAGTCCATAGACAACATTCGCCAAGGTCGATCAGGTGCAGGAAGAGGCTTCAAAAGTCCCCAAGCTCGGTTCCTAGACGTCTTGCTGCGGTTACAAACAGGGCAGGAGTCAACATAAGACTTGCAGAATTCCTTCAGCTTGGGCCACCAAAAGGTGCGTTGCACCAGCTCCACAGTTTTACGGCTCCCGAAGTGTCCTGCCAGTGGGTGGTCGTGTAGAAGGGTCAGGACCTTCACTCTTACAGATTCGGGGACGAAGACTTGACTCCCCCTCCAGAGAAGTCCATCACTGGAAGTTAGGGTGACCCCATGGGGTCCCTGGGAACTGGCGGATGCCTCCCGGATTTGAGATAGCAGATCTGGCTGTAAAAGTAGAAAGTTTCCGGAAGATAGGATGGTGTCTGGGATGGTGGAGTCCTTGGGACTGTCAAACATCCGAGAAAGGGCGTCAGGTTTAACATTCTTGGAACCGGGACGATACGTGATATGAAAGCAGAACCTTGAGAAAAACAGAGCCCAGCGGGCTTGTCGGGGCTTGAGTCGCTTGGCAGTTCGTAAGTACTCAAGGTTCTTGTGGTCTGTGTAGATAAGTACTGGATGATTAGCTCCCTCCAAGAGGTACCTCCATTCCTCTAGTGCCGATTTGATAGCCAAGAGTTCCCGATCCCCGACATCATAATTCCTCTCGGCTGGAGAAAGTTTCCGAGAGAAAAACCCCACTGGGTGCATGGCGTCTTTATTGCCCTGCCGTTGTGACACGACTGCCCCAACTGCCACTTCAGATGCATCGACTTCCAAGATGTAAGGGAGGGCAGGGTCGGGGTGACTGAGGATGGGGGCGGAGGTAAACAGTCTTTTAAGCTGGTCAAAGGCCCCTTGAGCCTCCGGGCCCCAGTGGAAGCGTGTGCCCTGCTTGGTCAGCTGGGTGATGGGGGTGATGATAGCAGAGAACCCCTTAATAAACTTCCTGTAGAAGTTTGCAAATCCTACGAACCGTTGGATTCCTTTCCTATCTACAGGTGCTGGCCAGTCAAGAACGGCGGACACCTTCTGAGGGTCCATTCTAATGCCTGCCGGGGAGATTTCAAGTCCCAAAAACTGGATCTCCTGCTGCTCAAATTCGCACTTCTCGGCCTTTGCATACAGGCCGTGCCGTCGGAGTCGAAGGAGTACCTTGCCCACATGCCCACGATGTTGTTCTAGGGTTTGGGAGAAAATCAAGATGTCGTCCAAATAGACGATCACAAAAATGTCCAAATAGTCTCTGAGTACGTCATTGATGAAATGCTGAAACGTGGCCGGGGCATTACAGAGCCCGAAGGGCATGACCAAGTACTCGTAGTGGCCGAAGCGAGTCCGGAAAGCCGTCTTCCACTCATCCTCGGCCCGAATGCGGACCAAATTGTATGCACCCCTGAGGTCCAATTTGGTGAAAACTGTTGCCGATCTTAGCTTTTGAAAGAGCTCGGGGATTAAGGGCAGGGGGTACCGATTCTTGACCGTCACCTTATTGAGCTCCCGGTAGTCCACACAGGGCCTCAAGGACTGATCTTTTTTGGTGACGAAGAAGATGCCTGCGCCAGCAGGAGAGGTGGAATGGCGGATGAACCCCTTCTTTAAGTTTTCGGAAATGTAGGTCTTCAGGGCCTCTTGTTCCCTCTCGGAGAGAGGAAAAATGCGACCGAAGGGGATTTCAGCCCCAGGGAGGAGCTCGATGGGGCAATCATAGGGACGGTGGGGCGGAAGGGAGTCTGCCCCCCGCTTGCTGAAAACGTCCAGAAAGTCATGATAAGGTTGGGGTACAGACTGGCGCAGGTCTTGATCAGCGTCTAGGCAAAGCAAGGTAGAGGATATTCCGGGGGTTGCAGGTAGGCAGTGTTCCTGGCAGTACTGGGATTGAAATTCTACCTCCCCGGTGGACCAATGGATCAGCGGGTTGTGGGCCTGGAGCCATGGCATACCCAGGATGACTGGGAACAGGGGAGAGGAGATCACGTCCATGGTTAGAAGCTCCTGATGTTGAGGGAAAATTGTAGCGGGTAAAGGCAGAGTCTCTTGAGTCACCTGGCCAGACTTAATGCGGGACCCATCCGCCAGGAACACAGAAAGTCCTTGGGTCTTCTTCTGGAGCGGCAGGGCGTGAGTGTTGGCGAAGGTGGCATCCACGAAACAGCTGCACGCCCCGGAGTCAATGATGGCGCTGGTGAGGATTGTCCTTCCCTGGCACTGCAACGACAGAGGAAGGGTAAGGTGAATAGTACTGGCTGGGCAGGGTGCAGAGAGAGGAGAAACGGATGACAAGCACTTACGCGTCTTGACAGGGCAACCATTCACGAAATGTCCAGAGCCCCCACAGTACAGACACAGATTCAACTGGCGACGTCGGGCCCGTTCCTCGGGCGTCAAGGGGGCACGTAGAAGACCGATCTGCATCGGTTCGGAACCATCTGAAGCAGGTCCCACGGGAGGTGTAGAAGGAGCAGGTAGGTAGCGGGTAGCAGGAACAGGAGCCCTAGCGACCATCCAAGCTGGGCGACTGGGTAAAGCAGAGCGTTCAGCTCGGCGCTCCCGCAGGCGACGGTCCAATTGAATTGTCAGAGTGACAAGGTCCTCAAGATCCTCAGGAACTCCTACACGGGCCAGTTCGTCTTTCAACCCCTCCGAGAGGCCCATGCGGAACTGGTGTCTGAGAGCTGCATTGTTCCATTGAGTATCCGCGCTCCAACGCCTAAAGTCCGTGATATAGTCCTCAGCCGTCCTGCGGCCTTGCTGGAGCGCGGATAGGGCAGATTCAGCTGTAGCCGTGCGTTGAGGGTCGTCGTACAACTGTGCCATTGCCTGGAAGAAGGCGGCTAAGGACTGGGTCATGACACTGTTGGCTCCCAGAAGACGGTGGGCCCAGGACTGGGGTTCTCCTTGTAGAAGGGACACCATGAATCCCACTTTGGTGACCTCCAGGGAGAAGGTCCGGGGTTGCAGGGCAAAGTAAAGCTGGCAGGCATCTCGGAAAGCTTGAAACTTGGACCGGTCGCCTGAGAACCTTTCTGGGACAGGTACTCTAGGTTCGGGGGGGAGCATCACCACTGTTGGTTGGGAAGCAGGTTGCACTGGTGGTGGAGGAGGTGCAGCAGCCATGGGGCTGGCAAGTTGTTGAACTTGGCCTTCCAGCTTGGTATATCCCTCCTGCAGGGATTTCACGGCTTGTGTAAGGGCTGCCAGGTGGGAGCACATTTCCCGCATGGTTGAGGCTCCATCCGCAGGCTCAGTCATATTGGCTGTCCGTACTGTTAGGTACCTGGTAGTGCTGAGCCTGACTTGGTGGTTGGAGACCTCTCTTACAACTCTGGTTCAGGGCCTGCTGGATTGGGGACAGCGTAGCCGTGAACACAGCGGGTAGGAGTGTCCGTATGGATGCAGCTGGCTGATGCTGGGTAGATGCAGGTCTTGCTCGGAGGGTAGGTCTGCAGATGAGGGTTCGGCAGAAGACCAGGAGGCAGGAGGTAGACCGACAACAGGAGCAGCAGCAGACGGCTGAAGTAGCTGACAGCAACGGCAGTAGATCAGCAGATGACGGCAGCAGCGAGGACCTGTGCAGGGACACTGGAGCAGGGATGGTCAGGCAAGCCGGGTCACAACAGGTAAGGCAGACAGGTAAGGACGGCAGGCAGAAGGATGGTCAGGAGGCAAGCCAGGGGTTCAGCAACAGTAACACAGTCCAGAGCAGGGTCAAACAAGCCGGGGTCAAAGAACGGAGAAGGCAGCGGAGTCAGACAAGCCGGGTCGCAGGTAGGAAGCTCAGACAGGTTCAGGTTGGGGTCACAGGTGGGAGCTGAGACGGACAGCGCCGCATGCAGGCAGCTGTCCCCTTTAAATAAGGCCACTGGCGCCAAAGCGGCGCCGATCGCGCACGTGCACGCGCACGGGGGCGCGCGCGCCCGCTATTCGCGCACGGGAGCGCGCGCACGAGTCCGGCGGGCGCGTGCACGCGCCCGCGGCGCGCGCCGACGCACGCGCCGGCGTTCATAGGGACCAGGGCTGCCCAGGTGCCCGCGCACCCTCCGGCTAGGGTGCCCAGGGCGGCTAGAGCCCTGACAGCTCCAAACCAGTCAGACAGCTGCCTTACACATGAGATCTGGGTTTGGGGCTCCGGACATGAGACCCCTTAAAGCTGTGGAGGGTATTTTTGATGTCTGGTGGTAGACCCCAGAATAAAAAAATATTTTAGAAGTAGTTCAGTTGTGGCTTCAGAAATCTGTAATGGTGAGTGCATTGATGGAGGTGTAGTTTGTGATTCTCAGAGGAGGAACTGTTTTTTTTTGTCATAAGAGTCCTTAGTTTTCGTTCTGTCCCTGCCTGCTCTAAAGAGCTGAGTGGGGCAGACTAACGCTGGTTGAGACCTGTTTGTGGTTTTAAACGTAATGGCGTCGAGAAGGCTAGAGTTGGCTTTTTGGGGAGAAGATAGTCACTACTGTATGAGGTTCATTTTTACTGTAGAACTGTGGAAGCTATATTTTACATTTGTGATTGTTGTTTTTTTTTTGTACAATAGAGGGCTCATTTTGTTTTTTAATCCCATTGTGTTACTGGCCGATTGATCAATTATGAAGGTATTAGTCGATTGATTTTATGGTCGATTAGTAGTCGATTAGTTGTTTCAGCCCTAGTATGAATCTTTCTCTTTATAAACTGCTAACTGTAGATCGTAAGTTTTGTAATTAGATCTGTAAACACTGGCGATGTTGTAACTACTATAAATCATATTGCAATTATGTGTGCATCAGATAACTACCTCCTGTAATAATACGCATAGGGTCCTGATTATCCAAGTTTGTGCTAAACATTCTTGAGATAACAGAAGTAATAAGCTTTTGTTAAGCATTTCTTTTGGAATATTTCTGAAAAGTCCACGGAGGGGATTGGACTATTATTTGGTTCAGGAAATCTCTAGGCTAATTTTTTGAAGGACTATAGCCAGGGCAGAGAATATTGTTCTGGCAAGTAGTGAAAAAAAGGCAGCAACTTTGGCAGGGGTGGGGCCTGTCTACCTAATTCTTGTCCAGAGATTAGCTACCTCTGAAGTAGGCAACCTCTAAAGAGGTTGGGGGATCAGTTCAAGGTCCATTGTAAATATGGGTCTTGGGTTGTGAAATATTCAAGATTAGGATTGCTGGACTGACAGAATTTATTCTAAAAGAGGTACTTTTAAGCTAAAAAAAAAAACTTGGGAAGCCCTGTGGTACAATCACCGTGGGAAGATGATGGTGGGAGGTAAGGAGAAAGCGCACCAAATGACAGCCAATAGAACCACATCCCCAGAGTAGTGACGGTGATGATCAGGGGAACAGCCTCCACACCTAAGGTATGTACCAACAATGCTACCAATCCAGTTGTCACCAACCATGTTTCATTCCTGGTGTTTTTGCAAGAATAAATCCCTAGAAGGTGAGCGTTTTTATTATAGAAAATATGAAATATGTGTGACGTCTAGAGGTCATCTTTGACCCAGCTAATCATGTGAGGGTGGAATATGAAATATGTGTGACTTCTAGAGGTCATCTTTGACCCAGCTAATCGCGCGAGGGTGTGGAATATGCCATAGATATTTTGTGTCCTGTGATTTCTGTTGTCGCAGCTGCTGACAGCCCACCCGAATGACCCCCCCCCCCCCCCCCTTCTTTCTGACCAGGTCAGTGAGTGTAAAGCAAACTGTATTGACATGCAAATTACCTGAGCCAAGATAACTATATGTAATAATGAATTGAAAGGTGCTTTACTAAACTCAGTTTGTTTTCCAGAAGACAGTTCGGCAAGAGGTTTTCTGGTGAAGTATGATTTGTTGAAAAATGGAAAAAAAACGTTTTATTGCGAGTTGCTAATTTTTTTTTTCTCCCTTACCATGGTGAATATTTTTTTTTTTTTGGGAATTATTGGTATACCATAAAACAAATCCACGTGGTATTAATATGTATTAAGTAATACATATTAATAATAAGTTGAGCTCAACAATTGTTGCTATTTTAAAATAAAGTGCACGGTTTATGTAATGTAAATGTATATTTGTTTCATATGCTAATGTCTTGTTACAGATATTTAACCATTGTTTTTTTTCAGGCGAAAAATTTAATGTTTATTACTAAATTTTATTGGTGTTTTTCAGATGATAATTGGGTTTCACGGCTTTCAGAACCAAAAGGAAATCATAGAAGGTTAGATTTATTATTTTCCCTGGGTTCAGCACCATTATGTGGTTTGTGCTCCTATTTTTCAGCCCCTTCAGCTGTGTTTTGGACTACCTAAATTTATCTGCAGATGTGAAGTACGAGGGCCTGCCGGATTGCATACCAGTTGAAAGTGTATAGGTCTGGCCTCGTATTGTATAGTTTTGGTTGAGTCTGGAGAAAAAGTTGTGCAGGATGTATAGGCATGCCGTATTCTCCTCAGTTAATCTGTGTCCTGCAGGCCAGGAAGCCCAGTGCCCCAGTGATACGCTATGCCCCTGTCATTCATGTGAGTCCTGTCTGCATAGTAGTTTATTTTGTATGGATGAAGGATAACATAGTCTGATTACCGAATTGATAAAGGAGGGAGAAGGTGTGCAGCCTCTATAAAGAATCGAGTGTACCTGTTGGCAGGTGGTTTTCAATACGGGTTTTCAGACTATTTCCCATACTTAGGATAAAGAGAGGCTTAATGGAGACTGCCGTTGGAGCTGGAGGGGGGGCACCGGGTAGGTGAGGGTAGTATCCAGGTTGCCTATGAATCATAATAGATTGGTAGATGACTCAGTTCCAGGATCATCAAAATCCAACTTACACTGGTCTCATCCCTAATGACAGGGATGGAACATTGTGCAGATATCTCGGTCAATCTGGGTACTAGCCTTTAACAGACTCTACTGTGTTACACCCTGCAGTCCATCTTGTTCTGATGGTTTGAGCCCGGACAGCCTCAGATGACTGGTACGAATGAGTGCTGGAGAAAGAAAGGTGTTGTGCTATGGGAAAAGGCAACAATGCTGGCACAGGAGGGGGTCGTGTCTAATGGAGGCCGGGGTAGTGTCCCAACTGGTCCTAAACAAAGTTACCAGGGTACTGGTGCTGGTATCACATGTCTAATGATGTACTGTTTTCAGCATCAGGTTAAATGGTAATCAGCAGGGTACACTACCTCGGGGAGTCTATTGTACATCTCCTCTTGCCCTTGGCATGGATATAGCAGGAACCCCGGGTTGTACCCCAATCACCCCTGAAGGAAGGTTTTATGGAAAAACCTGACCTCCCCTTACACCTACTGAAACTTCTGTTGGGGTTCGGGGAGGAGTTAAAAAGTTGGTAGTTGGGTGGTTTGTGCAGCAGGATCTGATAATGACAACAGTCTGTGCAGGGTGTGAATAGAAGGGCTCTACTCAAGGGTTTTATGATCCAAGGAGAGGAGGGTGGTGCAAAATAATAGCTGTTGGGAATTATCTGATATGGAGCTGGCTGAGGTAACATTAAAAGAGTTTCTAGGGATCACCTAGTGGTGGTCAGGGTAGGGGCTGGCTGGACATATTGGGTGATCTCAAGATCAAAAGAGGTCAATCCAGATATCTCTAATGTTGAGTTTCTTAGTGGGAAAAGTTAATTCAGGTACAGTCTTAGGGCCACAGCTTTAGTAAACTCCACCCTGTTGCTGTCCTAATTTGAGTAACTATTAGAGACCAACGTAGGGGATTGTGTGCATTTAAAAGAGGACCCTAGAACTATATTTTTTCTTTTTGTTTTTTTGTTCTAGGGATAAGCCTTTTTTCAATTTATAGTAATAATATGCGGTCAGGTTTTACCTAAATTCCAAAAAGGTTTTGATCATTTTTTATTTTTTTTAATTTTATTTTTTTTCCTCCCCCTCATTATTAATATCTGTGTACCTGACCTGGGAAAAAAAATACTGCTAATTGCTAGTATGGGAGAATTTTTTTTTTTTTAGAAACTATATGTTTATTTTTATTGTTTTATTTTTTTATTATTATGATTTTTTTGGTGCTATTTTTTTTTTTTTTTTTAATTTTATTTTTTTTAATTTTTTTTCCAACCATTATATTTGTTTTTTGTCTAACCCAGATTCCATGCTCTTTAACCGTCTTGGTTGGAGTAGCATTAAATCTGTAGGTTTTTTTTTCTTCCCTTTCCATTATTAATTCCACCATTTTCGTTCATTTTCATTACTCACCTCTCTTCCGTTTCTTTTGCTTCATTCTAAATTTTTCTCTGGGATTTCATCATCCATCTTCTCAAGATAATGTATCTGTTTAAAAGGATTTTCCCTGCCCGCCAGTAGTGTACCTTATTTTAAACCAAAAGTATCCCTGGACATCCCGTGTTTTTATGTCTTAATGTAATGCTACCCCCTTAGTCTACCTACTGCTTGAACCTGAGCCATGTGAGCAAGTGTGGTGGACCCCGGGACCTTGCAATGACAGGCAGTGTTGACTATCCCTACCATCAAGGGCCATGGATGATACTGTCTGTTGCTTGGACTCCGTTCCCTGTGGGGAGCCCACTTTACTCATCCCCATTGCACCCCTTATAAGTATTAAGTCTTGATGACCGTTGCTCCTGTCTGGCATTCCTCCAATATCTGTACACTGACATTCTGTTTTTTTGTTTGTTTTATGTATTCATGCACAACGGTCTGGAGGCCCGCCCAACCACCACCTGAAGACAATCAAGTCATCTCTTGAGACAAATGTGACAAGTAAGACTACCCTGAACTGTTCTTCACCATGCTGAAAAGTGCTGTCTCGCGGTCCGATCCAAGCAGAGAAACCACTACACGGTCTCACCAAGTTACAGGACTAGATATGCCAGGATCCCGCCATCAATGTTGGAGTTCCGCTCTTCCAAGACAGAGGGGCGATGAAACATTGCAGTACAGACACTCATGGTTTAGATGTTAAGTCCCAAGGGCACCAGGATTTCTTTGCTGTCTTAAGCCTACCTTGAGGAGTTCCGGCGTGTTCAAGAAAGGAAGAGGAGGTCGTGGTGGTGGTGGGGAAGGGTTGGGACTTCTGGGCTGTTGTGGGTGGGTACAAAATCATTGAAGGACTACTTAAGTTCAAGAATGAACTTCAGGGGGAACTGTGTTGGAGATTTTGAATATTTAAAATGGAATTGGATTGCCATGCCCCATCGGCTGTGTATATATGTGCATGTATATATATATATACATGTGTATATATATTTATATATATTTATGGAGATGTATGTGCGGGGAGGTGTATATGATTTTAGCTGGTAGTTTGTTTCTGTTAAGGGTTAATTTAGCTAAGGGACTTTTGTCAGTTGGAATATGTAATCCAATTGACAGCTCCTTTTGTGTACAGGTCGGCTGAAGGTGTGTTGTAGAACTGCCCGGTGTTGTTTACCTAAACTTAATATTCAAATGAGCAGGTGTAGTCGGTGCGGAGCCGAATTCATTAGCTAATAAAGGCTTTTGTACTCTTCCATGTTAACCAACTGGTTGTTCATCTCAAAGGGTGTTTGATATGCATCAGGACGGACACTCTAACCCAGCTATGATTGCGTATACTTAAGTTCCCTATTCACGAGAAGATCATCTGTTTGATTAAGTTGCCTTCAAACGAATTAACTAAAGGGGAGGTGCTATTGATGGGAAATTAAGTTATAAGAAATTAACCAATCAGAGAGTTACCCCCGGGAGCCAATGAACATTGAGACTGGAGAAGGGGCATTTTTGGCATATAAATAAGTGTAGAGCTGGATGTTCCAGGCCCTCTCTGGATTCCCATACCACCGGAAGTGTAATGTATTCTGTGTATCTCTAACCTTCCTCTAAACTTTAATCTTTCTCCTAGGATTTTAATATGTTTTGATAACCTTGTTGATCAGTGTATATCTGTTGTAAACCATGTGGCCTTAAATATCTCCTAAAGCCTAGATAACCCTGTACATGTACCAACACCTAAGTTTATGATAAGCTCTAAATAATTCTGACGTTTCTTTCCTGTATTAATAAATGTGATTGTTTATCTTTCTCGCACTGTTATCGTACGTTTATATTCTTATACAGACAAAGGTTTAATCACTTTATCATTTTTGTATCTATAATCATTTAACTAAGCTAGAAATGCAGCTATAACAGATTATACAAGTGCCGACACATCTTTCGTCTTGTAAGTTGCTGTCTTTTATTGCCCATTAAAATTTTCCCTGCTGCACTTAGATGGCGCTGTTCTTTCCTCTTCCCTTATAAATATTAGCTGAAACTGTATTCTTTAGAACAGGGGTAGGCAACCTTAAAGAGGTGGAGATCTACTTGAACAACATGGAAGAAGTCAAAGATCACCGGGCACAGTGTTGCCTCCTCACTCCTGATTTAAACCGCTAATTGATGCTCTAGGATGGTGGGTCAGCAAGCCCAGACCGCAATATACCAGCCACCTGTCCAAGATCTACTGGTTGCTGACCCCCGCTTTAGAATGTGTTGAGGTTTTGGAGGCACAGAGTAGGCATATTTCACAGAGAAAGTGAAACTATATTTTTCCAGAGACACTTTATAAACATTGTACACATTTGAGGCACAGAATCTCTTTTTTTTAGGAGACTATATAGGAGGCAGTGATTAGTCTTTTATAAGGCAGAAATATAAAATGCTAATTGTGTTCCTGAAATATTAACTAAAAATGTAACAGATTTGATGTATCACATCTTCTTCTAATCCAAGGAAATTTGCAGAGGCAGGAATAAGTTATATTTCAGCCAGAAATCAGCAACAAGAGTTTATTTTTCAAAGATGCTTGATTATAATGCTACTCATGTGCTGCACAGAATCTCTTCTTTCTGAATAGAAAAAAGTATTCCTAATACAGCCATATTTTAGGGACAGGTTAAAAATTGTAGAATTTTCATGAATACAATATCAAGATTACAATTTAGAAGTAGAGAGAAGTGATATTTCAGGCAAAAAAATGAAACAGTTTATTTAAATTTACATTTTTATTTACATTGATATGTTGTATTTTGGATACAGAACCAGTGGCTTAATCTCCTAAATGTACCTCGTAAAGGTATGTAGAGGAGGCATTCCTATTGATCAGCGCTGTCACATGGATGGCGTCGACCCAGCTTAGCCTGTCCTGTCAGCACTGGAGAAGAGGAGATTAAGCCGCAGGGATTTCAAATCCTTGGTCTGGTTAAAGCCATGGCCTGATTTGTCACAGCGGGTGACAGCGGGACTGGGGGGATGGGGAGGGGGTCCAGTGAGAGTTCACCTTACAGATTTTCAAGTAGATTTTCCGTCTGAAAAATCTCGGATGGTTTTTCCAACGGAATTCTGTTCAAGCTTGGCTTGCATACACACAGTCACACAAAAGTTTGCTAAACTCTCGACCGCCAGAAACGCAGTGACGTACAACAGTACGACGAGCCCAGAAAATGAAGTTCAATGCTTCCGAGCATGCATCAAATTGTTTCTGAGCATGCGTAGGAATTTTGTGCGTCGGAATTGGTACAGACGATCGGAATTTCCAATCAAAACTTTTTCCGACCGAAAAATTGAGAACATGCTCTCAATCTTTTGCTGGCAGAAATTTGGCCAGCAAAAGTCCGATGGAGCATACACACGGTCGCATTTTCTGACCAAAATCTCTCATCAGTCTTTTGCTGGCTGAATTTCCGATCGTGTGTACGCGGCATAAAGGTGAACTTACACATTAAGTGCATTAGATCAAAATACAGTATATTTATAAAGCAAAAAAGAAGATTGGGTTTCAAGTTTCAACACATTATTCGAAAAATATAATTGTCTTGCCAAGTGCCACCATTTTTCCATTTAAAAGCAATTATCTCCCATATACATCTCAATACTGACTCTCAGTACGGTGTAGGTAGGATATATATAACATTTTTCTTGTGGCATCCATGGTCTTGGTAAGTCAACTTTTCCATTCTTAAGCACACACGGGCAGAATGTTGGGAGACATTTGCCGGTTAAAAAAAAACGGCCGACATTCTGCCCATGTGTATGTCGGTCTGTCCGTTCGGCCCCCTTCTGTTCTAGCAGGCTAGAAAACGAGCAGCCGACCGACTTCCGATCCGCGCTCTCAGCCAATGGCAGAGAGTGCTGATCGGAGTGTTCTGGCAGGGGAGGCCGCCCCCCTGTCAGAACACAACAGCTCAGCGGGGAAGTTCACTGAACTAACCTTGCATTGTTAGTAAAGCTGCTCCGGCCGCTATAGTGTGTACCCAGCTTAAAGGGTTACTAAACCCTCATTTTTTTTAAATAACAAACATGTCATACTTACCTCCTCTGTGCAGTTGGTTTTGCACAGAGTGGCCCCGATCCTCCCTTCCTGGGGTCCCTCAGCGGCGCTCCTGGCTCCTCCTCTTCTCAAGTGCCCTGTCAGGGAAGCGCTCTCTTTAGGGACACCTGTGCGGCTGCCCTCCCCTGTCTTGCTGCTGCTTCTATTGACACAGACAGCAGAACTCACCCCCGCCCCCGATGCCCGCGTCATTGGATTCGATTGAAAGCAGTGGGAGCCAATGGCTGCGCTGCTATCAATCTATCCAATCAGGACACGAGACACCGGCTAGAGCTGGTGTGCTCGTCCCCAGGGCAAGAAAGAATGGGTTCAGGTAAGTAAAACGGGGGGGGGGGGGGGGGGGGTGGGGGGGGCTGCTGCATGACAGAAGGTTTTTCACCTAAATCCATATGATGCATTAAACGCAAGGGTTTACAACCCATTTAAGTCATGTATTGACTTCTTTAACCCAAGTGTCAACAGTAGGGTGTAAGGGCAATAACCATTTTTTTGTCAGAAGTTTCCTGGCTAGGAACAGAAATGAGCTAATCACTAACATTATTAGATTATTATCTTTGGGTATCTCAAAACCAAGGTTAAGGAGGTATTCTGAATGTGTACATCAAATACTTTGTTAATTACATTTTTAATGCTCTGCAAACAATATAGCTTGGGACAGAGTCATAGCATGTGCAGAAAGTCACCCACCTCTTTATTAAATCAAAAGCATAATATGGATTCTCTGCACCAGAATTTGTGCATTCATTGGGGAGTCCTATAAGCTCTATGTATAATAAATAATTGTGTAGGCTCCCAGGAAGTAGATAGGGAGATGAATAGAACATTCAGTAAAATTATATTTCATTGGTCTTCAGATATTAGAACGATGTTCTGTTCTCATTTAAGTTTACAGGGGAGAAATATGGTGTACCATTAGTAGCCAAAATGTAAAGCACATTTTGTGGTCACAAAATTCTAAATAAGAATGGGTGGTTACTTGTTAGGTCACATAACATAACTAACCACTTCTGGCCCACCCACCACATATATACTGCGGCAGGGCGCACGGCTGCGCAAAATCATGTACCTGTATGTGATATTTTTGCACGCGGTATAGGGGTCACAGCGGGTCTGGCGGCTGCAATGGCAAACCGCTGATCAGCCAGGGAGCAAAAGAGAGATCTTGTGTTTCAGCTAAGCTGAAACACGATCTCTCTTTTCCTCCAGTGTATCAATCCCCCACACAGTTAGAAAGCACCTCCCAGGCACACACTTAACCCCTTGATCGCCCCTGGTGTTAACCCCTTCCCTGCCAGTGTCATTTATACTGTGATCACAGTATTGGTGTCACTGGTCCCCAAAAAAGTGTCACTTAGTGTTCAATTTGTCAGCCTGCTAAAAATTGCTGATCACTGCCATTACTAGTAAAAACAATGAAAAAATATAAAAAGTCCCCAAATATTTTTTTATCAAAAATATGTAGCAGAATACATATTGGCCTAAATTGATGAAGAAATTATATTTTTTTACATTTTTTTATTGAGAATGTTTTATAGCAGAAGGTAACTAAAATTGTCTGTCTTTTTTTGTTTATAGAGCAAAAAAAAAAAAAAAAGCAGAGGTGATCAAATACCACCAAAAGAAAGCTCCATTTGTGGGGAAAAAATTATATCAATTTTATTTGGGTACAACGTCGCACAACCGCGCAATTGTCTGTTAAAGCAACGCAGTGACGTATCGCAAAAAAATGGCCTGGTCAGGAAGTGGGTAAAACCTTCCGGAGCTGAAGTGGTTAAAAATTGTGTATCCAAAATAATTCTGAATTGTGGCAGTGCCCTTAAGCGGGGTCAACAGAAACAAACAACATGATATACAGTATCCTGCATGAAAGCCAAAACTATTTCCAAACTGAAGAGAACATTGTGGAAACATATTTTTAAAAAAAATTAATAGCAATTCAACCAGTGAAAGTATGTGTACATTCATTCTAAATCAAAAATCAAAAATATCAAAAATAGGGCAAAAAATGTAGGTTATTGGGCTGTAGGCTCATTTACTAAAGGCAAATAGACTGTGCACTTTGGAAAGTGCAGTTTCACTCTGCAAGTGCAGTTGCTCCAGAGCGTAGTACAGGAAATAAAGTTACACTTTACAACGAATACCCAATCACATGCAAGGAAAATAAAAAAAAACAGCATTTTTGCTTGCACATGATTGGATGATGGAAGTCAGCAGAGCTTCTGCTCATCTACTAAGCTCTGGAGCAACTGCTCTTGCAAAGTGCAACTACACTTTGCAAAGTACACAGTCTATTTTACTTTAGTAAATCAACCCCTATGTCTTGTGCTGAATTATTTAATTGATTTAAAATGGAAATTATTGCATTACATGTAAATTATGCATTTAATTTCATGACTACCTATCACATTGTTGGAGGCACTGGAGCATCAGGACAGTGGAAACACCCACAAAATTACCCCATTTTGGAAAGCAAACACTCCAAGGTATTATCTAAGAAGCATAATGAGTCATTTGAAAATGTTATTTTTCGCCACACGTTTTTGGAGAATGCAGGAAAAAAAATTAAATGTATTTTTTTTTTTTTTTACACAAAGTTGTCAGTTAATAAGATATTTCTAATAAACATTATAGGCATACTTAGAATTACACCCCAAATAACATTCTGCTACTCCTTCCGAGTATGGGGATAGCCACACAGAGGGACCTAAAATCCAAGGAACATTTAATTTGTGTATCTACTACTACTACTACTTGTCACATTTTTGGAGGCCCTGGAGCACCAGGACAGTGAAAACACCCATAAAATTACCACATTTTGGAAAGCTAACACCCCAAGTTATTTTTTGCCACCAATTTTTGGAAAATGCAGAATAAAAATTACATTTAATTTTTGTACACAAAGTTGTCAATTTAACCACTTCCCACCCGGCCAATGTAGATATACGGCTGGGTGGGAGCCGTCTACTTCTGATAGGACGTTCAGGAACGTCCTTCAGAAGTAGAGGGATCGCGCGCGCGCGTGCCCGCGCAGCGGCGCGATCCCGATGCGGCCGTGTCACCCGGACACGGCGCATCTCGAATCGGCAGGAGGGCACGGTGATCGGCCCTCCTGATCACATGACGGCCGTGACGAATCACGGCTGTCATGTGATGTAAACAAACAGCCGGTTGCTAGGCAATCGGCCCTCCTCTCCTCACACGGAAGTCGTCGGTGAGGAGAGGAGAGCGGATCGCTGCAGCCGGCTGGTGATCAGTGAGTATGAGATGTTTTTTTACTCACTGATCACCAGTCTAGGGTCCCCCATAGTAAAACACACATGTCCCCATAGTAAAACACACATGTCCCCACAGTAAGACACACATGTCCCCACAGTAAAACACACATGTCCCCAAAACACACATGTCCCCAAAACACACATGTCCCTAAATAATAAAAACACATGTCCCTCACATATGTCCCAGTAAAATCACATGTGCCAATGATTATCTGCACACATATGTCCGTGATCACCTGCACACCCCTTTTACATGATCATTTGCGTACATATGTCCGTGATCACGCGAACCAATTATTATACACTTAACGGAATTTTTTTTACAAAAAACATGTAGCAGAATACATTTTGGCTTAAATTTATGACAAAATTTGATTTTATTGGATTTCTTTTAAAAAAGAAAGGAGAAAATATTGTTTTTTTTCAAAATTTCCGCTATGTTTTCGCTTATATCGCAAAAAATAAAAAACGGAGTCGCGAATAAATACCACCAAACTAAAGCTCTATTTGTGCGAACAAAATGATAAAAAATTCATTTGGTTACAGCATTGCATGACCGCGCAATTGTCACTGAAAGTGCGCGAGCGCTGAAAGCTGAAAATTGGTCTGGGCAGGAAGGGTGTTTAAGTGCACAGTAGGCAAGTGGTTATTAAGATATTTCTCACATACAGCATGCGCATACTTAGAAATACAACCCAAAACACATTCTGCTACTCCTGACTTCCATCATCCAATCACTTGCAAGCAAAAAAATGCATTTTTTTTCTTTTTTTTTTTTTTTCCTTACATATGATTGGGTATTTTTTGCAAAGTGAAGCTTAACCTCATTTACTAAGCTCTGGGGCAACTGCACTTGCAGAGTGTACCTGCACTTTGCAAAGGGCACAGTCTATTTGCCTTTAGTAAATCTATCCCGCTGCCTCCTCACTGCCTGTCAAATATTCTCTGAAGAACGATCTGCACATGAATAGCTCTTCAGAGAGCATTGCAAATGTGAAGTCCTTATAGTGACTGCTGTGGTGGTGATCAGGGACACTGTGACTGCTGTGGCAGAGATCGAGGACATTGTAACTGCGTAGTGGTGCTCAGGGACACTAACTGGTGTGGTGGTGATTAGGGACACTGTAACTGGTGTGGTGGTGACCAGGGACACTGTAGCTGATGTCACGGTGTTTAGGGATGCTGTAACTGATGTGGAAAAGATTAGGGATACTGTAATTTGTGTGGCGGTGATTAAGGACACTGTAACTGCTATGGCGGAGATTAGGGATACTGTAACTGGTGTGACAGTGATCAGGGATACTGTGAGTGGGGGGCAGGTAATTAGGGACATTGGTGACAGTATGTAAAAAATATATATATAAATATATATACAGTGTGTATATAAATATATATATATAAATATTATATAACACTTTTCTGGGATTTTATTTGTATTTTTGTTTTTTTTACACTGTGATTGCTTGTTACAGTGATGATCACTGCAGCAGCAATCATTTTAACTGTTGTGAATGGCCTTCATTCATGGCAGCTTGCTTACTATTGTGATTGTTGTGATTGACTACAGCTATCACATGTCACCTGGGCTGCTAGCAGCTGCTGGGTAGGGATGAGCCGAACATTCGAACCCTATTAATTACAATGGACGTGAACGTTCGAAATCAAAAGTGCTAATTTTAAAGGCTAATATGCATGTTATTGTCATAAAAAGTGTTTGGGGACCTGGGTCCTGCCCCAGGGGACATGTATCAATGCAATTTTTATTTTTTAAAACGGCCGTTTTTTCAGGAGCAGTGATTTTAATAATGCTTAATGTGAAACAATAAAAGTGTAATATTCCTTTAAATTTCGTACCTGGGGGGTGTGTATAGTATGCCTGTGAAGGGGCGCATGTTTCCCGTGCTTAGAACAGTCCATGCACAAAGTGTCATTTTTGCAGAAAAAAAGCTATTTAAAATCACTCGCGGCTAAGGAATTGCCGGCTCCCGTAACACAGAGAACAGTCATTCATTGAAAGTCATTGATAAAAAAAAAGACATTGATAAAAAAAAATAAAAAATTTAAAAAAAAAAAATGACGTAGGGGTCCCCCTCAAAATCCATACCAGACCCTTATCCGAGCACCCAACCTGGCAGGCCGTAGGAAAAGAGGGGGGGACGAGAGCGCCCCCCCTCCCTCCTGAACCGTACCAGGCCACATGCCCTCAACATTGGGAGGGTGCTTTGGGGGTCTGTGACCGCTCAAAGCACCATGTCCCCATGTTGATGTGGACAAGGGCCTCGTCCCCACAACCCTGGCCATTGGTTGTGAGGGTCTGCGGGTGGGGGGCTTATCGGAATCTGTAAGCCCCCTTTAACAAGGGGACCCCCAGATCCCGGCCCCCCCGTGTGAAATGGTAAGGGGGTACAAAAGTACCCCTACCATTTCACCAAAAAAGTGACAAAAATGTTAAAAATGACAGGAGACGGTCTTTGACAATTCCTTTATTAAAATCTTCTTTCTTCTGGTCTTCCTTCTTCCTTTCTTCATCCTTCGGTTTCTTCATCTTCTTCTTCTTCCATCTTCTACCATCTTCTTCCATCTTCTTCTTCCTCCGATCCGCTTCTTCTTACTCTGGTCTTCTCGTCCGGCATCTTCTTCCACGGCGTCAGTGTCTCTTCTTGGGCCGCTCCGCGCAATGGGAGGCTCCCGCTGTGTGAGGCTTCGCTGCGTCTGACAGGTCTTTTATAACGGAGGGCAGGGCCACCTGGTGACCCCGCCCCCCTCTGACATCATGGGGAAAGCCATAGGGAAGTCCCCATGATGTCCCCGTGCGTCAGAGGGGGGCGGGGTCACCAGGTGGCCCCGCCCTCCATTATAAAAGACCTGTCAGACGCAGCGAAGCCTCACACAGCAGAGGGGGCCTCCCATTGCACGGAGCGGCCCAATGTCATGAAGATCCTGCCAGAAATCTAAACCCGGGCCGTCCCGGCTCTCAGACCGAAAGAACCAATCAGACCCTGGAACAATACCTACGATGCGCCCTGCCCGGGCGCGGGGCACGTGCACAACCGCGCACAGGGAGACGGGCGCGCGCCCTAGTTAGCTCTTTGACGAACTTTGGTTCCTTGCTAAGTCTCTATCCAGTCTGCAGTCTGACCCCTGTACAAGCCTGATCACCTGTTGGCTTCCAGTCCATTCAGTGGTTCCGTTTCCTGTGTTCAGTTCCTGTCAGCTCCGCTATCCAAGCTTACCTGTGAACCTGTCTGCCAAGCCGTTGTTCAGTTCCTGTCAGCTCTGCTATCCAAGCTTACCTGTGAACCTGTCTGCCAAGCCGTTGTTCAGTTCCTGTCAGCTCTGCTATCCAAGCTTACCTGTGAACCTGTCTGCCAAGCCGTTGTTCAGTTCCTGCCAGCTCTGCTATCCAGTTTTACCTGTGAGCCTGCTTTCCAGAGATCCTGTCAGCTCTGCTCTCCCCGTTTACCTGTGAGCCTGCTTTCCAGAGAAGCTCTGCTATCCAGTTTACCTGTGAGCCTGCTTTCCAGAGATCCTGCCAGCTCTGCTATCCCGTTTACCTGAGCAAGAAGAAGCGGATCGGAGGAAGAAGAAGATCGGAAGAAGAAGATGGAAGAAGCGGGTAGAAGATGGAAGAAGAAGATGAAGAAACCGAAGGATGAAGAAAGGAAGAAGGAAGACCAGAAGAAAGAAGATTTTAATAAAGGAATTGTCAAAGACCGTCTCCTGTCATTTTTAACATTTTTGTCACTTTTTTGGTGAAATGGTAGGGGTACTTTTGTACCCCCTTACCATTTCACACGGGGGGGGGGGCAGGATCCGGGGGTCCCCTTGTTAAAGGGGGCTTCCAGATTCCGATAAGCCCCTGGCCCGCAAACCCCACAACTAATGGCCAGGGTTGTGGGGACGAGGCCCTTGTCCCCATCAACATGGGGACATGGTGCTTTGAGGGGTCACAGACCCCCAAAGCACCCTCCCAATGTTGAGGGCATGTGGCCTGGTATGGTTCAGGAGGGAGGGGGGGCGCTCTCGTCCCCCCTCTTTTCCTGTGGCCTGCCAGGATGCGTGCTCGGATAAGGGTCTGGTGTGGATTTTGAGGGGGACCCCACGCCATTTTTTTTTTTGGCCGGGGTTCCCCTTAAAATCCATCCCAGACCTGAAGGGTCTGGTATGGATATTTAGGGGGACCCCTACGTCATTTTTTTTTTAAATTTGAAGCGGGGTTCCCCTTAATATCCATAGCAGACCTGAAGGGCCTGGTAATTGAATTTGGGGGAAACCCCACGCTTTTTTTTTTTTTTATCAATGACTTTTTTTTAATCAATGACTTTCAATGAATGCCTGTTCTCTGTGTTACGGGAGCCAGCAATTCATTAGCCGCAGATGGCTGCCTTAGATGACACAACAGGCCAGAAGGGTAAAGGTGGTTAAATGTGCTACTGCAGTGCTATACTAACACAGCATGCACACACACTAACTACTCCTGCAGGTGGCTGGATTGGTAGAGATTGAGATTTGAGAACAGCACTGAGAAGAATAAACTAACCTGCCTATTTTTTCTCTTTCCCTACACTAATCTCCAGAATCCACAAGCAGATAATGTAGATGAATCAAAACAGCAGATAATTTACAAGCAGACACTGTACAGAACAATGTTGCTAACGCCGGAACACACTACATGAGGCCGCCGGCGCGGCGGCCTTATATAGTGTGGGGCGTGTACTAAACCCCCTGAGCTATAATTGGCCACAGGCATCCTGCCTGTGGCCAATTATTGCTCTCCTTGCCGCTGGCTCTATGATTGGCCAAGCATGCGGGGTCACAGTGCATGCTTGGCCAATCATCAGCCAGCAATGCACTGCGACTGGCGCAGTGCATCGTGGACCGTTCGCATCACACGAATTTGATGTGAACGGCCCACATAGTTCTGGGCTCGACGAGCGGACGAACGGCCAATGTTCGATTCGAACATGGGTTCGAATCGAACACCTGGCCCATCCCTACTGCTGGGTACTGAGCACTGTGATCCACTGTGTCCACTGAGGTGTGCAAGTTGGAGGACATCCCAGGACACCCTCCTGAGACTGGAAAGCACCCACTCAGTTGTATTTTTTTCAATACAGCAGGTGGGAAATGGTTAAAGTGACACTAAGCAATATGCTTATTTTCCAAAATAATCCATACACATCTACTATATATTGGCCCTGTCAGTGGTGGCTGGTGAACATTTAGGACAGGGGGGGCGCCAGACCCCGCCCTTCCTTTTTGACCCCTCCCACTTCTCATAAGCCCCACCCATTATAGAAACCACTCACAACCAAAAAAAATTATTAGGGTATGCAGCTATACATCATCTGTCCTGTATACAGTTAACTATATACACCCACCTTCCTACCTGTATATAGAGACCATCCTCCATCATCACTGACTGCAGATATACATCATCTGTCCTGTATACAGATATATATACAGCAACAGGACAGATGATGTATATCTGCAGTCAGTGATGATGGAGGATGGTCTCTATATACAGGAAGGAAGAAGGTGGGTGTATATAGCTGTATACATTACAGGATAGATATACTCACAATTTCATCGTCTTTATCATTCTCATCATTGTATAATACACCCACCATCATCATCCTCATCATTGTATAATACACCTGTCATCGCTATCCTCATCATTGTATAATACACCCATCATCATCATCCTCATCATTGTATAATACACCCATCATCATCATCATCCTCCTAATCATTGTATAATACACCCGTCATCACTATCCTAATCATTGTATAATACACCTGTCATCATCGTCCTCTTTGTATAATACACCCGTCATCATCCTCGTATAATACACCCATCATCGCTATCCTCATCATTGTATAATACACCCGTCATCAACATCCTCATTGTATAATACACCCATCATCATCATCATCCTCATCATTGTATGATACACCGTCATTATTCTCATCCTTGTAATACACCCGGGTCCAACAAACAGCTGAATTCTAAATTCCAAATTCTAAAATAGTGGATGCTTCTAATCTAATCAGCACCAGCCCTGTTTTTATGAGATGATCCTTCTCCTTCAGCCTGGGTTCACACTGATGCGATGCAGGAACCAGCACAATTACAGCGCTGGTTCCTGCATCACATCTTTCCCCCAGGCAGTTCACACTGCCCTCGGCGAACCGCTGCGTGTGTCATTACAATGTTAATGACACCCCCAGATCGGTTCACAGATCGCAAGATACCAAACAGATACCAAACTCAACCTCTAAGCTTTCGCCTGGTGGACAAACAAGGGTCTGATGCATATTGCTGATTTGTGTGACCATAGGAGTATCTTATCGAAACAAACCCTACTGGAAAAATATCAACTTCCTAATTCAGAAATCTTTCATTTCTCCCAGATTGTACATTTTTGACGACTTTGCAGAGCACATCTAGCCTAACCATCTCCACCTCAATGGAATATTTATGTAGGTCTTTCGATAAGCATACAGGTCACATTTTAAACATCTGCAATATTTCGACCTCTAAGTCGGAGAAGTTGTTTTACATGTATAAATGGGGAAAAGATATTGGGGAGACATTTGAAGTCGACGAATGGCTTAAAATGACAAAATATGCTTCAAAATCATACATTAATACTTAATTGATTGAAGCAAACGATAACGTTTTGTTGCAGTGGTACATGGTACTAGTGAGAGTTGCTGCATATGTCCCAGGGACTTCCTCCTCATGTTTTTGGGGCTGTGGCATGGAAGGTACTGTATTCCACACAAGGTGGACATGCCCAAAAGTCAAATGATTTTAGATCCGCATCTATAACTTCATATACTAACTGACCCAGGTGAATCTTATAAAATCACCACAGCAAGCATTATTGGGATGCTCAGCTAAAGGGACTCCAGGACCCGCAAAGAAACTTATAGCATTTATCTTTATGGCTGCCAGGAGTGCATTAGCTAGGTCTTGGAAGTCGCCCACAATCCCCTTCAGTTTGGTGAAAAAGAAATTGTCGCGGGTCATGGTTAACCTCCCTGGCAGTATGATTATGTCAGGAATTTTGTACCAAAAGCGGTACAATTATTTTGCATGGAAATTTGGCGTTTTATATTGTAGGCCTGCAATTCTTAGGAAAAACTCACTTAAATCTGTCCAAACCAGTCTAGTAGACATCCCGGGTATGATAAAGTTTGAAACACAAAATCATAAATATAATATAATAAATAACTATAAAAATTATTCAATAATGTAATCAAATCAAAAACACTGAAATTTGCTCAGTTGCAGAATTGTCGCTGTCATTAGATTTAGTGTTTGATGACGAATTGTGATTCTAATTTATTATCGCTGTGTTCTAGCTGGTCTAAAACCACTTTTGACATAAAGGGACACTTTTTGGTTGTTATGGACAATCTCCAAATTCCAGGCAGAAAATGTTTTATTTATAATATAAAACTACATGCAGGGCACTGGACAGACCACTAGGGACAAAGGGGATGTGTAATTTTTTTATACAGTACTGTAATCTGTAAGATTACAGTACTGTATATGTTTTGTGTGTTTTTACTTTTTTGAATTTGGCGCCGATCTCCACTCCCGTGCGTCGTAACGTCGCAGGGAACGGAGCTCAGCGGCACTCGGCACTGTGTGAATCGAGCGAGCAGACACAGCGGGGAGACATCGCAGGATCCAGGGGACAAGGTAAGTAACTTCCCCTGTATCCTGCAATGCGATCCCGAGTTTGGCTCGGGGTTACCGCTTATGGTACTGAAGTTCCACCCCGAGCCAGACTTGGGATTACCGCCAGGGAGGTTAATGAACACCTCTCGGCAATATTACTTGATAAGCGGGCCCTCTTTGATAACATTTGGGAACCCTGGATCAAGCACTTGTTAGATCCCTTATGATGCACTATTAACCAGACATGTTCAGACTATTTGAAGTGCACTATTTTTTCTCTCTTCCCCTTAGGCATCCTATTTGCATGTTAGGAGATTGTGGCCGGCTCTCTATGAAGCTGTTTCACACATCTCCGGAGCAGTTCCAGAGTGAATTGCACAGGAGTCCTGTGTGTCTTCTGGTTTGTTTCAGGTCCAAATTCAGCCTAAAATTCAGGCTGAGATCGGAGCTGAAACGGTGAACAGGGACTCACCAGATCCCCTGCTGTGAGCCGCTCCGTGAGGCAGTGTGAACCCAGCCTAATGCCCCATACACACTATTAGATTTTCTGCAGATTTTTGTCTTCATATTTACCAAAACCATGTAGTGCAAGGGCCTGCCTGAATACATACAAATTGAAACTCTTAAGGTTTGACCCCATATCACATATTTTTGGTAAATCTGAAGAAAAAAATCTGCAGAAAATCTAATAGTGTGTATGGGGCTTTACTCTTTCTCCATTCCTTTTTTCCTTTCCATCTCTTTCTTGATTTTTTTCCCCCTTATGTTGTCTTTTTGCTCCCATGATCTACCAGGGAGATATACATTATGAGATTTTTTTTTTTTTTTTAGCAAATAAGATGTTGCTCTAACTTATTGCCTAGATTTCTCACCCTCCACTAATTTCATATTTAATGGGTATATAGATGCTGGCCCCACCCTCATGCTGTCATGTTTTCCCCTTCCCTCTTGATTATGAATCCAAAGGACCAAAAAGGGAAACCAAATTATATCTATTCTTCTGTTATTTGTCATTCTTTTGTTGCTTATGCAATAGCTTATTTAGAGAAAAGATGTATAAGGTTTGCTTGCTGAAATATATCTATATGCTTCTCTTACAATACCCATTGCACTTTAATGTATGGTTATAGTATATTGATTGAGGAGGCTCTTTTTAAATTAAGAATACATACTGGAATGGAATATATTTTTTACACTGGAGTTTAGTGTCACTTTAAGTTATGATAACATAAGATTCTCCTGTGGCCAGAAAGTAACCCTAAGCTTCTTCCAGCATTTGTAATCCCAGTATTTTTTGGGACAGTTATCCACAGTGAAAAGGTGCATACAATTACCTGTCCTTCGTCTAGCTAAAGCAAAAAGTATACCTCTGAACTATAATTTTGTTTAACCTGTATAAACTAGAAGTGGGTGTAAAGAACAAAATAAAATTGTTGCTTTTCAAATCTATGTGTAACCAATCAGCTATGTTGAATTAGTAGGATTTTTTGGAAATGCCTTAGTTAATAAGGATTGTAATATAGCTGCAATGCGCAGTGAACGGTGTGTGGGTGTGATGAAGCATGTACCAATGAGTTGTGGCACGAAGACTTTTATATTTGCACCGCTTGATATTCAGGCACAATTACATTGCTGTGTGTGTATTGACTTTTTCATGTGGTTACTGTGACTTGCTTGGTGTACTACCTTTAGGTATTTTATTGATTTGTAAAATGTTTTAATTATTCAGGAGAACACTGACACAATCTAACGTTTTACTCCCTATCTACTTCAGATATATTATATGTGTAGCACTAACCCTGTAGGAGCCACTGAGTGTAACAGGTTCTTCCCCCACAGAGGCACCCAGTCATACAGCAACAATCCATTCACTCTGGCTCATTGAACAGTTTCGGGGATGTCTTCGTATACTTTATTTGCTTGTAGAAACTAGTACCAGTGTAGAGTTTGGCATGGTTTGGGATACTACAAAATGTTAAGAACAGTCTGCAGAGGACACTTCTCAATCAGTAAGAGTAGCACAAGTACAGGTAGACTTGAACTGTCTATAGCCTCACAGCCAAGACTATAAGATAGTCTTCAGCACAGATGATGAGAGTTCTCCTTCACTAGTGACTAGGGAAGGCCAGAGGTAGGGACCCCTCAGGAGGGTAACTTCTTGGCCTAACTATCCCAATAGCACACAGTCACCAGGATCCTGTAATAGAGTCAGTACACATGAGGCCAGGGGAGCATCTATCTCATTCAGCTTTCTCCAGATACCTTCCAGTGAGGCTGTGCAGACTAGATCCTTGGGGTGTCAGATATACTTTCAGGTGTAGGCTCCCCAGCTCTGCCACAGTTGGGACCTAAATGAAATCAGTTTGAATCAGTAGAACTGAGTGTTAAGAGTTGGTAAGATGGATGAGGGTGAGAGGCACAGGGTGTCAAGAAAAGGGGGGTGGGGAGGCATGGGGTCAGAGTTGAATAGAAGCATGCACAGGTTGGGAGAGGGAGGAATAAAGGGATTGGGATGCTCATCAGTGGAAGTGAGAGGCATCTGAAGCCATGCACTGTTATGTGTGTGTGTGTGTGTGCGGGGGGGGGGGGGGGGGATGGTTTGTGCAAATGTTGAGTGAGAGGAGAGATGGGGTACAATTGTGAAAGGGGGTACAGGCATGGTAGTAAAAGCAAGAGGGCATAGGCATAGTGGGGGAATTGGGGGCCTGCAGATTCCGTTATAAGAACTCGGGGTGGGTGAAGGTATGGGATCAATTGGCTAGAGAAAATCCTGCAGGCGTGTTGGTGCTGGGGGTGAAAGCAGGGTGGTGAGAGCAAGGTGGGCAGCATGTAGGTACTGATGGAAGCAGGAGGGGCTGCAGGAATTGGCAAGAGATGAAGCAGCAGAGCCTGTTGTAGTACGTTGGTAAGAGATGCATGTGTGGGAGGCTGTATAGGCACAGAGGTGAGAGAGGACCATTGTGCAGGTTCCTGGGTAAATTGGGGGGAAAGCATGCTCAAGTGGTAAGAGGAAGAGTATATATGCGGTGGTGGAAGGAGTGAAGACACAGTGGTGAGTGAGAGAAGGTGAGGGGCAAGTGTGGTGGTTACTGAAAGAGGCTCAGGTATTTGGGTGCTGATAGAAGGGGGGTAGCTGCAGGCAAAATGGGTGGTGATAAAAAGGGGGCTGTACATACCGTGGGTACTGAGAGAAGAAGAGCTGCAGGTGCATTGAGTGTTGGGAGAAGGGGGATGCAGACACCTTGAGTGCTGAAGGGAGTGTAAGTGCAATGGGTACTGGGAGAAAGGGAACTGCAGGTGTGGTAATTGCTGGGTGAAGGGTGACCGCAGGCACCTTGAGTGACAAGATAAGGAGGGGTGCAGGCATAATGGGTAGTTAAAAAGAGGGCTGTAAGTGCAATGGGTACAGAGAGAAGGAGGCTTCAGGGGCAGTGGGTGCTAAGAGAAAGGGGTTGCAGGTATAGCGGGGGCAGACAGACATGGAGCTGCAGGTGCAGTGATTGCTAAGAGAAAGAGGGGTTGTGGGTGTGGTGGGCACTGGGAGATACGAGTAGGGGTGAAGGAGTAATTGGAGAAGGGGGACTGCAGGTGTGATGGGTACTAAGGGAAGGGGGGCTGCAGGAATGGTGGACGCTGAGGGAAGGGAGGCTGCATAAGCAGTGAGTGCTGAGAGAATGGGGGGCTGCAAGTGTGTGGGTGCTGAGAGATGGGGCAAGAGTGCAAGTGCTATCGGTAATGAGAAAAGGGGGGGGGGGGTTGCAGGTGCATAGGTGGTGAATTGCAGACACAGTGGGTGCTAAAAGAAGAGGAGTTGCAGGTGCCGTAGATGCTAGGAGAAGGTGGGAGCGGGCTTGGGGATGATCAAAATCAAAAGATATCCAATATGATGGAGAATATTTACAGGGAGATGTATAAATACAACACGTACAGGGTAGTAGCCAATAGCTTTCGTCTCCAAATTTCTTCTGAGCATGCGTGGCACATTGTGCGTCGGAATTCTCTACACACGATCGGAAAAAGTCAGATCGGATTTTGTTGTCGGAAAATTTTAGATCCTGCTCAAAAAGCCCGCTAGAGCCCACACATGATCGGATTTTCCGACAACATAATCCGACTTTTTCCGTCGGAATATCCGACCGTGTGTACGGGGCATTAGTCTGTGGGGTTCAATATTGAGTTCGCCCACCCTTTGCAGCTATAACAGTTTCAACTCTTCTGGGAAGGCTGTCCACAAGGTTTAGGAGTATGTCTATGGGAATGTTTGACCATTTTTCCAGAAGCGCATTTGTGAGGTCAGGCACTGATGTGGACAAGAAGGCCTGGCTCGCAGTCTCTGCTCTAATTCATCCTAAAGGTTTTCTATTAGGTTGAGGTGCAGGCCAGTCAATTTCCTCCACCCCAAACTCACTCATCCATGTCTTTATGGACCTTGCTTTGTGCACTGGTGCAAATGATTTGGTGGGGGGTGAAGGATGAAAAAGAGTTAACAAGACTGAGACATTGAAAATAGCTAAGCTGACAGACGAATATCATTATTTTAGGGTCTTGGTTTTGAAATTATGTTTTCAGATAAAATCAATCGTCAGCATTATGTCTGAAATGTTATGTCTCATGTGATGAACTTTGTCCTTCCTCCCTGCCTCCTTAAGTTGTTCAATCTTCTTTGTCTCTATTTTGTATAAAGGTACAAAGGTACAAATACCATGAAAACTAAGGCCCCTTTCACACTGGGGCGGTTTGCAGGCGCTATTGCGCTAAAAATAGCGCCTGCAAACCGACCCGAAACAGCTGTTGCTGTGTCTTCAGTGTGAAAGCCCGAGGGCTTTCACACTGAAGCGGTGCGCTTGCAGGACGCTGAAAAATGTCCTGCAAGCCGCATCTTTGGTTCGCTGTAGGAGCGGTATATTTACCGCTCCTATAGCGCCCGTTCCCATTGAAAACAATGGGGCAGCGCTCCGAACCCGCCTGCAAAACGCCGCTGCAGCGGCGGTTTGCGGGCGGTATTAACCCTTTTTCGGCCGCTCGTGGGGGGTAAAACCACCCCGCGAGTGGCCGAAATGCGCCGCAAAAACGACGGTAAAGCGACGCTAAATATAGCGCCGCTTTACCGCCAGCACCCCCACGCCCCAGTGTGAAACTAGCCTAAGCATTCATTGAAACGGCTATTTTGTCTTGTGCATTGAATGCTTCCAGAGCTCTGAAACGGAATTACAGTTGATTGTCCAGAAACTGTGCAGAATTAACCCTAACAGGGGGGGATTATGGTGTGGGGTTGTTTTTCAGGGGTTGGGCTTGGCCCCTTAGTTCCAGTGATGGGAACTCTTAAGGCATCAGCATACCGAGACATTTTGGACAATTTCATGCTCCCAACTTTGTGGGAACAGTTTGGGGATGGCCCCTTCCAGTTCCAACATGACTGTGCACCAGTGCACAAACCAAGGTCCATAAAGACATTGATGAGCGAGTTTGGGGTGGAGGAACTTGACTGGCCTGCACAGGTAATATAGTGTATTACATTCCCTTTGGCAATTCATAGTTGGTATTTTGTGATACTGCCATTCAGAAAACCATAGCTACTCTTGTATAGAATATAAATATATAGAATTTCAAAGCTCCACGCAAACATTAAATTTTACCAGAAGTGCAATATTTACAGTTGCCAAAGAATGAAGATCAGAAGAAGCCCTTATCTGAATGGTGTACTGACTCACTATAATAATCTCGTCTTAAACAGATTCCAATCCAGAGCACCATTGTGACTCAGGCTTTTCCTTGCAAGAGAATGAGAAATAAGTTAAGCAGTAGTTATAAGCAGCTTTAAGGTATTAGTCTGATAGTTGGACAGATGGCAACATAGAGTACAGCCTAATTGTAACACGTAGAGGTACCCAGGGTTATCACTATCAATAATTTTCAGAGAAACGTTTACACTCTACAAAAGCAACAGAAATATCACTTGCAAGTCATTTCACTAGAGAAGATCAGCTGCGGAAAATAAATGAAGGAAGGCCATATAATCTCTTCCGAAGGATAATAGCAATGCCTTCCCGAAGATCCTAAATGAAAGTGCCTACAGTGTAGACAAATATGTGTCACCAGACAAAGTTTTTGCTTTATTTCTCTATAGTTGTTTTGTAAGCTTACCTGAATTATCCAAAATAATCAAAGATGCTGCAGTATTTGTATTATATATGGATTCTTAACCCAGTTAAGCTTATAGCTTATTTTTTAAAATCTAAGTGTATAAATTCTAGTAGTTTTATGTATATTTAGGTCAGTGGCGGCTGGTGTTTTTTTCTTTTGGGGGGGGTGGAAAACAACCACCCCCCTGGTCGGTTGGTCGGGGGCAACCCCCCCGGGAGGACTGTCGGGACATTAAAGCCTCGCACTTACCCCATCTAGGAAATGGGCGGGTGGGTAGCACGTCCGGCGAGCGCCAGCTTTCTTTCTTCCTCCTCCTGTACATTACGGTAGCTTCCGCCGTGCATCTCCCCCCTCCTCCTCATTGGCATCCAATAGGATCACCTGTCCTTTCAGCCAATCTGGCAACGGTTTTAGACCCACGCTTTCTGATTGGCGGAGAGGCGATTCAGTGTTAGAATAGTGAATATTCATTTGCTATTCTAACACACCTGGGTGGGCTCCGAGCGCAATGCTCTGCGACCGGAGCCCACCCTATTTTGAAGCCTATTAGGGCCCCTGGCTCTAATCAGGGGCTTCAAAAAAACACCCCTGCTGCTGTAATTTATGCACCTGGCATCATGAAAGGGGCCGGACGCATGAATAGGGGGTGGCAGCCGGGATTAATCGGGCCTCCCTTGATTAAAGCTGTTGTAGAGATACGTGATTTGCATTTTGTTCAAGAGCATCTCTAATCTCCAGTCATTGTGGGTGTAGCCATTTTGTGAGATTTATACAACTTTTTTTTTAAGATACTATACAGTACATACACTTTGCAATTTTTGTTCATAAAACATAATTACCGTTGTCTTTGTCAACAAGTTTATATCTGTATATACTTTTACTTATTAGTTGTGCTTATTTGTTCCTAAATATCTATGCACATTGAATGTGAAGGTTTAGATTTAAAAGAAATCTATAACAGGATGACCAGACATCCCTGTTTTTGTCCCCATGACCAATGACCCCATGACCCTCCAATTGCATCCCCGGCCCCTGGGCTACAGAGTAAAAAACAACCAATAAGAAAAATTGTGCCTGGTAGATTACTGTAACTTACTGCTAACCTCTGCATTCTGCATTATTTACTGCTAACCTCTGGTCGTTGTTTTACTTACTACTGTACTCTGCATTATTTACTACTAACCTTTGCACTTTGTGTTATTTACTGCTGACCACTGCACTTTGCATTACTACTGAACTCTGTGTCACTGCTGACTCCTTTGCATTACTTACTACTGACCCCTGCACAGAGTTCTGCTCCAGACTAGCAGCCGCTGAGAACACTCGACAGACCTAACTAGTCAAAGGCAGCTGCATTGAATACAGTAAGTAACTAAATTAACCTAACATGGCAATTGCAGCCACACTGAATACAATGTGACAAGCTAAATTTACCGATCAAAAACACAGTGAGCCAACACTAAATCTATCTATTTCTAGCACCTATCTAGGAGGATGCTACATATACAGTATATAAGCCTGTCCTATCAAAAATGACAATGTGAGTGTGGATTCTCTCTAGTTTGTAAGTGGCAACTTATGTCTGTTATTCCAATCATTTAATATGTAATTTACATTTATATTGTCTGCATTACATGAGCAGAATGTTTAATGAAATACTCCATCTGGAACCCATTTTGTTATTATGCACTCACTGAAAGATGCTGTAAACGAATTACTGATGTCACTAAATAAAAATGACACAGTTCTGTCTCTTTTGGTAACGTTTGTTGTGAGCTAGGAAGATTTTGTTGAATATTAAGTAAGCACAGATCGTGTGATAATGATGCAGTGTCAAATTGTCCCAAGCTGCAAGACATTCCAATGCCGCGTACATACGATTGCACATTCCGACAACAAAATCCATGTTTTTTCTCCGACGGGTGTTGGCTCAAACTTGTCTTGCATACACACGGTCACACAAAGTTGGTCGGAAATTCCGAACGTCAAGAACGCGGTAATGTACAACGAGCCGAGAAAAATTAAGTCCAATAGCCAGTGCTGCTCTTCTGCTTGATTCCAAACATGCGTGGCACTTTTTGTTGTGGGATTTTGTTGTCGGAAAATTTGAGATCCAGATCTCAAATTTTGTGCGACGGAAATTCCAATAGAAAATGCCCGATGGAGCCTACACATGGCGAACATTTTCCGTCGGAAAATCCGACCATGTGTATGTGGCATAAGAGTTGAATATAGTTCAACTCTAATGCTGCATACACACGATCGGACATTCCGACAATGAAATCCTGGGATTTTGTTTCCGACGATAATGGCTCAAGCTTGTCTTGCATACACACAGTCGCACAAATGTTGTCGGAAATTCTGATCGTCAAGAACGCGCTGACGTACAACACGTACAACGGCACTATAAAGAGGACGTTTAATAGCCAGTGCGCCACCCTTTGGGGTCCTTCTGCTAATCTCGTGTTAGTAGAAGTTTGGAGAGAGACAATTCGTGCTTTTCAGCCTGGTGCTTTTCAGCCTGGTGCTTTTCAGATCGTGACTGCTCTTCAGTTTGTGCTTGTGGGTTCGTATCTGGTTTTCAGTGTGTGTAGTCAGTTCGTATCTGGTTGTCAGTGCATGCTATTTATAGTACGTATTTGATTTTCAGTGCATTCTTGTACGCTCGTTTCTGATTTAAAGTGCGTTCTGTTAGTTCGTTCAAACCAGCCGACCGTTTTATAGCCATGTTGCGGGTACGTACTCATCGTACAGTTTGTGCTGTGCAGGGGCTTGGTGTTGGGGTTCTTACTTTGACCCAAGTCCAGTCAATGAACAGGGCGAGAAGGAGTTCATGGACCAAAAATTGTTTGCTCCAGTGTGAACAATTCTCTCATAAGCCTTTATTGCGGGAGAATAATCCTAATGATTTCAGGAATTATCTCTGGATGACGAACCCTGTTTTTCACCATCTGTTGGCTTTGCTGTCGCCTCATATTATGAAGCAGGACACCTGCATGCAGCAAGCCATCACTCCTGAGCTGAGGCTCGTCGCCACCTTGCAGTACTTGGCGATGGGGAGAAGTCTGAAGGACATCAAGTTCTCGACAGGCATCTCCCCCCAGGCTCTGGGGATCATTATTCCAGAGACCTGTTCTGCCATAATTCAGGTCCTGCAGAAGGACTATATTAGGGTAAGTTTTATTATTAAACATCACATAATATGTATTTGAATAAATGTATTTTTAAATGAAAAATATTTCCTTTGATTTACTGCTTGTGATTCTTTTACAAAAGAAGCATCTCAAACAGACGGAGACAGAGGGCAGTGGGGCTCCTTGAACAGCAGTGTATATCAAAAATCAAAGTCAAAAACTGTATATGAAAAAATACATATATACATTTATTGTAGGGCTTATTCCATTACAGGTACAGATGAAAATGAATCTGCTAAATATCAAATAGTGGACTAAACTTAGTGTAAATTACCCACTGGTTCAAATTGGACCAGACTGGGTAACCACAGTTTCTCCTATGAGCAATCCATCTATAGGCCATCACAGTGCCCCCTTTGTTGCAGTTGTGGTCAGTCATAGGGATTATTCCCTTCCTTTCTTCCCCTCCCCGTTGTTGGTCTCCCCACTGGCTCGAGCCTCCCAGGGGTATTCGTAATAGCCAGCTTGGTTATTTAGGTATTATATATATTTTTTATTACCCTGGATTTTCTATATAGCGCTGCATGTTTCAGTGACAAGCAGGACTATCACGAATTCCCTCTGGCGTCCGGACGAATGTTTGTTATTCATGTTTTATTTTGTTATGTTCCCCCAATGTTTGTGGTTACCCAGTCTGGTCCAATTTGAACCAGTGGGTAATTTACACTAAGTTTAGTCCACTATTTGATATTTAGCAGATTCATTTTCATCTGTACCTGTAATGGAATAAGCCCTACAATAAATGTATATATGTATTTTTTCATATACAGTTTTTGACTTTGATTTTTGATATACACTGCTGTTCAAGGAGCCCCACTGCCCTCTGTCTCCGTCTGTTTGAGATGCTTCTTTTGTACATGTTTGGGGGTTGAACAGTTAGTGGACCAGTAGGATGGTATCCATTCATGTATATAAACAAGCCTCTCCTCTATACATTGTTTAACCTTGTGTTTCTTTTAGCTGTCTCCTAGGTTCTCCAATGAGCTTTTCTTTTTGGCCATTTTCTTTAATAGTTCCAATGTAATTTCTTTGATACATGAGATGACAATCTCTTCTTCAGCTAAAGCTGCTGGAAATAGCCAAAGCTGAAGACAGTGAGTGAGCTGTACATGGTGCCTGTAACAGGGCTCCTCGCGGGCTTGCTTCACTCACCACGCTTCAGGCACGGCTTCGCTGCGCTCGGCATATTTTTATTCTAACTCTATGTCGACTTGGATGGTGTGGCTTGAACCTGGACATAGGTTAGAATGTAGTGCGCAGGCGCCGTGTACAGCTGACTGACTGTGTTCAGCTTTGGCTATTTTCGGAGACTCCGTTGTGCTTCGTACTGCGCAAGGAGTGGAGATCACTCAGCCTGACAGGGAGGGAAGTGTGTTGGTCCTAGACTTGAGCAGGAGCGCACTTAGCACACAGGCACCGCTCCGCTGAAGCTCTGCGATGTCTGTAATACAATGAAGCAGCCGACAGACGGCGATTGTGTGCACTGTCAGTGTATTGGGCCTATATTATAGTAGGTGCCTGGAGCTGCAGCTCCAATAGCCCCTACGTTAATCCGGCCCTGCTCCTATCCCTACTTACATAGCAGTTTAAGACTTCACATAAAAGATATGTGGTGCTATTGTAACCGATCTTAAATCGTTGTACATGTAGTTGTACATGAATATTGATGTTCAGCTGCATAATAGCTACAGTGAGAATGTTCTAAGCACACTTGATTGCAATAAAGTCTCAGAAACGGTCAACTTTAAAAAGTATGAAAAAAAAAGGGCTACAATCACTTTAGTAGATTTAAAAATAGAAGAAAAAGTTTATTGCACATGACAATATGGGAAGGAGGGCAAGGTCTGAATCAGGATATACCCAAATACACTGGATCTCAAACATCAAGCTAGGCCTTATCTTTTCTGGGTCTTTCTCTCATGATCTCTCACGATCCCCTCTAAAGCACAGACTATGCTGACTGGACTCTTATGCCTTGTACACACGGTCGGACATTCCGACCACAAAATCCGTCTGATTTTTTCAGACGGATTTTGCCGAAACTTGTCTTGCATACATATGGTCGCACAAAGTTGTCGGATGAAAATTTTCGATCCAGCTCTCAAACTTTTTCAGTTGGAAATTCCGACGGAAAAAGTCCAATAGAGCCCACACACGATCAGATTTTCCGACAACATAATTAGATCGGACTTTTTCCATCGGAATTTCCGATCGTGTGTACAGGGCATTACAGAGCGCTGGCTTCTTGGCAGATGAGATTCTAGTGGTAACTCAATCTGTATCTTTCGGTGCAGGCACACATAGGAAGATTCCTGTATCTACTTCCCACTCAACCAGTTACTCACCACATCTCCAAATGTGGGAGACAGTCACAGCTTGTTTCCTCTAGGCCAAGGGTGTCCAAACTTTTTTCAAAGGGGGCCAGATTCGATGAAGTGAACATGCATGAGGGCCGACCATTTTGCCAGGCATTCTTTGAACCATTACAATGCGGTCTAAGTGTGTCCGTCCGAGCACTAATACACTGCCCAACAAGAATTCTCTTGCCTTTGTGGATGTGTGTGGTGAAGAGATGAGCTTGGACGTGTTATTTGGATATACCCTATTTATCCGAGTATAACACGCATCTTCACTTTAAGAGGGAAGTTTCAGGAAAAAAAAAATGTTTTTAAATAAAGAACTCTGAAGCAAAATAAGGGTCAGTGCCCATCTGCAGCACCACCGTTGTCATGAATGCAGCCTCACCATTGCCATGAATGCAGCCCCACCACTGCCATGAATGCAGCCTTACCATTGCCAAGAATACAGCACCCCCATTGCCAGGAATGCAGCACCCCCATTGCCATGAATGCAGCACCACCATTGCCATGAATGCAGCACCACAATTGCCATGAATGCAGCACCCTCATTGCAGCACCACTGTTTCCATGAATGCAGCACCACCATTGCCATGAATGCAGCATCCCCATTGCCATGAATGCAGACTCACCATTGCCGTCAGTGCAGCCTTATCCATGCCCATCTGCAGCCTTGGAGGGGAGAGGGAGGGGGCGGGAGTATTTCCTGTTTACGAGGCGGCCTCTTTAATACAAAGTCCCGCCTCCTATGATGGACAGAACAGTCGTCCAATGGCAGCGCAGGAGACGGGACTTTCTATTACAGAGGCCGCCTCGTAAACAGGAAATACTCCTGTGTGTACGGCACTCATCCCGCCCCCTCCCTAGGCAGCCAGCACATATATCTTTTGTGGCCCCCGGCGCTCTGGGATTGATTGGGGGCCACACAAAATATACATGTCCAAATTACCAGGCGGGCCGTTCGAAACTGGAACGCCGGCTGCAATTGGCCCGCGGGCCAGACTTTGGACATGCCTGCTCTAGGCCTTACACTTTTTTCCCTAGCAGGGAACAATTTCAGGGGTTTCTCCCAGGAGGGGAGATTCCTGCTTCCTGCCATGGCTAGGCACTAGGCCTAGGGGAGACCAAACTGTTAACCAAACTGTTAGACCCCTTTTCACACCAAGGGCGTATTGCAGGCGATATAGTGTTAGAAATAGCGCCTGCAATACGCCCTTAAACAGCTGCACCATTGTCTGCAATGTGAAAGCCCGAGGGCTTTCTCACTGCAGCGGTGCACTGGCAGGACATCAGGAAAATTGAAATCAATGGGGCAGCGCTGTAATACCGCCGACAAAAAGCCGCCATTGCCTTTCTCAGCCGCCAGCGGGGGTAAAAGCGCCCCGCTAGCGGCCGAAATGCGATGCAAATCCGACGGTAAAACGCCGCTAAAAATGGCGGCATTTTACCGCAGACACTATAGGCTTTGCGGTGTGAAAGGGGTCTTAGGGTGACATGCTCATCGGGGAAATGCCCAGTGCACCAAATATTTTACAGTTCCCCAACATGCATAGGTTCTCCAGGCCTACTCATTGGCTAGGCTATCAGTACACTAAATCCCATTGTACACATACATAGCAGAGCTTTTGATATTTCATTATTTATTAATTTTCTATTTAAAACAAAATTGTGTGTTTGTGTAGAAAAGGAAAGAGGGTGAGGATGGTGGTGTGGAAGCATCTGCCATAATGTACAAGTGTGCAGACAGACCTCTCAGTTTACCTCCTCAAGCTCTGACAGCTCCATGCTCTCTCTTGATGTTATCATCACCACCACCATTTCTTCCACACCTGTCATTTTCTTTCTTCAACCATTGGGCAGCCACTGATGATCTAACTCCTGTGTTGGAGCTGCATTATCCTGGCACCTGTCTTCTAGTCTCAGTGTAGCACGGCCCCCTCAGGCACTCCTTGGATTTACCTGTTCATCTGCATCGCCATGACCCTGCAAAGATTCCAACCCACCTGACACTCTGGGTTCAGACATCATTGCAGAACCTTTAAAGAGAGCCTATTTGAAAAAAAAAAAAAAAACGGAACCTGCAAGGCAAAGGCATAATGAGCTAGTATGCATAGCATACTAGCTCATAATGAATGACTTACCTGAGAACGAAGCCCCCGAAGCGGTCCTCATCCACGATCTTCTGCGCCGCCATCAAACCCGGAGTGACTTCCGGGTCTCACCGCTCCAGCGCTGTCATTCGCTGGAGCGGCGATGACGTCACTCCCACGCATGCGCACGAGAGCGGCATATCGCCGTGATCTCGGCATGCTCAGTGCGCCTGCGCGCCGATGTCTACAGCGCATTCGCCGTAGATAGCGGTGCCTTTTCTTTTCTAAATATCTCCTAAAACATGTAGGTTTAGGAGATATTTATTGGACCTACAGGTAAGCCTTAATCTAGGCTTACCTGTAGGTCAAAGTGGTTTGTAAGGGTTTACAACCACTTTAAGTAATAAGACAACACTCAGTGTTTATATTCTATTAACGTTTACTGGAATACTTCAGTTAAGATATTGTTATAAGAGAGGTAATGGTTCTACTGAGCTTTGAATAACAACACAAGCTCAGTAGAATGCTTCCACATGAAATGCCAGTTAAGACTTTTATACACATATGTACAATGGAGCACCACTAAGACATAACCTGAAACCTGAAAGTAACATTAAGCATCAATCCTGAAAATACTTTTAGAAAGAGAAACCCAGCCTGGCCTGTTTAAACTGTGTTCCTAATGAGAGAGTAAGCTAAACCAGGATGGTAAGAGAGTCCCTTAAGCAGCAATGACAGAATTTCCCCCTTGCAGATCTGATGGTCTTCGTCGGCAGTCAGAGCTCATTAACTATATCCAATAAAGTGTAATAACAGAGTGGTGGTGTATCTTGTGATGACTGTGGCTACAAATGCCCATGTACAGTGTTCCGATAGAAGTGCAGTGAAGTGTTCCCAAAGTAAAGCTGTCTGTGCACAGTGTCCCAGTAAACAACCAAGGAAAGGTTTGCAAAGGTGGGCATCTCATCAATGACCAGTCTGATTCAGCCAGATAGCGATTCTCGAATATATGTCCTGGCTTAGGGCCCGCTAGCGTGGGTTGCTACAGTGTTGAGTTGGTGCTGTTCAGATGTCCGATGAACCGCAGGAAGCGCTGGACCCCTTCTAAGTCAGGCAGGAATTTTGGATACCGCATGGTGGGCCGTGACCTCACTCTGCCTACGCGGAGAGGTCCATCCACACACAAGGCCCATGAGGAAGAGAGCGTGGGACGGGTCTCTGGTCTCTTTTATAGCTCTTCCCAGCAATCTCCTTGATGGTAGTAAAGATCCCTGGGATATGTGGTCCAGGTGTATAGTCATGCAAGGGAACAGCCATCTGAAAGAGCTACAAATCCCACAATACCTTTGGTTGAGCTCACAAATATGATGTCAGTTTAATAACGCTGGGCACTAGGGGGATAAACGATATACAGGTCCACATTGTTACATCAGCATTACCAGCTCCCAGGATTTGCCATCATAGTATGCCCATTATAAAAAAAATACATACCAAAGTGCCCTACAGTGTAACTACTGCTATGTCGCTGCCACTGACATTTTCACCTGGTCTTCTTCTGGGATTGGTGTCTTCAGCCATTTCCATTGGCCAGCCTGGGGGGCGTGTGCACAAGAGTCAATTAATCTCAAGATCTGACAGATTCAGGAATTGTACACTGAGCTGCACATGCGCGGCTCAGTGTATGTTCACAAAAACATTGCTGGCAGACATCTAATGCCCCGTACACGCGGTCGGAAATTCTGATCACAAAATCCGTCGGATTTTTTCCGACGGATTTTGTCCGAAACTGGTGTTGCATACACACGGTCGGACAAAGTTGTCGGAAAATCCGATCATTCTGAACGTGGTGACATTCGTTGCATACGACGGAACTACGTAGAGGCTAGTAGCCGATAGGCTGGTCTCCTAATTTGATCTGAGCATGCGTGGCACTTTGTCCATCGGAATTCTCTACACACGATCGGAAAAAGTCTGATCGGATTTTGTTGTCGGAAAATTTGAGAGCAGGAGTCCGATGGCGCCCACACACGGTCGGATTTTCCGACAACATGGTCCGATCAGACATTTTCTGTCAGAATTTCCGACCGTGTGTACGGGGCATAAGACTTTTTTCTTTGAAGAACAGACAGAGTGTCTTCTGGAATAAAAACCTGCCCACCAGCAATGTTTTGTAAACTTCTTTAATTCTGTTACTGCCAGCAATGTAAAATCATACACAATTCCTGAAGGGACAAACTCCAAAATGTTTCTCGTACGAGAACAGAACAAACGATTTTCGTTTAATGTGTACAGTTTTCATACTAGACAAATCAGAAAAGAAAGACTGTGCATGATCAGAAGCATTAAACAACAAAAAAAAGCCTTTGCCGTACGAGAGTTTTCGTATATTATTTCCTTCCTCGGTTCTGACTTGCTGTGAAACGAGGAAAATCTGATTATCATTGTCCCAATTTTTTTATAGTGTGTACCCTACTTTACAGTGGCACAGAACTGCTTCTAGCTGGCCAGCTCAGTAAGTTTTAAGTCACTGACATTCCCCCATTCCCCCATCAGCAAAACTGTTCAGTGACTCTGCAAAACAAACCAATAGCTGTGATCAGTGGCCACGAGTGGTCTGAGCTATTTACCTAAAATGTGTTATTTTGTTAGTGTATTTAAATCTGCTAGTACACCCCCCACCCCCCGCAGACTGACAATACTACTGTCCAAAGGTGCCCCTGTGCTCCTTCATCAAGAATGGGGGCACTCTAATACAGGAGGTGTGTTACTAGCCATATCACCTAGTGAAAACAGAAGGAAAAAAGCCTAAAGGAAGAATACAGCTACCACATCTAAGGATTGGTAAGCTGCAATATAATACAGTTTTGGTTTGGGGTTTAATATTGCTTTAAGAGTGCAGGCCTGGTAGCAAAAGGGTTAAAGCGGGTTGTAAACCTCAGACATGAAAATGAACAAAGCACATCGCACTATAACGGGGGTCAGCAACCTGTAGATCGCGATCTACCAGTAGGGCTGCTTTCACACTGATGTTCTGCGGTTTAGCCACACCGCAGGTGCAGTGCAGTGTACTTGCAGCTTTCCTGCGGTGTTGCTGCACTTAGCCATAGACTTTTATTATATTCTGCTATTTTACCTCACCCTACTTTATGTGTGAACAAGCCCTAAGGGTGCTGCTGCCGAATGGGCTCATTCACAAGTGTAGCAGCACTGCTGCTCCTCTGAAAAGCAATCCGAGTGTGTGTTGATAGGTGGTGAGGAGGCCATATGTTGCCTCCTCACCACCTGATTTAAACCCATGATTGCCATGCAATGAACACGATTGTGACACAGTAGTAAGGCAATTAGAGGTTTAAAGGTGTTGTAATGGTAAAAGTTTTTTCACCTTAATGCATTCTATGCATTAAGGTGAAAAAACATCCGACAATACCGCCCCCCCATTTTACTTACCTGACCCCTCGAAAGTCCCGCGCTCCCCCCCGACATCCTCTTCGCAGCTCAGCCTGGCCGCTGATTGGTTACAGTGGATGGATTGAAAACAGCGCAGCCATTGGCTCGCGAAGCTGTCAATCACATCCATTGATGTGGCGCGCCGGGGGGCGGGGCCGAGTGATACAGTGAGACAGCTGTATCACGGGAGCGCGCCCGCAAGCACTCCACACCATGCGAGGGAGTTCACATGAAGTTTTGGAGTCCTTGCGGGAGGGAGCCGAGACAGCCACTGAGGGACCCCAGAAGACCAGGTTCGTGGCCACTCTGTGCAAAACGAGCTGCACAGTGGAGGTAAGTATAGCATGTTTGTTATTTAAAAATAAAAAATAAATTATCTTTAGTGATCCTTTAAATCGGGTGTGAGGAGGCGACACTGTGCCCGGTGATCTTTGACTTCTTCTGTGTTGCTCAGGTAGATCTTCAGCTCTGTAAGGTTGCCTAACCCTGCACTATAAGATGTTCTAACCCGGAACCAAAGCACCGAGTCTGATTCCTCTCTGATCTCTCCTCTCTCTGCTATCTGCATAGCTCACTCATAATAGAATAAGCCAACACCTTAGCCTTCTAGGAGTTGACCCGCCTCGTTCCATCACACAGCGGATGACTCATAATCTCAGCTCCATGCTTCTCTGAACCTGTGAAGAGGGATGTGTCTCTTTCCTCCAATCATCTATTAGATTTTAAGTACCTGTGTACTGTAGCTCTGCAGTGTGCATGATGTCAGATCACCACCCCCTACTGCTGAGAGATGCTTTGTAAATTGTGTGCTTTGGAAGGCTGTAGAGAAGAGAGGGCTTCAGATAAGCAGGTAAAAACCATGAAGGAGGATTTGTTTTATTTCTGTGTATCACCTGAGGATAGTCACTTTACTGGGTATATGTCAGGGTTTACAACCACGCTAGGGCCAGTTCACATTATAAAAGGTCCATCCGGACCCATGCGTTTCTGTACATTCCCACACAGCCAGTACCGTGAACGCACCTGAATTTGCTAGATGCGCGCACTGCAGAGGGCACTTTTCTCTTACCGTAAGTAGTGTGAAGTGGCTCTAATGCAAAAAGATTACACACAGTAGTTAGTAAATTTGTCACTGGTAAACTTTTAAATTCTGACTGGTTAAAAAAAAAAAACAGTTATGCCGCGTACACACGATCGCACATTCCGTCAACAAAATCCATGGTATTTTTTTCCGACAGATGTTGGCTCAAACTTGTCTTGCATACACACGGTCACACAAAGTTGGTCAGAAATTCCGACTGTCAAGAACGTGGTGACGTACAACACGTATGACGAGCCGAGAAAAATGAAGTTCAATAGCCAGTGCTGCTCTTCTGCTTGATTCCGAGCATGCGTGGCACTTTTGTTGTCGGAAATTTGAGAACCAGATCTCAAATTTTGTGTGACGGAAATTCCTATGGAAACTATCCGACGGAGCCTACACACGGTCGGAATTTCGGACAACAAGCTCCGATCGCACATTTGCCGTTGGAAAGTCTGACCGTTTGTACGCAGCATAAGTGTAATAATGATGTTTAAGGCTCACAAGTGATGATTATTCCTGCATGCCTGGTACTTATGTTAATAGTAATAGAGTCAGTGCTAATACAATAAAACCTTGGTTTAAGAGCGTTTTGCAAGACAAGCTAATTTTTTTTTATAAATTTTGACTTGATATAAAAGCGATGTCTTGATATACAAGTAGCGTCATGTCACAACCGAGTATAAAAGAGAAGAGAGGTGCCTCTAAGTGTAGCAATATGGTTACATTTAAAGAAGGTACAACATTTAGCATCTCACATGGTTGATGATTAAAACAGGCACATCTACGTAAGTATACAGGCATCAGGGGTAAAGCTGTCCACATAGACCATCCTCCGCACCGCCATCCATGTAATCCCTTCCACGTTGTGCTCCACAAGCGCTTCAAGCCTCGATTTCAGATCGCTCTACTGCGGGGTAGTCTTCCAATTCACGATTGCAGACTAACAGCGGTGAGAGCCGGCGGTGCGGAGGATGGTCTATGTGGACAGCTTTACCCCGGATGCCACGTGAGTTGCTAAATTTTGTACCTTCATTAAATATTACCATATTGCTACACTTTTGCCGCGTACACACGTGCAGACTTTTCCCGGCGGACCTAAGTCCAGCGGACAATCCGCTGGACTTTTCCAGCTGGGTCCGCTGGACTAAAAAGCGAACGGACTTGACCACACACGATCACGCAAAAAGTCCGGAGGTTCACGCGATGACGTACAGCACGTACGACGGGACTAGAAAAATACTTGCTACTGAGCATGCGTCCTTTTTGGACACACGGCCGGATTGTCCGCCGGACTGCCAAGTCCAGCGGATAATTTTAAAACAAAACTTAAAACTTTAGTCCGCCGGACTTTGGGCAAAAAAAGTCCGCCTGCGCCCACACACGAGGGGATTACTTGCTGGACTTCGGTCCAGCGGATAATCCCGCGGGATAGTCCCTTCGTGTGTACGCGGCCTTAGAGGCACCTCTCTTCTCTTTTATACTCTGCAGCTCCTACTGGATTTTGCTTCTAATCCCCTTGTAGAGGCTGCCATTTGTGGATGGACATTTTATACACAACCTATCGCATTGCTGTAATCTTTTAATATGGGTTATAAACTGAAAGACCTATAAATAAATGGTTGTGAAACAAATCAGTTTCCATTATTTCTTATGGGGAAATTTGCTTTGATATACGAGTGCTTTGGATTACAAGCATGTTTCCGAAACAAATTATGCTTGCAATCCAAGGTTTTACTGTATCTCTTCCAGAGTATGTTTGGAAAAGCCAAAAGTAGGTTTACAACATCTTTTCCTTCAATTCAGCACAGAGCAGAATGAACACATTTGTTGCTGATCACTGGTAAACAATACACATTCTGTACAGCAGGTGGTGAACTCTCCTCACGTGAACAAACCCTAAAAAAAAAGACATATGAGCATGTGCAAAGTGTTGCTTACAATCCAGTTCCCACACCTTCCACTTTTGTATATATATTGCCAGAGCAGGTTTCTGTACTCTCTAAGAAATGTCAGCAAAAGGGGTGGAGCTTTGTAGCGTCTCAATTTTGGCATGTTTGGGAAATACTGCTTAACATTTATAATGTATTAAAAATATAGCCCTACTCACACAGAAAAAAAAAAGTCAGGCATGGATGAAATGTGCAATCCTTCATACTGTCAATACCTTGAGTAAATTGCTCCTAGCACTGATCTTGATTGATAGAAATATGTTTACAAAAGCAGATTGCGTTCTATCAGATAATGTTTGGGTACCTTATATGAGAATTTCATATGGTATGGCATCTATAGAGCCCCTGGCACATGTACACCTGCAATATCATAATGCAGATCCCCTAATGTATTCCACATTGCTGCATGGAGCCTCAAAATTCTGCTGTTGTTGTAAAATGTGTTGGGGACATAATTCAGCCCTAAAATTTCTATATTCAGAGATTCAATACTGCAGGCGATTCTGTTCCTAAGGCTCCCAGAGTGTCCTGTAGAATCAGATTCTCATGTAATGCCGCGTACACATGGTAGGAATTTCCGACAGAAAAAGTCAGATGGGAGCTTTTGATCGGATATTCCGACCGTGTGTATGCCCCATCTGACTTTTTCTGTCGGAATTTCCGACAGACTTAGATAGAGAACATGTTCTAAATTTTTCTGCCGGAAATACAGACGGAGGTTATCCGTTGGCAAGTTTGACCGGGTGTACGCGGCATAAGGGTTACTGACTGGCCTCTAGCAGTATCATACTGTATCTACATTTGTAAAGCTATTGCTATCAATTAGTAGGAGTGACAGAAGTACTTTAAAATTCAACTCCAGGTTGGCGAGCACCCCTTCCTCATTGGAGAAACCCTCCCTCGTATTACATTTTTTAACATTTTTTTCATACATGCCATTTTTCTAATGTCTATTGGCTGGACACTTGACACCTTGGGTTTCTTGTGCCAATATTGCAATATGCAATATGCAATATTCTATGTTGCAGAGGATGGTACCTACATAGTGACATAAGTGACAGCATTCCCTTGTGAGCCTAGGCCAGTGTGCTGATATACCCCAAGGGTGTGTGTCCATGATTCCCTGGGCTCACAAAAATTGGGTTGAATGGCACCAGTGAAGAAGACCATGCTGGGAGATGAAGCAGTGCCTCTGCCAGGGTCAGCTCCATGTAGAAGGTGAGTATTCCTGAAAAAGCTTAATTTTTTATCTTAACTAGGAAGCTGATTTCATTTTTAACTTAAATTAATGTTTGGACTGCAAGAGTTGATGCTATTTTACATGAGCGCAGATCTTTAATTGTTGATAAGAAGCAAAACTAAAGACCACAGTCATCACTTTTTAACATATAGACGGGGAATAAACACCTCAACTAACATCACAAAAACAAGAAGAGAAGGAAAAAACAAGAAAGTTAAGATCAGAGGAATAGAAAATGGATAGGAAAGAACAAGACACACTAAGCTGGACTGCTAGGGAAAGGTTACACATGTGAACAAGCAAGGAACGTTCATTACAGTTCAGCAGAGAGAGTCTATAAAAAATGACAATTGTCATCCTCAAGATCAGCATTCATTTTAGAGGCATGGTTATTATTAACAACTTGGTGACAAGCTCCTTTGTTAATACATGTCAAATGTGTTTTTTTTTTTTTTTTACCTAATGCAACAGTGCCATAGTAAAGCCCCATACACACGGTCGGACTTTTTCATCAATTTGGTCCGATCGGACAAGGTTGTTGAAAAATCAGACCGTGTGTATGCACCATCGGACAGTGTTCGTCGGTTTGTCCGTCGGACAAAGTCTTATCTCCTGCTGGAAAGATTTGCCGTCAACCCGGTCCGATCACACCAAATCCAAGCGTGTGTACGCTTGTCCGACGGACAAAGTGCTACGCATGCTCAGAAGAAATTCTGTGACGGAAGCGCTCGGTCAGGTAAAACTACCTTTCCTAATCGACACAGCACATTCGTCACGCTGCAATGTTAAAATGTCTTTAATGCAGCGCATTCTCTTTTTCTTTACAATGCAACAAGAATGACATGTTTTAGCTGCTCCTATTCACCCGCACTTCTCACAAACTTACTTCTTTATTACTTTGCAGCATTTATACACTACATGTTTATTTTTACTCTGAACGGAAAAGAATCTTTGTTATTTTTTTACCATGATTTGTCTTTTTTTTTTTTTTTTGGGGAATACATATTTGAATGTTTTTTTTTTTTTTTTTGGAGGGGGGTTGTGTGTCTCAAATTACCAAAAACACATTATTTACATTTGTATTTCTTGCTTAAATTTACTAGGAGGTTGTTTGTTGTTGTTGCCCCTTGTTAATTCTACTTTAGGATTAGTGAAATGTACCTGCCTACTCAAAGAAAAACTGTCATTGTAGCAAAGTAAAACACAATAGTCAATGATTATTTCAAATCAAAAAAACCTTTATTTAGGTCACACCAACAAACCAAAGAGGAACGCAGCCATGGTGAAACTTGGGGAATTTGCAAAGTCTTGGCCCCCCACGGCAACCATCATTGTCCAAGCGTAGAAAATTGGGGGCCTGAGGAGTACGTATATTAAGGGGAGTGCAATCTGGTCGTGAAGTCCAAAGTATCCGGAACTGCAGCAGATGCCATCTAGGTCCCCAGGCTCTGGTACTACAAGAGGCTCCATCTTCTCTCACACCAGACTGATTGCAGGTCGTCACTCTCAGGTCTTCCTTCCACGCTTCCTTCCACGCTGTGGCTGTCGTGCTGGTGGGGTGGCAGAAGGAGGAGGAGGAGGAGGCGGAGCATGGTAACTATGGCAAACATGTGTGACTGGGGTCATCTCCCCAGCCCTACCCTTATTTAGGACATGGAGGATGAGCCCCTCACACATGTTGCGTTGCCCCACCTCCATACCCATCATTTTTGTGACAACCACCGAGCCAAAGGTCTCCTCGTCGGCGGGTGTGGCATGTAGGGAGTCTGAAGCCTCTCTGATCATCCGGAGCGCTGACTGTGCCGCATAACCCCCCCTTCTCGCCCTTTTGTACGGAGGGCGGAGGGGAGGGGTTTGGGTGTCAGTCAGGCTCCGAGGCCTAGCCCCCTCTTGGCTGCCACTACCCAGCTGGTGGCTGCCACTAACCCCTGCCTCCTCCTGACTGCCACCTTCCACAGCCACCTCCTGGCTGAGGTCTTCCTGTGTATGAAAAAGGGACATAGTTTCAGTTATTTGTTCATCAAACACACACAATTCTCATCTAGTGACTGGTGCAAAATGTTTACAAATAGAAAACCATACAATTCTCAGCCCTGCAGTTTAGATTCTGGCCCCAAATGTCTCCCACACCACTGTCTGTTGATATGTCAAACACGTTAGGAACTAAGCAATTGGCGATCCTGAATTAAGTGAACATCATTCATTATTCCCATAAATGGTAACAAAACTACTATACCTGGAACAAGCTGGGCTCCTCCACCTCTTCCAGACTGGAAGGCCCAGGTTGCTCCTCGGAAGCCTCATCAGGGGTGGGCTGCGCGCAAGGAAGCGTGGAAGGAGGAGTTGAGGTTGGCTCCGTGACATCAGCCTGGTCCTTCAGAAAATGGAGACTCTGATAGTACCAGAGCTTGGGGACATAGACCTCATCTGCTGAAGTTGCAGTTTCCTCAGACTTCACGACCTTCTTCCGCTCCCTGATATACGCACTCCTCAGGCTGCCAATTTTCTTTCTAATATCATCAACAGTTGCCGTGGGGAACCTTGGCTTGACAAATTCCACAAGTTCCTCCAGGGCTGCGTGCCTCTTTGGTTTGTTGGTGTAATGTGGGTGTATACCCTGCCACAATATGGGAAAATCCCTGTATTTGGCAATGAAGAGGGGGAGAAAACTCATGTCGTTGAATCCCTTCATATCAATCTCTGCAAGACACAACAACACACCAAACCCTATAAATTATGTCAGGCTAAACTCTCCTAATCTTCTCCATCAAGAAGCCTCAAGTTCAAATCAGTCTAGGCTAGTTATGTACCAACGTTAAATTGTACCTTCGTTTGTAGCGATCGTCTCGTGTGAGTTTTCTCTCCCCTCGTCTCCCAGATCGTGGCTACGACACAGGCGTGTGACGTTTTATATACACTGCGCATGCTTCAAACTCCGCCCGCCCCTGACGATCTTTCTCGTCTATTCCCCACCCCTTCTCTTTACGGCGTAGTGGGGAGAGCACATGGCGGGGACACAGCAGGTGCGCCACAAATATCCCACCAACGAGGAGGAGGACGAGGAAAGTCCGGAGGCAGAAACGTCCCGATCCCGGAGCCTGACATTCAAGGCCTCCAATATGTCATTTGGAGAAATGTTGGAGATGGTGGACATATTAAAGAGGAGCGACTATGATGGGAAGTATGGGCCTTACCTCAACCCCAATGTCCGCAAGGCCAAGATCATGTCTAAAGTTGTGAGAAGGCTGTACAATAATTTTGGGGTACAACGATCCAAGGAGCAACTCAGGAAACGCTGGTCAGACCTGAAACTGAGGGAGGCCGATCAGTACAGAAAGATCAAGAGAATTCTTCAAAAAAGTAAGTAGTTGTGTTTTGTGTTTGATTTCTTGCTTGCATACTGCTCCATTGTGTTTTGATTTTTTACCAAGTTGTACATTCCAAAATGGCCACTTTCATGTTCGTCTGTGCATTCGATCGTACTCAGCCTCGATCTTTCTGCCACTGTCATGGTCGTGTGTGTGCATTCGATCGTACGCAACCTCGATCGTTCGGCCACTTATAATACGATGTTTGGTGTTTTTTTTGGGGAAAGGAAGTTTGTTCTCACTAGAAATGTCATCAAGAATGTAAAGCCAATTTATTCAATGTAAAGGAGAGGTCACTCAGTAGCTGTTTACCCATCTGGACTCTAGAGCACTAGTGCTGGGACACCCAAACCCCCTTTTTATTATGCTTTTCCACACATGTGCTCCAGTGGATACTAGAGGGGGGTCTCCATCACACAAACTTCTACCAAAAAGCTAGTCAGTTAAGCACCTTTACAAAGTGACTACATTCATGTAGTTGACATTTGTAACTGGCCAAACTAAAATAGTGTCCGTCACTTTCAAGCAATGTTTGTCATTTCCTATTTCTGCCCTCAATAGCTTGTGTTGCTAAATCTTCCTTTTGGACATTCTCATAGGGGAGCGAAAACTTGGGCCGTCTGAGGAAACCCCCAAACCAACACCTCCCAAAAAAGGGGAAAGAGCAGAAGCAGAGGAGGAGGAGGAGGAGGAAGGAGAGATCATCGAACTTGGAGAAATTGTCACCACAACAGGTGAGTGTGGGAGAACACAGCTACTGGTAAGCTAATCCATGTATGGCTGCCTCATTTCCAACACCCCATTTTTGTTTGTTTGTGGTTTTTAGGTGACGTGGATGTTGTGGAAGAAAAATCGCACTTTACCACAGAGAGTGCCCACGTACTCATCGGAGAGATAATGGTCTGCAATCGAGATCTAGATTACATAAAGCAAAACATCAATGATGTTCAACAAAAATTGAAGAACATCATTGATGTTTTAGGAAAAATATGAAAACGCACCAAGTAATTAACACACATTTGTGCCAGCTTCTGAACACATTTGCAACTTAAAAACTGTGTGAAATTTGGAACATGCACACATTGTGTCCACATGTGCTAGCTCCCACCATGGTGGATGAATGGCAACGTTTTTTTGGGGGTGCAAACACTTTACGAACTACGAAAGTGGTTGTGGTGAAGGGGTTGCACCCCCAAAAAACGTCCATTCATCCCCATGATGGAAAATGGCACTTTTGAAGCTTCTAGGCATGTGTTTTCCCATCTAATGACCATTTTCAGACACAAATTGTGTGCATGTTCCAAATTTCCACTTTTCGGGGGTGACCCCCCCATGTGATGAAGGCAAGATCAAACACACTTTGAACATATAGTCATGTCTGATCTTGTCTTCACTTTACAAAGTTGAACTTTCCAAGTTCCTAGGTTCTGTTTTGCTCCATGCCTGGTTTTACCAATTGCGGAATGTTTGTAAACAATGTTGTAAATAACCAAGATGTTTTGGCGTGAAGATTGTAAACGCACTTGGGAATGTTTTCCTAGTAAACTTTTATTTTTCTAAATGTGTGGCTTCCTTATTTAAAAAACACAATGCATTATGTATGTAAAATGAAAAGGATATGGGGGGCAATGGGTGTTATTTACTAAAGGCAAATCCACTTTGCACTCCAATTTTCTTTCCCTGGGAACTTTTTCAATGCACTTGTAGAGCATAGCGGATTTGACTTATGTAAATGACACCCACAGTGCTTTGTACGAAAACACGGAGCACAGCATTTTGGAGAATACACACATGTCAGACCTGGTGAAGAAAAGGAGTATTTTGGGTGTCAGTTATGCAGTACAAACCTTCTCTAGACCAAAGATTAGGTAGCAAACACACAACATGAGAATAATCTTTTTGGGAAGAAGAGACTGTTACCTCCTTTTGCCCAGAAAGTGCATTCCCACTGTCGAAGGCAAAGGGAAAAAATGTCAAAGTAAAATAAGCTAAAAAGAAGACTGAAATGACAAGAAATCATAGGTTGGTTAAAATATCAGATTTATTAAAAAATGCCTCTCACACATCGTCAGGCAGAGCAATGGCCCCCCTACCCACAAAGTACTCCATATATTGGTCCCGGACCACACGGGCATTTAGAGGGGGCAAGCCTGGACGTGCCACTCGAAGGGCTGTGAGTTCCGCATTTGGAGGGCCCTCCACATCTGGGCCAACGGGCACCACATAGTTCCTGTTATGTCTTTTGAGGAAGTTGTGCAATATGCAACAGGCAAGAACTATGTGGTTCAGTTTGTATTCCGCCAAGTTAAATGCCGTCAGGAACAGGCGGAAGCGGCTGGCCAGGATGCCAAAAGCGTTCTCCACAACTCTTCTGGCTCTGGACAGCCTGTAGTTGAAGACCCTCTGGTCCGGGGTGAGGGTCCTCATCGGGAACGGCCTCATCACATGGGGAGTCAACGCAAACGCTTCATCTGCGACAAAGACGAAGGGGAGTCCTTCGGCATTCTCCTCTGGAGGTGGCAAGCACAGACTGCCACTTTGGAGACGCCAGTAGAACTCCGTGTGCGTAATGGCCCCACCATCCGATATCCGGCCGTTCATCCCCACGTCCACATACATAAACTCGTATGTTGCCGACACCACCGCCAACATCACTACACTATTAAACCCTTTATAATTATAATAGTAGGACCCCGAGTTGGGCGGTGGGACGATGCGGACGTGTTTCCCATCAATTGCCCCTCCGCAGTTAGGAAAGTCCCAACGGCTGGCAAAGTGGGAGGCCACAGTCTGCCATTCCTGTGGCGTGGAAGGGAACTGTGGAGTGAAACAAGAAAAAAAAATTAGTCACTTTGCACCTAAACATTGCAAGCAGATTAGACAATCAACATCTTGGAACAAGAGCATTGTATAAAATTGGAGGCTGGAAAGTATTTGCACAGAAAAGTAGAGGCTCCCCTTCACAGATTACTCACCCCCCCATCAATCCCCCCCACTTCTGATGGGACATTGGCAATAACTAGGGTTTTGGGGGGGGGTGGTGGACAGCTAACCCTCTGCACTTCATTGATTGGCAAATGGCTCAATAATGTGGGCTAGTTTGGCCAGACCCTCTGTACTTAACACTATTGGCAGGCCACAGGAAAGATCAAATAACATTTCAACCCCCCCCCCCCCCAAAAAAAAGGCAGGCACAGTGTGACATTATTAAATTACCAAGCAAGCTAATAGGAGGGAAAGAAGACAAAAAAATAGGAAATGGAATGTATGGAGGCAGCCCCTTGCACTACATGCTTTGCTGAATTCATCCCTAAAGATGCGCACTATAAAGAGGTAGGTATATAGTGTGTATTGACCTTGGGAAAGCCAGCAGATAAAGGATTGGTACCATCTGACAGAGCAGTTGGGGGAGGGGGTTCCTAATGAGTTTGCCCCCCCCCCACCAAAAGAAAAAAAAAAAGGGGGCTCTACATGAAGTAAACCACACAGCAAACATTTGTGCATATTTTAGGGGGTGTTTTGGGGCAAACAATACTATGCAGCAGACAAAAGACATTGCTTAAGTGACTAGGCCATAGGTGTCTATTGGGGCAGAAGAGCATGCTGGTGAGGTAAGTGAAGGGAAAAATGCATGAAGGAGAAAAGGGGCACAGCATATTAGAACATATTGCAATCATGGTAATTAGGGAAGGAGGTCAAAAATAGAAGACATTAGCAAACAGAGCATACATAGAAGGGAATAGTAAAGTAGAAATGTTACCTTAATATAGTCCTCCTGCAGGACCTGAATGATGGCAGAACAGGTCTCTGGAATAATGATTCCCAGGGCCTGGGGAGAGATACCTGAAGAGAACTTCAAATCCTGAAGACTTCTCCCTGTCGCCAAGTACCTCAACGTGGCAACAAGCCTCTGCTCCGGAGTAATGGCTTGTCTCATGCAGGTATCCTGCCGGCTGATAAAGGGGGTCAGCAAAGCCAAAAGACGGTGAAAATCGGGGTCCGTCATCCTGAGAAAGTTCCTGAAATCATCAGGATTATTCTCCCGGATCTCACGAAGCAAAGGCATGTGCGAGAACTGGTCACGCTGAAGCAACCAATTCTTGGTCCACATACTCCTCGTCACTCTGTTCATGGACGGGTCTTGGCTCAAAGCTAAAAGCCCGACACCAATTCCGCGTACAGCACGAACTCGGCGACGAGTACGCACGGGAAACATCGCTCAGAAGGTCACAAAAGGTCGGCTGGTCAGAACGGACAAACAGAAAGCACCGATAAACAGCAAGGCCTGAAAGAACGAAGTGAATACCAGCAACGAGCAGACAATAAGCAGTGCAAATCAAAGCGTCCTATATCAAGATATAGGCCGCAATGACCAACAAATGCGAACTGACTACACGCACTAATAAATAGATACGCACGACAAGCACAAACTGAAGAGCAGTAACGATCTGAGTCAGAAAACTGAGAAGCGCGAATCTTAAGTCACCAAACTTCGACTAACTCTCGATAAACACGGGATCAGCAGAAGGAGCCCAACGGGTGCCTGACGTGGTGCTGAACTTCCCTTTTGTAATCTCGTGGACGACGACTTACGTCACGACGTTCTTCCGGACCGGATATTCCGACAACGTAGTCCGACCGTGTGTACGCAACGCCAACATCGGACAAAGTACGTCGGACAAAGTCCGACCGACCTGGTCCGCGGATTGTCCGAGCGTGTGTATGGGGCTTAACTGTTATCCATCTAAGTGTTGCTTATCTTTTAATATGGCCCTACCATGTCCTCATCCTTCCTTCCCCAAAGACAGGGATGTTGTATATGAATATCAAAACTTGGCCATGGATAGAATAATCGTTCATAATGGATTTGATAAACTTTCACGATAGTCAGGGTATGTTTTGTACACGATGCCCACTGTGATGATAATGAAGTCTGGGAATGGGATGCCATAATCAAAATTAATATTCAGCGATCAAATTCCTGTACCACACAGGGATGAGCTCAGGCATGTTTGGATACTAGTCCCAACCCGCCTAAGCTTTCCTACAAAGAATCTTAAGCAGCTGAAGCAATCTTGCCCCACAGTTGTATGTATACACACCCCTTGTAGGAGGGAATGCCTCTGCCGTTGATGATTGGTGGCCCACAGTGACAGCTCTCTGCAAAGATAGCTAAGCTAGGTTTGGGCTAGTATCTGAACACACCTGAACTTTTAGCCAATACTGAACAATCAGCCCAAAGCCACAGAACAGACTTCTATTAACACAGCCACAGACAAAAGCATTTCCAAGGCCTAAAATATCAATTTCAGCAAGACCTTAACTCCTACTTACCCAGAACCGGCCAATTGCTAGGTCTTTAACCACTTCAGCCCCGGACCAATTTGCAGCCAAAGGACCAGGCCCCTTTTTGCGATTCGGCACTGCGTCGCTTTAACTGACAATTGCGCGGTCGTGCGACGTGGCTCCCAAACAAAATTGGCGTCCTTTTTTTCCCACAAATAGAGCTTTCTTTTGGTGGTATTTGATTGCCCCTGCGGTTTTTATTTTTTGTACTATAAACAAAAATACAGCGACAATTTTGAAAAAAATTCAATATTTTTTTACTTTTTGCTATAATAAATAACCCCAAAAAATATATAAAAAAACATTTTTTTTCCTCAGTTTAGGCCGATACGTATTCTTCTACATATTTTTGGTAAATAAAATCGCAATTAACGATTATTGATTGGTTTGCGCAAAAGTTATAGCGTTTACAAGATAGGGGATAGTTTTATAGCATTCTTATAAATATTAATTTTTTTACTAGTAATGGAGGCGATCAGCGATTTTTATTGTGACTGCGACATTATGGCGGGCACATCGGACATTTTTGACACATTTTTGGGACCATTTAAATGCACGGATTCCTATGTAAATGACAGTGGCAGTGAAGGAGTTAACCACTAGGGGGCGGGAAGGAGTTAGTGTGACGTGTGTGTGGTTTTTTTCACAGTAGGGGGCGTGGCTGACGTCTGACGTCACTGATCGGCTTTCCCGATGACAGGGAACAGCCGATCAGTGACAGGCAGTGTAGGAAGCGCGGGGAGAGGTTTGTTTACACAGACCTCTCCCCGTTCTTCAGCTCTGTGACCCAATCGTGGGACACCAGCGGCGATTGGGTCCGCTGGTCCCGCAGGCGCGGTCAAGGATCTCCGACCGGGTCGCGAGCGTGCCGCCGGCGGCGTGCGCGCGCGCGCGACCCCACGGCTAGGCAATTAAAGGGGACGTGCCTAGCCGTGCCATTCTGCCGACGTAAATGTGCAGGAGGCGGTCGGGAAGCGGTTAAATAGATAATTGAATGTCTTAACCCGATATCTGGAAACAGAGCACTGCAACCCTTTTCTTGGTTAAAGCAGTATTAAACTTAAAAAACACACATACACACTGGGGTTGATTTACTAAAGGCAACTCCACTTTGCGCTACAAGTGCACTGCAAGTACACTTGGAAGTGCACTTGTAAGTGCAGTCACTTTAGATCTGAGGGGAATATCTGAAATGAGGGGAAGCTCTGCTGATTTTACCATCCAATCATGTACAAGCAAAAATGCTGTTTTTTTATTTTCCTTGCATGTCCCCCTCAGATCTACAGTGACTGCACTTCCAAGTGCACTTGCAGTGCACTTGTAGTGCAAATTGGATTTGCCTTCAGTAAATAAACCCCCTGTCTCTTCTGCCATAAGGCCCCTTTCACACTGGGGCGGGGAGCCGCGGTGACGGTAAAGCAGCGCTATATTTAGCGCTGCTTTACCGTCGTTTTAACCGTGGTTTTCGGCCGCTCGCTGTGCGGTTTTACCCCCCGCGAGCGGCCGAAAAAGGGTTAAAGACCCCCCGCAGAGCGCCGCCGTAGCGGCGCTTTGCGGCGGTATTGCCGCGGTTTCACCGCGGTGTCCCATTCTAATCAATGGGAAGGAGCGGTATAGGAGCGGTGAACACACCGCTCCTATACCGCTCCAAAGATGCTGCTAGCAGGACTTTTTTTTGTCATCCTGCTAGCGCACCGCTCCAGTGTGAAAGCCCGCCGGCTTTCACACTGGAGTTAAAGGGGCAGGATTTTTTCATGCGGTGAACAGGCGCTATTTTTAGCGCTGCACCGCATGAAAAACGCTTAGGTGTGAAAGGGGCCTAAATGCTTCCTCCTGCCTGTAAGCAGTTATGTACACTGAGTTGCTGAGCCCTGCATGCAGCCAAACTGCCTGAACACGGAAGGACAACCAAGTGAAGATTTAAAGTGTTTGTTACCCCAACATTTCATATTCCTGATATGTGTCTGCTGTACCATGCACTTGTATGAAAATGTATCCTGTTTTCTTTTGTATTGCTTTCTTTATGTTAAGTGCTCTGTGTTTCTGCCAGTTCTTCTGCTTTCTTTTTAAAAACTGCCAATTCTAGGGAGAAGAGCACACCGTGGTCAGTTCTCTAGCTGTGCTGGGAACTCAGCCTACACTCCTCCAATTATCAGACTTGTCCTGACACCCCCCCCCCCCCCCCCTCCCCTTACAGCCATTTGCTGTGAAGATCAGTGTACTGTTGCTTCTCCTCCCCCATCTGCTCTTATGCAGCTGAGAACAGAGATTATGTGATCACTTCTAAAAAAAGGAAAACAGGTATTTATAATATTTTCTTCATATCTATATACAAATGTTTTGCCTTTCATTTCTATTTTAAACTGAATGGGATTCTTTTACAAGGTGATTTGTTTACAATCAGTTTAAGCACCCCCACACTGAGCAGCACTGGAGGGCTTTCTTTGACATGTCCTTTGGTAAGTCACATTCCCACACCCCTCAGCCCCTCCTCAGACACTATGATTGGTCATATTATGTCAGTAAATTACCTTCTAAGAGACCAGAAAAAAAAGCCTGCATCTGCCTCTTGATAACTCTCCGTTACCATAAAAACAAAAAACTATTGCAAAGAGTCATATTTCTTAAAGGCCAAGGACTCTGAAATCCCAGACCAAAATCCAGGACTTTGTTAAGTACTTTTTCAGTGTTAATCCCTTATGTTTTTCTGTTGTAAGCCTTTTTTTTTTAAATAGTCAAAAATGTAAAACGCCTGTAAGCTAAACGCGACTAAGTGCTAGTTACCGCGTTTACACGTGTTTACAAGCTGTTACAGGCATTTGGCGTTTCAAATGCCTCTGAACATCCATCCTGAACGCATGTAAACTCAAATGCCTATAAACTACTATAAATGACCCTGTGTACATGTACTGATAAGATAACATAGAGGAGAGTTCAGGGGCAGCTGAAAAAAAATGGCCAACTGCTCCTAAACATCCGTTTACCACGTACCACGTGTACATGAATCCTTATAGTGATTATTGTAAATGGGTTGTGTTTTTGCTAAACACTTTGTGGCAGTGATTTGTGTATGCAAGGGGTTAACTGTAGAGTTTCCCAAGCTGCAGTGTCAATCACAGGCATTCTTCTGGCACTTAGATTGTGGTCCCACAAGCTGGAAACTCTTTGAGCAGGGTGAGTGCCATTGTCCCCTAGTGGTGGTAGCTCAGTGTGAGGTTAACCTGTAAACCAAGTTTACTACATGCAACATTTATGTGCATTATTGTCTGATCCAAGGAAAATAAATTCAGTTCAGTTAATATCTACCCATGGCTGAGGTCCTTTACGCTGCTCACTATTTTGGTTGCCCTTCTGCACTCCTTCCAGTTCAGTTACATCTGATTTTGTGAAATCTTGCCCAAAACTAAACTATGTGCAGTATTTAGGATAATGTCTTACTATTGCCTTGTACAGGGCAAGATCAAGTTTTTAATAAAAAGTTTCCTTCTAGAAGCCACAGCTGAACACCCAGATCCCTTAAGCCCCATACACACGCGCGGACAATCCGTGGACCAGGTCCGTCGGACCATGTCCGTCATACTTTGTCTGATGTTGGTTTTGCGTACACACGATCGGACAAAGTTGTCGGAAAATCCGATCATTCTGAACGTGGTGACGTTTGTTGCCTACGACGGGACTACGTAGAGGCTAGTAGCCAATAGCTTTGGTCTTGTAATGTGATCTGAGCATGCGTAGCACTTTGTCCGGTCGGACAAGCGTACACACGCTCGGATTTGGTGTGATCGGACCGGGTTGAAGGGAAATCTTTCCAGCAGGAGATAAGACTTTGTCCGACGGACAAACCGACGAACACTGTCCGATGGTGCATACACACGGTCTGATTTTTCAACAACCTTGTCCGATCGGACCAAATTGATGAAAAAGTCCGACCGTGTGTATGGGGCTTTACTCACCCAGTTGTACTCCCTCTACATTGTATAATGCATGTTCTGGTAGGTGTTAGTGCCCCTTTAGTTGATGCCCCTCCTGTAGTGATGTAATGGGTGGAGATAACGCCTCTTTGTAAACCCGATGTGGATGGGGCCCAGTGCACTTGGGGTATGGAAGCAGGACACCACTGATTAGCAAGGAGGGCTGTGCTGGAGAAGAACTAAAGAGCCCTCTGCAGAAATAAAGGAACTTGAGAGCAGACTAAGAGAGAGACATATAGAGAAAGAGACAGAAAAGTAGAGGCTCCCTTCACAGATTACTCACCCCCCCATCAATCCCCCCACTTCTGATGGGCCATTGGCAATAACTAGGGGTTTTGGGGGGGGGGGTGGTGGGCAAATGATTGGCAAATGGCTCAATAATGTGTGCTTGGTTGTAACTGGCAGGCCACAGGAAAGATCAAATAACATTTCAACCCCCCCCCCCCCCCAAAAAAGAAACCTTAGAGACCTTGCTAGACCTGGCCTTCAAATGTAGGTATGTGGCTTGGTTTAGGGTTGACCTTAGGCCTCAGGAGGATCTCCTTTATGTGTTATAAAAGTTACTCAGTTTGAGTACCACCTTGATAATTAGACTATAACAACTAGGGAAGATGGCTTTACTGACTCAGGAGTAGGGATGAGCCGAACACCCCCCTGTTCGGTTTGCACCAGAACCTGCGAACAGACCTAAAGTTCGTGTGAACTTTAGAACCCTATTAAAGTCTATGGGACTCGAACGTTCAAAATCAAAAGTGCTAATTTTAAAGGCTAATATGCAAGTTATTGTCATAAAAAGTGTTTGGGGACCCGGGTCCTGCCCCAGGGGACATGTATCAATGCAAAAAAAAGTTTTAAAAACTGAAGTTTTTTCAGGAGCAGTGATTTTAATAATGCTTAAAGGGAAACAATTAAAGTGTAATATTCCTTTAAATTTCGTACCTGGGGGGTGTGTATAGTATGCCTGTAAAGGGGCGCATGTTTCCCGTGCTTAGAACTGTCCCTGCACAAAGTGTCATTTTTGAAGGAAAAAAAGCTATTTAAAATCACTCGCGGCTATAACGAATTGTCGGCTCCCGTAATACAGAGAACAGTCAATGAAAGTCATTGATAAAAAAAAAAAAACGTGGGGTTCCCCCCAAATTCAATTACCAGGCCCTTCAGGTCTGGTATGGATATTAAGGGGAATCCCGGGTCAAATAAAAAAAAAATGACATGGGGTTCCCCCTAAATATCCATACCAGACCCTTCAGGTCTGGTATGGATTTTAAGGGGAACTCCACGCCAAATAAAAAAAAAATGGTGTGGGGGTCCCCATCAAAATCCATACCAGACCCTTTTCCGAGCACGCAACCTGGCATGCCTCAGGAAAAGAGGGGGGACGAGAGAGCGCCCCCCCTCCTGAACCGTACCAGGCCACATGCCCTCAACATTGGAAGGATGCTTTGGGGGTCTGTGACCCCTCAAAGCACCATGTCCCCATGTTGATGAGGAGAATGGTCTCATCCTCACAACCCTGGCCGGTGGTTGTGGGGGTCTGCGGGCGGGGGGCTTATCAGAATCTGGAAGCCCCCTTTAACAAGGGAACCCCCAGATCCTGCCCCCCTGTTTGAAATGGTAAGGGGGTACAAAAGTACCTGTACCATTTCACAAAGAAAGTGTAAAAAATTGTTAAAAAACACACAGACACCGTTGGGAAAATAAAAAAATGAAAAAAAGATTCCAGCGGTGGTAATCCACTCTTGGTATCCAGCGATGGGTGATCTCTTCTCCGGGGTCCAGCGATGGCTGATCTCTTGTCCGACGTCCAGCGCAGCGAATCCTGTCTCCATGGAGACACAGAGGGAATCCAGTCTTAGCAGAGGAGGACCGGGGCACTCGTCACCTGACCCCGCCCCCCTCTAACGCAACGCAAGGGGGAAGCTGGGCTTCCCCAGTGACGTACGGGTAACCCCACCCCCCTCTGATGTAACGGAAACCTGCGTTACATCAGAGGAGGAGGGGTCACCCGTACATCACTGGGGAAGCCCAGCTCTTCCCTTGCGTCAGAGGGGGCGGGGTCACCCTTACATCACTGGGGAAGCCTGGGTTTTCCCAGTGACGTACGGGTGACCCCGCCCCCCTCTGATGTAATGCAGGTTTCCGTTACATCAGAGGGGGGCGGGGTCACCCGTACATCACTGGGGAAGCCCAGCTCCATGGAGACAGGATGCGCTGCGCTGGACGTCATCGGAAGAGATCAGCCATCGCTGGACCCCGGAGAAGAGATCGCCCATCGCTGGATAGCAAGAGTATATTACCACCGCTGGAATCTTTTTTTTATTTTTTTTATTTTTAATAAAGGACTTTTCCAGACGGTGTCTGTGTTTTTTAACTATTTTTTACACTTTCTTTGTGAAATGGTAGGGGTACTTTTGTACCCCCTTACCATTTAAAACAGGGGGGGCGGGATCTGGGGGTCCCCTTGTTAAAGGGGGCTTCCAGATTCTGATAAGCCCCCCGCCCGCAGACCCCCACAACCACCGGGCAAGAGTTGTGGGGATGAGACCCTTCTCCTCATTAACATGGGGACATGGTGCTTTGAGGGGTCACAGACCCCCAAAGCATCCTCCCAATGTTGAGGGCATGTGGCCTGGTACAGTTCAGGAGGGGGGGGGGGGCGCTCTCTCATCCCCCCTCTTTTCCTGCGGCCTGCCAGGTTCCATGCTCGGATAAGGGTCTGGTGTGGATTTTGAGGGGGACCCCCACGTCATTTAAAAAAAAAAAAATTGCCGTGCAGTTCCCCTTAAAATCCATACCAGACCTGAAGGGCCTGGTAATTGAATTTGGGGGGAACCCCACGCTTTTTTTTTTTAATCAATGACTTTCAATGACTGTTCTCTGTATTACGGGAGCCAACAATTCATTATAGCCGCAAGTGATTTTAAATAGCTTTTTTTCCTTCAAAAATTATACTTTGTGCAGGGACAGTTCTAAGCACGGGAAACATGTGCCCCTTTACAGGCATACTATACACACCCCCCAGGTACGAAATTTAAAGGAATATTACACTTTTATTGTTTCACTTTAAGCATTATTAAAATCACTGCTCCTGAAAAGCGTCCGTTTTTAATGTCCCCCAGGGCAGGACCCAGGTCCCCAAACACTTTTTATGACAATAACTTGCATATAGGCTTTTAAAATGAGCACTTTAGATTTCTCCCATAGACTTTTACAGGGTGTTCGCGGCTTTTCGAATTTGCCCCGAACACCCTAAATTGTTCTCTGAACAGGCAAACGGGCAATGTTCGAGTCGAACATGAGTTCGACTCGAACTCGAAGCTCATCCCTACTCAGGAGGCTTTGAAGTGTTCTGCACTTGACCCCTGTGTAGCACGTTATGAGAAAGAGGAGAGTCCTCTGCACTGTAAACTGTTATATAAATGCAGGAATTCGGAATAAACTAGGCAACAATCCAAATCCCAATCTCTGCACCTTAGATGATAATACTGTACTAAAGACTAAAGCAGCTACTTAAATAGAAAATATATAAGGGGAAATCAAACCGTAGTCCTGATTGGACTGGAGCCTGAAAGGTAGTGCTCAATTAAATAAAATCTAGCCTAAACTAGTGATCAGATAATGAAATATAAAATAAAACTGAATAATCCCACGTGATGAGTGAATAAAATCAAAGTGATCCTAATAAAGAAAATATTTTACAATAATGATTTCAAATAGTGACTTCAAAAAAATTATGTAAAAAAGTGCCACAGTGTTCATATAGTGTTAAAAATAAAAGATGAAGAAAAAATAAAGTCAAAGCACGGTGCTCCTTTAACAAAGCAATGTGTCTTCTCAAAGTAGTTTTCAATCACTCTTCCACCACACCGTTGTGCTCAAATGTGTCCACTCCCATAGGAAACTCACTCACCAGAAATTGTTGCCCACACTTTCGTGTAAGGCGAACAAGCATATAGGATCTCAAACAATCGATCGGTGATTCTCCAGTATTTTCCACTCAGTGCAATCAAAGTACTCCACATGTAAATAAAAAAGTGCTCCAATAGTGTAATTCAACAAATTTATTAAAAAGCACACTTTCCAAGCTTCAATCAGTTCACTCACATTAAAAAACGATAAAACCAGCAGAAATTAATCTCAGTATATCACAGCAGGTTCCACTCCACTACTTCAATCAAGCACTGCAATACCACTTCAGAACATATAATTGGCGATTGGTCACGGTGGACCTGAGGTGTATGCGATACCGCAGTTTTAATCTCACCCTTTCCGTCCACCGATATTACATTAGCCTCTATATTACATCTTATCTCTGTTTGGAAGAAATGTAACCACTGCAGGTGAATGCCGCTTAGCCACGTCCCCGACATGTTTCGTCACTTCCGGACTTATTCATGGGGTCGCATGAGGACTATTTGAAATGCCTAACTTGGTTTGTAGCATATTTTCTCCACCATATTCAGACAAAAGCCTCACTCTGTATTCATCCAACAGCTTGTAAATATGTTTATCCGCTCCTCTTGAGAAATCGTCCCTGTAGTACAAATAATCCACACAGACGAAAACAAGCACAGAAAAACAATGTTGCCTGATTGCATGTAGACTGCACAGATTAATTACCTTAAAAAGTGGGTATTTTTCACGAACAATCAGTTAACTAAAATATTACTTATATAGGAACTCAGCACAAAGAGCAGTGATGCACCAGCTATAGCAACCAGATTTTTTTTTATTACTTTATTGTACAGATGTGAATTGTTCTTACTCACAGCACCATATTATTAAAGTGTATGCAAACCCTAACAATGAGCTATACAGTAGTTATTGGATGTCAAGCAGAGGACCACACGAGCTCAGGGTGTGAGTGGTGCTAAAAGAAAAGAAAAACAAGGGCGCTCCAGCGCATTATCCTTTGGATGTATTTTATTAAAAGTACATAAAAGGAAAATTACTCACAAACATCTATAGAAATCTTGCAATGTAGATAGTCTCCAAATGACAGCAATAGGTATAGGACAAATGATGAACTCCAGAGGTCACGGTGGAGATAACAGGGGCCACTGCCCTCTGACGCATTTCGAAGAATAACCTTCTTCCTCAGAGCACGTGAGTGGTGCTACAAGTAGAAGAGACACCTCCAGAGAAACAGAATTAAAGGAGATCCATTGAGCCTGTATTTAGCCTTATCATTGAGGCATCAGCTAATGTGGTGTGACTATATAGGTAATTAAAGCAACTCTAGACGGCTGCACTCCAAAACAAACTTGGTGCCTTTTATTCGTAAAACAGGAACACGTCAAATGAATCACTGCAAAAGCAAACAGTTGACATGTTTCACACTACGAGGAGTGCTTATTCATAGTAATGTGGTGTGACTGTCATAAGTCAAGTTTATCAATGTGAATGGGTATCTGGAGTAAAGCATTGGTCAGGGCTAATCCCTTGGACTGACGCAGGGCATGCCCATCCTTTAGTACGATGGCCATCCCCTGCTTGGTTAAAGAGGGAGTAAAGCCATACTAAAAATAAAAATAGACTCTGCAAGGCATAATGAGCTAGTATGCATAGCAGAGTGGCATTTGCTATATCAATGCAAAGTTGTTGATATTAGTGATGGTGTGGTTGAGATTTGGGTTACAGGCAGCTCATATAAAGAATATACAAGAAGTATTACAAGTTACAATACATAACACATGTCCCAAAACTTGTGTATTATACTGTCGAATGTAGCTCAAGTACCATTCAAGGAGGACTTGAGTAGAAAGAAAGAAAAAACAGAATAGAAAAAACAACAATTAACCTAAATAAGCAATACAACTGGTGTGCTCTTTCCTCCCAAACGAACAGAATAGATATTTTATAGATACGCCTTTCTCAATGCATCACACTCAAAAGTATTATTGATCACAGCAGGCCCCCAGACCATACAGTGACATTACCCCCTACGTTCCACCAACAATCTGTCAAGGACAAGTTGCGGGGGAGCAACCCTCTGGGACTTTAGCAACTCCTGCCATATTTTAGTAAATTTGCTTGGTACTTTTCTGTGATGATATGTGTTTTTCTCCCTAACGAGTATCTTATTTAGGGCTGCAACTAATGATTATTTTCATAATCAATTAGTTTGCCGATTATTGTTTAGATTAATTGGATAATATCCTTAGAAAAATTGTGGTGTATAATTTAGTTAATATGTAAAGTTTAAAAAAAAAAAAGGCAATTTATTCTTAAATATCTACTGTATATGCAGTGGTAAAAATAAATAACCAGCTATATGGTTAGGGAGCAAAATCTCTAATCCACTCTGAGAATGACAGACAGAAGAGATATACTGTATATACCAGGGGTAGACAACCCCCGACACATGTGCAGCGCAAGGAAGTGTCAGTGAGACACTAATGCATTACAATTTCATAATTTCCCATGCCGCACCTGCACTGAGGGGGAAGCACTGTTCCCCCGCACATTGTAAAAGATGTGAAGCATTGATTGGTTCTATAACTTTGCTGTAGCTGCAATCGTCAGCTTTTGTGATGGGGAAGAGATTGGGTGCAGTTCTGCTGGGGGGGGGGGTGCCCCTGTTTCCAGAAGGAGGAGGACTGTGATTGGCCACTACTAAAGCCAATCACAGTCCTGCTAGCCCCGTCCACCATCTGGAGGAAGATGACTCGCTTGGTTGACACTACCAATCTCAGAAAGAAGGGATTTCACTGTGATTTAGAAAACCCAAATCAGGTGACAGTTTGTGGAATTACTGTTGCGCTTCTGGGAACTTTGTTGAAATTATTCCTGACCCTTTGCGTCACTTACTACTGAACCCCCGGCACTCTGTGTCCCTTTAAGCCACAGCCAGTATTCAGCGCAATGAAAATTGCACCCAACTTTTGCTGCGGCGTGGAGCACCGCACTTTTTCTCAACTGCGGGGGCCCAACTTATGATCCTGCATACAGGCCCACTGCTTTCAGAAAATAGCCCTGACCTGAGCTCATCATTCCATATGCTTCTATGCAGGGGCGGACTGACAACTCATGGGGCCCCTGGGCAATAGGAGATTATGGGGCCCCCAGGCAATCAGAGATTATGGGGCCACACAGTATACACACGCACAGTATACAATCACACAGTATACACAGACATATTTATATTGGCTGAGAAGGTACTGGAGAGGTGGGGCAACTATAATCTCGGGATTTAAAAAAAAAAACACAGATTTTTACATACTGTCCCTGGTTTTACTGAGGCTGGTAACCCTGATGGGGCCCCCTAGTGGCCCGGGGCCCTCGGGCAGTGCCCGAGTGGCCGAATGGTCAGTCACGCAAAATTCAGACGCATGCTCGGAAACAATTTGACGCATGCTCGGAAGCATTAAACTACCCTTTTATAGTGCCGTCAAACGTGTTGTATGTCGCTGTGTTATTGACCATCGGAATTTGGTGTGACCGTCTGTAGGCAAGACAGTTTGAGCGGAATTCCGACAGGAAAACCATCAGAGCTTTGTGGATTTTTAGTTCCCTTATAATAAGTGGGATTTTAAGGGCAATGTAGTCAACGACTTAAACAATATATATTAAAATTGTTGATAAATTTATTGATACACAAAAAAATATACAAAAAAAAGCAACAAAACAAACATATACAAGTTATAGAAATGTTTTACATAGCGTAGTAGCTGCATACATGTCATAGATCATAGGTGAGTGGCCATTTCATACTACAGTAATAATACAATACAGAGACAGAAGGGAACATTTGCTCTGGATGTATAGTAGTCTGAAAAATCCAACGCGTTTCGAAATGTGCATATGTATATAGATTCTTCCTCAGGGAAGCCACTCTTTCTAAAAATAGAATATGACATCAGTACAATACAGCGACATTTTAAACTTAGTTTGACAGAGATAGAAATGTATTAAATACAAATGATAAATAAATAAAAGTAGATGTATACCTACGTATCCGCTCAAAAATTCAAAAGATTGATGTGTACACTCTATAGCAACCAGGCACAGCCAATGGGGACCATATTTAGTATCATCGCAAAAAGAGCACCAAAGAAACAACAAGCTCCGCCCACTGCATCCTACTATTGCCCCAAAGAAACCTGGGTATAATAGGGAAAGTACCTAGGAAAATTTTTAGAAAAAAAGCCCTTTCCAAAATCTATAACCCATATACTTACAAAAGTTTTATTTCTCAGAGGACCAGGGTTGAATTCCCTAATCATCCAAAAGTATTATCCAGGGTTGAATATCTAATCTTGAAAGGCCAAGATAAAAGATGATATCCTAGGTCCTGCAGGCAGGTAAGGAGCGTAAATACTGGGTGTTCTTGGTATATGTCTATTTATAGCCCTCTGTGTTAGAAAACTGCGCCAAAATGGGGTATAATGAGATATTCAAAACAGCTGAGATGAGCTGAAATGAATGAGCATTGGTAGAGAGACCACTTCATCAAGAAAAAGAAAAAAAGAAAAAGAGGAGTGGATTAATGATTGGTAATTTATTTATTAATCCAGTTTATTTATTAAACTGTCAGTGCAAATAAAAAAAAGCATAATGTACGTTACTTTACTGTACACCAATATGGCTACAATCACCTTAAACATCAAACAAAACAGAGCCCAGTTTTGAATTGAAAGGTGACTTAAAGATGATTATACATAAAAAAAGGTTATTCTCAACAGCTAATGTTTTATGAGACTTAGTATGTAAATCAAATAACACTTAAATGTCTCTAATTACTAAATACACTTTAAAGTAATCAGTTTTCTCCTTGCTGTAATAGAGAATCAGCTGGCTGTTCATTATTACTATAAATTCCACTGTTCTGGTTAGTTTACTTGAATTACTCACTGTGCTCTGTGTGAACTAGCTTTAAAATAGGTATGTGATTGTAAGTGTCAGTGCTGTTCCCTTGGTATGCATAAAGTCGTGTCTGAAATGCAAAAGGGTCCTCCTTGGTGTCATGTTTTAATTAAATGAATGCAAATGTTCTACATTGGTACTATCAGCAGCATTATATACAAACATCTTTATGCTAATTATGGGTAATTACTGATACCTTATGCTCAGTTAATCTGTGATTTACTAGTGAATTTAGTGAATGTAATATGTACAAGGAAAGAAAGGTCATCAATCAGCTTCCAATTACAACATAGGTAAAGATTAGCAATGGGTGGGCAAATAAAGACAAATACACCCAAAACATTCTGAAGCACTAACTATTTTAGAAAAACGGCCTAATTGTTAAGCTTCTTCTTTATTCCTGATAAAAAGTGTGTATAATCACAGGTGTTTTTAAGTTTCCTCTACAAGTAATTTTTTTTTTTATTAAAGCATAGTTCCAGGCATTTTATAGTGCCCCCCCCCCCCCCCATGATCACTTCCTGTATTCCCATTGTATTTTTTTCTTTTTGAGCAGTACAAATACCTTTTTTTGGTTGTATTCCCCCACTTCCGCAGTATCTCACCGCGTAGAGGTACGTCATGTCCCCAAAGCCCATTGGCTCCTAGCATATGAGTGTCATCAATCCCAGGAGTCAAGGCGCCTCCGCCACCACTTGTAGCGATGCACTGCGCTTTGTTGTTTGTGCGCAAGATCGGGAGGTGCATACAGGGCCGTATCCCAGAACAAGATACCAGTGGGCTTCAGCTGCCCACACTGAAGATGGGAGCGCGCTCAGTGGGGACTGCTAAGTACGTTTTTTCAAATACATAACATTTACAAAAGCTACATTAACTGATAATGCCAATTGATATTGGATTATGTGCAAACAACATGGGGGGGGGGGGGGGGGGGAACAAAACTAAAACGCTGGAACAGACACAGACAGGCTATGCATATTTAAATAGTTACATAGTTACATATTCCTAACAAGCATTAAATGAGCTTTAAAATGATAGAAGACTGCAATAGAAGACTGAATACCCACATCTCTGCCAGGCAGTTTGTCCGAATTCAACATTAATTGGTACAGCCTCTGGCAGAGTCTTAAGCATTTGGCACTTCCAGTAGTGTTGACAGCCCGAGCCGCATTTGTGCTCATTTGTTTTATCCCCAGTTCCTACATCATTACTTTATCCTGTACTGATTAAGGAGACGATGTGGAGAACTACTAAGTGATGCAGAAGACACAAGAGAGTGACAATCCTGGAAATGTCAGTTTCTGAACAAACCCTGTGGGATGATTTATCCTCATCAGAGCCACGTTTAGTGGTAGTGTCAGCAGGAGAGGTGAGTATTTCCAGTCTTCTTTGCAGGTAAAGCTTAGGATTTATATTTAACCACTTCACATCCGGCCGTAGCCGAATGACGGCCACAGCGCGGATGTGAAATCCCGGGAGGCCGTCATATGACGGCCTCCCCTTTCCTCGTTCCACGAGCGCGCAGCAGGGAAATTCTGTGTTGGCCGTGTCCCTCGGACACGGCCAATCACAGATCGCTGTAAACGGCCAATAACAGCGGCCGTTTACAGCGCGATCGCCCTGGCCAATGAGAGATGATCTCATATGTAAACATATGAGATCATCTCTCAGCGCCGCTCCTCCTCCTCACACAGAGACAGCGTGTGAGGAGGAGGAGGTGAACGGCTGCAGCGCCGTAAGTTTAAAAAAAAAAAATGAAATCTGTGCCCACTGCCACCACTGCAATCTGTCCCAAAACCCATCTGTGCCCAGTGACATCGCCATTGCCATCTGCCAGTGCCATCCCCAGTGCCATCTGCCAGTGCCATCCCCAGTGCCATCTGCCAGTGCCATCCCCAGTGCCATCTGCCAGTACCATCCCCAGTGCCATCCCCAGTGCCATCTGCCAGTGCCATCTGCCAGTGCCATCTGTAGTCAGTGCCATCTGCCAGTGCCATCTGTAGTCAGTGCCATCTGTAGTCAGTGCCACCTGTCATCAGTGCCACCTGTCATTAGTGCCATCTGTCATCAGTGTCACGTATTAGTGCCATCTGTCATCAGTGCCACCTGTCAGTGTCACGTGCCATCTGTTATCAGTGTCACCTGTCATCAATGCCACGTATCAGTGCCATCTGTCATCAGTGTCATGTGTCATCAGTGCCACGTATTAGTGCCATCTCTCATCAGTGCCACATATTAGTGCCACGTGATATCAGTGCCATGTATGAGTGCCATCTCTCATCAGTGCCACATATTAGTGCCATCTGTCATCAGTGTCACATGTCATCAGTGCCCCGTATTAGTACCATCTGTCATCAGTGCCACGTCAGTGTCACGTGTCATCAGTGCCACGTCAGTGTCACGTGTCATCAGTGCCACGGCAGTGCCACGTGTCATCAGTGCCACTGCAGTGCCACGTGTCATTGTCCTGGTGCTCCAGGGCCTTCAGAAGTGTAATAGGTTGTCAACAGTTTAGATGTGTAATTTATGCTCCTAGAACACGTGATGGCGCTCCCTGCATGTTGGGCCTCTCTATGTGGCCAGGCTGTGTAAAAGTCCCACATATGTGGTATCGTAATAATCAGGAGGAGTAGCAGAATTTATTTTGGGGTGTCATTTGTGGTATACACATGCCATGTGAGAGAAATAACCTATTACAATGACAATTTTGTAGAAAAAAAAAAATAAAAAATAAAAAAATAATTCATTTTGCAAAGAATTGTGGGAAAAAATGACAACATCAAAAAGCTCACCATGCCTCTTACTAAATACATTGGAATGTCTACTTTCAAAAAAGGGGTCATTTGGGGGGTATTTGTACTTTCCTGGCTTGTTCGGGTCACAAGAAATGAGATTGGCCACCAGTACATCAGATGTGATCAATTTTGTATAATTCGCACCACAGATTGTAGAGTCTGTAACTTTCACAAAGACCAAATAATTTCCACTAATTTGGGTTATTTTTACCAAAGATATGTGGCAGTATAAATTGTGGTCAAAATTTATGAAGAAAAATTTATAATTTCCTAAATTGTATCACAGAAACAAAGAAAAATGCGTTTTTTTTTCAAAATTTTCGGTCTTTTTTCAATTATAGCGCAAAAAATAAAAAACCCAGAGGTGATCAAATACCACCAAAAGAAAGCTCTATTTGTGGGAAAAAAATGACAAAAAATTCATTTGGGTACAGTGTTGCATGACTGAGTAATTGTCAGTCAAAGCGTGAGAGCACCGAAAGCTGAAAATTGGTCTGGATGGGAGGGGGGTTTAAGTGCCTGGTAGGAAGTGGTTAAAGCAGAGCTCCAGTTTTTTTTTTTTACTTTTTTGAGAATCGCCACAAGACTAAGCTCAGTTGGGGGAGTGAAACACATTGTGGCCGGAGTCCAGGCTGAGGTTGCCACACACACACCTCAGGGATGTCATGGATGTGCAGACTTTTCACTCTGAGCCATTGTAGGAGTTGGGACGAGATCCTTCCGAACCAGCACTCCCAGCGGTGGATGTTATAGGACTTGCACCCCTCCAATAGAGCCCGAGTGGCACACAAAGCAGGTCTTGGGTCACAAGAAAAATAAGTTACCTTAATAAATTACTCTAATGATGACTATCTCACACCCGGTTCAGATTCAGGAGCTGCCTGAACCTTATGGGTTTGCAATCCCAGATAATTTTTGTGCAAATCTTTTTAAAATATAATGTACTGCCTGGCCTTTCAAATATGACCAGCAGGCTCTTTTGCTCTTAATATTGGGATTTTTTTGTCTTTCATTTTATTTTGTGGTAGGTCACTATTACCTGCTGTTCCATACATAGCAATGTACTGCTAAGCTACCCTATAAAAATTATCCCATTTTTGGGATGTACTGATTTTTACAGGGTCTTTTTTTTTTTTTTTTTTTTACATCAAACTGTGTCGCAAGTCTTATTCCCTTTAAACGCAAAGTGAACTTTTGTTTCAAGTGTAATATTTCAGGGTCTTCCTCTCTTTTGTGAGTTGTTACTGGTATGTTGATTTGTTATTTAGTTTTGGGTGATTAAAGCAGAGAATTAAATTATTAGTGTCTGTGTTAGTGTTCATTTGTTTTTTGAAAGACCTTTTGTTTGCAGCAAGCTGCTGTATTGTTTGAAAGAAAAAAAAAAAAACTAGGTGCAAGAACAGTGTGCTCCTAAAACACCTTACATTATGTCATTCACATTCAGTACTGCAACCTATTTCCATAGATAAAATAAATGTTAGGTATACACCAGTGGCCAATTATTCCTGATTAAGAACTGCTACTGGACTGTTTTAGGCCCCTTTCACACATGCGGACCGTTTAGGTCTGCCTGTCATTTTTTATTAGGCGGACCTGAACGGATGCTCCATACAGTTCTATGGAGCGACGGATGTCAGCGGTGACATGTCCGCTGACATCGGATCCACTCCACTCCGATCCGCTAAATTCAGATGAATGGAAACCCTATTTTGCATCCATCTGGCGGATCAGAGCAGATGAAAATGGACAAGCAGAGAGCTGACAGGTCCATCCCTGCACAATGAGCGGGGACGGACCTGTAATTTGCCGGCTCAGCGATCCCAGCTGAGCAAACAGAGTCTGTCAAAAACTGACATTATGTGTGAAAGGGGACTAACACTGCTGTGTCCTCTGCAGTATCTTAACCATTTCCTGCTCAACTGTCAAGTTTCATTGTTCTGGATGGACATCATATAGACAGAACCAATTACAGCTCATCTGCACCATGTGATTAGCTGTGGCCAATCACAGCTAATCATAACAAAACAAACTGAATGAATTGAAATTCACTGCTATCAGCAATCATAATGTGTAAAAAAAAAAAACTTGATCACTTCCCCAGAGTAGGACATTGTTACAATGTAATAAAATAAAATTAAATTATATATATATTTATACTCTGCATCCAGTGTCAGTGTAGCCTATATCTACAGTGCATTCTGTGGTGTACTGTTTCTAATACACTTCAGGCAGTGTATTAATATATATATATATATATAGTCTTGTGTGTATATAAGTCTGTGACAATGACACCAACCTTCTCTCCGCCCTCAGTCAGGAACACTTAACCCATGTTCCATGTTTGGCACACGTCCTGAATTTGGTGGTGCAGCGGTTCTGTGATGATGAGGTCACTGACTGTACTTGGGTGCCTGAGAGAAGAGAGGAAAGAGAGTAGAAGGAGGAGGCACAACTCCAATGAGGCAAGATGTCCTCTAGGGGGTAGCTTAAGGGCAGCCACCCTATTGCATCACACCGCAGAGCTCCGCAGGTGCAGAGTGCTGCTGACTCCCCGCTGACTTTTAAAAGTTTCTTGGTGTGGGCCTTTTTCGACACGTGTGCAGCAGATTGCACCATTGCTGTTTGCAACCTATGTCTGAAGCGGATCAAGTGTGGCCAGAACAGTAGCCGATTGGGAACCACATGCTTTACCAGACATATGACAACCTGCCATGCAGTCCATTGGCAACAGCACATGAAAGGCCCACGTTGGACAGGGCGGTCAGCAGTAAGGTGCATATTTACCGCTGGTCCAGCAGGTATGGGCAGGGACGTTACCTTTTCCTTCATGCGCACTGGGTAACTCTGCTGGCAGCTGGGAAGGATGCAGGACAGGGTTCAGTGCTGTTGGCTTTTTCTGCCACCACACCTTCAAAATGCTAGTGGTGATTCTGCCACAGCTCTCTCCCCCACCCCCTTTATTTTCATGGAAGGCCATTCCGGCTCTCTACCGGCATGCGAAAGCAATGTTTGTCCTTTGGACCCAGCAGTGCTCCGTAAGCTTTCAAGGGACTACGCAAGCAGTTAGGCTAAAAGATGCCATGAGGTGCTTGAGTTGGTCTGTACCCAGGCTTACAGGATCTCCTGAGGTAGGCCAGAAAAGTCTGTTGTCATTTCTGCCAGTCATACAATGTCAGTGCTCGGCTGGCTGACATTCAAAGGGAATGCAACCTGCCAACCAACCGCCTCCTTTGTGACATGCCCACCAGGTGGAACTCAACATTGGCAATGCTGCAGCGGCTGCACACGTAGTAGAGGGCCATCAATGAGTAAGCCCCCGTACACACGGTTGAAAATTCCGACCACAAAATCCGTCTGATTCTTTCAGAAGGATTTTGTCCGACACTGGTGTTGCATACACACGGTCGGACAAAGTTGTTGGAAAAGCTGATCATTCTGAACGTGGTGACGTTCGTTTCGTACGACAGAAGTACGTAGAGGCTAGTAGCCAATAGCTTTGGTCTCGTAATTTGATCTGAGCATGTCCGTCGGAATTCTCTACACACGATCGGAGAAAGTCTGATCGGATTTTGTTGTCGGAAAATTTGAAAGCAGGATCCGACGGAAAAAGTCTGATGGAGCCCACACACATGCGGATTTTCCGATAACATGGTCCGATCAGACATTTTCCATCGGAAAATGTCGGGGGCTAACTGTGTGAGTATGGCACCAGGACAGGGCCAGGGGAGCTTGGCTCCTTTTAGCCACGCCAGTGATTACTAATCAAGGATGCATGTACTGTCCTGTTACCATTTGAGGAGGCCACAAGGAAGGTGAGCAGTGACAATGCATGCATCAGTGACACTGTCCCTCTAGTCTTCCTGTTGGAGCACACGCTTCATGGAATCATGGACAGGGCCCTTGAGGCAGAACAGCGGGAAAAAGAGGAGGACTTCCTTACCTCTCAAGGCCCCCTTTATCCAGATAGCATTCCTGCGGGCCCGCCAAACACACAGGAAGAAGAGGAGGAGGAGGTTTGTGTCAGCATGCATGTAAAGGATAACACTCAGCAGCAGTCTTCAAGGGATGGTTTTCAGTCCCCAGAAACCCAAGGAGTTGTACGTGGCTGGGTGAAAATAGTTACAGATCCTGTGATCCTTAGTGACCCAGAGGACTCAGAATCGAATGCCTCTGCAAACTTACACTGCATGGCCTCTTGATCCACGTTACAAGGGTAAGGTTGGCATCAGATGAGCATAAACGTTTGCTCCTTTCTCACTAAACCTATTAATGGGATTTATCTCAGCAGGGTCAGAAATGGATGCAACCATAAAATCACCAGCCAAACAAAGGCTATTGTAGCTTTGATTTCTCAACTGCAATTCTGTTATTCCATCATCTTGTTCACAATGTTCTTTGGTATCTGCGCTTCTTGGCAAGATGCCCAATTTTATTATAATTTAAACATTTCCTGGTTTCTCTTTGAAAAACACATTATCTTCTTGAACCTCATCTTGAGCTATAACTTTCTTCTTCTGCAATTCACCTTCCAAGCTCTATATTCCGCACTCTTGAGAAGTAAGCTGCTCTATCGGTATATTCTTTTCCTCTTTCATGTTTCCTTTATGCACTGTATCGTAAGCCTAATTCAGCTTAATTTTCTTCCCGGGCAGTTATATCTTCTAGGTCCCTTATAGCTCCCCTGTAAGGTCCTTGCCCTGCAATATTAGGTGAAGGATGTGCCTGGTAACTTGGGAAAGGAGGAAGAGGATCTGAATAAGAAGGTGCTGTTGGAGGTAGGAATGCTAAGGGGTGACCTTTTGGACAGAGAAAGGGTCTTTATCTCTACTATATCTTTTGGTCACGTGTTTAACAACATGCTATACAGAACTTGTTTAGTCAGCTTTCTTTTTCAAATGACTGGCACAAAAAGGGTACAACCAGGTTTTATCTGTGGGTGGAGCCTTCTCCCTTTCTACACCCAGTAGGCTGGAATGGAGAACTAAACATTTAAATAATTATAATTATCATGGCTACCTTTTAGAAATTCAGATGTAATGAGTCTTTTTTTTCTTTGTTTAAAATGAATCCTAGAGTTACATAACAAAAACTAACAATTTCAACTAGGATTCCACTTCTGCAACATAATTAAATGTTTCCCTTGGTCTTGTATATCAATCACATATTCAATCACATTTAAATACCAAAAAAGGTCCTTAAGTGCACTGTGTTCGGACTCCAGACACAGTGCATTGCCGGACACAGTGCACTTATGGGAAGAGCCATGTCTATGCAATCTCAAGATTGCAGACGCGGAGCTTCGTTTGCGGATGTTTATCCCACCTTGCGGCACTTTCCGAAGTGCCGAGTAGCTTCCGCCCTGCGCTCGTAGTATCTATTACTACGGCCGGGCGGTTTGATTGACATCTCGGTTTAACGTCACTTCCTGTTGTCTTTCTCCCATTGCGCCCATGAGAGCGGAAACAGGAAGTATAAGAGGATCGCTGCTGCCAGTGCCCACACAGTAGGAGAGGACACCACACAGCAAGGTAAGTACCGCTGTGCTGCTCCCACGAAGAACAGGGGGGTTTGATGTGACACAGACAAGGCTGCAATTGTTGGACACTGGCTGCATTTGGTGAGACACAGGCTGTATTTGGTGGACACAGGCTGTATTTGGTGGACACAGGCTGGCTGCATTTGGTGGACACAGGCTGGCTGCATTTGGTGGACACAGGCTGCATTTGGTGGGACACAGGCTGCATTTGGTGGACACAGGCTGCATTTGGTGGACACTGGCTGCATTTGGTGAGACACAGGCTGCATTTGGTGAGACACAGGCTGCATTTGGTGAGACACAGGCTGTATTTGGTGGACACAGGCTGGCTGCATTTGGTGGACACAGGCTGCATTTGGTGGGACACAGGCTGCATTTGGTGGACACAAGCTGTATTTGGTGGGACACAGGCTGCATTTGGTAGGACACAGGCTGCATTTGGTAGGACACAGGCTGCATTTGGTGGGACACAGGCTGCATTTGATGGACACAGGGTGCATTTGGTGGACACAGGCCGGCTGCATTTGGTGGGACACAGGCTGCATTTGGTGGGACACAGGCTGAATTTGGTGGGACACAGGCTGCATTAGGTGGGAGTGGGACACAGGCTGCACTGCAGTGAAGTAGCATCAGTAGGTAGGTAAAAAATTGTTGGCCTAGACCTAGATGAACTGTAATCCACTGAAACATTGAACAGAATAAATTCCTTTTGTTTGGATACATACTCTTGCTCAATTTTTTTGACACATACTTCTGCTGAGTGCCTCTACTATATATATATATATATATATATATATATATATATATATATATATATATATATATATACACATATATATATATATATATATATATATATATATATATATATATATATTGTACAGGACGCTGTTGCTGGGTCCTGGAAGGACGCTATGTTTCCCCTCTGTTTGGACTGTGGTTCCTTTAAGGGAACAAAAAGGGTTAACTCACCTGTCAAAGGAAGTGGGTTTAAAACAAGACAGGAAGTTGTAGATGGGTGTGGAGGAGTGTAGAGGAGATTGTGGATGGTGGATGGTGTTTTTGTTTGCAGCAACAAAAGTGAACAGCAGTGTCCTGCCTGGAAGCCTCCTGGCAGGGGAAGCTACCTGAAACAGAAACCAAGGACTGTTTGACTGCAATAGCAATTCTGGACTTTGCAAGTCGGTGAGACTGAAATATCTTTCTTTTGTTTTTTGCTGCTGTAAAGCTATTTAAGTTCAATAAACCTCCTTTTGAGTGAAAAGCCTGTGTCCTGTGATCTAGCTGGTTCCCCGAACTTTGCAAGTGGTGCTCGAATTCAGGCAGGACAAAGTAAACGGGTTTTCTTGCTATTTTTTTCCATTGGACTTAAACTGACATTTAAAGGGACAGTACAGTGGATTTATGTCCTGGGTTAAAGCCGCACAAATGCTGAAACAATGGAGGAACTAATTAAACAGCTGCCCTTGGCTAATATGCAAGCGCAGACTCACCATGAGGAAGCCAATCAGCGCTTAGCAACCCAGCTGGAGGTACAACAAACGCACCACAAAGAGGCACTGGCTCTGCAGCAAGAAAATACTCGCCTGTTGGTGGCCCAGTTGGCAGCCCAGCAAGCGACCTAGCAAGGGGTTATGCAGGCTCAGGTGACTGCCTTAAAAGAAGCAGTGCAGAAGCTTTCTCAGGGCCGTGAACAAGTGGCCGTTGCCCCTGGCAAACAGGTGACCGTGAGGGCAAGACATTTTTTGCAGAAGTTGTCCCTGAATGATGATGTAGAGGCATTTCTGGCTACATTTGACTAAAGGCAGAAATAATGGCTCGTTTGGGGGTGACTACGGCCGTTCGGGCCCAACGAGTGCACCAATGGAAGTATCGTCCGGATCGGTCACCACGGTCTCAAATGAATAACCTGGTGCAACTAGTAAAAAAAATGGCTGCAGCCCGAAGTGTTGTCTGGCCCCCAAATCGTGGAGCGGGTCGCGCTGGACCGATACTTAAGGTCACTGCCAGACGAACTTCAACGGTGGGTCAGCCATGGAGACCCCAAAACAGTGAACCTCCTGGTCGAGATGGTGGAGCGATATACAGTGGTGGAGGATCTGCTTGGCCCTACCAAGGGCCCAGTCTGCCACGGCCTTCCCGATCGACTGCCACCCTTCAGAAGGACGTCCGCTGGAGCCCTGGGACCAACACCCCAGAAGGTGAAGAGTCACTCCCGTTACCCCCGCAGCTATCTGTTCCTGTTCGGAGAGGAGGGTATGTACAATGTTGGCAATGTCATTCCTGGGGCCATACCCGGGCTCACTGCCCATTGCAAGAGGAGCCCATGGAATGCAGGGTTCTTCGTAGGGGGTCTTTTTATGCCCAGAAAGCATGTACAACTCATCTTGACCTTGGAGAGGGGAAATTTGAGTGTGAAGTCCAAGTGAACCACCTCCCTGCCCGGGCTTTGCTGAAGCATGTTTCCCCTCTGTTTGGACTGTAGTTCCTTTAAGGGAACAAAAAGGGTTAACTCACCTGTCAAAGGAAGTGGGTTTAAAACAAGACAGGAAGTTGTAGATGGGTGTAGAGGAGATTGTGCAGTGTCCTGCCTGGAAGCCTCCAGGCAGGGGAAGCTACCTGAAACAGAAACCAAGGACTGTTTGACTGCGATAGCAATTCTGGACTTTGCAAGTTGGTGAGACTGAAATCTTTTTCTTTTGTTTTTGCTGCTGTAAAGCTATTTAAGTTCAATAAACCTCCTTTTGAGTGAAAAACCTGTGTCCTGCGATCTAGCTGGTTCCCCGAACTTTACAATATATATAATTTTTAGTAGAGAGAGAGAGAGAGAGAGAGAGAGAGAGAGAGAGAGAGAGAGAGAGAGCTCCTTGAAATTTGACCTGTAGAGCTTCTCCTATCTACTGAATTGGCATGATCATTTATCATCAATTGCCAAATGACCTTGATATTGTTAACATGGTGGAAGGTCATCTTGCTTTCCAAATTTAAAGCTGTATTGGATATTTTTGTCTTGTAAAGCTTTAATAATTGGATTTTAACATCCTCCTGCATAGCACTGTTCTTTGAAAACCTCTTGGAATAGTTCCAGGTCTGAGGTCTGCTTCCCTGAATTTAATTTCTTTATAGATTTTGTAGTAGAAATGTATGCTGCTTTTTCTCTATAGAAGTGTTTTTCACAAACGACATCCCATGATGGCCCATTTTTACACAGCGGTGTTCTTACCAGTTACACTGTTTATAATTTTCCACCATGAGAACTAAACAAAACATTTGTTGGGTCACAATAATTAAATCACTATTAGAAATGGTTTCCAGACAGCCCCCTTAATTTCAAAATATTCCTTCATATTTGCCATTACTCGTTATATTACACGCGATCGGAAATGCCGCCAGCAAAACTCAGATGAGAGCTTTTTGTTGGAAAATGCGACCGCGTGTATGCTCCATCGGTCTTTTGCTGGCGAAATTCCAGCCAGCAAAAGATTATAAGATGTTATCTATTTTTTGGTCGGGAAAAGTTCCTATCCGAAAATGCGATCGTCTGTATGCAATTCGGACGCGCAAAAAATCATGCAGGCTCGGAAACAATTCGACGCATGCTCAGAAGCATTGAACTTAATTTTCTCGGCTCATCGTAGTGTTGTACGTCACCGCGTTCTTGACGGTCGAAAGTTCAGAGAACTTTTGTGTGACCATGTGTATGCAAGACAAGCTTGAGCGGAATTCCGTCAGAAAAAACATCCAAGACTTTTCGGATGGAAATTTCGCTCGTGTGTACGCGGCATTAGAAGTTGCAAATGGTATTAATCTTACACCTCAGCAATTTGTCTTTTTGCTCAGCTACCTTCCTTATATCTGTATACATCGATTCTATATATTATTTCATTTATGTGATGGCTCTCAAAGGGTAACTCCACTTTTGTGAGAAAAAGAAAAAGCAGATAAAAAAATATATAAAAAAATATATAAAAATATAGCACATACAATTGCTACACAAACCATATAGTAATTGAATGTTATTAAAAATCTAATTTTTTAAATAATTGTATTTACATGTCCTGTGTACTGACAGATAGTGAATGTCCTGGGATTAGTAACACTTTAAGACTACTGTGCCACTCTCATCGGAATAAAACAAATGAATCCAAATTATTGCGTATGCATGCGTTATGTTGTTATTAAGTAAAATTAATTTCCCCATTCTCAACTGACTTTGTTTGTTGGGCCGCGCACATACAAATTAAAAGGTTTCTCAACCCAAAATACAAAAATAATCTTATTAGAATACTGTATTCATGCTATACTCGAATATATACTAGAATAAAAATGAATATATCTGAATCAATCATTTATTATTTCAGTAGCTTATTTCGGATGCTTCAAACATTACAAAAAGGCCCAAACTATCGCATCATGTCATCCTAATAAAACAAATGAATATGAATTTGTTGTTTTCGTTATAATTTATTTTGGGTTAGTTGAAATTCATTACTATTGTGATTTGGAGATTCCGATACAAATTAATGATTGAATCACACAAATTTAGACTGAAACGAATCACACCTGTCTATTGATGACAAACCAGAAAACTACAGAGGCTGGAAATCCACCTTCAAAGCCATCATCAGTGAACTAGTTTATCACAACTACAGAAGAACTGGAGCTGATTATCAGGTGGCTAGGTTCTCAATCTACTGAATGTATCAAAAGACTTAAAGCTGTTCACAATGACAAGACTCTTAATGGTGTTTGGGACCTGAGCATAGCCACGACAACCCAAAATTAAGAACCCAAGTCACCAATGTCCCATGCTTAACCAACCACACCCACTTAGGAAGAGTATTGGCTTTACAAAGAAACCCTTATGCTGCGTCCACACGATCGGAATTCAGGCCAGAAAAAGACAGATGAGAGCTTTTCATCGAAAAATGCGACCGTGTGTAGGCTCCATCGGAATTTTGCTGGCCGAATTTCCGACAGCAAAGAATTGAGAGCATGTTCTTAATTTTTCCGACGGAAAAGGTTTCTATCGGAAATTACGATCGTCTGTAGCAATTCTGACACGCAAAATTCCTACGCCCACCAGTGTCAGCAATGTGTGCCCACCACTGCCAGCAATAAGTGCCCATAAGTGTCAGAAATCAGTGCCCACAAGTGCCAGAAATCAGCGGCCATTAGTGATGCCAGTCAGTGCTGGCTATCTGTGCCTCCCATCAATGCCCTTTACTGTGTCTCATCAATGCCACCCATCAATGCCCATCAGTGCTGCCCATCAGTGCTGATCAGTGCCACCTATCCGTGCCGCCTATCTGTGCCCACCAGTGCTGCCTATCTGTGCCCACCAGTGCCGCCTATCAGTGCCCACTAGTGCCACCCATCAGTGCCACCTATCAGTGCCCATAAGTGCGGCATATTAGTGCCTCCTCATCAGTGCCACCTAATCAGTGCCCATAAGTGCCGCCTCATCAGTGCCCATAAGTACCTCCTCATCAGTGACCATCAGTGCCGCCTCATCCGCGCCAATCAGCGAAGGGGAAAAACTACTTATTTACAAAATTGCCTGACAGAATCTAAGAAAAACATTTTTATTTTCAAAATTTTCGGTCTTTTTTTCTTTTTTATTTTTTTAGGAAAAAATAAAAAACCCAGAAATAATTAAATACCACCAAAAGAAAGCTATATTTGTGTGAAGAAAATTATAAAAATTTCACATGGTTACAGTGTAGCATGACCGCGCAATTGTCATTCAAAGAGTGACAGTGCTGAAAGCTGAAAAATGGCTTGGGCAGGAAGGGGGTGTAAGTGCCCTGTATTGAGGTGGTTAACAGGTACAGGTTTAAAACATATTTTTTTGCTAGAAAATTACTTAAAACCCCCAAGCATTATATATTGTTTTTTTCTAACACCCTAGAGAATAAAATGGCGGTCATTGCAATACTTTTTTTTCACACCGTATTTGCGCAGTGGTCTTACAAGCGCACTTTTTTAGGAAAAAAGTCACTTTTTTGAATAAAAAAATAAGACAACAGTAAAATTAGCCCAATTTTTTTTTGGATTGTAAAAGATAATGTTACGCTGAGTAAATTGATACCCAACATGTCCTGCTTCAAAATTACGTCCACTCGTGGAATGGCGTCAAACTTTTACCCTCAAAAATCTCCATAAGCGACATTTAAAAAATTCTACAGGTTGCATTTTTTTAGTTACAGAGGAGGTCTATGGCTATAATTATTGCTCTCGCTCTACCGATCGCGGCGATACATCACATGTGTGGTTTGACTATCGTTTTCATATGCGGGCGCTACTCACGTATGTGTTCGCTTCTGCGCGCGAGCTCGTCGGGACGGGGTGTTTTAAAAAAAAAAATTTTTGTTTTTCTTATTTATTTTACTTGAATTTATAATTTTTTACACTGTTTTAAAAAAAAAAAATGGATCACTTTTATTCCTATTACAAGGAATGTAAACATCCCTTGTAATAGAAAAAAGCATGACAGGACCTCTTAAATATGAGATCTGAGATCTGGGGTCAAAAAGTCCTCAGATCTCATATTTGGACTTAAATGCAAAAAAAAAAAAAAAAAATTCATTTAAAAAAATGACATTTGGAAATTGTGCCTTTAAGACGTATGGGCGGAAGTGACGTTTTGACGTCGCTTCTGCCCTCCTATGGTATAGAGACGAGTGGGGGCCATCTTAGCCTCACTCGTCTCCATACCCAGCACGTAGAAGGACCCGATCGCCTCCGCCGCTGCCGACGGCTCCGGTAAGCGGCAGAAGGCGCGGGAGAGCGGCGGGAGGGGGGGCACCTCTCCCGCCGCCGGTAATGGTAATCTCGCGGCAAATCCGCCGCGACGACCACCATTATCATACACAGGACCGCCTCATGCAAAGAGGGATACCTTGGTTGTGGCAGCAGCTGCTGCCGTTACCGAGATATCCCTCTTCAAAGTGCCGACGTATATGTACATGAGGCGGTCGTGAAGGGTAACCAGCAGGATTAACGAGCAGGATACCATCACCAAGTGAGTCACTGTGGAAAGATTAGAGCTGGCAATTAACAACAGCTGAGCGGCCTGCTCTGAGAAGGAAGGGCTGAGCCCAGCCGTGACACCAGCCTCCTTGAGCAATATATTTTTTTACGAAAACAAAAACAATAGTGTGTAATTCTCACACCAATAATACATTATTTGTATTTGTGCTCACATTGAATAGTGCTAAAATCATTGCAAAACAGACTTCCAGGCAGATTATTTCCCTATGGTTGGTGGCATTAGGACATGTAGGAAGAAGAAAAGTCAAATAGTACAGAAAACCCCACTAAAAATCATATATTTAAATCAGCAATGCTTACATTAGCCAATCGGTACAGACTTCCAATAGCCAGTCCGTATCTGATATTCATCTGTCAAGATCTGCAAGATGTCATTTGGATCAAATCACTGTCTGACAATTCCACTGGGACTGTAAGTTACAGCTATCTTGCTACAACTGGATCAGACTGTGTAGACGCAAAGTTTCCTCACAGCTCTCCCCGGGCCTCCTCCTGCGATCGGTACACCCCCCCAGATGGAGATGTCCTCCTGCAGCTGCCTAGCATTCCATTCCTCACTTCACCCAGCCGACTTCTCTCCCCTGTGGCATATCACCTCAGCTTATATAGGAGGCCTGTCCCCTGCCAATACTGATTGGGGATTGGTCAGGACTCCCACATGAGCTGCCTGCCTCTCTAGCTCTAGGCCTAGCCTCTCTTCCAGATTCTTCTCTCTGAAAGCAGGGGAGGCGCCCCAGAGTTAGAGGACAGGTGGTCACACCCACTGCTACTCTGACCACTCCCAGCCCCCCACATCAGAACAGACAGGCCTAGCTTGCAGCATAGGCCTGCCAAAATTTGCCTGTGCTGAACAAACCCTAGTAAAATAACCCCTACCAGCACCTACCTATTGGTAGAGGAGAAAGTATTCCTTGAGAAAGTATTCATACCCCTTGCAATTTTCCACATTTCTTCATGTTACAACCAAAAACGTAAATGTATTTTAATGGGATTTTATGTGATAGACCAACACAAAGTGGAAAGAAAATTATAAATGGTTTTCAATTTTTTTTTACAAATAAATACCTAAAATATGTGGCATGCATTTGTATTCAGCCCCCCCAGTCAATACTTTGTAGAACCACATTTTGCTGCAATTACAGATGCAAGTCTTTTTGGGTATGTCTCTACCAGCTTTGCACATCTAGAGAGTGACATGTTTTCCCATTCTTCTTTGCAAAATAGCTCAAGCTCTGTCAGATTGGATGGAGAGCTTCTGTGAACAGCAATTTTCAAAGCTTGCCACAGATTCTCAATTGGATTTAGGTCTGGTCTTTCACTGGGCCATTCTAACACATGAATATGCTTTGATCTAAACCATTCCAAGGTAGCTCTGGCTGTATGTTTAGGATCGTTGTCTTGCTGGAAAGTGAACCTCTGCCCCAGTCTCAAGTCTTTTGCAGACTCTAACAGGTTTTCTTCTAAGATTGCCCTGTATTTGGCTCCATCCATATTCCCATCAACCCTGACCAGCTTACCTGTCCCTGCTGAAGAAAGGCACCCCCATAACATGATGCTGCCACCACCATGTTTCACGATGGGAATAGTGTGTCCTCCATGCAGCCTCACCAGTGTCCCCTCAGTGCAGCCTCACCAGTGTCCCCTCAGTGCAGCCTCACCAGTGTCCCCTCAGTGCAGCCTCACCAGTGTCCTCTCAGTGCAGCCTCACCAGTTTCCCCTCAGTGCAGCCTCACCAGTGTCCCCTCCATGCAGCCTCACCAATGTCCCCCTTCATTTAGCCCCTCCATGCAGCCTCACTAGTGTCCCCTCCATGCAACCTCACCAGTGTCCCCTCCATGCAGCCCCTCCGTGCAGCCTCACCAGTGTCCCCTCCATGCAGCCTAATCAATGTCCCCTCCATGCAGCCTCACCAGTGTCTTTTCCATGCAGCGCAATCAGTGTCCCCTCCATGCAGCCTCGTCAGTGTCCCCTCCATGCAGCCCCTCTGTGCAGCCTCACCAGTGTCCCCTCCATGCAGCCTGATCAATGTCTTCTCTGTGATGCCATACCAGTGTCCCCTCCGTGCAGCCTGATCAGTGTCCCCCCCATGCAGCCTGATCAGTGTCCCCTCCATACAGCCTCACCAGTGTCCTTTCCATGCAGCACGATCAGTGTCCCCTCCATCCAGCCTCACCAGTGTCCCCTCCGTGCAGCCTCACCAATGTCCCCTCCATGCAACCTGATCAGTGTCCCCTCAGTGCAGCCTCACCAGCGTCCCCTCAGTGCAGCCTCACCAGTTTCCCCTCAGTGCAGCCTCACCAGTGTCCCCTCCATGCAGCCTCACCAATGTCCCCCTTCATGTAGCCCCTCCATGCAACCTCGCCAGTGTCCCCTCCATGCAGCCCCTCCGTGCAGCCTTGCCAGTGTCCCCTCCATGCAGCCTCACCAGTGTCCCCTCCATGCAGCCTAATAAATGTCCCCTCCATGCAGCCTCACCAGTGTCCTTTCCATGCAGCGCGATCAGTGTCCCCTCCATGCAGCCTCGTCAGTGTCCCCTCCATGCAGCCCCCTGTGCAGCCTCACCAGTGTCCCCTCCATGCTGCCTGATCAGTGTCTTCTCCGTGATGCCATACCAGTGTCCCCTCCATGCAGCCTGCTCTAGAGTCCAGTGGCAGCGTGCTTTACACCACTGCATCCAACAGTTTGTATTGGATTTGGTGATGTAAGGCTTGGATGCAGCTGCTTGGCCATGGAAACCCATTCCATGAAGCTCTCTACGCAGTATTGTTGTGCTAATCTGAAGGCCACACAAAGTTTAGAGGTCTATAGCTATTGACTCTGTAGACAGTTGGCGACTTCTACGCACTGTGCGTTTCAGCATGTGCTGACCCCGCGCTATCATTTTACTTGACCTACCACTTCATTGCTGAGTTGCTGTTGTTCCCAGTTGCTTACACTTTGTTATAATGCCACTAACAGTTAACTATGGAATATTTAGTAGCAAGGAAATTTCACAGATGCTTATTGAACAGGTGGCAAACTTATTCTTTTATAGTGCAAAAAAAAAAAAAAAAAACAGCGGTGATTAAATACTACCAAAAGAAAGCTCTATTTGTGTGAATAAAAGGACAAAAATGTCATATGGGTACAGTGTTGTATGACTGAGTATTTGTCATTCAAAATGTGAGAGCACCGAAAGCTGAAAATTGGTCTGGTTAGGAAGGGGGTTTAAGTGCCCAGTGGTCAAGTGGTTAAATTACAGGGGTCCTATAAATGGTTCCAAGGGTTATACTTTCCAATGCCTCCTCATACACAGCATATCTTGGAGAAAAAAAAAGATAATATAGTGCTCACTGCCATGATTTTAAAAACATATTCACGCAAATAAAAATACTCACATGTAACATCAGAGGGAAAGATCAAGCCTCCAAATACCCAAATTGTTGTATACTTAGCAGAGATGTAGATAAGGACTTGTATAGCTCTGCAAGGGTAACTGCATGGCGATTCTCCTTCAGTGTGATGATATCATCAGCATGGCTTAACCTGACGTGTTGCGTCCATATGGAACTTCATCAGAGAGTAGCATTGTTGTGAAACAGTTTTTAGTGCTGGCTGGTAGGGGAAGATAGGGATTTGGGCATAGTTGCCTACACAGTTTAATTCCAATTTCTGTGTACAACCATGACTGCCTCTACAAGTACAGCAGAAAGTATAAATGTTACAGGTACAGGAAGTGTGTTATTCGCTAAATTACCAGATGAAAATAAAAAGTAATAAGGTTGAAAAAAGAAAACAAGTGCAGCCATAACATCTAAGGACTGATAACCTACAATACACTGTATAATAATTATTTCAGATACCATTTTAATTCCACAAAAACCTTATTGAAAGGATATGAATACAACAAGGAGGCCCGTAGGAACGTGGCGTTACAACATCAGAAGGAGAAAATGAAGGAGGCTCCACAAACTCCGTACACTACTGTGGATTGCCATCAATAAGGAACATATGGTAAGAGTGTATACATAAGCCATGTGGTTATACATTGGATGTAAACAATGAACATATGACTCAGAATATGTGAGAATTCCCAAAGTGTATAGTGAGCCCAGATGATATTAGAAATATAGTAGTTGTAACTCAAATACAATTTATTATTCTGGACAAAAACCTCACATTTAGTCCCCAGCCCCTTTAAAAGTAAAAAAGTAGCAGTAGCTGCAGTACTAACCTTCACCTCTGGACTGTCCCCCACAAGCTGTCTGATTCAGTGATGCTGTGCCATGTCTCTTTTGAATTTGGGCTTTAAAAGGGGTGTAAAGTTTCGTGTTTTTCACCTAATGCATCCTATGTATTTAGGTGAAAAAAGTCAACGACCCCCTAGCCCCCCCCCCCTTTTTACTTACCTGAACTTCTTCATTCAGTCGATGGGGACACGCTGTCTTTCTCTCCATGGGCTCCCGACTCTTGATTGGATAGATTGATAGCAGCGCAGCCATTGGCTCCCGCTGCAGTCAATCAAATCCAATGATGAGGGCGCCGGGGGGAGGGGTCGGGCATTCTTTGTCTATAGATGCAAATGCTGTGCTCGGGAGCGCGCCCGCAAGGTAACCCCCCCTGGAGAGCGATTCTCAGAGGGGGTTAGCAGATGTGTGGAGGAGCCGCCAGAGCTGCCAGGGGACCCCAGAAAAGCAGGTTCGGGACCACACTGTGCAAAACAAGCTGCACAGTGGAGGTAAGTATGACATGTTCGTTTTTTTATTATTTTTAAAAAAAAAGCCTTTACAGTCAGTTTTAAAGATTTGGGATAATATCAGAAAAATTTGCAACATATGCTTTGTTTACATGAAAAGATGGACTTTATATATTTAAGTGTTAATGCGGGTTACATGTTGTTTGTTCTCATAAACTTTAGTGCAGCACTAATACTATACACTTGTTATATGCAGGTAAAAAAACACTAGACATGTGCAGAAGGAAAACATTTGTTTAGTTTTATATCGATTCGTTATTTACATAAATTTGTTTAGTTAAATTTGTTTAATTTGTTTTTGGATATAATTAAATTTATTCGTATTCGAATCGATTAGAGTTTTAGAATTTGTATCGATTCTAAAGGTTTTTGAATCAATTTTGAATAGTTTTCGAATTCTAATAGGTTTTCTAATTCAAAAAGTCTTCCAATTCAAATCGTTTTTGAATTCAAAAAGGTTTCCAATTTTCAAAGAGAATAAAATAGAATAGAAAATAAAGGAATAGAATAGGAAAAAATATACTAAATGAGAAAAGATTATAACAGAAAATAAAAGAATAGAATATAATAGAGTAAAACAGAACAAAATAGGATAGAAAATAAAGAAATAGAATGGAATAGAATATAATAAAAAAATGGAAGATTATAACCATCTTCTGAAATTCGAATAGAATAGAAAATAATAGAATAAAAAAAAACAATAAGATTGAATATAAATAACATAACCATTTTCCAAAATTCAAATAGAATCAATTTAAATTTGAATAGAATAGAAAAGAATAGAGTAGAAAGAATAGAAAATAACACAATAGTATAGAAAAATACATAATAGAATAGAATAGAATGAATATAACCATCTTCCTATTCAAAACTATTCTTTTCTATTCTATTTAAATCTGAATTGATTCTATTTGAATTTTGGGAAATGGTTATATTCTTTCTATTCTATTGTTTTTTTAATTGTATTATTTTTATATTTGTTTATTCTATTATTTTATGTTCTATTCTTTTCTATTCAAATTTATTCTATTTGAAAATTCTAATTTCGGAAGATGGTTATAGTCTTTCTATTCTATTCTATTCTATTGTGAAGGAAAGGGCTTGGATAGCTCTGAGTGAATTATACCTCGTCCCGGGTTGAGTGGTAAATAGTGGAGCGGAGATAGGAATAGGGGACTATAGCGGTAATCAATAATGATAATACTTGCAACTTTTTGAATGAAAGATTAACAAAATAGTTTATTCATAATTAGTTAGAAGGATAAAATCGATATTACATACATTGAACATACAGAACAAAAAGGAAAAAATATAGTGGAATAGGTCCAGCGGTCATAACCGTTCCCCTGCAGTTAGTGGGGACGCATGGGGTTTGGAGATGACAGGGGGACCATAGGGGTACACAATAAGAAACAAAGTGGGTTAAAAAAGAGTCTACAAAGGTTTAATAGATTCTGGGTACAGAAGGGCTGGTTGGAGAGAGCTGACCGACATCTTTCGCCATACAATGGCTTCTTCAGGGTCAAATGAAAAGTTTTGTACCATATAGAGAGAAAGTCTGAGAAGATATAAAAAGACACAAAATTAGTTAAACAACTCAATGGATGCATATAATTTATCATGAGCAGAACATACAACTCCATGTCACCGCAGGGCCATTCACCCATCCCATGCACAAAACTGCACCGTGCTGGTCCCAAAAAGCTCCCACTGGGGGCCAAAGAAACATACCCCTGAATTGCTGGAGCGACCACTGGATACACAGGTGTGGTCAGGTATACTTGGGTCCCAAGAGGCAGGGAACTGTCGAGGGCCTAAAGGGAGCCTGGTAAGATAGAATAAAGTAAGAATAAAAAATGAAATGGCAAAAAAGAATTGATTTGCCATACCTGGCTAACATAGTGGATTCAAAGATCAATGAACCCACCATACCTACCTTCTATGCTTTACCAAAAATTCACAAGTCAACTATTAATCCTCCTGGACGCCCCATTGTGTCTGGCTGTCACTGTTTAACAGAAAACGCGAGTGCTCTTGTGGATAAGTACCTTTCACCTCATGTCCTGCGTTTGCCTTCCTATGTTAGGGATACACTTCATCTTCTCAAGCTATTACATAATATGACTTTACCTCCCCATACTTGGCTTGTTACTTTAGACGTTGAATGTCTGTATAACTGCATCCCGCACGACAGGGGCATAGACGTCATTCGTGACCTTCTCTCTGAACGTGGACCTCGATTTGATAGTTATGCCAATTTTGTACTGGACCTTCTCAAATTTATCCTTACTAAAAACCATTTCATGTTTGGCAATTCCCACTTCCTCCAGGTGCAAGGTGTGGCTATGGGGACCAAATGTGCGCCCTCATATGCCAACCTATACCTGGGGGGGTGGGAACGCCATCTCTTTTTACAACTAATCTCTACCTACAAAACATGTATATTGTACTGGTTTAGATATATTGATGACATCTTACTATTCTGGTCTGGTTCACACTCGGATCTCAATGATTTTTTCGGATCTTTGGGGATCAACAACTTTAATCTTAAATTCACCTTTGAATCTAGTCAGTCCTCTGTCAACTTTCTTGACCTTACGATCAATATTGATAAGTTAGAGGACGATAGAGGGGCGTGGCGACCGGACTCCAGGATGGCCGCTTAACCTGGAGCTCCGCTCGTCCGCAGGAGACATTCGTCAGCCACACACTATTACCGGCGGAAACATACCTCCACAAAAGGTCAGTGAGATCCCGAGAACCGGAGGCAGTCACTAGAGATGGGCCGGCACAGGAAAAACCCGCCACAGCCACCGAAAATAGCGAGCTACTGCGCCACGAACGGCGCCTCACAAGATGGCGATGACGGCGGGAATGCTGACACTCATACCTTACCTCAGAGTCTGGGAGAGGACGTGTCCGGAACATACCGCACCGATGGCCACACACTACAGACTCCCAGCGACTCATCCTCCGGTCCCGCAACGCCTACCACACGGAGCCCAGTGAAATCCAGGCCGAGGAGAGAATCCCCATTTAGGCCGCAAAACGCTCCGGCCATGGAGGTAAGCGAACCACACTCATACCAAGCTAGCCAGCATACCATGAAAGGAGAATCAATTATGGACTTTCCTACAACAGATGGGCCCGTGTCTGACACTATAATAAAAGACATGTTGATTTCACTGAGATCATCACTACAGGCTGATATGGTCAGGGGGATTAATCAATGTAAAAGAGAAGTGCACTCACTAGGCCTAAGAGTGGACAGAACAGAGCACAAAATGGAGGAATTTACCTCAGCTTATAATGTAATGGTTGACTCAAATGCAGCTCAGGGGGAAGAAATAGGATGGATTAAAGACAAACTAGCAAGTCTAGAGGACCGCTCCAGGAGGAACAACCTCAAGTTGAGGGGTATCCCTGAAGAGGTACCCCCGAATCAGTTACTACCATTTGCCCAAGCTTTATTTTCAACTTTTTTACCTCAGGCTACAGCACAAGACCTCATTGTGGACAGAATTCATAGAATTCCTAAACCGTCATTTCTGCCTGCAGAAATTCCCAGAGATGTTCTACTAAGAGTCCACTATTTCCACATTAAGGATCAAATTTTGCAAATTTCTAGAAAACAAGAAAATTTACCCCCACAATTTGCTAATGTTAAATTGCTCCCTGACCTATCTAGACATACTTTACAACGCAGACGCAATCTTATAACTATTACAAAAGCCCTAAGGAATCATAACATCATTCACAAATGGAAATACCCTGCCACTCTATCCATTGTTCACAATGGCACCACCACCATGATCTCCTCGTTGGATGAAGGTCTAAATTTACTACGTAGATGGAAAATACTACCTGATGCAAACACCAACTTTCCCGCCATAGCAGGCCCATCACATATCCCTAATGAATGGCAAGCAGTGACTCATAAAAAATCTCTTAAAAAATCCGCTGGTATACCAAGCACAGAATTTCAACAGATTACTTGAATGTCTCCTAGGAAGAGTGCCTTATACTCTGTTCCTTGTTACCCTCAGATTACCATTAGCAGTTCCACCTGCTCTTGGATCGCTTTATGGATCCTTTTTTTATCTATATTTTCTTTTTTTATTTCTTTTTCCTTGATATGCACAGATCTCTCAAGAGCAATTTATCGTCCTACATCTACTCCAGAAATCCATATGATGGCTGTCAACAACCTGGAAAATTCACACCAACTGAAGTGAGTACTTTAATGTCTATCCTCCATATCCTTTATACAATGGACCAATGACGATCTCTTGCTTATCAATCAACGCACATGGTTTGAACCACCCGGCCAAACGATTTTCCTTATGGAAAGAGGTTCATAAACACAAGGCAGATATTGTATGTGTACAAGAAACGCACTTCCAACTAGACAACACCCCACAGTGTACCCACAAAGACTTCCCACACATCTACTTAGCATGTAATCCTCTCAAAAAAAACTGGAGGCGTTCTAATAGCCCTGAAGAACTCACTTTCATTTCAACACAGAGATTCGTTTACGGATGAAGCTGGCAGATTTATCATTGTCTCAGGCGACATAAACTCTCAACCATTCACTCTGGTTAACCTATATTCACCAAATACACATCAAATTCGCTTCTTCAATAAGGTCCTTCGCAAACTCAAGTCTATGCAGTATGGTAAAGTCCTGATATGCGGAGACTTTAATGCTACTGTAGACCCCCAAGTGGACACATCTTCGGCCAAAATCCGCTCAACACCAGCTCTACAAACCATTCTTCACAAAGAGGAACTGTTCGATGCGTGGAGATGTCTCCATGCTGGTGAAAAGGACTTCACTTTTTTTTCCAACAGACATCGCTCATACTCCCGTATTGACATGTTTCTAACTGATAAATGGTTGTTACAAGATATAACCACAGCTGCCATTCACGAGATTACGTGGTCTGACCACGCAGCGATTTCCTTATCCATTATGGAGAAGGGTGTCTCTTCTTCACCTCCCATCTGGCGGTGTAATAATAGACTAGTACAAGAGCCTTCATCTAACAAACTACTGACACAACACATCACCAATTTTTTCTTAGATAACTATGGTTCAGTTACAAAAACACATGTATTATGGAACGCCCATAAGGCATACATGAGAGGTATTCTAATACAAATGGGGGCTAGAGCCAAACACCAGAGGTCTCAACAAATTCAAACTATACTCCATGATCTTAGAAAATTTGAAACACAAAATAAAACATCCCCTACCTCAGTAATAACTCACAAGCTTTCTATCCTTAGGGAAAAACTTAGAGAAATTTTATCTCAACAATATGACAGACATATCAGAAGCTTAAAATTGAATTTCTACCATAATGCTAATAAAACAGGTAAACAATTAGCCAACAGATTGAAAGCAAAACGCACTAAGACAAGGATAGCATACTTAAAACACCCCACATTACACCACAAAATTATTCATCCTAAAGATATAGCTGACCAATTTGCAGAATACTATAGTTCACTTTATAATATACATAAGGATACCGCTACGAACCAACCATCTAAGGAAAACATAAATGATTTCCTACAACGCATTCATTTACCCTCGCTATCTACTGAACAATTAGAATATCTTAATACCCCCTTTACCACTTCTGAAGTTGAGAAAGTTATTTCTTCTCTTCCTAACGGTAAATCCCCTGGCCCTGATGGCTTCTCAAATGAATATCTTAAAGCATTTAAACATGTCATAACACCTTATCTCACACATTTATTTAATGACACTGCCGATAGTGCTAGTATGCCCCCAGATATGCTTAAAGCATATATAATTACATTACCTAAACCTGGTAAGGAACCAGACACTCCGGCCAATTATAGACCGATATCACTGCTTAACTCTGATACCAAAGTATATGCCAAATTATTAGCCAATCGTTTATCAAATATTATTCCTTTACTAGTCAAAAATGATCAGATGGGATTCGTGAAGGGGAGACAAACTTCTGACGCAACCAGGAGAATTATAAATGTTTTGTATCATGCTAAATTGCACCGAACGCCTTCTCTGCTGTTATCTATTGACGCAGAGAAGGCGTTCGATAGAGTCCACTGGACATACATGGAGATGACGCTTAGTAAGTTCGGATTCCGGGGTCGTATACTTCAAGCTGTTTTGGCATTGTACTCTTGCCCCACTGCACAGGTATACTCCACAAATGCTTTATCTTCACCCTTTGATATTAGAAATGGAACTAGGCAGGGATGCCCCCTGTCTCCTTCCATTTTTAACCTTATGATGGAACCTCTTGCAGAAACTATAAGGTCTCACCCGCTGATTTCGGGTTTCCAGTTCGGCAACACTAAACACTCCATTAATCTTTTTGCTGATGATGTCATTCTGCTATTGACTAATCCAAAAATTTCTTTACCACATGCTCATGAGGTCCTGCAAGAATTTGGTAAGATCTCATACTATAAAGTGAATTTTTCTAAGTCTTTGATCCTCGCCCTCAAAATTCCACCCAAACTTAAACTTGATCTCCAATCACAATTTCCATATACATGGAGTACTGAAGGTGTTCCATATCTGGGGATTGTCTTGAAAGCCAAAGTTTCTGAACTCGTCAAATCTAATTTGAAACCACTCATTGCCAAACTGGGAATTCAACTCAAAGACTTTTCAATGAAAGAGGTTTCATGGTTTGGTAGGATTGCTGCATTTAAAATGTTGATATTACCTCAAATACTGTATGTTTTTCGCTCTCTACCACTTCATATCCCACAACATTTTATTAAAAAACTTACTACTATGTGCTGGAAGTATGTGTGGAATGGTAAAAAAGCCAGATGCTCCAGGAACAATCTTATCTCACATAAGAGATTCGGTGGGGCAGGGCTTCCCGATATTCAAGACTACTACTGGGCAGTTAGACTGGACCAACTTAAACATTGGTTCCCGACTAAAGACCCACCAGTTTGGGTAGACATTGAAAATTCATTAATCCCACTATCCATATCCAACGTATGCAATCTTTTACTGACTGATAGCTGGGCTACTTGGGACCTACGTAAATTATCCCCTACAATCCAAATTTCCTTAAAAGCATGGAGACATGCACTAACTACTAATCAAGATGACGTTATAGACTTACCATACAATATACCTCTTTCTATTCTTAGGACGAAACTTCCCGACTTCCCTATAAATGACTTCATTAATATAGGAATTACGATGCTATCTGACTTCTTCGATGTCAATAAGCTCAAATCTGTAACACAATTGACCTCGCAGTATAACCTTACTACTGATATGGCTCCTTACGCATTTCGGATATTAGAGTTACTTCAAACCTTACCTTCTCCTTTAATTACCATTCCACGCAGACTATGGCAGTTTTATTATCCAAGTAGTAAAGAAGTGAAAGGAATTTCTTATTTTTACAATCTTCTACATGATAAATTACAATTTATCAAAACACCTGCCATGCTCAAATGGGAAGCAGAACTCGGCTCTGACTTTTCGGAGGTTCAGTGGCGCCACGCCTTCTCTGAAATTCATTCTGCATCTCATTGTGCCAAACACTGGGAACTTACTATTAAACTCTCCAATAGATGGCATTACACTCCTTGTCGATTGGCATCTTTCTTTACAGGTTTTTCTCCGAACTGTTGGAGGGAGTGTGGCCACTTAGGTAATCTATTACATATGCTTTGGTATTGCCCTACGGTTAAAAGCTTATGGAATAGTGTTTTTCAACATATATCTACCATTACTGGTATACTCACTAAACCAGACCCTGTCTTAGGTATTCTTCATATAAATATCGACAAATTTCCTAAATCATTTAGATCAGTTATAACTCATATTCTGTTAGAAACCAGATTGCTGATTTTATGCAATTGGAAGTCTAACACTACTATCAATTTATCAGATGTTATTTCTGCAGTACGTAGAAACTATACTTTTGAACGCTTGATGGCACTTAAGAATTCCAAATGTGTACAATTTGATAAATACTGGTCTATATGGCCTAAAGTTTCCTCTCAGGATGATATATAATTCTGTAGATTGTTTATTATAAATGCTCTATATACGTTCTTTGAATATGTCTTATCTTTCATATGTTAAATAGTCGATGGATACTGACACATATCCCACGTTGTGCATATCCTATTATTTATTTCTTTAATGTTTATTTATTTTCTGTATGATTTCATGAAAATACTCAATAAAAATTGAATGATTCAAAATATTGATAAGTTAGGACGGATCAGTACGTCCTTGTTCAGAAAGCCGACAGCCGGCAATACAATCCTACATGCCGAAAGTGCTCACCCCCAATCTCTACTCAATAGTATTCCGTATAGTCAATACCTTAGAATTAGACGTAACTGCACCTCAGATGCGGACTTTCATAAAGCATCTAATGAATTATTCTCTAGACTAATTAATAGAGGCTATAGTCGGGCACTTCTTAAACGTTCGTTTAATAGGGTCAAGAAACTCGACAGACTTCAACTGATTCATAATTCCAAAAACCCCACAGATACCCAACCTGTTAGACTCATTACTCGTTTTTCATCAATGCATACCCAAATTCGTGAGGTGGTTAACAACTTCTGGCCTCTACTACTTGCTGACCCCATAGTCAGCAAGTTCATTGGTTCACGTCCTGACATAACTTATAAACGCTGTCCTTCATTACGTGATCGTCTCACTAGAAGTCATCATGCTCCATTAATGACCCAAAATCGCCCTGACAATGGCACATACCCTTGTGGATCATGTGACATTTGCCAATTTGTTTCAAATTCTAAAGTTATCTTGCTACCCAATGGTTCCTTCCACGAAATTTCTCACCATGTAAATTGCAGAACAATAGGAGTTGTATATCTAGCCACCTGCACCTGTGGATGCTTTTACATCGGTAAAACCAAACGGCCCTTTCAGGTCCGGATACGTGATCACATTAAACCTACTCTTAAACGCATCACCACCACAGCCATTAATAGACACCTCGGTCTTGTACACAATTATGATCCTCAACACATATGTTTTTCGGCATTAGACCATGTCGAAACACATGTGCGAGGAGGTGGCATTGATGAGAAACTCTTGCAAATTGAAACAAAATGGATACATAACCTTAGGGCTGTTAAATATCCAGGTTTGAACGAATATATAAGCTTCAAACCTTTTTTATGAATATTTGCTATTTGCCATACCTGTAAATGATTATTCACTATAGACTGGTCATTTAGAGTTGTATATCGCCATTTATGTGTCTATGATACTCTATTTTTACATATTGCCATGTGCCTTCTCTCGCTTTTTCTCGGTCGTGCGTTGTTGCGTGGGTCAGGCCACCCTTTGGGCGCTCGGGCACCCTGACAGCTACCTTCCATTACTATTTGTCCATAAGCATGCTTATTATGCCTGTATGTCTTAACTATAAATCGATTGCATCATTGTATGCATATTTCATCCTAATGTATCATTTTTCAAAATTGTTTTGTCAACTTGTTCAGGTTTTGTATAAATTCATAATATTGGTACATACTTCATATTCTTCTTGGTTTAATGTCAACACACTTTGTCTCACCTAAACCACATATTAATGCCATTTATCTGTATATGCTTTTGCCTATTCTAATAACCCCGTATTTTATCTATGTATAGCGGATGCACCTCCATGTCGCCCCATTTTGGGACTCCATTGATAGTGGGCTAATTGGGTCCTGGCCTACCGTCCCAGCCCTACTGCCCTCTGCTGTTTATTTCCCCTGTTCCCCTTGTCCATCTGGGGCACTAAACATGACCCGGTTTATTTCTGGCTCTTCCACCTTCGCCTTTCCACTCTTGGTCATTTACACTCCCTCATTGCATTGGTAACTGTTTGGGCACCCCAGGGCTGCGATCCTATGGCCACAGCCTGCTTGGCTTTGTTGCCTGCACACCTCCCTGATGCTCCACCACCACCTGGTAATCACTAGCTCTGTTTCCATCTCTTTGTCTTGGAGCTAATGGCTTCCCATTTCCTCCATAGGCTTTAGCACATTTGCCTTCTGACCAATGTCGCTTATTACCCCTTCCGTCCACTGGAGGGCTTTGTGGGTCTGGATCCATCCATATGCGCGTGCGTTGAGCGGCGCGCGCACCTTCCGGCCCCTCAGCATTATGGGAAATGTAGGCACACGCGCATGGCGCTACTGCGCATGCGCGAATGGCCCATTTTGCCCGCCGCCTCATCATGAGTTATCATGATCAGGTGTGGAGGACCTTTAAAGCCTGCCTTTCCCTCACCATTTCAGGTGATGGACACTGGAGCGCCATTCATGTTAAGACCACCATCTATGCAGGTTTGTCATTTTTCCTTTTAGCTGATGCCTCCATCTTGCTAGTTTTGTTTGTGACTTTATTCACATATATTGTATACTTTTTATCTATAGTTATCGGTCTTTTCATTCTGACCAACTTTAAAGTGCTGACAACTTGTCTGGCTTCAGACTCCCATTGTGCAGTCCATCTCAATCAGACCTTGCCTACTAGGTGAGCTTCTCCCATTTCCCATCCTTCTCTATGCAATGTTCAACCCACCTATTCCAACCTAACCCATTGTCATTTTTGTTGTTCCATCAGTGGTGTTTTCTTTCAAGATCTCCATAGGATCACTTATGTATGGCGCTCCATATATATTTTTCAATTTTTATATAGTGGTAAGTCTTTATAATTCTAGGCTATGTTAGCCAGGTATGGCAAATCAATTCTTTTTTGCCATTTCATTTTTTATTCTTACTTTATTCTATCTTACCAGGCTCCCTTTAGGCACTCGACAGTTCCCTGCCTCTTGGGACCCAAGTATACCTGACCACACCTGCGTATCCAGTGGTCGCTCCAGCAATTCAGGGGTATGTTTCTTTGGCCCCCAGTGGGAGCTTTTTGGGACCAGCACGGTGCAGTTTTGTGCATGGGATGGGTGAATGGCCCTGCGGTGACATGGAGTTGTATGTTCTGCTCATGATAAATTATATGCATCCATTGAGTTGTTTAACTAATTTTGTGTCTTTTTATATCTTCTCAGACTTTCTCTCTATATGGTACAAAACTTTTCATTTGACCCTGAAGAAGCCATTGTATGGCGAAACATGTCGGTCAGCTCTCTCCAACCAGCCCTTTTGTACCCAGAATCTATTAAACCTTTGTAGACTCTTTTTTAACCCACTTTTTTTCTTATTGTGTACCCCTATGGTCCCCCTGTCATCTCCAAACCATATGCGTCCCCACTAACTGCAGGGGAACGGTTATGACCGCTGGACCTATTCCACTATAATTTTTCCTTTTTGTTCTGTATGTTCAATGTATGTAATATCGATTTTATCCTTCTAACTAATTATGAATAAACTATTTTGTTAATCTTTCATTCAAAAAGTTGCAAGTATTATCATTATTGATTACCGCTATAGTCCCCTATTCCTATCTCCGCTCCACTATTTACTATTCTATTCTATTGTTTTTTTCTATACTATTCTGTTAATTTCTATTCTATTCCAATCTATCCTTTTCTATTCTATTCAAATTCAAATTGATTCTATTTGAATTTTGGGAAATGGTATATTCTTCCTATTCTATTGTTTTTTTATAATTCTTTTCTATCCTATTCTTTTCGATTCTATACTTTTCTTATGTATTCAAATTTATTCTATTTGAAATTAGAATTTTAGACGATGGTTATATTCTATGTTATTCTATTATATTTGTTTCTATTATATTCTAGTCTATTCTTTTATTTACTGTTACCTTCTATCCTATTCTTTTCGATTCTATACTTTTCTTATGTATTCAAATTCAAATTTATTCTATTTGAAATTAGAATTTTAGACGATGGTTATATTCTATGTTATTCTATTATATTTGTTTCTATTATATTCTATTCTTTTATTTTCTGTTACCGGTATATTCTTTTCTATTCTATTATTTTATTTTTTCTATTCTATTCCTTTATTTTTCACTTGCTGAAGACAAAACTGAAGGGAAAATGCCTCAAGAACAAGTAGGAACTGAAGACAGTTGCAGTAGAGGCCTGGCAGAGCATCACCAGGGATGAAACCCAGCGTCTGGTGATGTCTGTGCATTCCAGATTTCAGGCTGTAATTGACTGCAAAAGATTTGCAACCAAGTATTAAAAATGCAGCCACCAAATCTAATGATTTGAAAGCTGCAATATAAACAATTTTTGGTTTTAGGTTTAATACCTTACACCTAGCCACCCAAGGTGTAATGCAATAACGTGCATTAACAAACCCTTCCTTACAGGCAGTAGCATGTTGCGTTGCCATTCATTTAGAATAGCAACCTAACACACTAAGGCAACACACCTCCAATGCACATGCATTATAGTGCACCACAACACACAGTAAAGGGCTACCGTGTGAGAAAAAATGCTTTGTGCACTAGTTTGCAGTCATATTGGAACAGGAAGGGACCATCCCCAAACTGTTCCCACAAAGTTGGGAGCATTAAATTGTCCAAAATGACTTGGTATGTTGACGCCTTTGGCCAAGCCCAACCCCTGAAAAACAACCCTGCACCATAACCCCCCCTCCACCAAATGATTTGGACCAGTGCACAAAGCAAGGCTCATAAAGACAAGGATGAGCGAGTTTGGGGTGGAGGAACTTGGCTGCCCTGCACAGTGTCCTGACCTCAACCTAATAGAACACTTTTTGTGATGAATTGGAGCGGTGACTGTGAGCCAGGCCTTCTCGTCTGGTTACAGTGTTACTCCCTGTCATCCAGTCTTCAGAAATTGTCAGGTAACAGGACAGCAGTGGCCTACGTGAAGAGGCAGGGTGGAACCAAAAGTCTTCTCTCTGTTGCATCTTTAGTCTGAGAGCATTATCTCTGCAAGGGTCACAGAGTGTTTTTCAACCACAAAAAATGAACAATCATGAAACGGATAGTCAAGCCCTGGGAGATTTGGAAATAGATCTTATTGAGTCTGCTGCCAGTGCTTGACTACCAGAGTACTTCTCCAAAAATATAACCCAGGGTGCTCTGATGGGGGTTTGATGGTTTCATCTGGCCTATATTTTTCCTCCAGTTCTGTTGATCCTGTAAGTCCTCATGAGGATCCAGAGAGAGTATATCTCAGCTGTTTCCATTCTTCCCTTTCGGCCCAGGAAGCCATGTTTCTCATTGTTATAAAATATGAAAATTGAGCCACAAATTCCTCTACTGCTAGCACCAGATCAGCTAGTTCAAGGCAAATTCCAACAACATCCAAATGTCAGATGTCACAACTTGATGGAGTGGACATTGAGAGAAATTGGTATAGAAATCTAGACATCTCATATACAGTAATCAAAATGTTATTTAAAGCGAGGAGAATTCCAAGAACTCTACTTATTACAGAATATGGTTAGATCCCCTGTTGCCATTGGTGTCTCAACGTTTTATGTTTCTTCAGTCTGGTTTAGAAAATGGTATTATCTACAGTTAAGGTTTCAGTTGTATCTGCTTTGACTTGCAAAAGATGGACATCACATTCTGTGTCTCAGTTCATGAAGTTGGTCATAAGGATAAGGCCTTCATTAAAGCGGAGCTCCACCCTAAAGTGGAACTTCCGCTTATCGGATTCCTCCCCCCCCCCTCCGGTGCCACAATTGGCACCTTTCAGGGGGGAGGGGGGTGCAGATACCTGTATAATACAGGTATCTGCACACACTTCCGGACGAGATATCCAGAGCTGCCCGCCCCTATCCGGAGATGCCCCGTTGTGTCTTGGGAAACACAGTTCCCAGGACACAACGGGGACCAATAGAGACGCGCAGCGCGACTCGCGCATGCGCAGTAGGGAACCGGGCAGTGAAGACGTTGCGTCTTCACTTCCTGATTCCCTGACAGAGGATGGCGGCGGGGGCAGCTGAGAGACGAGCAGTCGCTCGTCACATTCTGCCGACACCGCTGGAACCTGGAACAGGTAAGTATCCATTTAATAAAAGTCAGCAGCTGCAGTATTTGTAGCTGCTGACTTTTAATATTTTTGGTGCGGGTGGAGCTCCGCACTTTATTCTCTAAATTGGATTTAACTTTGGTGCTTCGTGCTCTTCTTTTTAATCCAATTGTAGCGATACCTTCGTAGGGGCTGCTAAGTGATGTGGCCCACCTGTCCCCCTGCCTGGCCCAGCATTCACTTCCCAGACACTCTAAGACAATGAACAGTCCATTGGCTTTGTTTTGTTATTTTATTGAGGTAATTTAACTTGGGTGGAGTATGGGAATAATGGGATTCCCAGTAAAGATCATAGAAATTCGGTTGCACAGCTACAGCCACAGCTACCAGTGTACAGCTTGTATAACAGTGTAAATTTTCTGAATTTTCTGTCCCCTCAAAATAGCTCAACACACAGCCATTAATGTATAAACTGCTGGCAACAAAAGTGAGTACACCCCTAAGTGAAAATTTCCAAATTGGGCACAATTAGCCATTTCCCCTCCCCGGTGTCATGTGACTTATTAGTGTTATATGGTCTCAGGTATGAATGGGGAGCAGGTGTGTTTAGTGGATGTTAGAGACCTTACACTCTCACTCTCTCTTAAGCCCCATACACACGGTCGGAAAATCCGACCACCAAATCCATCGGATTTTGTCCGACGGATTTAGTCCGACACTGGTGTTGCATACACACTGTCGGACAAAGTTGTCGGAAAATCCGATCATTCTGAACGTGGTGACGTTTGTTGCGTACGACGGGACTACGTAGAGGCTAGTAGCCAATAGCTTTGGTCTTGTAATGTGATCTGAGCATGCGTGGCACTTTGTCCGTCGGAATTCGATACACACGATCGGATTTGGTGTGATCGGACTTTGTTGTCGAAAAATCTATCCAGCAGGAGATAGGACTTTGTCCGTCGGACAATCCGATGGAAACTGTCCGATGGTGCCTACACACGGTCGGAATTTCCGACAACATTGTCCGATAGGAGAGAATCCATCGGAAAATCCGACCGTGTGTATGGGGCTTTATACTGGTCACTGGAAGTTCAACATGGCACCTCAAGGCAAAAAACTCTCTGAGGGTCTTAAAAAAAGAATTATTGCTCTACATAAAGATGGCCTAGGCTATAAAAAGTTTGCCAAGCCCCTGAAACTGAGCTGCAGCACTGTGGCCAAGACCATACAGTGGTTTAACAGGACAGGTTCCACTCAGAACAGGCCTCGCCATGGTCGACCAAAGAAGTTGAGTGCACTTGCTCAGCGTCATATCCAGAGGTTGTCTTTAGGAAATAGACGTATGAGTGCTGCCAGCATTGCTGCAGAAGTTGAAGTAGTGGCGGTCAGCCTGTCAGTGCTTAGACCATACGCTGCACACTGCATCAAATTGGTCTGCATGGCTGTTGTCACAGAAGGAAGACTAAGACATGGATTACTGAAACCATGTCCTGTGGTCTGATGAGACCAAGATAACCTTATTTGGTTCAGATGGTGTCAAGCGTGTGGAGGCAACCAGGTGAGGAGTACAACGACAAGTGTGTCTTGCCTACAGTCAAGCATGGTGGTGGTCTGGGGCTGCATGAGTGCTGCTGGCACTAGGGAGCTACAGTTCATTGAGGGAACCATGAATGCCAACATGTACTGTGACATACTGAAGCAGAGCATGATCCCCTCCCTTCAAGAAACTGGGCCGCAGGGCAGTATTTTAACATAACGACCCCAAACACATCTCCAAGATGACCACTGCCTTGCTAAAGAAGCTGAAGGTAAAGGTAATGAACTGGCCAAGCATGTCTCCAGACCTAAACCCTATTGAGCATCTGTGGGGCATCCTCAAACGGAAAGTGAAGGAGCGTTAGGTCTCTAACATCCACCAGCTCTGTGATGTTGTCATGGAGGAGTGGAAGAGGACTCCTGTGGCAACCTGTGAAGCTCTGGTGAACGCCATGCCCAAGAGGGTTAAGGCAATGCTGGAAAATAATGGTTGACACACAAAATATTGACACTTTGAGCCCAATTTGGACATTTTCACTTAGGGGTGTACTCACTTTTGTTGCCAGCGGTTTAGACATTAATGGCTGTGTGTTGAGTTATTTTGAGGTGACAGCAAATTTACACTGTTATACAAGCTGTACACTCACTACTTTACATTGTAGCAAAGTGTAATTTCTTCAGTGTTGTCACAGGAAAATATATAATAAAATATTTACAAAAATGTGAGGGGTGTACTCACTTTTGTGAGATACTGTACTTTTTGATAGGTGTTTATTGATTTTGAAAAACAATATCACAAAAGCTAAATTCCAGACAAGCAACTAACATATGCTATCTTGTTCAAAGAAAGAGCAATACATATGCATTAAACATACGCATATTAAATAACTGGAATGGAGTGCAGGGTAGTATGGTATACTCCAGAACACTAACAGAAAGAAACTCACAAACTTCAGGAACAATTTTCTGCTCAGCTTGGAGTACAATATTCCCATGAGAGACTAGTAGAGGTGAGAGGTATGTACTCATCTGGAGGGAAACTACTTGACCCAGGTTTAGAGGATGGTTCTCCCATGAGAAACTAGAGGAGAGTACTGTATTTAACCTTTCAAAAGAGGAACTTCTTAGCTTGTAGTTAGCATAAAGTCTTTCCACAAACTAAAGGGGACTAGTCAGTATATACCTCTCAGGAGCGGAACTACGTGGCTCAGCAATCCCAATAGTACACAGTCACCAGGATTTTGCAGTGAAGCAGTACTCACAAGGCAAGGGGAGCATCTGTGCCCATTCAGCCTCCAACAGGTGCCTTTCAGTGAGGCTGTGTGGACTGGATCCTTATTTGAAGTCTCAGGGGTCCAAGAAACTATCAGGTGTAGGCCCCCCAGCTCTTCCAGAGCTGGGACCTTGATGAACAGCAGAATGGCTGGAGGTGGGGGATAGCCCCCCCCCCCCCCCACCTGAAAAGATGGAATCCCTTCAACAGAAAGACACTGCTGACAAATTAATTAAGCACTATCCAGCACTCAGTCCAAGGAACTGTTTAAAAAGACTATGGCGATCAATGGCTTCCTCAATGCAGCCCTTCTCAGACTCTGAGAAAGAGGGTGTGTCCCCTGAAACACATAAGCTTCTCTACTGTCTGGCATTAGATGTAGATACTCATCCCACCTGCTGGGTATTTGAATAGCTTGATTTCATCTTCTTTTGTGAGTATAATATTGTTGTGTGTTTTTAATAAATGGTATGGTGGTAATGCACTAGGCGTTTGCACTCTCTTGTGTATGTTTTACATGAAGACACTGCTGTTCTACACCATGAAAATGCTGTTCTACAGCCAAAAAAAATTTAATTTACCTAACATCCTAGTAGCCTAACTAGGAGGGTGCTACATCCGCCCCCCACCAAAAATAGGCTTGGTCTTCATGGCCCAAGAAAATAAATTAAGAGCGGAGCATCCCATATTAACAAGCATGGGGAAAGATAGTAATGAAATTACAAAATGTAAGTGGCATTCCATATACTAAATATTTGCTTGGTCTAAGTGCAAAATCTTAATGTAAACTGCCACCAGACCAAGTAGGTAGATGTTTGGCATCAGAACTCTTATAGCAGATAATCACATAGATGTACATTCCTGACTGGGTAGAGCTCTACCGCTAGCAGGGGCAGACTGACAACTCATGGGGCCCCCGGGCAATTTGAGATTATGGGGCCCCCAGGCAATCAGAGATTATGGGGCCACACCGTATACACACACACAGTATACAATCACACAGTATACACATACATGTGCACACAGTATACACATACATGTTTATATTGGCTGAGAAGGTACTGGAGAGGTGGGGCAGCTATAATCTCAGGATTTTTAGACCAAAAGGATGTCGGTAAGGGACATTTCAGAGACAGATGTAAAAAAACCACAGATATTTTTACATACTTTTCTGAGGCTGGCAACCCTGATGGGGCCCCCTAGTGGCCCTCGGGCCCTGTCACGTGGTTCCATCCCAGTCCCAAATTCTCATGGACCATTCTTGGTGCTTGCGCCCCCAACTCTCTTGTTAACTATTCTGTCTTTCAGGATAAAGCACAGTTACAGGATGTTACAAAACTCTTCGCAGTATGGGAGAACAGCCTGACTCCCACCAGACTTGGGTACTTTGAGATATTCCCAGATTTTCTTGTCTTTTGTATTCTACTTCCTCTAAGACTTTCTTGGGGACATATTCTATCCCTTATTCAGAGGCCATCCGTCTTTGAACTACTCTTTGCAGCCTGGCTAGACACAATAGTTTTTTCACCTTTTCCTGGAGGAATATAGGAATTTTCAGGTCTCAGTAATAAAACCCTATGTCCTTCACTCTGCTCCTGAGCTTCAGTAACTCTTTAAGAAGTGGGAGGTGTTTAATATTTTCTAACAGTTTCTTACATCTTTAGCTCTCTGGCACCCTTCGAGAGCTGCTCATCTGGCTTCCCCTTTGGCGCCACTAGACTATTCTTTGCCCAATCCTTGGCATCTGACTTCCTACCTTGGTCTTCCCAAGAGCATTCTGATGATGACGACCTCACCTTCACTAGATTCATCACCCTCTGTATTCTCAGTGGTGCACCTTCTTCCAAAGATGGGTGACCCTGGATCAGTGTCAGCATCTTTCACCTCCCACAGAGTCACCCCATCCAACTTTGGAGCTCAAAACCGCCTCCCTTGACCTGCTGCCATGCACTCTGTCTGTCCGAGGAGGACTCCTGCTCGTGTCCAGCAACTTCACATTTTGGGACATTCATTACAGGTAAGTTGTGTAACTAAATACGGTATGTAGAGAAAACATTTTTTTAGCTGAAGTTCAACTTTAATGTTTTGATGGATAATATTAAAATACAGTATATGATAATCAACCTTATACGAAAAGAAATATCATATTAAATCAGCTGCCTTGTCACTACTAAAATGCAACTCTTTTACTGAAATATCTTATTCAAATTTTTGCAACATTAGCTTAATAGACTTATTCTGTTCTGTGTATGTAAGGATGGCATTTATTTAAAACCCCCTTATACATAATTGAGCATTGACTTGTCATGAATAATTATTCATAAACCAATAACATTTTTAAAATGTTAAAATTTTAATTGTAATTTTCTCTTCTTTTCATTATTTTCATTATGTAATTTACTTGTGCTCAGTATGCTAGAATTGTGGTAGAGTCACGTGGGATGATTTATAATTAAAATTCAGGGAGCAGAATTATTGTAAACTTTGCAGCACAGAGCAGAAAATACAAGACCTGAATTTTTAACTGAACTGTAAAACATTTTTTTAGCTAAGACACGTGAAAAACATGGAATATATATTAATATTGAAACTGAATTATAAAAAACTGAATAATTAATGCTTCAGATTTTTGGGAAAATATGGGAAAAATATAATGAATGACAATGCTGACCACTCCTTCTACAGATGGTAGTTGCCTAGTGGCCAAGCTAGTCTTTTTTTGCTTCAGTACACTAATGCCTCGCTTCCACTGAGCGGATCGGTTCGGTATGGTTCGGTACGGTATGCTATTTTCAGTGTTTCCATTATGAAAGCGGCCCATACCACCGAACCATATCGCACCATTCAGTGTCCTGCTTCAGATGTGGGGCCATAGAAAATGGTATGGTACGGTTAGGGTGGAGCTACGATACATTCCACTGATTGGCGGACAGAAAAACGTCTGCCAGTGTGACGCCACGCTAGGCATTTTTTTATAAACCCCGTATGGCCCCTGGTGGTCCAACTTGCGAGTCAGTGACTGAGAAAGTACTGAATCAAAGTGGTCAGTATAATATCCAAGCAACTAGAATTTTCAGAGGGTTAGCATTGGCAGTCTATCTATTTCTATCATGACAGTCTTCAATTGGAGAGTCCACAGATATAAATATAGTAAATAAAAAGTCAATGAGAAATTGTTGGGTATATTTAGCATATTCAAGCCCGACTTGATCCCGAAATTCATTTTAGGAAAAACATATTTAAAGCGGGACTGTACTGAAAAATTTTTTTTTTAAAAGCCAGCAGCTACAAATACTGCAGCTGCTGACTTTTAAAAAACGGACACTTACCTGTTCCAGGGTCCAGCGGTGTCGGCAGCAGAGGCCGATCGATCGCTCGGCTCTCTGCTGTAGCCGGCGCCATTCTCGGTAAGGGAATCAGGAAGTGGCTTCACTTCCCGATTCCCTACTGCGCATGCGCGAGTCGCACGGCGCAATGAGAATCTTCAGCGCTGTCTGCCGAGACACGTGTGTGTCCCGGCAGACAGCGCGCTGGGACAGGAACTTGCGTAAACTCCCGTGGGAGTTTATGCCAGAAGTGGGTGCAGATACCTGTCTTAGACAGGTATCTGCACCCCCCTCCCCCCTGAAAGGTGCCAAATGTGACACCGGAGGGGGGGAGGGTTCCGAAAAGCGGGAGTTCCACTTTAGGGTGGAATCCCGCTTTAAGCTTGTAGGCAGGGAGAGACCAAAACGTTGCTCCTCCCACTAGTGGAGTGTCAAGTGGGTGTCCATCCATTGAATCTACTAAGGGAGAATGAGAAAAATGGGCATAATAACAGAAAGGCTGGAACCGCAATCTGCAAGAGAGGGAGAAGCTGTTGTGTTCCCCTTGTTCGTCCCCCCAAAAAGAACTGGTCAGCTTATGTGAGGAGTTACAAGGGACTGTGAAAAAAGGCAGAAATCTCTAGCTGAAAGGCACAGGCTACCTAAATGCCTATACTTGTTAATGCCACTATTTGGACTGTTCAGCTAAAGCGATATGCAAGTAAAGAACTTTGATTAAAACAACATGCCTCTGTGTGATAATCTAATGAAGTGGAGCATATTTACAGCTAATACCTGGAGAATGGAGTAGCATATATCAGATGGCTTGGGCCCCCACCCCATGTCGCATGGGCCCTGGGTGGTCAGCTTAATTTATTGAGTCTCTGTCTGAACCATGTGTCAAATATGGGCCCACGTATGTGAGTACTCCAGACAGAAAAGGGTTAATCGTGAGGAACTGTGAGGTGACCAGAAGGATTAAGAGGAGGCCTAAGACCACTATCCGTCCACTTTACAGTAAGAGGTTTGGACAAGCAACTTGTGATGCCCTGCAACCTGAATATTCAGGGGGATACCCAGCTGTTCGTGATGGCCATTTGAAAACTAGCCCGGCACCGCCCTCCAGCTGATGTCCTGCAACCTGGTCCTTAATGCCTTTACACCCACAATCTGTGGATATACAATCCCCAGCATGAGCAAAATTAACCAACATGCCATTCTACAACTCGGGGTGCACAGCCAAGAGCCAATCTGGTTGGTTTGCCACTAATCATAGTGATCATAAGTTTACCAAACAAATCCACCCATTGAGTCATTGTGGCTTGCAGCCACTCATTTGTAATATGAATGCAATGCCTGGAGATCATCATCCTAGCTATCTGCATCAGAAGCAGACACACAGATATCCTAAAAATACTGTAGCCTGTGTGTTTTATGGTTGCCCATGAGTGCCTTGACTGATATAGATGTCTACAAAATGTAAGATGTGTTATACATATGCAGTCACATTGTTGGGATTCTTTTGCCAGAAATTGATATAACTTATTGTTGATGAAACTAAAGTACGTTACTTCAGTTTTCATTTGTGGCTTTGGTGGAGGTTTTAAAGGTAATGTGCTTAACAAGGCACAAAGCAATGCATAAAAAAACAGTCTGTGCTACAATAAGTGTCCATATTTCTATGGCAACTGCCAATCAGCAGTGAATGGCTATATCTGTAAGGGGGGCTACACGAGTAATTACCCTGTACCTTTAAGGTATACGTGATTGCATAGGGAGGATTCCTGGTTCTAGGGTACTCCTGGAAAGCTAACACATTTCTAATACTTGTATATGTGATTTTACACTATTGGCCTAGCACTAGTAGTTTTTGTTTCAAACCTACCCAGGTGTCTATTGGTAAACTACACAATTTCCCTGCCACTCTTGGATCTCTACAACATACACACTAATTATTCTGTAGTCCGAGAGAAGAACTAGGCTAATTAAACTCTTTGAGATAATACAGGAAGTGTGCACAGGACAGCTCTGAATTTCTGACATGCTCAACAGGTTATTGAACAGATATAAAAAACGATTTCAATAGTATATTTAACATACCAAAATAGAGACAAAAAGAGTTCATGCAATGCTGGCTCAAATTCTTTGGGATTAGAGGGGCTTTGTGAATGCTGGTGAAGTCCCATTCTGCTACAGTATATTAAAAGCTTAGTGAGGGAAAGTCCCCTACACTCCTGTGGACAAAATCCCCCACACTCCTGTGTCTCCCTTGATTGGGAAACGCAGGAATACCCTATACTTTTCGAAAGTTTATGGCTGCTTTGAGATCTTTAAAATGCCAGTGCCAGAACTATCTTTCCCTGATTGTAAGCACCTTATCTGTATCAGTTGCTTAGAATCTGATTACTTGTATATCTGGCTGATACCTCTAGTATGTCTTTAGTACCTACTATCCTGTGTGGAGAAATAAAGCTGTTTTCAGTCACGAATGATTGCTAAAGGAAGCTGTCATTCACCACTTGGTTTTTGTGTTCTTTATTTCTGGAGAATTGAGGAATGTATTGTTGATCAGACAGATACACATGCTAGGACAGGGTTCAGATGGTGTGTGTCTTATTTCCCATGAGTATTAGGCCTTGGGGGCAGGGCCAGTTCTAGACTATTTTGCACCCTAGGCAAGACCAGCTACTTCCAACCACCCCTCCCAAAAAAATAAAACCTTCAAATTTTTTATGAAAACAACAAAACACGAAACTGCTAAATTTCTCCAGCTAACGTCATCCAATCCCGCAGGGGAAAGTCAGTGCAGTGTGTGGGGAACATCGGCAGCAGTGGGAAGCAGGCCCAGACTGAGACAAAAAATAGGCCTGGGCATTTTAGACTGAGCACAAATTACAAATTCATAAAACTACCAGTTTCTCAAAGTCTTTTAGTTATATTTAGTCCGCTTCACTCCATTGGTGTTAGTAGTTTGTTTATTTTTGTTATTTTATTTTTTTAATTACTTTTTAACATTATTTATTTATTTTTTTACAATTTTAGTTTTTATTATTTTCTTTAGGACCCCTGTTGGTGGGCTTTGGTGAAATATCAGGGGTCTAAACAAACCTTTGATGTTTCGCCTTTGAGACAGAGAAAGGAGATTGAGGACGCAGCCCTTAATCTCCATCTCTGGAGCCTCAGCACACAGAATGAATGAACAGGAATAGCTCTGTACAGAGCCTTCCTGTTCATTCATAAACTGAGGTATAGTAACCACAGTTTATTCATATGCCCAAACCCACGTTATTATTTACAAAAAGACTGAAGGACTATCAAGTGTTATATCTTGAGTCAAGTGTTTGTTTTTTCACTGTGATGTGAATTACATTTTAAACTTTCCTGTGTCAGTATTTGTGGAAAGCTGCATTTATAGAGATAACCACAGAGGAGCCACTGAATTGTTTTTGTCATCCTATTCTGCTCCAGTGATGACCCGCCCCTCCAAAACTCAAAAGACACACCTTACATTTTTTAGAATGGGCTTTATAAAAGGTGGTAAAGCCATGTAAAAGAGATTGGTTAAGCAAGTACAATGCAGTGTCAGTTATGTGAGGTTTCTTTTATAGGTAGTGATACCCACAGGGTTGCTATGTAGCTTTTTTGTCTATCTACCATACTCCCTATGAGGAGATAAAGGTTGCTTGGTGAGAGAAGCCAAGGAGTTTCTGGGCATAGAGACCGGATCATGTAGAGAACTGCATTCTAACATGCTTGTCCCCTAGGCAGGGCAGCCATCAGCCTTACATAGTTTTAGGACTGGGTCCTCCGGGCCTGACCACCAACATTCCCCAGGGTCCACCCACTGGTCGTCACTGATGCTTGCTGTGAATGGAGAGACAATTTACAGCTTACCAATACTTAGATGTGGTGGCTGCATTCGTTTTTTTTTAGGCTTTTTATTTTCTGTTTTCCCCTGGGGATCTGGTGAGTAACACAACTCCTATATTAGAGTGCCCCCCCCCCACTCTGGATGAAGGAGCAACAGAGACACCTTTGGACAGCAGTCTGAGTGGCAGGGAGATGGGGGGTGTTAGATGTACTAGCAGATTTAGGTTAACTAAACAAATTGTAGCCATTCTCCAGTTTAGATTTTATAATCAGTTACAGTAAACATTTGTTATCCCTTTTGGGATAAAGGTGTTGTATGAATAAATGGAAACTGATCATTGTAAGCACTTCTCCCAGTGTTAAATGGTTTGTCTCCAAGACAGCTTGGTCTTTTGAAAAACAACAAACTTACTAGCAGGTTCACCAGGTGAAAATAAAAGAAAGAAAACCTAAAAAAGAAAACGAATGCAGCCACCGCATTTAATAATTGGTAAGCTACAATGTAATAAATGTTTTTTTTTGGGTTTGAATACAACTTTAAGTGGATTAAGTTAATAAAGTCATTCTGTTATACTATTATATATCACATCTATGGGTAGATCATGGGAGTTTAATAAACAGACTGGTATAAAGTTATTTCCAGTGCTGGCAGGGAGAGAGTGAGGAGAGAGAGAAGGAGGGGGGGGAGCGAGGGGGAGATAAGGAGGGGGGAAGGGAGGGGGCAGGGAGAGAAAGGGGGTAGGAATAGAGTGAGGGGGAGAAAATGAGGGGGGAGAGAAGGAGGGGAGGGAGAGAGCAAGGGGGATAGAAGGAGGGGGAGAGAGAGAGCGAGGGGGGAGAGAAGGAGGGGGTAGAGAAGGGGGGAGATAGGGAGGGGGCGGGAGGAGGGAGAGAGAGGGGGCAGGGAGAGAACAAGGGGGAGAGAAGGGGGGATAAGGAGGGGGAGAAGGAGGCGGGAGAAGGCTGTGGAGGGAGATAGAGGAGGCAGGAAGAGAGAGGGGGAGGGAGAGAGAGGGGACAATGAGAGAATGAGGGGGAGAGAAGGAGGGGGTAGAGCAGGGGGGAGGAGGAGGGAGGGAGATAAGGAGAGGGGGATATGGAGGGGGGAGAGGGGGCAGGGATACAGCAAGGGGGTAGAAGGAGGGGGGGAGATAAGGAGGGGGGAGATGGAGGGGGTAGGGATAGAGCGATTGGGGAGAGGAGGGGGTGAGAAGAAGGGGGGAGTGCGATGGGGAAGAGGAGGCTTCTCTCAATGACTTCAGTGACTTCTCTCAATGTGGCTGTCGGCTCCTTAATCTTCCCGCCCCCACATCCCCTTCACAGACGCAGCAGCACACAGGCAGGGAGAGAGGGGCGGGAGACAGGATGTGTGTGAAGCTCAGGCATGCTGGAGGGGATGGAGCAGCGTGGGGATCCTCTCCTTCCAGGACAACCACACCTCCTGAGCCGCTTGTCACTGCACACTGAGCCCAGGGATCGTCAGGAGGATGGAGCGGCTCAGCGGCCATCAAAGGAAGGGGAGGAGAGGAGCAGGTGGATTGAACCACATATTTTTCCGGGGGGGGGGGGTCACTTATTTCTGCACCCCTTGAGCGCAACAACTAACACTCCCCCCCATGTCACTGGCCGGAGTTAGGAGCCAGTGCAGCGGGTAGCACCAATGGGAGTCGGGACTAGTGTAGGGGGGAGGAAAAGAGCAAAGGGGAGATGCCAACTTGGAGCACGTTTTATCCTGAAAGACCGGGCCCCTCAAGAAGTTCGGGCCCCTTACACTTGTACCTCCCTGATGGCGGCAATGCTCCTAGAGGGACAACCACATAGCAGCATCAGTCAATCACAAAAATCTGTGAATAAGAGAAGTGCAAATCCCGCTTTCTACCATGGCAGATGGCTTGTAGTTCTCAATGAACTGCAAGAGTGCTGATGAGCATGCTAGTGGTTCATTCACAAGCTCTGCAGCCGTCAAACTGACAACCCGTACAGAGGTATGGGCTGAAAGCTGTAGGGCTTGTCTGCAGCAGCTTGGCATTGCACCCGCAATCCACTGGAAAAAATAATAAATACACATTTTTTTCCTGCAAAAATATGTACATTGATTATTTTTTCCCAAAAGATGAACTTAGCCTTTAATATTGCTTTTGTGCTATTACCATATCTTCCGATTTATTTATAATAACTTTGAAATATAGCTTTGGACTTTGTGTGTTGTTGCTAAGTGGTTCAGTAAATGCTTTGGATACATGAAATGGGACTCTGTCACTTTTTCCTATGCTATTTATGCAAAATTACTTATAACTGGGAAGTAAAGATATGGAGGAAGGTCAGTTTTCCTAGCAGTGGTAGGAAAAGTTCCCCTGGGTGTGTGCGCCTGGCAACCTACACCCCCATTTCTCATGAGGCTGTACCTCCTGCAGACTAGGCCTAGAACCACTGTAGACAGAGATGTCTCTTAAAGGTGTAGCGCCACCCCCAGCAGGAGCCACTGGATCTTGATTTCCCTCTATTCATGCACAGCCAGGCAACACACATTTTCAACCTTTATCAAGACACAAGTAATCACTCCATGGGCTTGTCTTTCCTGTTTTATTGGGAGAAACAACTTGGATAGGATATAGGGATTATGGGATGCCCAACTTGACTTGAGGAACAATAGATGAGGACAAACTTCCTTCTCTATGTACACACAAAATGAAGATCCTGGACTGTACTCCCTCTGAAAAAAATGCAGTCTCTATGGATCAGTGGCAGAGTTATTTATGAACCAGGAGCTCTCAGTCCCCTTTAATGAAGTAGCAAAGAGTCCCAAACTGTATTCAGAAGCATTATGTCCCTTTAGGGGAACCTCACACCGCTCTGACACTTGCAGAAACTACCAGTCCACCTGTCTGCTTGGACTACCAGCCCACCTGGCTGCTCTGAAGAATGCCCCAGGACAAGGGATTGGGATTTAGCTCAATGCTGTCCCTGCATAAAGTGTGATAAGCCTTAAATAGACTCTGCCTGACCTAAGATGACCACAGCCCCCTATGACCAAGGAAATCATAGAAGAACCAAGTTCCTTTCAACTATGTGCATTGCCACTGCTGTCGAGGGCCACCTGCAGTGGAGAATACAGACTGCACCTGCGTACACTTCCCCCCTTTGACAGAGGCTGTCCTTGGCATCGCAACACAGTAAAGTACAACATATAACTACACAAAACTTAATTAAGGCAATGGCAAAAGCATTTCAAACAATATATTTAGAGTACTTTGCAGGGAGTTTCCTGCGGTTAGACCGCATTTGGTTGCAAGCCTCACTGATTCCGGATCCTCGGGTGTTTGGGGGTCAACAAGCCCAGCTACACCGCCTTCACCTGAGCTGAAGGTTGATTCCGCTGAAGAGTCCAGGGAGTAAGCAGGACTGAAATAAATGTGAAAAAGTGCAGCGCTCAGAAAAATGAGATAAAAAATGAGATAAAAAAAACTTGACCAATAACGGTAAAGGTGAGTGAATCAAGTCCTATTCCATGTGAATGGATACTGGTACTTGCGACAGTTTGAGTGCATATAAACTTATAAACAACTTAATTACAGTGCAAACCTAAACCAAATATGTGTTGATATATGTTAAATACATAAACTAACATTTGCAAAAAAATATGTGAATACCCAAATCTATAAGTTCAAACACATAAGTGCATCCAAATCGCATGCAGTGAAAAACGCAAAAAAATCAATCAAAATAGTCAAACAGAGTCCTCAGTACTGAATATTGAGTACATAAACTAACATTTGCAAAAAAAATATATGTGAATACCCAAATCTATAAGTTCAAACAGATAAGTGCATCCAAATCGCATACAGTGAAAAACGCAAAAAAAAAAAAAAAACAATCAAACAGAGTCCTCAGTGTTCAGTAGCCTTTGACAGTCTCCTACACAGAGCGCTTCTGAGTGTAATAAGATTTTCTTCAAATTAACCTCGCAGTTCCCTTCAAGAGATATAAAGTAAGAAAAGGAGGCTTACCAGATGTCTGGTCTTTACCGCATATATCCCATCAAACGAGGTTCCAGGTACAGCGAATCAGCTGGGCAATTCCTCGCTCATCAGAGCGTGCATCAGGCTCCACCAAGTGCCTATATACCCCCTCTGGGGGGTCCGATCAGAGTCCCGCAGGGATACCAAAAATAAAACAAAAAAGGTCCGGATCGTGTAGTATGTTAAAACAAGGGATGCCTTTATTCTGGCTCAATGGGTCCAATGTACAGCACAGATAAGTAGCAATACAAAATAAAAACAGTTTCGCTACCTTGTAGCTAAGAAAGATAAAAACTCCTGGCCTGGGAGTGTAGAAGCGATCGCATATGCGCAGAGCGTGTGGGCGAGACTACCCGACGATCGTTTCGTCACAGCGTGACATCATCAGGGGTACGCCCACACCTCCGCGCTATTCATTTAAATAGTAGTGACCACTACTATTTAAATGAATAGCGCGGAGGTGTGGGCGTACCCCTGATGATGTCACGCTGTGACGAAACGATCGTCGGGTAGTCTCGCCCACACGCTCTGCGCATATGCGATCGCTTCTACACTCCCAGGCCAGGAGTTTTTATCTTTCTTAGCTACAAGGTAGCGAAACTGTTTTTATTTTGTATTGCTACTTATCTGTGCTGTACATTGGACCCATTGAGCCAGAATAAAGGCATCCCTTGTTTTAACATACTACACTATCCGGACCTTTTTTGTTTTATTTTTGGTATCCCTGCGGGACTCTGATCGGACCCCCCAGAGGGGGTATATAGGCACTTGGTGGAGCCTGATGCACGCTCTGATGAGCGAGGAATTGCCCAGCTGATTCGCTGTACCTGGAACCTCGTTTGATGGGATATATGCGGTAAAGACCAGACATCTGGTAAGCCTCCTTTTCTTACTTTATATCTCTTGAAGGGAACTGCGAGGTTAATTTGAAGAAAATCTTATTACACTCAGAAGCGCTCTGTGTAGGAGACTGTCAAAGGCTACTGAACACTGAGGACTCTGTTTGATTGTTTTTTTTGCGTTTTTCACTGTATGCGATTTGGATGCACTTATCTGTTTGAACTTATAGATTTGGGTATTCACATATATTTTTTTTGCAAATGTTAGTTTATGTACTCAATATTCAGTACTGAGGACTCTGTTTGACTATTTTGATTGATTTTTTTGCGTTTTTCACTGCATGCGATTTGGATGCACTTATGTGTTTGAACTTATAGATTTGGGTATTCACATATTTTTTTGCAAATGTTAGTTTATGTATTTAACATATATCAACACATATTTGGTTTAGGTTTGCACTGTAATTAAGTTGTTTATAAGTTTATATGCACTCAAACTGTCGCAAGTACCAGTATCCATTCACATGGAATAGGACTTGATTCACTCACCTTTACCGTTATTGGTCAAGTTTTTTTTATCTCATTTTTTATCTCATTTTTCTGAGCGCTGCACTTTTTCACATTTATTTCTATTTTTGGTTTAGTATCTAGAGCCATAGTGTTCAGCTGCTCTGGTTATTTCCTAATTTTTTCCGAGCGCAGATTTCTTCCACAGTAAGCAGGACTGGCTGTCTCTGGGAGTAGTGCCTTGGGACTGTCCGTAGGTGAGTCAATGGTGTTTTCCTCTTCAGAATCAACACAGGCAAAAGTCCCAGGTTCAATGGGAGGCAAGTACCATTCGAAAAGGACTTCCTGTACAGGAAAATTATCCACGGGTCATCATCTCTTCTGTTTGCGGCAGGTTTGGCAGAACAATTCCCACTCAGTACACAGGGCCTTAGCAAGTTTCAATGGAGCCATCTTTTGCTAGGTTCAGGGCCCTCTGAGACCACGTTGTACACTGGAGTTGGTGGAAATGGTTGCTTCTCCACCCAATAGGGGGTGTGCTCCCACCTGGTTTCCAATTTGCTGCATCTTATTTCGTGTTCTTTACCAACACCTGGTCCAGGTGTTGGATGTGAGCCTCAATTGATTTGGAGAAAATAAGGCATCAAGATAGATTAGCATAATTTCAAAGTTGTAATCCCCAAACACCTCTCCATCAACCATTGGAAAGTACTAGAGGCATTGCTCACCCTGAAGGGCATATGATTAAACTCAACCAGCCTCAGAGGCGTGTCTTGTTCCCTCACCGGGATTTGCCAGTAGCCACTTGCCAGGTCGAGTGTGTAGGCATTCAGCTTGCGATGGTCTGCACAAAACCGCAGGCTTCTATCTATCTTCTGTACTAAGATGACAGGGGTGGCCCATGGGCTGTGACTCTCTCAGATTACCACACTCTGTAGCATGTTGCTCTGTAGCATGTTACTGATCAAGTCCTTTACCTCCTGGCATAGGGCCGGGAGAATATGCAGGTACCGGTCCCGGATGGATGGAGCATCCCCCATGTCAATTGGGTATTCTATTGCCTCAGTGCAGCCATAGTCCTCAGAACTAGTGGCAAAGACCAGTAGGTGTTTCTCCAGTAGCTAATGGAGAAGTCATTGCTGAGGCAGATTGTTCATCATTTAGGGAGGTCAGGGCAGCTTGTAATGAGGCATAGACTGCTTCCACTCCTGGTTGGGCCACAGTGATGCAGTGATCCAGTATCATGTAGAGGTCTGCAATGGTGGTGTGATTTGGGAGTGGGAGAGGGGAGGTTTCCAAGTTGATAAGGTTGACAAGCACCCCTGTGGACTCTGAACAAGGTGCGGGCTGCCAACCACTCCCCCAGTACCCCCAGGTCTTTGCGGGGCTCCACTATTACGGTGGCTCCTTGCAGCTTCTGTGAGTCCTAATAGGGTGCCAGAAGCAGCTTTTGTTTGGGATGTGTCTGGACAACCCCCATCCATCCTGTCTGTTGTCTGGCTGCTCGCTGATAGGCCTCAAATGCTTGGCTCACAATGAATCACACAGCCTGTAAGCCACAGCCCCATGCACGCCTACCTGCTTGTTCAGTCTTGGCCAGCAAATGAGGTAAGTCCAGGTCCTTCAGAACATTAATGCACAGGACAATAAGTACTGCCATACTTACTGGAATGCGGATCATCACAACCCCTGCATGTTCCACCACCTGTATGTCTATCTGTATCTTCACCCAGGTGACTCCTTCCAACATGATGAGCAGGTTTTTGGCCACCTTCAGAGTCAGCCAGGAGGGGTCCAACTGTTCCCTAGTCCCAAACCGCTGGGCATAGAACTCCTTGACGGTGACTTCAGACCCAGTGTCAATCAAGCAGGGGACCACTTGATCATTTACTAGAGCATTAATGACTGGACTTGGTGCGACCATGACCTCTGGTCTAATGAGACCTTGTGTTGCCATTCCCAGGGATCGTTCCTGAGCCAGGGAGCCCCTAATTTAATGGAGGTACTCTGGTTTTCAGACTGGCCACAGTTCCTGGCTAAATGCCCCATCGCCAGCACTTTTGGTCTTCATCCAGGTCCTTCCACTTAGAGGGGTGGGCCAGCTCTTGCTTAAATGTGAACATTTCTCATGGATGCCATGTTCTAGATTAGCTCCCTTATGGCAGTCTGCATGACTGACAAGGGAGACAGGGCCAAGGCCTCTTCCCTCACCTGTAGTGGTTCACGTCTTTGTCCTCGCTATGGTTGCTTCAACATCTCCGTGTCCCCTAACGCGTAACCTTATAAAACTCGGTCTCCGCTCACGCTCCTGTAAGTCCATCCAGTGTTTCCTCCAAGGGGTGCTGGCTGGGCAGGAGTCTGTCTAACTCTGAATATACTATGAGTATGCATAGAGAAAGGTCCTAAACACCCCACACCTAGCAAAGCCATTCGTAAACAGGTGAAAGCAGCCTCAGCCAGTTTCACCCAGAGCCACGCCCCAAAGCATTTCACCCCACCCTACTGTGTCATTAAAAGAGAGGTAGAATTGCACCTTTATTCATTCCTGCAAGGACCTTCTCCATAGGCATGCTAGGACTTGTAGTCCTCACTGGCTGCAGAACACCTAAATGTCCCATCAGTAGACATGTGCGATTAGTTCCGTATGAATCAAAATTTCGTATGAATTTCCGTAAATTTGTACATTCGGGAGGATCCGAAATACGAATTGCTATGCTTCCGAATTGTGTACGAAATACAAAATTTGTTTATGAATTTCGGATCCAAATTCCGTTACAACGGAAACGTGATTGGTGTTTTGTTGACCACAAGATTGCAGACGGGGCGATTCATTTGCGGGCATTTATCCCGCCTTGCTGCGCTTTCCGAATCGCTGAGTAGCTTCCGCCTGATGCTCGTAGTATCTATTTTTATGGCCCGGGTGGTTTGATTGACATCTCAGTTTGGTGTCACTTCCTCTTTTCTCTTTGCTGCATCTGGTGGACACAGGCTGCATTTGGTGAGGCACAGGCTGCATTTGGTGGGACACAACCAAAAATTGGCATGGTACCAGTGAAATAGTGGGCGTGGCTTAAGGGGGAGTGGTTAGAGTCTGAGATGAATGAGGGATGAAGGGAGAGATAGGGAGAGAGGGGGAGAGAGATGGAGGGACAGCAGGCCCAGATCCTACACAACAATAGAAATATGTGTATTCCAGAAAGTTTAACAATCAGCAGATAAAGATACTCGAAAACACCTGGTGTTAACACTTAAATCATCCCGCCACCATGGTTGTTATGGTGTCAGGATGATTGAAGCGCATTATTTCTATTATTACATTGTAATATAAAATTAAATCATTCAACTCACCATAATGCAGAATCAGTGGGAGCCCTGAGTGTGTCACCTGTCATGTCGCCTGCCATCAGGTCCCCCCCAGCGAAGTCTGTCCTTACATCAGGTGCCCCCAGCAGAGTCCGTCCTTACATCAGGTGCCCCTAGCGGAGTCCCTCCTTAAATCAGGTGCCCCCAGCAAACTCCCTACTTACATCAGGGGCCCTCAGCAGAGTCCCTCCTTACATCAGGTGTCCCCAACAGTAGAGTCCCTCCTCACATCTGTGTCCTTATCAGCGGAGTCCCTCCTTACATCTGTGTCCCCATCAACGGAGCCCCTCCTTACATGGGTGTCCCCATCAGCAGAGTCCTCCTCTCATGTATCCCCGGCAGCGGAGCCCCACCTTCATGCCGCGTCTGTCCCCTTCAGCGGCAGCTAGTCAGTTCTCGGCTTTCTACGTGTGTTCAGTGGAGAGGGGAGGGGCCTCCCCCCTCTACTGAACACAAGGGAATTAGTCCGCACGGCGGCGGCAGACATCTTTTTTTAGCCCGTCGGCCATTTTGCTAAAACATTCCCGATTTTCCCAGGACAAAAAGAAAAATCCCAGGAATTTAGTCGGGATGAGCTTCGATTGGGGCGAGGGTCCCAAAATCGGGATTGTCCCAGGTAAATCAGGATTCGGGACTGTTGGCAAGTATGGAAAAACGTCTTACACGGAGAACAAAGCATACTATGGTCGGGCGGAAGTTGTCTGGCGCGATGGACTGCGACACAAGCCCATTCAAAACCCTGCAAATGAAGCGTCTCGTCTGCAATCTTGTGATTCCCATAGTGCACTGTGTCCGGTGCCTGAACACAGTGCGCTTAAATATATATTTATTTATTTATTTTTTGTGACTGCGGGGGGGGGGGGGGGGGGGGTGGGGGGGGGGGGTTGGGGGGTGGGGGGGGGGGGGGGGGGGGGGGGGGGGGGGGGGGGGGGGGGGGGAGGGGGGGGGGGGGGGGGGGGGGGTGGGGGGGGGGGGGGGGGGGGGGGGGGGGGGGGGGGGGGGGGGGGGGTGGGGGGGGGGGGGGGTGGGTGGGGGGGGGGGGGGGGGGGGGGGGGGGGGGGAGAGAGATGGAGGGACAGCGGCCACTGGTTCTGGTAAAATATCAGCATAGGTCTATGGTTAACTTTTTAGCCACCTAACCATCGGCATCCTCCATAGCCTCACATCCCTAAGCTCTGTTTTGCTTTACACTCTGGAGCAATTTAATAAAAGATTCATTTTTACACAAGGTAAAGTGAACCTATGTTTACTTTAAACATCCAGTTAAGTTTGCTTTGCCGAAAATGAAAATGACTCCTTTAGTAAATCAATCCCTGTACATCTATATGAGATCTAAAAATATGTATTGCCATGGTAGCATTCAATCTTCCAACAATGCGAGCTACTGTAGATTCTATTTGTACAGTCACGCAGAAATAATTTCGTAGATTTCTCTCAGTCCCAGGAGAGAGTAATATGGTTGAAGGCCTATTGCTTTCTTTGCCTACCCTGGATTAGAGCAGTTGAAAGATGTTGTATAAACCTTAGAATTCCACATTTAAGATCCTGCTGCAGAGAAATCTGACACAGCTGTCAGTTCTCCTACAATTTTATTTCATGTCCCACTCCTGGGAAAGTGCCTAGAAAAAAGGGAACACTGGGTAAAATTCAATATAGAAAAACTTAATGAAATCTGTGATATTCACAGTCATGGCATGATGGAAAGCCTGGAAAGATTGTAAGTCTGGGGGCAAATCAAATATTCTCCCTGACACTTTCAGTCTTCTCATACAGAAAAATGGAGAATAACGAAAAACATAAATGTATCCAGCTTCTTCTATTCAAATGAATCTGACATTGGTGACATCTATTAACAGTGATGTTCCCTTGTTCTCAAATTCATCTTTTCACACAAATCATAATAGCATACTATTATTGGCAGTACCCACAAGATATGAGGTTCGCAATGAATAAGAATGGCCCAGAGCAAAAAATTGCGTTTGAAAGACTGCTGCGCAAATAAAGTGTGACATAAAATATTGCAACGATCGCCATTTTATTCTCTAGATTCTCTGCTAAATATATATATATATATATATATATATATATATATATATATATATATTTAATGTTTGGGGGTTCTAAGTAATTAAAGTAGTAAAAAATACAGATTTTAATTTATAGGCAACAAATGTCAGAAATACGCTTAGTCATGAAAGGGTTAAGTTTGATAATGACACATGATCAATTGTTGTCATTTTACCTTTATTATGGAACTATTCACCTTTGCTATGTTTTTTATATACCAAGTAAGGATTGACATCCTATCTATGCAAATATGTCATGTTATTTACTGTTTATACTAATAAAAATTGTTTCTTGATTCTTTTAGTCTGATGATACTTGCCTCATTCAGGGTCCCAACCTTTTTCTTTTTGTCTCAATAAATAGGGATGGAGGCGCATATCTATATATGGGTGCCTCATTCAAAGTCCCACAACCCCCCTCTTTCAATAGGTCAAGGTTTTATAGTTAACGTTTAATTGAACAAGCTGAAGTTAGAAACTGATTGCCTACCATGCACCGCTGCACCAGATTCTGAGTGATCCTGTTTTAGGCCCCTTTCACACTGGGGCGTTTTTCAGGCGGTACAGCGCTAAAAATAGCGCCTGTACACCGCCTGAAAAAATCGACAGAACGTGTTCCATAGGAAACCATGGTAAATGGACTGTAGTCTGCAAATCTGCAAAATGCAGAAAGCACTAAAACGGCATAGGTGTGAATCCAGCCTTAGGACATCTCCCCCTTTGTGTTCACAATGCAGGAGTAGGGCAACCACTTTGCACAAAACCTGGAAGAAAACAGAGATCACTTTAGTAGTTATCCGTCTCCCACTGGTTCCAGATGAATGGCATATACATACTTACACTGGTCCCAGCTGACCAATGTAACTATGTAATACAAACCATACATGAAATTCAGCTTTAATTCTTGTGCTCAGGTGCAAAAAAATGCCTGTCACGTTGGTAATAGGGATTTGCATTCTTATGTCATTGCAAATATTACTAAAAAACAAATAAATTGTACCTCATACCTGGAGCAAGAAACTGCAAATGCACTTTAGGGCTCTTTCACACGGACGGACCGTATGTCCGTTTTTCATCCTTCTGTTTTTGGATGAAAAACGGACATACAGGTATCCCTATGGGATAGCGGGTGTCAGCGGATGAGCATCCGCTGACACCCGCTGTCGTCCGTGCCCGCTCTGCTCCGTTTCTGCAGACGGAGGAAAACCCCATTTTTTCATCCGTCTGCAGAGTGGATCGGGTGACGACGGACTCTACGGTCCGTCGTCACCCGATCTCCCATAGGGGAGAGCGGCGCTCTGACAGGTCCGTCCCTGCACGGAGTGTAGAGACGGACCTGTCATCTTCCTGCTCAGCGGAGATCGCTCCGGCGATCCCCGCTGAGCAAGTGGCTATCCACGGGGCGGATCTGCACTGATCCGCCCCGTGTGAAAGAGCCCTAACTAGCAGGCTTTTCAGGTTGTCATTCAATTCTTGGGAGCCCTGTATACTTCTGAAACAACAATAATACAAATTGCACAAAACACTAGGTAGATTGTCCTATGGTACCTGACTGTGTTGTCATATCTCTCTTATGACCTTTATAAATTAATATATTCTGTGCTTTTTATTACTGAAGAGAGGTAGGAGGACATACAAGTTGTTTTTAATCATTAGTTACATAGTAGGTGAGGTCGAAAAAAGACACAAGTCCATAAAGTCCAACATATGTGTGTGATTATATGTCAGTATTACATTGTATATCCCTGTATGTTTTGGTCGTTCGGGTGCTTATCTAATAGTTTCTTGAAACTATCGATCCTCCCCGATGAGACCACCACCTGTGGAAGGGAATTCCACATCCTTGCCGCTCTTACAGTAAAGAACCCTCTACATAGTTTAAGGTTAAACCTCTTTTCTTCTAATTTTAATGAGTGGCCACGTGTCTTGTTAAACTCCCTTCCGCAAAAAAGTTTTATCCCTATTGTGGGGTCACCAGTACGGTATTTGTAAATTGAAATCATATCCTCTCTCAAGCATCTCTTCTCCAGAGAGAATAAGTTCAGTGCTCGCAACCTATCCTCATAACTAATATCCTCTAGACCCTTTATTAGCTATGTTGCCCTTCTTTGTACTGGCTCCATTTCCAGTATATCCTTCTTGAGGACTGGTGCCCAGAACTGGACAGCATACTCTAGGTGCGGCCGGACCAGAGTCTTGTAGAGCAGGAGAATTATCATTTTATCTCTGGAATTAATCCCCCTTTTAATGCATGCCAATATTCTGTTTGCTTTGTTAGCAGCAGCTTGGCATTGCATGCCATCCTAGATTCCCCCAGAGGTTCTCCCCCCAGTGTATAGATCGCATTCATATCATTCATATTTTTGCCAGAGAACAGAAAAAAACTGCGCCACAACATGTAATTAAAAAAGAACTAATGAAATTAAACTTTAAACAGGATAGTAACTGAGTGGGATTTCACAGGCATATTAGTAGTCCATAGAAGAGGGCAAAAAAGATGGTGAACAGAAGTCTATGTAATCTATGATGAATCCACTTCTTCACGATACCACCTTAGTGCACACAAATCCAACAGGTGAATCCCACCACCAGTAATCGAAGCTGCTTACCAGAGAGCAGCTATCAGAAAGCATAGCTCCTCATACACAGGATATAACGTCCAGCACCACACTTCCCCAGATGAATAAAGCACAAGCCTCAAAACTCAGCAGTCAGTAGATGCTCGGCGATCAATGGGTAACATCATGGACCATGTGGATTAAAATGAGGAGACCATAGCGTGATACAGTAAAAGCAATAGGTTTTAATAAGAAACAAGCAGTACAAAGTACTCACATTTGAGCAGATAAGTAACGCTTTTTTAAAAAAATGCCGGCCGGCATGCATGGAGCCCTTCCTCCTCGTCTCAGGTGCGGTGACGTCACTGCACGTCCTCCCAGATGCATTTCATCTTCATAAGACGTTTTCAATGGGGATAGGGCATGCAGTAACTCACCGCTAAATAAATAGAACCAAGCCTCGTTTGCAACATGCAAGGAAATGGTCAATCGGCCATCTTGGTTATAGGAAACAATGCCCATAGTTAGGAATATGTGTGTAGATAAGAGCGCGGACCTGCTATTCAGCAAAAGGACCGCTCTTAATGCAATGTACAATAAATGCACTATTCGATCAAGGGACAACCAAGCCCAGGCGAATTCATATATCAAGAAAGCCGAATCTTATGGAAAAAAAAACTCATCTTTCTCATGGAAATAAAAAAAATAAAAATATATAGGATATTTTCCTAGACCTCTAGTGGTCAGGTAGAAAATAAATCTGTTTAACCCTATGGTGACAGGTGTTTAATAAACGTGATGATCTGTAACCCCAAGAAAAGGGGTGAGTGTTTATACTGATAAATCTTAAAACTATATCTCATGAAAAATACAATATAATAATGTGAACTGTGACCAAAGTGACATTTATACAGCTTATTACATGTATCTATTATAAAAATATAAACACAACATAGATATAAATAATCGTCTAATATTCGCGTAATTACTCGCAAAATAAGACGAATATGTATCTACTTGCTTAACAGGGGTGTTTTAGGTGAACATAAATGTAAGAAACCCAAACATGGATTGAATAATATAAAGATCACTACAACAAATGTGAAGGGAAGAAAAGCAAGAAATATTGTGAATGGATAAAAAATTACTTATGTATTGCGATACAAAAAACATCGCAAAAAGAAAGGGGATCAATAAAGGACCCTTCCTTGCATGATGCAACGAGTGCTCCAAGAAATAAATGTATTCCCAAGCTTATCATCAATAGTCGTCTAATATTCACGTAATTAGTCGCAAAATAAGACGAATGTGTATCTACTTGCTTAACATAGGTGTTTATGGTGAACATAAATATAAAAACCCAAACATGGATTGAATAATATAAAGATCACTACAACAAATGTGAATGGAGGAAAAGCAAGAGATATTGTGAATGGATAAAAGTGAATTATGTATTGTGATACAAAAAATATCACAAAAAGAAAGGGGATCAATAAAGGACCCTTCCTTGCATGACGCAACGAGTGCTCCAAGAAATAAATGTATTCCCAAGCTTACTCTAAACAGCAAGGGCAGAAGCGCCAGACAATTTGGCATTTGACAAGGCCATGCATCAAAATATAGATTTGATACATAATGACTCAAAGAAGGCATACTGAATGAAAACCTCATACATAAACAGATATAAACCATCCATTATCCCAAGCGGGGGAGGGGGGGATTTATTTTATATAACAATGGAAAATGTTGAATACCCCAAAGAATTACAGACTTAGGAATTGTTGATAAACGCATTCACATCGGTATCGATGTTTAGCCCGTAGGGGGCATAGGTCTTCAAACGAAAAATCCACGCCATCTCCATCTTAGAGATTTCCCTGACTAAATGACTACCCCTCCAATTGGGTTTAAACTTATCGATCCCCAAGAATAGGGTGTTAGATGGATCCCTATTGTGTACCAAAAGATAGTGTTTCGATACCGAATGGTTTTTGAAACCGCTTTTGATATTAGTTATATGCTCATTGAGCCGAACTTGTAAAGGGCGCTTAGTGCGCCCTACATATTGCAAACCACAGGGGCACTGCAACAAATATACCACCCCCGTGGATGCACATGTGATACAAGGCCTAATGTCAAAAACCTTTTGGGTAACAGTAGATCTAACAGATGTTGTCCTTCTGTGTGGGCTGGAATTCAAGTGGCAAACCCTACATCGCCTACACTGGTAGTAACCAGTGAGTTGGTCAAAGAACCCTCTGGTAGTCACCGGGGGGTTCAAGATGTTGGGTGCCACTCGACCCTGCAGGGATGGAACTCCTTTGAATATTACTTTAGGTTTAGGAGGCAACATACTACCTAAAACAGTGTCATTCTTGATGATGTGCCAATGTTTATTTAGAAGCTGTTTAATTCCATTATGTTGCACTGAGTAGGGGGTGATGAAAGGGACTCCTAAGGTGAAGACATCAGCGCCACCCTGAGCCCTTTCAGTTAACAAATCCTCCCTATCCATAGCAGAGACCATTCTCAAAGTGTCACCAAGATAGTCATCTTGGTACCCCTTTTCCAGGAAGCGGCCACATAGAACTTCTGCTTGGTTAAGGAATTCCTGAGTATCAGAGCAGTTCCTCCGAAGTCGCATGAATTGACTCTTTGGAACTGCCCTGAGCCACGAACTGTGGTGGCAACTCCCGACAGGAATAAAAGAATTCCTATCGGTCTCTTTAAAGTAAGTGGAGGTAATAAACCGGTTTTCCCTTATACCAATCCTAAGATCTAAATAGTGGATCTCGGATTGACTGGCCTCATACTTCAACTGGATGCCTCTCTGATTTCGATTGAGGGCTTCCATGAACACTTATAAGTCTTGATGTTGGCCATCCCATAGGAGGAGGATGTCATCAATGTACCTAGCCCAAAGGGTAACTTGGGGTACATCTTGAGAGTAGATGACATCCTCCTCCCATCTGGCCATAAATAGATTGGCCAGACTTGGAGCGTATTTGGCCCCCATGGCCACACCAGTTTCTTGTTTATAAAATTGGCCGTTGAACCAAAAATAATTAGATGTTGCGGCAAATTTCAATAGAGCCATCACAAATTTTATCTGTCTCTGAGGGAGGCCTGAATCCCTATTTAAGTAGAACTGGACTGCTTCAAAGCCCAATCGGTGTGGAATGATGGTATATAATGACGTTACGTCAATAGTCACCATCCACATCCCGACTGTTGGGACAATCCCAGATAAAAGATTAATAATATGTCTAGAGTCCTTAGTAAATGACTGCATGGTCCTCACTAGGGGTTGCAAATAGAAATCTATATATCTGCCCACCCGGGACGTGATAGAATCTATCCCACTAACAATGGGACGTCCCGGGGGGCAGATAGGATCCTTGTGCAGTTTAGGGAGGTAGTAAATGGTGGGTGTGCGTGGGGCCCTAGGTATTAGAAAGAGCCTCTCTTTAGATGTCAGGATTCCCTCATAAAAACCTTCAGCCACCAGTGCCTCCAACTCCCTAGTAAACTTAGCCTTAGGGTCTCCTGGAAGGAGGGTATAGGTATTAGTATCCCCCACGATTTTAAGCATTTCTGCCACATAGTCATCCCGGTCTAGGATTACAATACCCCCCCCCCCCCCCCCCCTTGTCAGCTGGCCTGACAACCAGATCCTTATTGTTGCAAAAGGAGTCTAGGCCTTCTTGCAAGGACTTGTTCAGCTTAGCCTTCTTCACCTCCATGGTGTCTAGATCTCTCAAGAGCACATCCCTAAACACTCTAAGGGAAGGTGCCAAGACACCTGGAGGATTGAAGAGGGAGGCATTGGCTAATCCGGAGTGTACATATTCACTCGCAACAATTTGGTTAGTCTGTGAAATCCCAGACATGTACCTTTTAATATTTAATCTTCTAATAAATTTGTGAATGTCCATAAACGTCTGGAATTTATTGAGACGCTTAGGGGGAGCAAACTTAAGGCCTTGGTCCAGAAGAAGTTGTTCAGAGTTGGACAAGACCTTTGAGCTTAAATTAAAAATGCCTAGTCCCACTACATTCTTGGTCTTTTTAGCTGTTCTGCACCGCCTCCCCCCTCGGGTTCCTCTCCTCTTTCGCCTGACCTTTTTACCCCTTGGGTTGGTTTGTGAAAACCCCAACGCCCTTGTGTGTTGGAAACCATAGGGGCCTGAGGGCCATAAGGCCTAATAGGGGCTGGATACGAGGAGTTATAGTTACCTCCTAAACTAGACTCGGGGGGTTGGGAACCTTCAAAGGGGAAATCCTCACCAGGAAAATCTCTGTCTCTCAAGGGAAAGAAGGAGTTCTGTGTGGGGATATTGTAATCCCAACCTGAATCAAATGAGTTCCAGGGTGGGGGTGGCTGTTCCCAATGATCATAATGGCCAGATCGCCAACCAGTTGGATGGTCCATATACGGTCCCCTACCCCTCTGATTATTTTGGACCCAACCTCTTCCCCTTGGAGTAGTACCCCTTTGTCTAGACGGTAGGCCCTGGAGGTGAGTTTTATAATCACCAAAGTTTGAATTGGATTTTGGGGCCCTAGATGGATAGCCCTGGCTACCATACGATGTGCCTCCTCTAGGGGCAACATTGCCTCGTGGTGACTGGTAACTCGAAGAACCCCCAGATTTGGATTTTGGTGAGGCCCGTTTGGGCACAGGCGGTTGAGCCTGCTGGGAACCCCCAGCCACCATAGGTTGAGGTACAGGAGCAGAGGTATCCATATCAGTAGGGAATGTTTTGGTTTGATCTTCCAACAGTTTTTTCTGCCAATTGAACACTAAATTGTTCTGATAATCAGCAAGATCCCTATTGAATTTTTTTTTCTTTTTTAACCTCTGATCCTTGTCCTCTTTTTCTAATATTTTGAGGAGATTATTGGATTTGTCTCTATATTCCTCTCCTTCCTTGGAGGGGTTAAGTTTGGTCTTGATGAGTTTGATTTCATCATCTAATTTACTTAGTTTAGTGGTCTTCCTTTCAACCAGAAAACAGAGAAATGACACCCCGGCCTGGTTGAAGTACTTAAACCAATCTTCTAGGTCTGTATCACCTTTTTGGGGTGCTACATCCCAGCAAAGACTTCTGGGTACCATGAGATGTTTGATATAGGTTTCAAGGTAGGCTATGTCCCATTTCGTATGGTTCTCTGATATCATCAGATTTTTTAACCTGGTAAAAAATATTAGACGATTATTTATATCTATGTTGTGTTTATATTTTTATAATAGATACATGTAATAAGCTGTATAAATGTCACTTTGGTCACAGTTCACATTATTATATTGTATTTTTCATGAGATATAGTTTTAAGATTTATCAGTATAAACACTCACCCCTTTTCTTGGGGTTACAGATCATCACGTTTATTAAACACCTGTCACCATAGGGTTAAACAGATTTATTTTCTACCTGACCACTAGAGGTCTAGGAAAATATCCTATATATTTTTATTTTTTTATTTCCATGAGAAAGATGAGTTTTTTTTTTTTTTCCATAAGATTCGGCTTTCTTGATATATGAATTCGCCTGGGCTTGGTTGTCCCTTGATCGAATAGTGCATTTATTGTACATTGCATTAAGAGCGGTCCTTTTGCTGAATAGCAGGTCCGCGCTCTTATCTACACACATATTCCTAACTATGGGCATTGTTTCCTATAACCAAGATGGCCGATTGACCATTTCCTTGCATGTTGCAAACGAGGCTTGGTTCTATTTATTTAGCGGTGAGTTACTGCATGCCCTATCCCCATTGAAAACGTCTTATGAAGATGAAATGCATCTGGGAGGACGTGCAGTGACGTCACCGCACCTGAGACGAGGAGGAAGGGCTCCATGCATGCCGGCCGGCATTTTTAAAAAAAAGCGTTACTTATCTGCTCAAATGTGAGTACTTTGTACTGCTTGTTTCTTATTAAAACCCATTGCTTTTACTGTATCACGCTATGGTCTCCTCATTTTAATCCACATGGTCCATGATGTTACCCATTGATCGCCGAGCATCTACTGACTGCTGAGTTTTGAGGCTTGTGCTTTATTCATCCGGGGAAGTGTGGTGCTGGACGTTATATCCTGTGTATGAGGAGCTGTGCTTTCTGATAGCTGCTCTCTGGTAAGCAGCTTCGATTACTGGTGGTGGGATTCACCTGTTGGATTTGTGTGCACTAAGGTGGTATCGTGAAGAAGTGGATTCATCATAGATTACATAGACTTCTGTTCACCATCTTTTTTGCCCTCTTCTATGGACTACTAATATGCCTGTGAAATCCCACTCAGTTACTATCCTGTTTAAAGTTTAATTTCATTAGTTCTTTTTTAATTACATGTTGTGGCGCAGTTTTTTTCTGTTCTGTTATTTGGTTATCTCCCTATTACTGCAGCCTGTTTTATATATTTTAGGTCTACTTTTTAGGTCAGCGCGGTCTTTTTTACATTATATTTTTGCCACCCAAATGCGTTATTTAACATTTTTCTACATTGAACCTCATTTGCCATGTAGTTGCCCACCCCATTAATTTGTTCAGATCTTTTTGCAAGATTTCCACATACTGTGGAGAAATTATTGCCCTGCTTAGCTCAGTATCGTCCGCAAATACAGTGATTGAACTGTTTACCCCATCCTCCAGGTCGTTTATGAACAAATTAAACAGGATTGGTCCCAGCACAGAACCCTGGGGGACCCCACTACCCACCCCTGACCATTCCGAGTACTCCCCATTTATCACCACCCTCCGAACTCGCCCTTGTAGCCAGTTTTCAATCCATGTACTCATCCTATGGTCCATGCCAAAGGACCATATTTTGTACAGTAAACGTTTATGGGGAACTGTGTCAAATGCTTTTGCAAAATCCAGATACACCACGCCTACAGGTCTTCCTTCATCCCGATGGCCACTCACCTCCTCATAGAAGGTTAATAGATTGGTTTGGCAAGAACGATTCTTCATGAATCCATGCTGATTACTGCTAATGATACCGTTCTCATTACTAAAATCTTGTATATAGTCCCTTATCATCCCCTCCAAGAGTTTACATACTATTGATGTTAGGCTAACTGGTCTGTAATTCCCAGGGATGTATTTTGGGCCCTTTTTAAATATTGGTGCTACATTGGCTTTTCTCCAATCAGCTGGTACCATTCCAGTCAGTAGACTGTCAGTAAAAATTAGGAGCAATGGTCTGGCAATTACTTGACTGAGTTCCCTAAATACCCTCGGGTGCAAACCATCTGGTCCCGATGATTTATTAATGTTACGTTTCCCAAGTCTAATTTTAATTCTGTCCTCTGCTAACCATGGAGGGGCTTCCTGTGATGTGTCATGAGGATAAACATTCATTGCATTGCTGGGTAAAAAATAGGAAAATATGGCCTATGATCACTTTTTATGCATTGCCTTATGAGGTTGCTTTTTGATATTGTACACAAGTGCTGATAGCAGATCTCTGGTTTGTAGAAAAAGGCCTCCCAGCTCATCATCCCTCTATGCTCTCCATTTCCGCAAAAATTGCCTTTATAAATAACTTTTTATCTTTGGGTCTTCTGTACTGTGAAATTACATCTTCGAGTCTTCTTCCTCTTCTACCTGCAGCATTTGGTTTTCAATACCGCAGAGAATGGCACTGATATATGACATCAGCACAGTTATCTGCAACATTGTACTATGAGGCCAGGAGGAGTGACCATAAAAACCTGGGTTCACAGGAAAAGGTGTTAAATGATGCTGGCCATGTGTGGGGAACAGCATTAGAGACAAGGTGAGTATTGCAGCAAGTTCTGGGTAGCTCTCTTAATGCAGGTCTAAGTATGGTAAGTCATGTAAAACGCTATCGCTTAAGGTCAAAATTATGACTCAAAATGTGCACTGATTGTATATACACTTTTGGATGTCACCAATGTTTTTGGAACTACATGTATATTTTTTGCAAAAAGAATAAACCATTAAGTAAAATCATTGGTCATCTTATTTTAGCTGCACTAGTGTAAAGCTTCGTACACACGATCGGATTGTTGGCCAACAGAGCGTCAGACTTTTGTCCGAAGGACGTGTGCCAGGAACTTGTCTTGCATACTAACGGCCCACAATTGTCGGCCAACAAACACGAACGTAGTGACGTACTACGTGGAATTTCTACTCTTGAGCGCCACCCTTTGGGCACCTTCTGCTAATGTCGTGTTTGGTGAGAATTGATTCAGAGCATGCGTGTTTGTACTTTGGACTTTTGTGTGACGGACTTGTGTACACACCATACGAAAATCAGATCGCTGTCCGCCGAAAATTCTCTAGCCTGCCAACCAACATCTGTTAGCGGAAAGTTGGACAACAATTGTCTGATGGACGGTTGGATTTAAGGCAAACAGTCTGTCATCACACAATTCCCTGTCGAAGATCTGATCGTGTGTACGAGGCTTTAAAGTGTATAAGATAATGTAGAAGAAAGATGCTAATTACTAATTTAGTGTTTTTTTGGCTTCTGCCTTTTTTCCTCCTAGATCTCTGATGAATATATATAAAACATCAATTATACAGATAGCAAATCAGTTCATATCATTTCCACAAAATCAAGGAAAAAGTAATTGAATGTGCTCTTTGCAATCATTAACATTAGCATAACTAAGTCCATGAGATGACGATGGAAAAGCAGGAACAGGAAGAAAGGAAAAATGTAGTCTCTTGAATTCTTGAAGCACTTGCACTTACAACTACTGTAATTATTCCTTGCAATTGCATGAAATATTGCACATTTATTCTTACCATCTGTAGGCATAGTGACCCAATAGATACTATATGTGAACATGTTGCATATTATGCATGATAAAACAATTGCACATTAGTAAATTGCTGCTTTGTATGAGTCATCTGCATTAAACTGAGCTTTCAGGAAAATACCTCCTACACCACCCAAGTCCAGGCATGCTGACAAAGTCTAGCCATGTAGCACCATTGTTAGTCCTATTAATATTGATGGTTCATTTAAAAGAAAAAAAAAATGTACACTGACTTATGTGTTACTTATTCTTGTCTTATTCACTCCTGTGCCTTGCACCCTTTGTAATATGCCCTTCTGAACCCTGAAATACACACTGCTCAGCCCTGTAGGATACCTGTTTCAAAAGTCTTGCACACTGTGCGATATTTACTTCTGAGCCCTGCACCCTGTGTGATGTGCACTTCTAAGCCCTGCATGATACACACTCCTGAGCCATGTGTAATACCCACTCCTGAGCCTTGCACCCTGCGATATGCACTCATGAGCCCTACACCCTGAGTAAAATGATATGCAGTGCCTTGCATGATATGCAGTCCCCCTGAGCCCTGCACAATACATAGTCCTGAGCCCTTCATGATATATATTCCTGAGCTCTGCATGATATGCAATCATGAGCCCTGTACCCTGTGTGCTATGCACTGCTGAGCCCTGCAAAATACATACTCCTGAACCCTATATATTCCTGAGCTCTGCATTATATGCACTGAGCTTTCCATGTTATGCACCCCTGAGCTCTGCACCCTGTGCAATACACACTCCTCAGCCCTGCACGATACACACTCCTAAGCCCTGCACGATACACACTCCTGAGCCCTGCGCGATACACACTCCTAAGCTTTGCATGATGCGCACCCCTGAGCCCTGCACTGTATGCAATACACATTCCTGAGCTCTGCATGATGCACACTCCTGAGCCTTGCACCCTGTGTGAAATGCACTCCTGAGCCCTGCAACCTTTGTAATATACACTCCTAAACCCTGAAATACATACTGTGCAGCCCTGTACGATACCCGCTCCAAGAGCCTTGCACACTGTGCGATATGTATTCATGAGCTCTGCACCCTGCATGATATGCACTCCTGAGACCTGCTCAGGGTGATGGACATGTACTCCTGAGCCCTGCATGATACGCGGTCCTGAGATCTGTGCAATACACAGCCCTGAGCACTTCATGATATATATTCCTAAGCTCTGCATGATATGGACTCATGAGCACTGCATCCTGTGTGATATGCACTCCTAAGCCCTGCATGATGTGAACTTATGAGCCTTCCACAATACACACTCCTGAGCCCTGCATGATGTGAACTTGTAAGCTCTGCAATACACATATGTCTGAGCTCTGCACAATACACACTCCTGAGCTCTGCATGATGCACACTCCTGAGTGAGTAGTAATGTAATACACATTTTCCTCAGCCTAGACTTAAGGGAGCAGGATCAGTTTTTTTTTAGGGTAACAAACGCTTTAAGGCATAGTCAGGAACAGCACTGGAGGTCTGTGTACCACAAAGTGTTGCAATTGACATGCATACACTTAACATGGAAATTATATCTTAGGGACAGTTCTGCTTCAAAATGCTGTCCATTAATTGTATAGTTATCTAATTTCACACATTTATTTATTTATTTATTTATCTATATATTGTACATACGTCTGTTTTATTTTTAACAAGGTGTAGTACAGTAAGTCAACAACTCTTTTCAAATACCTTATTGTTGGAAATCTTGTGTTCTAGGAATACCATTTATAGAGCTATATGAGTTGGCCAGCTAGATATTTTAATTCCACCCATCACCCGCTAGGTAGACTTCTTGAGTGAGGAATTTTTTATAGCACAAAAAATGCAATTGGGAATCTGAATTGTTATCCACCAACACGCACACGATATTACAAAATAAAAATTGCAATTGCTTACTCATACCTAAGGTTAGGCTAAAAAGAGTTTTATTTCTAACTTTAGCACAGTTCTGATGTTTTAATGATTGATGTTTTTACTGACTGATTTCACTCCTGTTGTATATGTAGTATTGATTGCATTGCATTGTTGTATATTCAGTATTGCATGCTAAAGGTTGATCTGGATGAACATATGTCTTTTTTTAGTCCTTCGCAACAGTATAATATTTGAATGGTAATGTCAACATCCTCTTTAAAGTAGAAAAGAAAGATAAAATAAACTCTTCTAAAGAAAGTAAACCCTTTAATAATAACAGACCATTAGCTATGCACTTCATTTTTATGTAAGTTTTCTTTATTTTGGCAGAAGATAAAACACTAGATCTTTATATCTTTTAGATGTAATGGAAGGCACATGTGCACTTGTTTCCTTTTCATCAGTAGCCCTTGGGGCTGGAAACAAAACATGAATATATACATAAATATATATCATAACATATACGATGGGTACAGAATAGATACAATCGACATCATGGTTCAACACGATACTAACGTTAAATCTCAATTGATTGTTCTTTTTGAAGATTATTCCTTGGCCATGAACACTTGAATTGCCTGTGCCTATGTGTTAATAATTCCTGTGGAGGATTAGGCATGACTGCACATTATAATACAAAGATTATTCACAGAGCTAAAAAAAACATAACAATGCCATTCAACTGAATAAGTCAAGGGCTAGCTGCCTGGTTGTCTTTTTGATCCAATGGTATTGATACTTTCAGCCACTGTCTTGGATGAACGTATCTAAAGCCTAGTACACATGGGCAGAATGCTGGGCATCATCAGCCAATTCAATAAAAACTGGCCCACATACGGCCTGTGTGTATGGCAGCCACTCTGCTGGCTTCTGTAGGACGAGCATGCTGGAAAACCAGTAGCTGCCTGGGTCCCGATGAGATGACCGAGAGCGCTGACCGCAGTGTGCTGGCAGGGGGCCGCCCCCTGTCTGAACACAATAGCTCAGCTAGAGAGATTGCTGTACCTACATTAGATTGTTAATACAGCGGCTCCAACCTGAGCTGTCATTTTTTTTCTGTTCAACCAAGCTGGGTTGAATGAAAAAAAAACTGATAGTGTGCACTAGGCTTTAGGCTCGGTTCACTGCTGCGATGGCAAGGTCGTATGACTTTGCCTGCGACTTTGGCCTGCAACTTCCTTCCGAATTAACATATTAGGAAAAATTCATGAGACATTCATACAGCAATTTTTTTTATGAAATATTGAAGCAACATTATCAACATTATAACAAGAGAAATAAAGTTTTCAGGTGATATAAATAATGGCACAACGCATTTTTTTTTATTAAATATATAAAAATTAAGCAAATATATTATCTAAAATATCTGAAAACATAGGCACTCTAAAAGATAAATAAGGGACTATATTTGTATAAGACGAAGTAAAAGAGTTTGTAAAGTGTATGCGCAGCCAATTTTTTTTTTTTAAAACGAGCAAGGAAGAGTTAGAACCTCTATCTGGAGCTGCATTACAGATATTTCCATTCACTTAGGCTGGCCCTACACGGTTTGAATCTTGGCCAGTTCAACAGGAATCGGCTGAGATTTGAACCATTAAGGGACAGGCTGAATGTACCAAGTTGATCAACTGATCAACTTGGGTACAACCAGCCTGCCAGATTTGCTTCTAATTATTACAAGCGGCTGCTATAGCCCGCTCCAAAGCTTAGTAAATGAGCAGAGGCTCTGCCGACTTCCATCATCCAATCATGTGCAAGCAAAAATGCTGTTTATATATATATATATATAAATAGTGGCTGCCCTCTGAAAATTCACTGACCAAATGTCACAATCAAAATGAATGGATCTGCACACTTGTTTTAGTACAGTGGCTCAAAAAGTACTGAACACACTGGATGCACATGACATTCAGGTAACTGATATTTTCTGAAGTGAAGATTAATAATGGCAGTTTCCAAATTTCCTCAATACAAGTTTCCTTTAAAGTGGTTGTAATCCCCAATTATGAAATTTGACCTATGCACATATATCTGTAGTGTTTACGTATCTCTCCCCAAAGCTCTAAGTGTTGTTTCTCTCTGGTTCTCCGTTCCTCTATTATCAGCAGAGTCACTTCTGACAAGTTCTCTGACACATGAGATAACAGCAGTTATAAATTTGTGTCGGGGAGGGAGCTTAGAGGGAAATAAGCAGAGAGCTTGTCTATTCAGAATACAGCTCTGCATGTTTCTTCATTCCTCTGCCTATATGGTGGGGGGGTGGGTCACTTTCCTCCAATCAGCTCACACACAGTGTACTTACATAGTTACATAGTTAGTCAGGTTGAAAAAAAATACAAAAATCCATCTATTTCAACCCAAAAAAATATATCATACAATCCCATTTACACAATCCTTGACCCTACAGTTGATCCAGAGGAAGATGAAAAACTCCAGCAAAGCATGATCCAATTTGCTACAGCAAGGGAAAGAATTCCTTCCTGATCCCCCGAGAGGCAATTGGATTTTCCCTGGATCAATTTTACCTATGTAGCCAAGGGTTTGCTAATATAAGTTGTTATTGTTTCAAATGAGTTTGGCTCCCTCTACTGTCTTCTTAATGCTGTTAGGACTTTCTTTTAATTCCTGAGAAGGAATGCAGCAAGGCATTGTGGGAGATTTAGTTTGGAGAGGAAGTTACTCTGTTAGCTGGATCAGCTCTGAAATACAATATTAACAATGCAAAGCATGTTGCAATGTATGCTGGGAGCAGTAATAAAAGGAGCAGCGCGGCCATATTTCAGCCTCTCTGGATGAGCAGGAGGTCTGTGTGTGTGACCAGGAGTGAGAGACTGAGGCCTGTACAGTATGGAGCCGGATCGCCAGCCTCTGAGGTATTTCAGAGTACAGCCCTGCCAGCTTAGCAAGCAGATCAGTTTGCATTACCAGAACATCTGGAAGTTTCCTGCACTTCAGCCATCCGGAATAGTGGTACAGCGTGGCGGCGCTATCTTTTCATCAGACTGAGACATCAGGAGGGGAGTCCGGACGGAGCCTCACAGCCTCTGAGTCTGTTGTGGTGAGAGGGCACCTAACCATTTCAGTAAAGTGCACTGTTTGCTGAGTGAGTTCTTTTACAGACTGCTGGTGAGACTTGTAGTTCCACGGATGTGAATCTACTTCTTCACAGGCCACATACAGCTGAACTCTGGGGTTTGTTGTTCCCTGCGCTGTAAGGTCAGTACTGTATTACACTCACACATAGGGAGGAAGTTACAAGTGCCATATTTCTTCAGTTAAGCATTTATCAACGTACCATTTATTCTACTGTTTGCTTTTTCTCTCTTTTGCCTTTTGGATTACAAATACTACAGGCTATCTGAAGATATCTGGAGTCAAGTAACTTTTATCATTTTCTGCAGAACATTACTGTTCTTTTTGAATTGCAACCTAGGGGGAGCCATTGAGTACATTTTAGATATTGCATTGTATTATTGGGTGTAAGTGACATTATATTGCAAATTGGTGTGTGTATTGAGGCCTCAGTGGGAAGGTGTTTAATATAGGTATTGGAGGATATTGAACACTTGTCCCATTGTGCACCTGTCTACATATACTCCCTACAGTGATTATTCAATCCACAGTTTCATATCTAAATTGATTGTTACCAACTGTCAATTATTGTTTGTGTCTATTCACATGGTTCATTGTGTTTATTATTCACTCTAGTAAACTTTCTGAGTGGTTAAGTGACATTGGGGGTTATTTATGAAAGGCAAATCCACTTTGCACTACAAGAGCAAACTACAAGTGCAAAGTGCACTTGAAATTGCACTGAAAGTGCACTTGGAAGAGCAGTCACTGTAGATCCGAGGGGGACATGCAAGGAAAATAAAAAACAGCATTTTAGCTTGTACATGATTGGATGATAAAATCAGCAGAGCTTCCCCTCATTTCAGATCTTCCCCTCAGATTTACAGCGACTGCAATTCCAAGTGCACTTTCAGTGCAATTTCAAGTGCACTTTGCACTTGTAGTTTGTAGTGCAAAGTGGATTTGCCTTTCGTAAATAACCCCCATTGTGTGAGTTTCTCATTGATAACATCCTATTACAGAATGGAACCCAAGGTGTCAGAGGTAAGAGAGGATCTGCAGAGTCTGGGTACCCAGTGGGGTATAGAGTCAATCAGCAGCACTCACGGGGGGTACCGTTACACCTATAAATGTTAGTACCCAGTTATATTATGTACATTAAGGAAAGAATCCAGGCCTTTTTTAAAGCAATCTATTGAGCTGGCCAGAACCACCTCTGGAGGGAGTATATTCCACATTTTCACAGCTCTTACTGTGAAGAAACCTTTCCGTATTTGGAGATGAAATCTTTTTTCCTTTAGACGTAAAGAGTGCCCCCTTGTCCTCTGTGATGACCTTAAAGTGAATAACGCAACACCAAGTTCACTATATGGACCACTTATGTATTTGTACTCCATGCCTCTTATCAGTTTGGTTGCCCTTCTCTGCACTTTCTCCAGTTCCCTGATATTCTTTTTGAGAACTGGTGCCCAAAACTGAACTGCATATTCTAGATGAGGTCTTACTAATGATTTGTACAGGGGCAAAATGATATCTCGCTCTTTGGAATCCATACCTTTTAATACAAGAAAGGACTTTGCTCTCTTTGGAAACCGCAGCTTGGCACTGCATGCTATTATTGTGCTTATGATCTACCAAAACCCACAGATACTTCTCCACTATGGATTTCCCCAGTTTACTCCCCCTAGTATGTATGATGCATGCATATTCTTAGCCTCCAAGTGCATAACTTTACATTTATCAACGTTAAACCTCATATGCCACTTAGTTGTCCAATTTGACAGAGCATTGAGGTCGGCTTGTAAATTGGAGACATCCTGTAAGAATGTTATTCCACTGCATAGCTTAGTGTCATCTGCAAAAACAGAAATCCCAGACCCTATATTATTTATAAAGATATTAAAAAGTAAGGGTCCCAACACTGAACCGTGTAAGCCTATGAATGAATGAATGAATGAATAATTTGTATAGCGCTACAATGCGAACTGAATCACCTCAAGGCAAGACTCCCCACCCACTGCTGAAAGAGGAAGAAAGATTTCTGACTCGATCTGCACCAAAGAGTGTAGGAAGAGGAAGACAGAAGATTTACAAGTAAAACCTATGTAGGGAGATTTGTTTCATCCCTGTGTATCATCTGAGGCTGTTCACTTCACTGGGTATATTTGAGGGTTTACATTCACTTTAAGGGTGGTTAAGTTGTTAAATACTCTAAACCAGAACATAGTAATGACAAAATCATCAAATGAATATAAAATGTTTTGATCATTTTTAAAAGAGCAACGGTCCAATTAAGGACAAAGTTACAGTATCTGGAAAGGGCACCCCCTTACACTTACCTTACCTGTGCTCACTCACAGCTACTCCTATTTCCACTGGCGGTGAGAATACCTGAAACAGGTGCACAGATCTATCACCCAATTACTGTTCCTGAGCACTGTCATATAACAAGGCTAGTACTGCCATTGTTCCCCTGGGTCATCAACTGATTTCAGCTGCAGAGGAAGAAGAAGCTGCATGGTACAGCACAAAGGAGCAATGCGATATAAACATTAATAAAGAGACACATAAATACATTTAATGGGCTATAATCGGCCACAGCGTGTATTTAAGGGGCAACCCATAGTACATAATTATTGAATCAATTTACAGCAGAAAAGATCTATCATTAAAGGCATAGACCAATCATAAATTTTCAGATAATAATATGACCTTGTCCATCCAGAACTAGACTAGATGAGAGCCCCCCTAAACAACGCTGTGACATAAATATAAAATGTAATAAGAAAATTGGGGGGGGGGGGGGAGCTGCAGATGGACGCTCCCTGCTGCTGGAAGTCCTCCTCAGGTGGCTGCAGGAGTGGGAAAGCAGCACTATTTATACCCTCCGACAGCCATTGCTGCAGCCCGCCAAAAGTCCCCAATAGGAGCACTGTTGCGGTGCAGTTCTTCAGTGCTGTTGCCAATAGAAACCTGCCAATAGAGAAAAAAGGGAAGGGAGGAGACAAAGGCAGCAGAGATCATAGTGCCCCCGTGATTGCTAGGGGCCCTAACAAGGGAACATATTTAAGGTAAATATTAGGGGTTGGGGAAAACCCTTTGCAAAGGTGGGGGATTCTCAGTCCCTCCCGCTGCAGCTGTCAGATGAAGAAGAGGAGCGAGGCGTCCGGTCATGTGAGCGGCGCTCTGAAATCAGGTATAGGCGGCATTTTTTTTTATAAACCACAAACACACATACAGGGCCACACAGCATTAGGAAACAGAGAGGATTATATAAAAAGGATATAGTGGTTTAACAACCACTTTAAATACATGTACAAGCTATTGGGATTTGAGTACAGGTATACTGTATCTTTTTTCTGTTGTAATGCAGGTCAGTGACCAGACCTGAACCTAGTAGCTCTCCCCCACCTTGTGTCTTTATTTCCCCATGTTGGCATGTTGTCCACTGTAGCATTTGCAGTCTAAGAGCAGTGAAGGACTGTCCGTAAGAGGGATTATTTTGACGCAGTTGGCCAGCTTAAACACGTATTGCAATATGTGTGAACTAAAAATCCCTGTTTTTTCATTGCATAGTTTGCTTGAAAGGGCATTACATTCCCACTAAACTCCCACCTTTATTTGTTAACTATGGAATTCCTAGTTACGTTATTTAATAACATTTGTGTGATTTAGAAGGTTCTGAATGATGTGTTAAATTAATTTACTTCGTATGTATGATCTCTATGCCATCTCTTATAAATAAAGTGCAACAAAGTATTCAGAGATAAGCAGAGTATATAAAAAATAACACGACAAATAAAGCAACCATTTCCATTCATCTGCTGTTTTTATTTACATTGCAATATTTTATTCCATAATGTCTCAGAATGGGCATGTTTTATTATAAATTACAGCACTGCATAGTAGAAAATGCTTGAGGCTTGCTTCTAAATTTTGATAGAAGTTCGCTAATACTAGAGACATTATAATACAGTGTGAGGACTACTTTGATATAAATAAGACTGTACACTGAGAAACCTTTTCTATGAAAAAAATGTTTTTAAATTTTATGATCACTAAACCAAAATGCAAGGTTATATAAAAATGCAAAGCAATTTATTGCAATATATGGAATATAATGCTAAATGTAAGACTAATCCCACAGAAGATCACTGATTAGGGTCCGGAGAGCAATACAATGACAAGTAAACAAAATGTTCAAAGCCCCATTGCAGAGTTTATTAAAGCTGCTCGGTGAGGAAAATCAGTTCTGAGAAAAAGAATACCCCGCAAAAAAAGAGGGAAGCTTTTCTGCTGACTGCACCGCCAAACACTGCACCGTTGAAAAGGAATCCTCCGGTGACGTTTTCAGAGAGAGAGAGAGAGATACTTTTGGAGTGTCAATCTCCTGTGTCCCCTGCAGTGGTCCTGACAACTGTCACATCACTACTGTGCCCAGTAGTGACATGGAAGTACCATTGACCGCTACAGGGGATACAGGTGGTTGACACTCCAAAAGTGTTGGTCTCTTACTATAATTCAATCGAAAATTACTGTTCAACGTAGAAGCTTTCAGTTGCATGGGCAGCAGGAAAAGTAAGTATCAACTATCTTCTATTGCAGGCTGTTCTTACCAGAATTGACTTTCCTGATAGGGTTGCTTAAAAATATATTCTACAGAGCATCCCTATGATGTGAATGTTACATTTATAAATCAATAGTTTCAGGATCAGTTACTGTTATTGTTACTGAGGATTATGTATTTTCAGCAAAGCAGTAAAGAGTAATAGCCTTCAGTTACAAATCAGAATCCATCTTTCAGTCATCTGACTTTAGTAATATGAAAGCAAACCTGTAACAAAGATAAAAGACAAAGATAAAGCTTATGAATTAATTATAGTAGCCTTTGTTTTTTTAATTGTCAGTGGATCATTGCTCAGATCCCCCCTAAACTATCTGCACTTTTCAGTGGTATAGAATACCCATACCCTTCACTCATATCCCATACTACAATGCTGGATGCCTCAGCAAGTGCTGTCATTGCCACATAGGGGTGTACCAATATTGATGCAAAAAGCAACCTCAGGAAAGTCCTGTGCAGAGCCACCCAGCAAAGGAACCAGGTGGGGCTTCTTTGAAAATTCATCAATTCATGCATCTATAGTTATGTACTGAGAGCTTTTTGTATTTGTTTGCTATTAATCTTACTGATTACTGGCTAACTGACTTTGATTGACAGCAGTGGGAGCCAATGGCACCGCTGCTGTGTCTCAGCCAGGAGGGAGAATCCCGGATGGCCGAGGCACTCGTGAACATCGCTGAATAGAGATGGACATCAGGTAAGTATTAGGGGGGCTGAGGGGGGACTGCTGCACACAGAAGGCTCTTTATCTTAATGCATAATACATTAAGATAAAAAACCTTCTGCCTTTACAACCATTTTAAAGTCTAAGTTTAGTCAAAACTTTTTTTTTTTTTAAAATCAGAACAAGGGATTTTACTTGCAGTCAATGAAAGAGTGTCCCTTGTGCTGCTGACTGCAGATTTATCTACAACACGAGGGTGTGTATCCCACCGCACCTAAGCCAACTGGTCTTAAAACCTAACTTTTATTAGCTCTCAAATAAAAGATTGAAAAAGTGTGTGAAAGAATGTATCATGTTTTTACTTAACTCAAAAAATTAAAGATGAGAGATTACCACGGTAGTCCCAGTCTGACCTGGGGTCTTTAATACTGCAAATATCTTCTCTGATCCTAGTCTGAACAGGATCTCTCTGGCTGGCTGTATAGTAAAACTATCTGACCTGCTGGCTTTGTGGCAAACTGTCTATCTGCAGGAAGCTACTTTAATACCCTACCTGTCAATATGATAGATAACCTGACAGATGCCTATAAACTGTTTATAGTCTGATAAATTGATATCTTTCAACAGTTCTATGGCTCGGCTCAGATAATTGTATCACTAGTTCTATCTGTAGTATATGCTTAGTTTATCTATCAAATCTATAGCTCTACTCCAGCCAATCTGTCTATATCAGTAGTTCTGATACCTTGATACCTGAAATGCTACCTATAGATCATATAGATCATATGCCCTCTCTAATGACTAAAGCCATGTATACCCACAACCAAAAAACTCCCCAAATGAACTAAAAGCCCAAGATAACTTACATGTTTAAAGTGGATGTAAACCCATTTTATGTCATAATGTAGAGAATAAGATTTCCTTTCATTTGAGCCCAGTCTTGCCACACAGATTTACTCGAGGCCTGAGCAATCCTCTTTTATTGTTCAGTTAGAGAAATCTTGACAAAGTCTTGAAAACTTTGTCAAAAACGCCCCCTTGCTGTGAGTGACAGGTGATTTACATATCTCATGCACTAGCCTGAGACAGGATTATCCTGTGTAAAAAGTTCACAATTCACATCCCCCTCCCCTTCAGCTCTCCCAGCTTTACTGTGTTTTGACTGGATGTTTCTCATCATGGGATGCAGTGAACAGTCAGCAGACTATAGACAGACAAGTGATTTAGGGGACATGTATGTAGTCAGAGCTGGGCAGAGTAGAACATCCAGTGATCTGATGATAACCTGTCTCAGGCTAGTGCATGAGATATGTAAATCACCTGTCACTCACAGCAAGGGGGCGTTTTTGACAAAGTTTTCAAGACTTTGTCAAGATTTCTCTAACTGAACAATAAAAGAGGATTGCTCAGGCCTCGAGTAAATCTGTGTGGCAAGACTGGGCTCAAGTGAAAGGAAATCGTATTCTCTACATTATGACATATGACAAAAAAATTTAGGTTTACATCCACTTTAATTTAAAATACATTTTTGTCTAGGTTAAAGTCCAAAAAAATAAAAGAAAGGGAGTGCATAGAGCTCAAAAATAATGTGGGAGGTGAAAAATGATCCCCACATGACAAATCATAAAATGACTGCAGATTTAGTTCAAGTCTTTCTCCTCCGATCCCCTCCCACCCCAGCAGCAGTATTCTTCATATGCTGCCAGGGTTAATAGAGAAGGACCTGTCATTCATGCCCATGAAGAGTGTCAACTATGCTCACCCTTTTCGCTCACCTCTGCCAATCATAGATGCTGTACTGAAGGTTCTATTAATGAAAACAATCTATGAATGGGAGACAGGAGGATGAATAAAAAGGTCCACCTCCTTCATTCATAGACTGCTTTTCATTGATGGAAGCTATATTACAGCTTCTAGGAATAGAGGAGGGAGCGGAAAGGACGGGCATAGTTGGCACTCTTGATGAGTGCACATGGCAGGTCTGTCAGGTCTATTAACCCCTGTCACACCAAAAGATTACAGTGGCATGGATAAGGGAGGTCAGAGGATGGAAACGTTCAACTGAACATTTTTTAAAAAAACGTTTTGACTAAATTTAGGCTTTTCTGTTCTATTCTCTAAGAATGAGAACATAACACTACCTTCGTAATGAGGTTGATCTACTATTTTAAACCAGCTTGTTTTTCCTCCAAAACATGTAGCCTAAGCAGACTAAAGAGCACTGTTACCCTTATGCAAATTTTGACTTTTTTCAAAAGTAAACAGCTAAACCCCTAGCTGCAGCTCAGCGAGTATTACAGACAAAACTAACATATGACTGCTACAGAAGAGGCTGATATATCATTGGCGTGTAGGCTGAGATTGACAGCCTGGTCCCCCCTTTGCTATATAGTGCAAGAGGATTTGGTTGCACTGACTGGAAGACTAACTAGGTCACAAGAACAGACCGAAACCAATTTTTCGTTTATTGATTATGTCCCAATGAATTTGTTATAAGCCGATATGAACATATTTGGCACTGAGTTCTGTAAATATATATAAAGGAAAGAATTGCTTTAAGGGCTTGTTTACACTTGCTTCAAAATGTGGCATTGGACTCACATTTTTAAAGCACTCTGAATGCCAATAAAAGCACCTCTCTCTAAATAGTATGTTACGTTACAGTTCTGTTCACAATGTTGCGTTTGCTTTGCTTAATAAATATTCACCATGTTGCTTTCCTTGTGCTTTAAAGCATGTCCAAAGCCTCCATAGAAGTCTAACAGAACCTGCAGCATTTGAGGGACATTTATTTAGGGTTATCTTTGCTTTGTTTTGGAGGCATTGAAGGTATGAGATATCTCAGGATGCACTGAGAAACCAACAAGCGAACCAGAAAGACATCATCAGGTTCATGTGTATATATTCTGGTAATGTCTGGTGCAGATGTCACATCTGGTGTACAGCGTGGAGCAGTAGGAAGGTAAATGTGGTTTGGAGCAGAGCATCCAGCAGACGGCACACGTGGTGAGCAATATGGGAATGCTATAGTGGAAGGTGAGCAGGGACCAGTGAGATAGGGCTGGGCAGTGGAGTATCAGTAGAGCTGGGGGACCAGAGCAGGAGAGACTAGCAGATATCACAGGTGGTGTGCAACATGGGAGCAATATAGTGGGAGGTGAACTGGGACTGGAGAGAGAGGAGGATCAGCAAACCAGATGATCAGAATAGCTGGGGGTAACTACTGAGTGGGGGATCAACAGAGCTAGGGGTTACTACTGAGTAAAGAAACAGCAGAGTTGGGGGGTACTAATGAGCCCTCTTTAAAACAAATAGAAAATCAACACACAGGGCATCTGCCAAGCTTCAAAAGGCCTCACAGAAGCATCACGGAAACATCAAAAACACATTGAAAATGCATGCTGAAGTGGTAGGAGCTTTAATTTGTTCTAAAAATCAAAGCAAGTGTAAATGAGCCTTAAAGAGGTTTTAAAGGTTCGTGTTTTTTCACCTTAATGCATTCTATGCATTAAGGTGAAAAAACACCTGTCAGTGACTGGCCCCCCGTTTTACTTACCTGAACCCTTGAACTTGCCCCATGGGGACACGCCGTCTCTCTGCTAGGGGGTTCTCGGCTGTTGATTGGATAGATTGATAGCAGCGCAGCCATTGGCTCCCGCTGCTGTCAATCAAATCCAATGAGCGCTTCTCCCAGGGGGTTATCTGATGCGGGGAGCCGAGAGAGCTGCCGGGGGACCCCAGAAGACGAGGTTCGGGGCCACTCTGTGCAAAACTAGCTGCACAATGGAGGTAAGTATGACATGTTTGTTATAAAAAAAAAAATAAAAAATGACCCTTTAGTATCACTTTAAATTAAGATTCCAGGCAATCAGCCTAATACACATTTGGGAACCATTTTACCATCTAAATTATCTGACATTTTTTTTCAGCCATTACACAATTTTGCCATACACAATTGTTCCACATTACATAAACAAGAAGACAATTCTGTAATTTTATGGTTCGGTTTTAAACGTCATCTCTCATCTGCCCTCTTACTGGATAAGGCAGCAGCAGTTTATCAAACTGGTTAATGTTCAAAAAGCAGGTTGTTAGCAGACATGTGACTACAGAATTTTCAAACCTGAAACAAGAAAACAGGAGCACCCTGCCTGGATGGGCAACATGGCAAGAATATGTAAAGCACGTTACTGACTGAAAAGAACTACAACTCATTAAGCAGGTAAACCAAAATACATACTCTATATACTTTTGTTTGAAAAATCTATATTAAAGAAATATAAGAAACATTTAGAATAAAATCATAAAGCATAATTCTCAGATATTAGCACACAAAAGTTAGAGCAATTGTGCAATTAGGTAACGTTTTGAAAGGCACTTAAGTAGTTTGCTATCAAATGTAGTGATGCATTATGTACAAGCAGATAAATCAATGGCAGAAACAGATTATGAAATAAGATCTATCAAGGAACAGTAGTTCAAGTAGTTTCTTGGTACATAGAATATTGTGCTGTAAAAGAAGAGACCAAGATTTTGCTTGCCTGGAGAAAGAAACTGTTCCTAGGTTTTGGAAGGAAGAAAAAAGCAAAAAGGAAAGAATACACTAGTCGAAAAATCGGTTGAGTGCGCTTTCGAAAAACAACCACACGTTCGTGAGAGCAAACGTTATAGCCATCATGTAATGACCGATTTTCCATCAATAAATCATTTATGGAAATCAATTAAGAAAATACATACTTTGCAAATTATGCACAAAGAAGTTTGTAAAATATTTTTGCAAATTATGCCCAAAAAAGTTTGTAAAACTACTTTAACTTTTAATATTGGACTTGGTCTGTTTTTAATCATTTATTTTTTCAGGATGGGTATATTACTATTGTCAATATTGCTGGTTGTATGGTTTGTGGTGTGTACTATTGCCTTTTGACATGATCGTTCGTTGACATGAATATTTATCTTCCAGGTTAAATTTTTTTCACAAATGCGCAGTGGCAACCATTTGTTCTTTAACCACTTCAGCTCCAGAAGGTTTACCCCCCTTCATGACCAGGCCATTTTTTGCAATACGGCACTGCATTATTTTAACTGACAACTGCATGGTTGTGCGACACTATACCCAAATAAAGTTGATGTCCTTTTTTTCCCCACAAATAGAGCTTCCTTTTGGTGATATTCGATCACCTCTGCGTTTTTTTTTTTTTTGCGATATTAAACAAGAAAATACGGACAATTTTGAAAAAAAAATATATATATATTTTTTACTTTCTGCTATAAAACATATCCAATAAAAAAAAAAGTAAAAAATCGAATTTCTTCATAAATTTAGGCCAATATGTATTCTGATACATATTTTTGGTAAAAAAAAAAAAAATCCCAATAAACTGTTTTCCCCATGCAAAATTTATAGTGTCTACAAACTATGGAATATATTTATGGAATTTTTATTTATTTATTTATTTTTTACTATCACTGTTATAATGACACTGACTGAGAAGGGGTTAACATCAGGGGTGATCAAGGGGTTAACTGTGTGCCTAACCTGTGCTTGGTTACTGTGTGGGAGGTGCTTGTACTATGGGAAGGCAGAGATCTGTGTTCCTGATTTGTAGAAACACAGGATCAATACCTTCCCTACTGACAGAACGGCAGTCTTCCTTGTTTACATAGGCAGACCACCGTTCTGCTTGTATCCTAAATGATCAGCGGACATCGAGTCTGCCGGACTCAGTGATTGGCTCCTGCTGTGTCCAATCACAGCGGGAGTGGGCCGTCGGCGGTGCGTGTGCGTGCCTCAGACCTGGAAGTGCAGGATCATTTACTAGGTACGTGATTCTGCACAGTAGAGTTGTCTTGCCGCCATGTATAAACAGTATATGGTTGGCAAGAGGTTAATGGCCAATGAAAACATTAACCTTTCAATTTATCGTTCATTTGGCAGATGTTTTTCAAACTTGTCCTCTTTTAGCTCAAAAACGTCACAACCGATTACCAATTTGTGCCCATTAACTAGCCCAAGAATAAACAAACTTTACAAACGATAGATTTTCAATTTTTTTTTGTCTAGTACATGGGCACCATTACTTCGCTATGAAATCTTAACAATTATTAATATATACAATCTTACCAGCTACCACAGAAGCACTGGCTTAAAGCCCAATGTCTGCCAAAACTTTTTTTTTAGTTCTGACAGTGCAGGAAGTCAAGGACAATCCCCAGTGGGGAAAGACTGCAATTTTATTTTATTTTTACTTTTTTTGTAAAATAGGGTAGGGTTAATCCTTACCAAGTAATCTGTCACCGTGAAAACTGCTCCTCACATTCCCTGTCCTTCTGTCATATGGTGTTATAGACAGCAGTATAAAAAAAATTAACAAAAATTAACTTTTGCCATGTACAGTATGGATAAAGCTCAAAAAAGTTTTGGATGCAGCTGGTCTTTAAAGTAGAATGAAAACAACAGTTTTTTTAATACTGTGCAGGATTTCCCCTTACTTTCTGTCCTAATGATGGGTGGTCAGTGGTGTAGTAAGTGAGAGAAAATCTCCCCAATAAAACATAGGTAGCAATAAAAATCTGACATGCTCTAATCCTTCCTAACGCAATACAAAAAAAGTTATGGTAGATTTCCATTTCAAGAGCCCTTTGCTTTAAGGCATCCATTATTTCTCAATGTAATCAATATATGTTCAACAATAGAACTTGTTGGTGTATACATTATAATTCTAATGTTAATATACTGTACTGTAGCATTGCCATTGTATATTATGTATTGTGCAGTACACAAAACAATGGTATAATTAACTGAGCACCAAACTGTTTTGTGCATTTGAGGGAGGTGGGTGGCAACCGGAATACATCTGTTTGCGGTGTTTTGAGCCTTTCTTCCCCTTGTTTTTTTTGGATTTCTTTAAACTTGATTTCTTTGCTTTATTACTGTCCTTGTACCATGGACCCCAAACTCCACCATTAAGCTTAGGGTTACTTCTTGGATCCTTTGGGGGATAACGCACTGGAACTGCAGATTTATTGAACTGTGCAAGTTTTCTAAGTAACTGCTTTACAACCTCTGGGTACTTTTCTGATAAATCAACTCTTTCATAGGGGTCAGCTGTTATGTTAAATAGCCACAGGGACTTTCCACTTGAGAGAGAAACCCGCTCATTGTGCCAACGGCTGAGTCCAACATTGGTGAAACTTTGTGGAGGCACCCAGTCTCCATAACCAGGATTTCCAGTAAGCAATTTCCAGTGGTTCACCCTAATAGCAGATTGGATGGCAGTATTCCAAATACCAAATCCAGCTGCCCAAGAACCATTTCTTGCTTTGGTGTACATAGGATCTATATTGTGCAGAATGTCCACTCTTGGAGAAGGCATTTTTTCACTTATTGCTTCCCATATGTCATATCCATCTAAGTGCATGTCTTCATCTATTTCTCCACCAGCCAAAGTAACTAATGTGGGAAACCAATCTGTTATATGTATGAGTTCCTTACACACATAACCCTTGTGTTTAAAAAGTGGGCTGTGCACAAAACCAACAGCTCTTATACCCCCTTCCCAATATGTGCCTTTGCTACCACGCAAAGGCCAGTTGTTACCACCTGCCATTGGTTGCCCACCATTATCTGATGAATAAATAAGTACACTGTTATTGTAGAAGCCATATTTTTTCAAAGCGATGGTAATATTTTTGATTGCATCATCTAAACATGACAACATTGCAGCATATCGTCGCCTATTTACGTTAGTAATGGATTTATAATTTTCTAGATAAGTTCCAGGAGCTTGTAAAGGTGAATGCACCGCTTGATAAGCTATGTAAAGAAATATAGGTTTCTTAGGATTGTGACTAGCCAATATGTTCTGCACTCGTTGGGTGTACATCTCCGTGGAATAAATACCGTGATCATGATCCCATGCTGCATTATCATTCTCATATAGGTCATATCCACAAGTTCCTGGGCTGTCACATTTATAATGATTGTAGTAATCTCCACTGCCCAAAAGCGATCCAAAGAAAGAATCAAATCCTCTATGCGTTGGCATGCATTCTTTACGATAAAAGCCTAGGTGCCATTTCCCTACCATATGTGTTGCATAGCCAATGTCCTTTAGTCTCTGTGGCAAAGTCAGGTTGTCCAGAGGTAGACAGTTTGGTTGAGAAGGCCTTATTATAGAATGCTGGAGACCTGTGTGAATCTGGTATCTGAAAAAAGAGAAACATACATTAGGTAAATATTGTTATCATTTTTCATTTTTGTTTTGTTTAACTGAATCATTGCCCAGTTTTTGGACATTTGAGTATTTACAAGGTGTTAACATGCAGTAAATGAGATCCTAAAAACAAGCTCCTAGTGACCTCTGTAGCCACAGTCACTGTAAAAAAAAATGATTTCTGAAGCACTTATCTGAAACACAAAATGCTTATTTTGGTTTGGATATAGTGGGGAAGGGTTAGAACCCATGTTAGTTTCTCTTTTCTTGCTGCTTGTATGCCAGTGACCAATGTCACTGGGACTAAAGCGAGGGAAAATCATTAAAATTTTGTGTTACCACTACAACAGAAATAGGAGTAAAGATCTCAAATGGGGGCATTTGTTTTCCAAGAGATTTACCTCACGTTGAAGCGGTTTCATCTCACTTCCTGTTGTGTGTACCAGACAGGAATTGAACACAGATGAATAAAACAAAAACAAAAAACTGACAGGGATTTTACCAATTCCATACTCTATCCAAAATGGAAGTTTGGCTTTAGATTTGCTTCAAGTTTTATGTCTCTGTACCTCAGCTCACCTTGCTTCTCTCTCCCAGACCACATGCTCTGTGTTTACAATAGAGATTTGACAGCTGGAAGGTTGCTGGAAGGTTACTGCTGGGAGAAGGGAGATGGGTGAGCTGAGTTGCTGAGAGAACCATTTCAATCACTTCAATGAGAAATATGATAAAGAGTAGACTGCCAAAGGTACCAACATCCAATTAATACGGTCAAAATTAAAAAAAGGTGCCAACACAGTACAACAATATATAAAAACATAAGTTGTATTGTAACAAAATTAATAAAATCACAGTTTTCAAAGAACGAAGAGAAATATTTTGACGCACATTGTACATAGCAAACCCTAAATGCCTCCCATGACAGCAATTTATGACCATACAAAATATGTATATAGAGTTCTTAGTTCACTAGGTAGTTGTCCATCCTGGGCAGGCAGTTGCTAAAATCCTCAACATGTTACGCGGGAATGACCCACTTCTTCAGGAGATAAGGGGAGCAAATCACAAAACTCCAGCACCAACCAAAGGAATGCACAGAAGTCAGGCTAAATGCGTGTGTCAAAAACACTCTTGGGTTTGTTGTGGGAATAAAAAAAGGTGGCAAATGCACCACACGAAAGGCTGAATATCACCACCTATTCCAATCAGCCAAATGGCAAAACATATCTAATAACAGGCAGCAGCCATGTGGATCTAAACATGTCACAAAATCCAGTGTGGAAAATGCCAAGCCATCCGAGTGGTGGCTTGGCGTTTTCCACACTGAATTTTGTGGCATGTTTCGATTTTGTGACTTGCTCCCCTTACCTCTGAAGAAGCGGGTCATTTGCACGCAGCATGTTGAGGATTTGAAAAACTGCCTATCCAGGATGGACACCTACCTAATAGTTCTGGGATTCCTTCCACCACATAACCAACTTCCTGGAATCGAGTGATGGACTGTAATGGCTGGAGATGGTGTTCCCAATGACAATCACTGCTGACAGCTTACCCTAGATCTTCAGATGTGCTTGTTTTACACTGGCTGAATGTAAGTTGCAAATTGTTTGATTTCAATACATTTACCCTAATGTCTGCTCTTAGAGGCGCCTCTCCTTCACTTTTTTACAAGTTTTACTCACTACAAGCGGTGTGATACTAAAGGATGTAGTGGATATCTAGTTGCTGGTGAGAGTAACCACAGTGTCCAGTGGAGGATCAGGTATCCTGGCACACGCAGTAGTGTTGGATACCAGGAACACCCACAGTTTTTCAAGAGATAGCATCTTTTATAGGATGCTTGTAATTTTATTATTTAACCCACCATTGGGGATTATTTAAGGTTACTTAGAAGCCACACTAATCATTTGTATGAGTCCATATCACCAGTATAATGCAGTACAATAAAGCCGGCCATAGATGGTGTTTTTTTTTTCCCTGCAGCCCTTGTTTTGCTTGATTCCTCATCAACACAGTCAGTGTTGACAGGAGAATCCCTCCTACTGACCTATTGTGTTCTCCCGATGGTTGCGGCATGAGGCACTGTCCCTGCTGAGGAGAAGACAGTGATTATTGCTAGCAGCTATAGCTGCTGGCAATAATTGCATGATAAAATCCAACAGGCTGTCTGCACCCAAGTTGATCGATTGATCAACTTGGGTACAATCAGCCTGTCCATACATGGTTTATATGTTGGCCGGTCCCTGCTGAACCTGCCAGGATTTGAACCGTCTATGGCTGCCTTTGCTTTGAAAGTATGACGTGAGTGTTAAATAAGATGCACACATTTTACTTCATCTATTTTAATGAATAACATGGATTGCACATTAAATGCAGTCAATGGTGCTAACTCGATTTCATAGCTCTCCAATGCCATAGATACAAACCATGCTATAGCCAACAAATTCACAAATGTTAAATGGTAAGTAAAAAAGATCTGGACAGCAATCACCATATGGTTAGTTTTAGCGTTTCAAGTATAAACAACACAAAAACAATACAGCTATGTGGATACCACAAGATTAGTACTTTAATAACAAAGTATGACAAAAATGCAATCACTAAAAGTCACAGAAAACAATTAATCTGCACAGCTGTAAGGACCAGACCTAGTAAGCTAGGCTAATTTGAACTCAAGCATTTCATCACTCAGATCCATCAATTCTTTATATCTGTAAGTCCATATGCGGACCATCAATCCTTTGTATCTATAAGTCCATATGTGTGCACTGCTTATCTTCTGGGAGGCAGAGGTCACAGACTATAGGACATCAAAGGCCAGCTCTGCTATGTGGAAGTACATGTTCAAGAGCCTCCCTCTTTGTTAGCAATGAGACAAGAGCCATGTAGTGTAATAGCAGACAGCTGTGTTAACTAGCCAGAAAACCTTTAATGTGATAATAATTTTGAAGCTGAACTGCACATAAGATAGAATGCCATATAGTTCACTTGTCTTTTTAAGAAAAAGGCTCTTGGAATACAGATTAGAATTCTGCCTTGACATCAGCCTCCTGTATTTTACTGTACAGCAGCACTCCAAATCAATCAAACTGCAGAGTAGATTTCCTGACAATAAAATATTCAGAGGGAAGGGGAAAGCATTGTGAGCAGAGGGATGGTATCATCAGTTTGCTGTTGCTCTTTGATAGTTCAATCTGAAGGCATGTTCTTGACCAAGTTGTAGTGCTGCTGCTGCAGTGTAGGTTAAGCACCTTGATGAGCTTTTAGGCTCACATAATTAGGTACCTGGAGTAGAAGACTAGCTGTACAGAATTACTAATCCTTTGGCAGGTAAAATATACCTCCCAACTTTAAAACAAGACCCTTAACGAGATGGCAAAAGGTGGGTATGGTTTAACAAAAAATAATATTGGGTGTGACCTAGCAGTATGTGCTTAAAAAAAAATCTATCTGAAAAGATGATCACTGAATGAGAATTATAAATTATATTTGATGTAAATCATGCTAAACATAAATTCTGTAAGATGATTTAAGTGATATTTATGCCATACAAGTAATAATATTAATAATAATAATAGAGACAATAACATGTATAATAGTAGAGCAATACAAATATGAAGAAATTACCTCCTGTAAATAATCCATTACTATAATAATAGAACCAACTGATAAGAACTACAATAAACTTTTGTTCATCTGCCAGATATGCAGAACCAAAAAAATTGCAGGTTTTTGTAAAACCAAAAAAATTGAATGGAGCCATGTATAATATGATCTGCAGATGATTATCCATGTGAATGAATCGGGAACCCTGCTTACTAGTGGTAGTGAGTGGACTGGTGCCAGTGTCACACAGGGGTTGATTTACTAAAACTGGAAAGTGCAAAATCTGGTGCAGTTGTTCACGGTAGTCAATCTGCTTCTAATTTCAGCTTGTTCAGTTAAGCTTTGACAAAAAAAAATAAAGAAAGCTGATTGGTTTCTATGGAAAGCTGCACCACATTTTCACTCTCCAGTTTTAGTAAATCAACCCCACTGAGTAAGATCTGGGGGGGGGGGGGGTTGGAGAAAGGGTTGTTTCTGCATGTGCAGTGGGTATGGTAAGCAGGTCACTTAGGGCCAAACATTTCTGTTTGCCAACAGGATGGTGATACTGCTTGACAGTGGGAAAATCAGATTCTCACTGATCATCCAGACGTCTAAGCAGAATTAACCCTTACAGCATTGGTGGCAGCAGGTGGAGTGTGATGATCATCTGAGGTAAGTGAATCGTGTCTGCTTTGTTGACGCTGTTCTTCTTGCCTTGGCTCTGACAATACCGCATCCTTGTAATTGTAGAGAGGTTAATTGGAAACTGCCTTTTTCCTCAGGATGGGGAATAGAACTGATAAAAAGATTAAATAATTACTCCAAAATCATAGATGGAATTATGGAAAAGAACTCTGTAGATATCAAACTGTTAAGTTTTGAACAAAGGGCTATTCGTAAACAACTAGATATACATGAATCCATGAAGTGCTGCTCTGACTGGACTCTGTGACGTAACGGAGCTCTATGAGTGCTGCACATGGATTCATAATACCAGTATTGAAGTTCTGGATTACTATAATATAATTGATAAACACCAAAAGGAGGTGTCAAACCTCCAAGTTGAAGCCAGAGATATTGCCAAAAGTGGATGGAACCCCTTCAAGGGACTAGGAAGTTTTGGTGATTTTTTTTGGTTACATTTTCTCTTTATTTTAATATATATTTTAATATATATCTTTTAATGTGCCTTGTTTTTATCCTTGTTATATATATATTGTTCAAGCTTATTCAATGTATCTGTAATTATACATCGCAATGGAAGGATTCCACACAGAGAATATTAAGTAATCATGGTGAAATCACTTTGTGATTTAAGAGGGGATTGAAGGGTGAGAAAGAGTTAAGAAGACTGAAACATTAAATAGCTGACAAAGGAATATCTTTGTTTTAGGGTCTTCCTAAGTGGGTTCCGGTAAGAACTGGTTGTGAAATTATGTTTTCAGACAAAGTCAACCATTAGCATCCCATGACCTATGAACTAGTTTAAACTACATGTGTAAGGTGTCACGCTGTATAACTTGACCCCCCCATATGTGTCACGTGACTCTCTTTTTATTCCAGTTTGCATATAAACTCAGCTCACGCTGCCAATAAACAAAGCATTCTTTGAAACAACTCTCTTGTCTTCATTTGAATGTTTCCGGGGCTCTGACAGATTCTCACTGATTGTCCGGATGTCTAAGCAGAATTACCCCTTACAACTGGGATTTTTGTTAAAATTGTGGGACAGTTTTGCTGGGATGATGGGATGATTAGGTGGTATGGGTAAAACAGTTACTGTATATGTATTTAACTATTTGCCTGGAGGTCAGCTTTAATAGGAATAGGAACAGGATTTCATGCATTTAATACATAACATCATGCTTATCTTGATAAACTATTCTAAATAATTCATAAGGAATTACTATAATTACCATTTTTCTATTATGCATGAACAGCACGAGACCAATTATTTTGCTAGACTGGTAAAAAACTGCCCTGTTGCCCTATGTCTATTATGGTTAAAGGAATATCATTCAAAGTATGCTGTCTTAAAATAGTGTATATAGCTCCTGGTAACTATACAGTATATCAGGCAGATAAATATAGAAGCAAAAAATACGATAAGAACCCTATAAAGAGAATGTATTTCACTATGCGCACATTAAGCCTCGAAGCAAGAGCGAAGTGTAAAGTGCAGTAATCAATTACAATCAATCAGAATGCACCTCAAAGTGATTTAATGCCAGTAAGTTTGAATTGATTGTGGTTCATTTCTGCTATCTGCCATCATTCTCCACTGCTTTATTAAATGAGTCTGAATGTTTATTCTTTTTATAATACCTATGTTTATTACTTAAAATAGTTATAATGACAATATAGAGTTCACATGCTACCTGTCTGCTATACAAAGTGTGGGGAAATAAGCTCCAATGCTTTGCTGGGAGACACAAGAAGAGACCCAGAGAAAGGGAGGGGGTGGGTGGAGTTCTGCAGTCCAGCAGGCAGGGCTGACAATATGGCTTGAGATTTCACTGCAGCAAAGGCCTCTGCATATGTTTTGACAAAGCTATTTTTATAACGAATACTTATATTGTGAAGAAATAATCAGATTTTATTATATTGAAAATTATTATATTGATGATTTGAATAAAAAATCTTTCGACCACCTTAAAAGTCCCAATTTAGTATTTCTACCTTATTAGTCAAAACAGGAAGGTAGAACCACACTGTATTTCTGGTGGGCCAACAGGTATTTTTCTTTACTTGCAGCATTTTTTAATGGGAACACATAACATGTGTTGGAGAGATGTTATGAATGTGTTTTTCCCCTGAAATATGCTTTAATTCCCTTATAGCAGTGGTTCTCAATCTCACCCAACAGGCCATGTTTGCAGGTTTTCCTTTATCTTGCACAGGTTCTTTAAATCAGAGTCAATGGCATGGTATTTTGCACAGCTATTTTATCTAAGAGAAATTCCCAAAACATGGCCTGTTGGGGGTACTTGAGGACTGAGATTGAGAACCACTACCTTATAGGATAGAACTTTAACCTCTTCATGCAGTGACATATTAAGTATGTCTTAAGCGTTGAAAATCTGGTCAAATGTGGAAGAAAAATATATGGTAAAGCATAGCTAAAGATTTATTTAAGTGAAGTTACTTATGGCTGCCTTGATCCCCCTTTGACTCATTTGTTTACTTTTCTAAATCCACCAGGTATTTTAGTTGTACTGGTGAAATAAGATTTAACATATGCTGTGTGCAGAAAGAAGTCACCTCTGAACCTTGGCTAGTCTCTGACATAACTCCATTGTGCCTAATATTAAATCCAGACTTGAGTTTAACATTAAGCACTTTAAAACCTAGCCAACTCAGTGGCTCACAAAAATTTACCAAATTTTGATTCATGTGATACAGTATTTCCCAGAACAATCATTGTCTTAAACCATGTAATGATATTTTATTCTTTGCAAAAAATTCCATTGAAGAGACAGAATAGTGTACAGACATAGGCATATCATACTATCCCTTATTAGGGGCAAGGCAAACAACAATTCTGTATATATATGTATATATATATATATATATATATATATATATATATATATATATATATATATAGATATCTGAGTGTACAACATCAAAGTACATTTGAATTTTCTCAATAATGAGATACCAATGTCATGACATTATTGACTGAATCTGACTTAGATTATAGGAAAAAAGACTAGCTAAAATAGACCATATAATCATATTTTCAGGGAATTTCACAGACCGAAAGCATAACTTTATGGCTGATATTTTCAGATTTGATTGGCTATCATTGTTAATAACCTGCACTGTAAAGATGTATGTGAACTTCAAGACTAGTGTTTTCTTTTTTTTTCCATAAAGATTTTCTTTTTATTAAAGATAATGCAAGACATAACAGAGGTAACGATACAGAAGATTAAGGCTCCAACTGGAGTGCTAACAAAAAGCATACAATCACCTATTATTACAAAACTCAATGTCTAAATGCTCGTCGACATTCTCAATTAGACCAGATCTATAGATCGCATTTAAGCATTCTTAATTTATAAGGTTTATTTGTGGTAAGATTTATGCCTATCAGCTTATCTATATCTTACAAAGTTGAGGCCTTTAGTTTGTTTTACAACTCGCTATCTGTATGTCTGTTCTTCAGAAAGGGGCGGACCAGGGGGCCAGCTATTAGGTCGGCCCCTCACTCCATACCCTCCGCGTGTTCTTGGGTGGTATATATCAGCTCCTCTATCCCTGCAATGTGGTTAATGCGTGATGTCCATTCTTTCATTGATGGAATTGAAGTGGATTTCTGGTGAAACGATAGGCATAGCCTAGCAGTGTTTATCATATGCATAGCCACCGATTTATAGTATCTTTCTTGGATATTTTGGAATGGTGAAGAAGGTACTGTGCTGGCGCAAATTCCAGGGGAAGCGAAGAGACCGCAGTCATTGCATCGTACACCTTTCACCAATATGGCTGAATCTGAGGGCATTCCCACCATACATGAAGGAAGGTACCAAGATCTTGGCCACATTTCCAACAATGGTCGGAGACCGAGGGTATGAACTTATGAAGTAATTCCGGTGTTTTATACCATTGTGTCTTAATCTTATACCCATTTTCCTGAGTATGGACATTCAGTGATCCTTTATGAATGTATAGGTGAATGCACTCCCAGCTGGCTTGCGGTATTTCAATGTTTAGTTGCGTCTCCCAAAAATCATGTTCTGTTTGCAGGGTAACATGGAGGTATAAAGTATAGAGATCACGTGTCCCTGAGGAGGGGGACCTGAGCACAGCGACTCGAAAACAGTAGGGTTTTTTGTGAATTTTTCCCTAAACGCTGGGTTATCTAAATAGTGTTTGAGTTGTAGATATGCCCAAAATGGGAAGGATTTGATCAGTGATAGGGCTGCAAGCTCTTTCTGGTTGAGGAACCTGCCCCTGAAAAAAAAATGTTTGCATCTCTGCATTTCAGGCCATTCCGCAGACATTCCCATCTCAGGCCATTCGGCAGACAGGTAGGTCTTGGCTAACCCTGGAATGAAATTTGGGTTTCCCTTAATAGGGGTAAGGGCACATTCTTTGGTAAAAATTGCATGGGCCTTACAGGGTTGCGTTAATGAGAGGGTGAGAATGTATGTCAGGTGGTACATGTTTTTTGTCCAGCCAAGGAACTGAACTGAGTTCGGCTCCAGCAATTAAATTCTCCAAGAGTACCCATCCCTTACACCGGGTGTGAACCTTCCAATCCACTATCCGGGCTAGTTGGGTGGCCCAGTAGTATCTCTGTAAGTCAGGAAGGCCAATCCCACCTCCAGATTTTGGCAGCACCAGTTTGTGCCCCCTTAGATCCCCATAGGAAGGTCCTACACATTTTTTTGTAGGCCGCAAAGAAAGAGGGTGGCAAACAGATTGGATAGTCTGCATTTTATACAGAATGCGAGGGAGTACCATCATTTTTAGGATGGAGGCTCGTCCAAACCAGGAAATGGTGGGCTCATTCCACCTAATAAGGTCTTGTTGTAAATTTTTCAGTTGTGACATAAAGTTTTTGTTGTATAAGTCTGCTAGCCTACTGGGTAGATGAAGTAGGTGATGGTGTCTGTCTTCCAGGAGAAAAAGAATAGTGTTTTTAATAAAATTAAATTATATATATATATTAAAAATGATTGCTCTTTATTACACATATCTGGGTTTTATAAAGATATAAACAAATCCTCAACCTTTCAACAGAGCATTAGGCAGGAGCCAGCAACCTACAGCACGCATGTTGATTTTCAGTGTCCCATGGAAGTTCCACTGCCACAGGCTGTCAATGATAGCTCACCTACGCCCTACCACCTGTTATGTCACTGACATTCAGGTGTTGGCTCTTCTCTGGTGGCTGTAAACATTGGTGCACGATTCATGAAGAAGCCCCCCACCTACCTTCTTTCTTCTCCTAGTGGAAATGCCAGCTGTAGCTGTCATGCACGTAAAACCCCTGTCTTTCTGGTGGTGCAGGATTTGTGGCTGATCTCAGGTGTGGAGGTGTATGAGTTGGGACTGATCTGTGGTGTGAAGATGCAGGAATTGGGGCTTATCAAAGGTGAGAAGGTGCAGGAACTGGGGATGATCAGTAGACTGAAGGTGCAAAATTAGGGCTGATTAGTGGACTGAAGATGAATAGGTTTTGTGTCTTTGCCAGTTAATAGTTCATGAATTTAACTTGCCTTTAGTAGTACAACTATGAGTGCAAAAATTAAAAACAAACTATACTGCTATGGCATGCTATTATCCACTAGCATGTTAGTTGTCTAATGCTTGTAAATTGATACTTGATGTGGAAAAGTTTGTTGACCTCTGGTGTAGGGTGATATATAGGCGGACCCAATCCGTCTGCTGGTGTGAAAGGGGCCAAAGAGTCTTCAGCGGTTTTATCTTCTGTGTACGGCAGTAAAGAGAGACAAGTATTCTGATAGCAGTATGAAAGTACGTCTGACGCTAGTACAAGGCGCCCCCCGTATATACATTTGTTAGTAAACAATATTCAATTAAACAATATCTTTCAATCAGTGTGTAGGCTCTCTCATTTAAACTAAATTGATTGTTCAAAACCATTTCAGTTGTTATGACACAACAGTAAATTAAAATAAACTATAATGGTTTCTGGTATATTTTCTTTTCTTATTTAAGGGTATTTAAAGTAATATATTATTTCAGTTTTTTCTTTGCATAAAAAAACCCTTGTTTTACAAACAAGCATTTAATATAAAGTATGCATAGGACCAATGGTTATCAGAGTATGATGATGTTTCTGAAGAGAAAGCCTAGTAGAAGCTGTGCCTTTCCATTTCCCATTCTTTAAAGGGGTTTGTATGTAGCCTTCTATGCACAGGCAGGGACAGAGATGTAGCGATATAACTGCTGTCACCCATTTGTTTATGGGTCTAGATTGGCGGTTGAACTTTTTAGCTCTGTGAAAATGTTTTTTAAGGAAATCGTGTCATAGCCTTGGTTTGGCAAGCAGAAAAAAAGGAGAAATGGACATACAATATATTTATATTCCATGGAAAAAAATGGTTGAAATGGCAGTGGGGTCCATTTCAGATAATGCACCTCATCCCAAATTTTATAACAAAGGTAAATGGATGGAAGGAGCGGGATTATTGCGGTGCAAAAATAATCAATGAAATAATAATATTACAGAAGTACATACAAAGTTTATTATCACATAGCATAAATAAACGACCAGGGTTACACAGTACAAATTGTTTGATTAAAAGAGGGTTCATTTAGAGAGCACAATCGATTATATTGTAAGGCCAGATGGTAGAAGGCTTTGATGTGCTGACAGGGCAGATCTTCCCTACATGTTTCGCCATAACAATGGCTTCCTTAGGGAAAATAGGATATGACCAGTAGTGAAAAAACGTAGGCTCCCATTGTGTATTCGGCGCATGCGCAGTGGCCGTCTCATGTCCGCTCTCGCTCGGCGATGACGTAGGCACACCGAGAAGGTGGGGGGGTATAAATAGCACCTGAACCAGATGCTTTCTGCTGGTTCCACGGAGGCACTGTATCTGTGACTCAATTGTAATAAAGGTTAGTATTTGGATAAGGGACAGCTTGCTCCACACTTTCCCTCCTAGTCTGATGAAACATTTTACCTGAGTGCTTTCTTTCTTCCTTTTCTCTTATTACTCTTTAGGGCTTTCCATCTGGTGTACCATTTCTGATCTGGAGTCCACTAGTTCAGGCATTGCTCCTGCGCTGGTGAGTAGTGATGGACGAACATCTAACGGGATGGAACTGCAAACGCGCACAAATGTTCGCGAACCTACGGTTCGCGGCGTGTCCCATTCATTTTAATGGCAGGCGAATATTAAAAACCTCCAGGTCATATTTGCAGCCACAAAATACTTACTAGCTGTGCACACATAGTCCCACAACATGGACACTGACATACCAGAAGTATTAAGCGAATCTGGGATCGACAACGACAAGCATTCTTTTTTATCTGTGAAATTTTACTTTTTTCTAATTGCGTTTTGTCACTCTTTGTAGTATCGCTGCGGAACCGCTCAGCAGTCACAATGCTGCACAGTAGAAATGCACTATACTATGCTTTCTATATTTGAAAGTATTTTATACGTGTATTGCACCCCTATATACTACACACCAAATAGTACACCTATACCAGCCATTAAAAGGACTTTTGTGGACCTATATTCGTTAGCGTTTTGTGTCGCTACAGTCTGTCCCTACGACACACAGCAACCTCTCCCTACACTGACAAAAGAGCTGCAGAACCGCTCAGCAGTCAGAATGCTGCGCAGTAGAAATGCACTATACTATGCTTTCTATATTTGAAAGTATTTTATACGTGTATTATACCCCTATATGCTGCACACCAAATAGTACACCTATACCAGTCCTTAAAAGGACTTTTGTGGACCTATATTCGTTAGCGATTTGTGTCGCTACAGTCTGTCCCCTGCGACACACAGCAACCTCTCCCTACACTGACAAAAGAGCTGCAGAACCGCTCAGCAGTCAGAATGCTGCGCAGTAGAAATGCACTATACTATGCTTTCTATATTTGAAAGTATTTTATACGTGTATTACACCCCTATATGCTGCACACCAAATAGTACACCTATACCATTCCTTAAAAGGACTTTTGTGGACCTATATTCGTTAGCGATTTGTGTCGCTACAATCTGTCCCTGCGACACACAGCAACCTCTCCCTACACTGACAAAAGAGCTGCGGAACCGCTCAGCAGTCACAATGCTGCACAGTAGAAATGCACTATAATATGCTTTCTATATTTGAAAGTATATTATAAGTGTATTACACCCCTATATACTGTTCACCTATACTAGTCCTAGTATTGATTACAGACTGTCCCTGCTCCACACAGCAACCTCTCCATACACTGACAAAAGACAGCTGCAGAATCGCTCAGCACTGCAGTCACAATGCTGCCCAATAGAAATGAACTATAATATGCTTTCTATATTTGAAAGTATATTATAAGTGTATTACACCCCTATATACTGCACACCAAACAATAGTACACCTATACCAGTCCTTAAAAGGACTTTTGTGGACCTAATAGCTAGTGATTACAGACTGTCCCTGCTCCACACAGAAACTTCTCCCTACACTGACAAAAGACAGAATGTAAAATGGCAGCCAGATCAGATGTTTCAATTGGCTGTCCTGTACCACATGATGGATATGTCGTGGGTCAAAGTTCTTCACAATGTAAAAGAATATGGCGGCCGTGAACAGCGCCATATGTCCGCCGGTTTGGCGAATAGCGAAAGCGAAAAGTTTGCTGCGAACCGACCGCGGGGGGCGAACCGCAAAGCCATCTCTACTGGTGAGATTCATGGTGTATCTAAATCACTATTGACTCACCTTTAACTCCTACTGGGTAAGCAGCTTAGCAATTCTTTGCTAAATATTTTATGCAGTGTTTATTATTCCGTTTTGTTATTTTCTTATTAGATTAAAAAACCTTTGTCATATTCTCATCGGTACCCGTGAACATGTTTCGCCAATCATTGGCTTCTTCAGGGTACGAACTCCCCTAATGACCCTGAAGAAGCCAATGATTGGCGAAACATGTTGGTCGTTCAAACTTGAGATCGAACCGTACCCATGCCCCATATCCCCCTTTGGCACCCCCATTATGTGCTGAACAAACTGCTAGACTATGTTTGCTTGTTTCAGCCAATGATGAGATCCCATTTTCCTCTTTTTCCATCACTGGGCCTCATCACTGCCTGATCCACCCTTTTTTATTTACATTACCCATTTTGCTTTGTAAATTTCATATCGTCTTACATGTCCTTTGTATTAAATAAATGTTTACTCTTTTTTACAAAAATCACGAGTATTTACCTTTACTATATTAGTACCGTTACAGTCCCCTTTGTCTATCCCCCCCCCCCCCCCCTCCCCATACACCATTTAAACCGGGATGAGGTACACCCTTCAGTGAGTTTTCCAGACCCATCTACCTATCTGTACTTATGTACATTTTCATTAAATTTGCAAAGATTTCAAACAAACTTCTTTCACGTTGTCATTAAGGGATATTGTTTGTAGGATTTTGAGGAAATTAATTAATTTAATCCATTTTGGAATAAGATTGTAATATACCAAAATGTGGAATAAGTGAATACTTTCCGGATGCAATGTATATACACTGTATATTTGCGTTGTCTTTCTGAATGTATGAAACAAGGAGAAAAGTTCCTAAATATAACATGTTTGTTTCCTTGTGTTGAAAGTATAGATGCCTTTCTTGTCCTCTGTCTTTAATATTTTATGCTTTCGATTAAAAAAGATAAACCTCTAATTTTAAGAATAATTAGACAGTAATTAGAAGTCATTTCCCACAAAGGAAACATTATGCACTGGAAATGCTAATAGCTTGAAGCAATTAGGACATTTCTTATCATTTGTATATCAAAGTGCAGTTAGCTACATTCACACACGAAACATCTCTACATCTCAGCTCTGGGTGGCACCAGCTGTGGGAATCTGGCACTTCTGCCCATTATTTTGCTTTTCTTAGAGAAGCTGCTTCATCAATCTGTATAATATTTGAAACAAAAGCGTCAAGCTCCTGCAGCACCTTGTCATGAGCTAGCTCCCATTTTACACCCCAAGCGACCAAACCAATTTTTCCAAATGCACTGATAACATGTACACGATCTGAAAATTGACTGAAGACCTCCAAATAATATAATATCTGAAAGTACCCATAGATTTAAAGGGTGGTCTTTTTAGCACATGTCCCATAATGCTTTAACAAAGGTTAATCGTAATTACTTTTCAATTAAAAATACATTACTATATATGCAAACAATATGATCTTCAGAATTCCAGTTATTTATAAACGATAAACTTGCATGCTTCTGAAGCAGTCAGATCAAAATAAAGAAATATAGAAGAAATAGAAAATATATGAAGGCATAGTGAACTAATGGTCAGTGTTGGTCATCTTACTTTAAAAAAGTAATTAGTTAAGTTACAAATTACTTCTCCCAAAAAGTAATTGCGTTAGTAACTCAGTTACTACATTGGAAAAGTAATTAGTTACTCAGCAAAGTAACTGTGACTTTTTTTTTTTTTTGATATTCTATACGTGTAACTAAGGGGCGGGTCTAGTATTACTGTAAGCAAGGGGCGCATTTATTATTATTGTTATATATCGTGTAACCAAGGGGCTTCTCTATTATTACTCTAACCAAGGGGCAGATCTGTTATAGCATGTAAGCAAGGGGCGGGTCTATTATTATTACATTGTGTAAGGGGGGAAGGGTTGCAGAAGAGGTCGAATGTTAAATTAATGGGCAGGGCTCGATATATAACAATAATAATAAATGCGCCCCTTGGTTACAGTAATACTAGACCCGCCCCTTAGTTACACGATAGACGCCCCTTGCAGAGTAGCACGAGCATCGGGAGCGTACGGCATCGCCTCGTGCAATTACATGTTAACTGCGCCTGCGCGGTGTAGAGTTCACTCAGAGCTGTTTAGGTTGGGCAATTTTCGTAAGCTCCGTAGTCCTTCGTAGGTACCTGCGCAGTACAGGGGGTCCTTATCCGGCGGGGGAACTTTTTTGGCAGGTCACCAGAATTACACTACTGCCATCTAGTGGCAGTAGATGTAATTGAGGTAACTCCGCCCAAGTAATGGGAACTGCATTACCATGATGGGAAAAGTAATCAGTTAAGTAACTCCGTTTATTTTAACTCAGTTACTTACATCACTGCTAATGGTACACTCTAAACTTGTTTATAAACCCTTTGGGGTTTCTGGATACATAATTGTGTACATTTTACAAATAACAGAGCTTTTATATATGCCTGTTATATGTATGTTTTTTTAATTATTTCTTTTTTTAAATATTGTATTATAGTATTGCTTTACACTATAACTAAATGTCATACTGTAGATGTACCATACTGACATAACAAGTGTTGTTGCATTCAGGTAAATTCAGTAACCACATCCACGTAAGATAAATAATTTGACAGAAAAGAGTGCGCATTACAATGTAAGTAGTCAATAATATAAATCCCATCTTTTTTATTAGCTTTATTCCTGTTTTGTCCCCCCCCTTTTGAGAAATACTGGTAGGTCAACCGGCTTCTTCACAAACTCAAGTATGTGTATGAGTATGGTAGAAAATTGGATTGTGAGATCCCTAGGGGGATGGGAAATTATGCAAATAGATCTATGTACTATATATAGTGCTGTGTAATATGCTGATGTTAGAGAAAAAATGGAAATCTAATAATATTGTCAACTCTTTTTGTTGAGCTGACATGCCACTATGTAATGGTAAAAATGAGCTCTCCTTAGTGAGATTTTTGATTTACTGTACAGCCATCTTCTTTCAGGGAAAGTGTAGTGTAGGTTCAGCTAGGTTTTTACTGCTATCCGGAACTCCGATAAGACAGATTTCCCCTCAATTTCTATCCTGCTGACAACATTTAATAGACAGGAAGCTATGGGAACTCTTTAATAGCAGCTCTTGCAAACAGGGCCTTCCTGACTATCTTGTATTAAATTGTATTTTAAAGTGGTTGTAAACCCACTAAAAAACAAAACAAAAACAAAAAACAATACTAGCTCATTATGAAATACTCACCTGAGATCGAAGCCCCCGCAGCGGTCCTGGCACACTGCTCTGTCCGGCGACATGTCTCCCGGAGTTATTTCCGGGTATCACGGGCTCTGGTGCTGTGATTGGCCGCGATGACGTCACTCTCGCCCATGCGCGTGGGAGCCGCCGGTAACAGCACGTCAGCTGAAGCAACGGCACGTGCCGTTGCTTCAGTGCGCATGTGCCGATGACATTGGCACCTGCTGATACAGGTGATATCTCCTAAATGGTGCAGGTTTAGGAGATATCCATGGTAGCTACAGGTAAGCCTTATTATAGACTTACATGTAGTGAAAAGTGGTTGTAAAGAGTTTACAACCACTTTAACTGTACTTTGCTGTAAATGTACTGTCTTCCCTACTTTGTGAAACACTGAGTGATTTGTAAAGTTTGCATAATAAGGAGTGTTTTTTTTTTTAAATGCCTTTTTTTTAGCATAGAGGGAAGGATAGAACCCCTGGCAGATTTTTTCTTGTTGGCCCCCTAGTGCAGATTTGTCCTCACTTCCTGTCTGGTGAAGTTGTTGACAGTAGGACAAGTGAGAAAAAAGCTCTTTAACAGAGTCCAGAATAGCAGTAACAACCTGACAAGTACTACCCCCCCCCCCCCCCCCCCCCCCCATTCTATCAAATTAAATGTTTTGGCTGGACATATACTTTAATGTTGCAGTATGGTTCCTTCTCTTCTCTCCATGAATAGTGACATATTGCTTTCCTAAGACAATATGGATATAAATGGACCCCAGGTGTGTCCACTGTACAGAGACAGCGTTCTTCCTCACTGGACCCCAAGCTCTGGGACTCAAAACAGACCCTAGGGTAGCTATGAAGGCTTCATGGTACAGTCCTGATTGCCAGGTTTCCACTGCTGTCCTTTCTGAGCATGCAATCCTGTTTCTGACTGCAATAATCGAATTTAAAAACTGTACTTGCCTCAAATTAAAGCATTAAGTGTAATTTCTGTCTGCTGCTTTGTTTACACGCACAGGAACTTTTTTTTTTTTTTAACATAAACTTTTTATTTTATATTACAAGAAACAAACATACATTATCAGGTGTCAAAAAACAAACTTACAGACAGTCATCCTCATGGAAGAGCAGAATAAACAAGGATCCATTAAATCTGCAGCAGGTGTACATAGCCATTAAAGAGTGAGATCAAACATTCACAGGGTAAGTATGGGATCAACAGGTCGTGACCCCATGGGTCATCCTATGCAGAGACATATAGCAACTACCTACTTCAGTAATCAATCAATGGTCAAGTGTTTCGCCTCCACCCAATCCTCCCAAATCTTCCCAAATTTCTTAGGGCAATTCCTACCCAGGTATGTCATCTTGTAGAGTGGCAAAGCCGAGTTTATCAGTAATTGCCACAGTTGTTTGGTAGGGGGGAGGGCCTGGTTCCAGTGGAGAAGGATGGCCTTGCGTGCATACATGGTGGTATAAAATACAAATAGTTTCTTGCCCCAGGCAATTTCTAAGAAATCACATACACCCAGAAGGAGAGGTATCGGGCTGAACGGAACCGCCAGTTTCCCTATATTATTAATGTCTGCCCACACCTCCCTCCAGAAATCGACCAACCGAGGACAGGACCAGACTACATGGAAGAAATCTGCGTCTGGGTAGTCACATCTATGACAGGTGGGTGATCTGTCAGGATATATCCTAGCTAATCGTGCCGGTGAGTAGTATACTCGGTGGAGAAACTTAATCTGGGTGAACCTGTCTCTAGCCGATACCGTCAGGGGCAGGTACTGTTGGATACCCTCCTCCCAGTCCTCCGCAGTGAGCTCCCCAATGTCAGACTTCCATTGATTAAACAGCTGGGTCACTTTAGACGTGTCCTGCGTAGCCAGTATACTGTATAGGGTTGAGAGTGTGCGTCTCTCATCTTGTGAGCGTAACGCTTCCTCTAGTGGTGACCTCTCCAGGTTTACCGGGGCAGGGAATTGTGCCTGGTACACGCACAGGAACTTTAATGGCATCCCAGTATTAGTCAGTAGGGTTCAATAATGGGTTGGCCCACCCTTTACAGCTATAACAGCTTCAACACTTCTGGGAATGCTGTCCAGATGGTTTAGGAGTGTGTCTATGGGAACGTTTGACCATTCTTCCAGAAGCACATTTGTGAGGTCAGGCACTGATGTTGGACGAGAAGGCCTGGCTTGCAGTCTCTGCTCTAATTCATACCAAAGGTGGTCTATCAGGTTGAGGTCAGGACTCTGTGCAGACCAGTCAAGTTCCTCCACCCCAAGCTCGCTCATCTATGTCTTTATGGACCTTGCTTTGTGCACTGGTGCGCAGTCATATGGGAACAGGAAGGGACCATCCCCAAAGTTGGGAGCATGAAATTGTCCAAAATGTCTTGGTATGCAGACACATTAATGCCCCGAACACACGGTCGGAAATTCCGACCACAAAATCCGTCTGACTTATTCCGACAGACTTTGTCCGACACTGGTGTTGCATACACACGGTCGGACAAAGTTGTCGGAAAATCCGATCATTCTGAATGTGGTGAAGTTCGTTATGTACGACGGAACTACGTAGAGGCTATTAGCCAATACGTTTTGTCTTGTAATTTGATCTGAGCATGCGTGGCACTTTGTCCGTCGGAATTCTCTACACATGATCGGAAAAAGTCAGATCGGATTTTATTGTCGGAAAATTTGAGAGCAGGATCCGATGGAGCCCACACACAGTCGGATTTTCCGACAACATGGTCCGATAGGACATTTTCCGTCGGAATTTCCGACCGTGTGTACGGGGCATAAGAGTTCCCTTCACTGGACCTAAGGGGCCAAGCACAACCCATGAAAAACAACCCCACACAATAATCCCCCCTCCACCAAATGATTTGTCCTGACCTCAACCCGTTTTTTTTTTTTTTTGGGGGGGGGGGGGGGGGGTACTTGATATCTTTTTCCTTCATGTACAATTACAAAAAGAGGGCTCAGGATTAAGGCCACTTTCACACTGAGGCGCTTCTAAACTGCCAGTAAAAACACTGAGCACTTTTGAAGAGCTTTTCAGGCGCTTTTGAACAGCTTTCTATTCATTTCAATGGGGAGGGGAGTTTTTCACAGCCCTGCCAGCACACTGCCCCAGTGTGAAAGCGTTCATTGATTTTAATGGTAATAAGTTTTCGAGAGCTTTTTAGGTGCTGTTTTTAGCGTGAAAGCGCCTGAAAAGCGCCTCAGTGTGAAAGTGGTCTTACTGTTTAGTAAAAGTGTTAAAGTATGCTTCAATAGCTGCTCAGATGATAAACAAGAGTGTACAGCATCAGTAAGGGCAGCAATTGTATCCATAGGCTTGGATGAAATTTTAGTCAAAAGTATCTCATGCTGTCATAGGTATGCACAACCTATTGCATTAGAGTGTGTACCTCAAAGCTCAAACACATACACTATCTTGCCAAAAATATTGGGACACCTGCTTTTACATAAAGACATGGATGAGAGAGTTTGGGTTGGAGGAACTCGACTGTCCTGACCTCATCCTGATAGAACACCTTTGGGATGAACTTGAGCGGAGACTGCAAGCCAGGCCTTTTTGTCCACATCAGTGCCTGACCTCACAAATGTGCTTCTGGAAGAATGGTCAAATATTCCCATAGACACACTCCAAAACCTTGTGGACAGCCTTCCCTGAAGAGTTGAAGCTGTTATAGCAGCAAAGGGTGGACCAACTCAATGTTGAACCCTACGGACGAAGACTGGGATGGCATTAAAGTGTGCGTGTAAAGGCAGGTGTCCCAATACTTTTGGTAATATAGTATATGACTTGGTCTTAGCCTCTACTGCAGTACTAAAGAATAACTGGAAGCCAATTAAGTGTCCTGTGTGCAAATTTTCGGAAAAGGAACAAGTAGACAGGAGTGACAGCAGGCAGAGGAGTAGTGTCAGTATTGTAAACTTTATAGCTAAAAGAAAGGGGCCAATAAATGTGCCTCTTCAAAGTAAAATAAAAAAGTAAAAACCTTTCCTACTGTCTGCACCACCGAATGCTGCTGTAATGCAGAGAAATCGCTACCTGTAAACCCTTCAGAATTGGACACGTCCTACCATGTCATATTCCTGGTCCTCCGGTGCATTTTGTAGCTCCTTCTGATGACCCCTTTTTCTGCACAGGATACAGTTGTGAGTAATGACATAGAGACCAGGGGGAGGAAACAATAAATGCAGTTGGGGGATCAGTAACTGTTGGATTCTGAAATGTTTTCAGGTTGCTATTCCTCAGCACTATAACAGTGTTCGGCAGAGTGGGCATTGATGTGGCGGATAATTACCTTGCATTGGTTGTTCATTTATTGGTTGTTTTATTTTAAAAACATAGTTTCTTTAACTGTAACAGGGACATTGGTGTCATCCCTCTAGCTGGACTGTATTGCAGTAAGAAATGGAACTTGGACAGGAGGGGTGGCGGGAGCAGCATTTGCTAGAACCAATGGGCTGTATTTTCCTCCTGAAGCCACTGAATGTCGGTGGGAGGGAGAGGAGAAGACAGCTTTTAGCTGCTGCAAGTGGAGGAAAATACAGCCCATCTAGTATATTCCGCTCCCACTGAACAGGCCCTCTAGAGCATGGAAAAGGCGGCGCCCCTCTCAGTGAGGTGCGCGGAGCACATGAGGCGCATGCCCCCATAGTTTCAGCCCTGCAGGTACCTAGTGTCAGCAGTAACCAGGAGAATACACAGGGACTAGTGGGCAGCAGCCTGACCTGTAGCCAGTTTTATCCACGGGTGGTCAGAACACTAGCAGGAGGAACAAACAATATCAATGTACAACAACAGCATGTGTACCCAGATCCCAATCACTCACCTGCGGCCTCCACTTCCAGCCAGCAGTGCTGTGACATGTGTCATGTGCCTCGTGACCGGGGGAGGGGGTGGAACATTCCAGATAGTTCTAGGTTACTGGGAGGGCGAGTTGAACCGAGAGCTGTCATCGCATTCTAGAAGTTGCTGAGAAGCTGAGGAACTGTTTATTATGTCACATGGGAAATGGGGGAGGGGCAAGAGTCTGCAGAGCGCTCAGTGCATGCGAGCAGTGAATATGTGTAAGAATCTAAAGGCTGGGGAGTCAATGCTGTGTATAGGGCGGCATTTACTAGAAACGATAGGACTGTAGTTTCCTCCTCTTGCAGCAACTGAATTCTGGCGAGAGAGAGAGAGAGAAGAAACCATCTTTTAGCTGCTGCAAGAGGAGGAAAATACAGTAAATGCCCCTCACTGCCCCTCCTACAGCATGGGGGTGGTAGTGCCCCTCTTAATGTGGTGCCTGTGGCATATGTCCCCTGCCCCCCCTCCCCTGTTTTGGCCCAGGTTCCCACAACAGTGTATGTGACAGCAAGAATAGATATCAGACAGTGTATCTGATAATCATGGCGATCTTAATGGAAAGGCTGCTGGTTCTGTTTCACCATGCACAATAAAACTAAATTACATAAGGTCTGCAATACTCACCTCTTCTCCAATAGTCCCTCACCAGCATCTTATGCCAGGTTTCTTCCGAGCGCCTGGTCTTTAGCCATCTTGATTAGGGGACACAAGATAATGCAACTCTCGCACATGCACTTTCCATTGCCCACTCTCCCATTATGTTCAGTTATCAATGAACCAAAAGGTGGCAACTCTATATCAGGCTCTGAATAAATTGGAATTTTCCAGCTACGTAGATTTATATCAACAGACCTGTTTGTACTTCAATGTTTTAATCTAATGAGAGATATCTAGTAGACCTTTTTTTCAGAATACAATTCAGAAAAAGGCCTTATAGTTTTATAAGCGCCAGTCATGGTTATCTTTTGATTAAACACTGATGTCTGAGAACTGAGAAGGATGGAAAGATAACCTTGAATTTACACATACATACCAGTGGATACATTTAACCACAGGTGTACATGAACATATATCTTCACTTGCAAACACAAGGCAGAAGTAATTGCCTTGAAGCCTGGAGGGATTTTTCTCTTTTCCAGGGTGATGAATTCCAACTACTGTGTTTGGCTTTTTCTCTGGAAATCCCTTCATTAAAGCTCTTGAGGTTGGAGGAATTCCTATCATCTTTTATTAAAGGACATAAAAAAAAGGGCCCTGAGCAACAAGAACCCTGCTTCACAATACAACTCACCAGCAGAAAATATTTCTGACAATGTGTCTTTTGCATCCAGTGATGTATGGTAGTTAACATCTTACTATGCATTATAACTGCAGCCGCTTATTAAAACATGGTAATGATTTTCCACTTGTTTTAAGTAACCTTCTATACAAATGGAAGGTCAGCTTTCATGCCATTCCCATGTTGCCCACACAAAAGTAGCTGCAAAAAACATAAAAAAAAAATGTTATAAAAAAAAAAAAAAAATATAACTTTGGTACTGACTTCTGACACATCTAGGAGGCGTGATGGTGACATCACTGTTCCTCATTGATGCCTCATGTACACTCAAAATCATGACAGAATACACTTCTGTAATAAACTGAGGTGCAATGGAAGGAAAAAAATGGACCTTTACCTTCACGGGTCCACTTCAATTCAAAGTATATGTAAACCCTTAGCCCCCGTACACACGGTCGGAAATTCCGACCACAAAACCCGTCCGATTTTTTCAGACGGATTTTGTCCAAAACTGGTGTTGCACACAGTCGGACAAAGTTGTCGGAAAATCCGATCTTTCCCGAACGTGGTGACGTTCGTTGCGTACTATGGAACTACGTAGAGGCTAGTAGCCAATAGCTTTGGTCTCGTAATTTGATCTGAGCATGCGTGGCACTTTGTCTGTCGGAATTCCCTACACACGATCGGAAAAAGTAAGATCGGATTTTGTTGTCAGAAAATTTGAGATCCTGCTCCCAAAAGCCCGCTAGAGCCCACACATGTTCGGATTTTCCGACAACATAATCCGATCAGACTTTTTCCATCGGAATATCCGACCATGTGTACGGGGCATAACAGTGAACTTCTCTTAATTGCTACTATTTGCCTTATTAAATACACCTTTGAACAGCAAGAACCCTGCTTATTATGCTCTTTAGGATAAGCCGATCCTGCTAGAAATCTTACGAGCTGATAACTTTCTGTGTTCTCTGTCTCCTTTGACAGTTATAAATTAGCATTGTTCCCAGTTTTCTCTGTGGACAACAAGACACTTCCTCTGTACGTCATAGAGAAGCATGGAGGGGGCAGCATGTAGTCCTGTCCTGGGGAGACAACACTGCTTCTCCGTAGATTGAATGCACTGACTGAGCATTGTCACTCAAGACAGGAATACTGTATGTTACTGGCAAAGATTGCAAGGGATGTCAGTTGAAAATAATAGAAAAAAAAAAATTAAATCGAAAGCAGCCACCATATCTTAGAACTAGTAAGCTATCATGTATTACATTTTTATTCTTGGGTTTAGAAACACCGTAATGTAGAAGCTTTTGTATCATTTGAAAACAATATAGTGAAGTCTTTTTCTCCCCTTTAAATTCATCTTTTACTCAGAGCAGAGTTTTAGACCTGGTTTATGATCTTGGGGAAAAAAAAGAATTTGAGATTATAGTCATTTAATCTATTTACTGGATTTGATTAAATTTGAACTCCAGGATCAAGCTTCCCTTTTCGACAATAGTTCCCTCTCCCTATGCATAGCCCCAATACCATAAAACTCTTGAAATGTCCTGTATATCTTTTTTTCTTTGAACCCTTACTTATGAGATGCTGGGAGGAGAATCCAAAGAGGTGCCATGACATTTCACATGCAACGATTTTTCAGGTGCCTTGTGGCTACATGCTCGTGCAGAGTCTGTAAAGATACTGCATATTTCTGGAGTGCCGAAAGTCCTAGAGACGGGTACAGCCACCTACAGACATTGACGCGTGAAGGCAGCATATTTTTTGTGCAGATCTGAAGGAAAACTATGCCTGTGAATTCTACACATGGTCATAATGTTTGCACAGACAAGGCCTATGAATCAAGCACATGGTCCTCATAATTTACCACTTCTATTCAGTAGTTTTTCCGATTATAGTCAAACATCAGCAGTATAATCTACAGATGCATGACACTAGTTAAACTTTAGTAGACATCAAAAGTAGAAAGCATAAGTTAAGCATGAGTTAAGACTGGCATACACGTCTTGAAATTCGAGTCGGGTGTGCCCCTGTTGGCACCACCTGACAACAAAAGTTAATTTTTCATTTGAATTTTTTTGAAGGAATTGGCTGGAAAGGTGACATTCAATCACCATCTGCATTCAATACCTGTTCAGGTATTTTACTGTTGAAATACAGTAGCCAGCAGGGTTTTGTGCGAATGAAGGAATCTTGGGATAGTGATTGGATATCCCAGGAGGGTGGGGAAGCAGGGCCCACCAAAGCCTAGGTGAGATAGGCAACTCCAGGTATTAAAAAAAGATAGGAGTCCAAAAAAGACAAACCTTTTGTATTGGGGAGTGTAAGTCCACTTTGTGTGTGTACCTGCAGCTTGACCACAGTGATGAATATTGCCTAGCAAAAGGCAGGAGTGATTTTGTAGACATAACACATCTAAGCACTCCATACAAATGCAGTAAAGGCAAGGAAACAAGCCAACCACCATCTGAGGGCAACAACAGAATTCTTAATACCTTATACATGATATTTAACAATATATAAACCTAACAATACAACAATACAATACAACAACTTACTCAAAATGCCATTGTAAAAACAAATTATTTGTGTCTGTTATTTCAAACACTATACCTGCCAGAAGAAATATAGCGCTTGCCATCATGAAAATGAAAATCATTATGCATTCTCGCAACCCTATATTTAATCAATCATGCTTCCAATAATGTAAATATGATTCTTTCAGTTTATTAAAAATTCATTTTTTTTTTAAATAAATTGTTATTGCCCTCCTGAAACTTTGTAACACATTCACTGACAATGTTTAAATCACTGTAAATTGGATAAGTGCATTTCTGCTGATGATGTAAAAAAGTGTGGGCTCATTCTATACAGGAAAACTCCTTCTGCTTGCCTTAGCTGCCTATAGGCACAAATCTACTGTGCCCTATGACAAACATGTGTGCTATGGCTTTATTTCTAGTGTTTTTGGATAATTTATTATGGTACAGTGCCTTGCAAAAGTATTCACCCCATTGGGATTTTTCATGTTTTGTAAATTAAATGATGCAACAAAACATGCCCACAACTTTGAAGATGTTTTTTTTAAATTGTGAAGCAAGCAACAAACAGGACAAAATAACAGAAAAAGTCAATGTGCATAACTATTCACCCCCCTAAAGTCAATACTTTGTAGAGCCACCTTTTGTGGCTATCACAGCTTCAAGTCGCTTTGGATAAGTCTCTATGAGCTTGCCACATCTTACCACAGGGAATTTTTGCCCATTCCTCCTTAAAAAAACTGTCTCCTTCTCCTTCAAGTTGGATGGTTTGCGCTTCTAATCTAAGTCTGACCACAGATTTTCTATTGGATTGAGGTCTGGGCTTTGACTAGGCCATTCCAACAAATTTACATGTTTCCCCTTAAGCCACTCAAGTGTTGCTTTAGCAGTGTGTTTGAGGTCATTGTCCTGCTGGAAGGTGAACCTCCGTCCTAGCCTCAAATCACACACAAAGTGGTACAGGTTTTGCTCAAGAATATCCCTGTATTTAGCACCATCCATCTTTCCCTCAACTCTGACCAGTTTCCCAGACCCGATTGCTGAAAAACATCCCCACAGCATGATGCTGCCACCACCATGTTTCACTGTGGGGATGGTGTTCTTTGGGTGATGTGATGTGTTGGGTTTGCAGCAGACATAGCGTTTTCTTTGATGGCCAAAAAGTTACATTTTAGTCTCATCAGACCAGAGCACCTTCCTCCATACATTTTGGGAGTCTCCTACATGCTTTTTTGCAAACTAAAAATGTGCCATTTTGTTTTTTGCTAAAAGTAATGTCTTTCTTCTGGCCACTCTACCATAAAGCCCAACTCTATGGAGCGTACGGCTTATTGTCGTCCTATGTACGGATACTCCAGTCTCTGCTGTGGAACTCTGCAGCTCCTCCAGGGTTACCTTTTGTCTAGGTGCTGCCCCTCTGATTAATGCCCTCTTTGCCCAGTCCGTGAGTTTTGGTGTGCGACTGTCTCTTGGCAGGTTTGCTGTTGTGCCATGTTCTTTCCATTTGGTTATGATAGATTTGATGGTGCTCCTAGGAATCATCAAAGATTTGGATTTTTTTTATAACCTAACCCTGACTTGTACTTCTCAACAACATTGTCCCTTACTTTTTTGGGGAGTTCCTTGGTCTTCGTGGCAGTTTTTGGTTAGTGGTGCCTCTTGCTTAGGTGTTGCAGCCTCTGGGGCCTTTCAAAAAGGTGTGTATATGTAATGACGGATCATGTGACACTTAGATGGCACACAGGTGGACATCATTTCATTAATTATGTGACTTTTGAAGGTAATTGGTTGCACCAGAGCTTTTTATGGGCTTCATAACAAAGGGGGTGAATACATATACACATGCCAATTATCATTTTTTTTATTTCTGAAAAATAGTTTTATGTATATATTTTTTTAATTTTATGTCACCAACTTAGACTATTGTGTTCTGATCCATCACATATAATTCAGATTAAAAAAAACATTGAAATAAAGGCTGTACAAAATAGGTAAAAAGCCAAGGGGGTGAATACTTTTGCAAGGCACTGTAAATCTGTGATTTTTTTTTGCAGGCATTTATTCATATATTTTTCTTCTTTAGGTTTCCCATTAAAGGAAATTTAAAGGATTCACTGTCATTTTTTTGCTGGTAATTCGGGGAGGAAGAATGCTCTGATATCAGCAGTCAGTGGACATAAGAATTAGTGTTAGTGGAATTGTTAGTTTACAATCCCTTAGCATTAGTGTCAGAAAGACAACCCTCCCATAGCATTGGTGGGAGTGGGTCACCTCCCCCCTCAGCAGACCAATCACTGCATCTTCTATACAGGTGAGTCCTCTTAGACTTTAGAATTGATGTTTGAGAAATAACCATAATGGAAAATCTGAGCCAGAGGTGGTGGAACTGAGTTCCACCAAGTTCCCCCCTGAAAAAAAGCCCTGCATCCTCCAGAGTGCCCCCTTAGTACCTCCAGAGTGGCTTCTTAGTACCTACAGAGTGTCCCTTTACATCCTCCAGAATGTCCACTTAGTACAGTAATACTAAGGGGGCACTCTGGAGGCACAAAGGGGGCCCTCTGGAGGATGTAAGGGGGCTCTTTGAAGGTACTAAGGGGACACACTGGAGGATGTAAGGGGGCAGTCTCGAGGAGAATGTAAGGGGGCACTCTCAAGGAGGATGTAGGGGGGCACTCTCAGGGAGGATCTAAGGGGGCGCTCTGGAGGAACTAAGTTAGTACCACCAGAGTGTCCTCTTAGATCCCCCAGAGTGCCCCTTTTCATCCTCCAAAGTGCCCCCTTAGTACTACTAAGGGGCCACTCTGGAAATGAAATACACCATAAAAGTACATATAGAACATATGGACACATTACTTTTTTTTTTTTTTACATTTTTATAAGCTAAATATAAATGTGATCAATACTCTTTGAGATGTTTGTCATGCATCTGTATTTTTCTACAGTGATTTCTTGATTTATGCTGACACTATATTTGCAGAAAATAAATGGAATGGCACAAAGTTGCATGTGTAAATAGAAATGCTATTATAACAAGCGATCAATTTTGAATGATCAATGTGTGTGTATGTATGAATAGTTAACTGTAGGCTAACAGTGGACAACAAAAGAAATAGGACAGGCCATCTTTAGGCCCTAGAGTGAAAATGCCTTACATGAGAAAATGCTGTTCAATATAATGCCGATAGGGCAGACTTAGAATAAAGAACAATGCCTAAGGAGTATCTACAAAATGACTTCAATGTTGATGCTAAGTATTGGCCAATATATGATTTGATATCAAGACCCGTATTCTATGTTAAAAGTGCAATCACTTCCCTATTTAAGGCTTATACATACTGCTAATAGTGCTGTAATGGATATGTCACAAAAAGAGCAAAACAAGTTTAAGGAATAGCAATAAGCAGATTGGTTTACCCTAAACAGGATCACATTGGATCAGGATAATTCCACAAAATGATTAGTAGGAGGCTTTTGGTCAGGCAATGAGTGAGACTCAGTGTTGACTCTCCTTTTATTAAAGAGGAAGTAAACCCTGATGGGTTTTATTTCCTCTTTGTTTCCCTGCAAAGGTAAAGCATAATAGGCTACTATGCATCGCATAGTAGCCCATTATGTGTAACTTACCTGACACAGGAGCCTGCAATGTCACCGCTGTCCCCTCTTCCACGAAGCATCCGGCATTTCGCGGCTCCGGCGCTGTGATTGTCCGGAGCTGCGATGACGTCACTCCCGCGCATTTGCGCGGGAGCCGCCAATAATGGCATGATCGCCGTTAGCAACGGCACGCTGAGTGCGCCTGCGGGCCATGGTCTATGGCGCATGCGCCTTAGACATCGGTGCCTGTCTTTTGCAAATATCTCCTAAACCGTTTAGGTTTAGGAGATATTTCTTGCACCTACAGGTAAGCCTTAATCTAGGTTTACCTGTAGGTAAAAGTGGTCTGTAAGAGTTTACAACCACTTTAAAGGTTATATAAACCCTAACAATATACTACTCCTGTTTGGTCTGTTAAATATACCACTAAAAGTGTTTTGTTATATCAGTTCAATAAGTGCAAAAAATACCTGTTGATCCTGCCAGAAATATTGTGATCTGATAACTTGTGCTGTTTGCCCGTGCTGAATAGTTACCAATATATTGATGCCAGATATCTCTGAAGAATACAGAATCCCTCCCTCTATGCTGTGAAAAAGAGGAGAGAGAGATGTGTTCTATAGTCCTATACTGACAACATTGCTCCTTCATAGAGTGAGCATTATTACCCTAGGACAAGAAGTGCGTTTCTGGCATAATCATCAGTAAAAAAAAAGCTAGTGCAGCCATCACATCTAGCGACTGATAAGATGCAATATATAAAAATGTTCTTCTTGATTTTAAATACACTAGAGCTGATAGGAAATGCAGAGCATTTTCAGTTTAGACTTCTTGCCACCATGATGTCACTGCTCTAATAAAGAATGTCTACATTTCAGTTATGTGGGATAAAGGCTGGGTGCCTAGAGTCTAAATAAACTAGAAAGGGGTCCAAAAGGACCCATTTACTGTTTAATTTCATGTCGGGAAGATTGCAAATACACACCTGGTGACATACATTTCATCCTGAAATTTTCTCATCACTTCATATCATTGTTGCACAGTAAAACCTATGATAAAGCTGAAGAAAAAACAACAAAAGATTACTCCTAATCCAGCGCTGGGGGGGTGATGGCTACAAACCACTTGAGGCATACCTCGAAAAAGTCATCAAAATGTCTATGCCACGTGTCTATGCCATGTGATTAAAAGATTTATTGTGAAATCAAAGTCAAAGGATTCCAAGAATGGCTGACAGACAATCGATGTTAAACATATGCTTGAATATGAACCTCAATCTCACCCAAACCTCGGCAGGCTGACTGAGGGATATCAGGGCCGGTGTTGGGGGCGTCCAAAAGGTGTAGGTGCCAGATGACTCATGGGCATCCACCCAATGAAAGGGATGACAGACCAGTGGTTGAACCTGTAAGGGTCAGTGATGTAGAGAGGCCCCCAATTGGCCAGGCAGAGGACTCCAAACCCCTGAATGGTGCAGCTAGTGTAGTCAAGCGGCCCACAGAATATGACATCACCAACACGTAGCGATGTCAGACAGACTCACCACAACGAGGCTTGGGATGGAATGCAGATGCGGTAGTAGAGCAGATGGAAGGCTGTCAGTAGGCTATAGTCACGACAATGCATTTCGGGTGTGGGCTCCTTGAGCTTACATAGGGTCTGGACTTTGAACTTCGACAGAGGAATGGAGCAGTGGGGAGGTTAGGGAAGGTGGTAGTTATAGGTCTGTTCATCTTATGAGAACCTGCCACTTTGTGCTAAATGGGAAAAGTGACAGAGTCTCTTTAAGTCACCAACCAAAAGTGCTCATGCTAGATGCTATAGAGTTTTTGATAGTAATTTATAGGTAAACCTATTGGATCCAGGTTATCACTGTAAGAACCACCAACTTAAAAAATGTATGAAATACATAGATAATAAGCAGCTTTATCATCATGTAGAGAACCTAGGTAAACTAATAATAAAATTGTCCAAGCTTTGTCAAAAATAGACACCAAGTATAGATGGAGGTGTAAGATGGAAGACAATGAATGCATATAGTATAAAAACACCACTATGGAAAAATGCTAAATGAATTTCATGGAACGTCAAGCTTTGTTTCTGAAAAGATGAAAAAGAAATAACATTGCTGGAGTCACGCTAGGTGTGCTAATTACCATTCATGTAGAGGTTCATTGACATAACAGATTCGCCTTCTGCAATTATTCTTTGTTCAGTGAAATGCCAAGACACCTATACTAAATGCAGCTATGCATTAAATCTTTAAAAGTAATTCAAAGCTTTTATGAAGTTGTTTTTCTATGTTGCTGTCAAATGATGATATAAATAGAATATCCGCTTGTAGAGATATTATTAGTTCCTCACACAGAACAAACATGCAGATTGGAAAGTAGAACTGGAGTCAGAAATTTGTATTAAAAGAATTCAATGCTATAATAAAATTTTCAAGTGATTGCCATTTTTGTATTGTTTATGATTATCTTCTTTTGCATATTTAGATCTATTGATCTCCACCTAACCTCCTGAAGAAGCTGGGTTTTCCCAAGAAATGTGTTGAGGACACAAGTTCCCTTGGACACCCCAGTAAGAGATATTATTGCCAATGTTGAGAGGAACGGATTGTCCAAATCTAATAGCAGATGTATGCAATTAATATACTGCAACTAGAAAAGCCAAGGGATTCTATATCACAAGGGATTCCTATGCCCACCTTTGAGGGGGAAGGGGGTATTATGTTTTTCTATGTGTACAATGATCTTAACAGATGCATTAATACATTTTGTATACATTTTTAAAATAATGTATGTGTAGACCTTGGACACCTAAAAAGTCCTCTCTCAGTGGTATGGTGTGCAACTTTATTTAGAATCGGGTGTAGTGCCCTCTTACTTAACCCACCAAAGAAGGCACTTTAGAAACATTCCACCACTCGTGTATGCCTTCTAGCAGGCGCAGCTGCATGCAATGAAACTAGCCAGCTCCCCTGTGCCACCAACATGTGTGTTGCAGCCAATGCTCTGTTTGCTTTCACAGTAATTAGCTGCCCCTTAAAAGCCTGAAGGTGGTCCTTGGATTTTTGGCCTCTCTATACATCTAGACTGCAAAACAGTCTCACACATGTGGTATTGCCATACTTCAGAGGGGTAGAAGACTGTGCTTTGGGATGTTGCTGAAATATAAGTAGAAATGGGGTTTAACACGCCTATTTTTAAGTGGTTAATCAACTTCTGTTGAAAGGACATTTTGGAAAAAAATATAAATTTTCATTTGTGTGGATGGAGGAATATGTTAGTTTTTTTTTACATCTTTATAAGACTATCGGTAGCTAATTTGCACCTTTTCTCACATGAACATGTATGTGCACTCCCCTGCAAGTGCTTAAGGGAACATTCATAAGCTGTCATTCATGTGTATAGATAGGAATCAGGAATCGGCCTAACAGTTAGTTTTAGGGTTTCCATAACAACAGTGCATACCTCCTTCAGAATAAATGTGTCTTCTCTGCTTCTAGATTACTAGAGTAGAGTAAGATGGAGCCACAAGCAAATGAGGCATGAGAACCCAATGAACACTAAGATTTTTTTTTTTCAGAAGCTGTACTAAATTTAACTTCCACTTGTCATCGGGGACACTTTTGACATTTTTTCACAAACATGTTAAAATTATAATTTTTTGCTAGAAAATTACTTAGAACCCCCAAACATTATATATTTTCTGAAAGCAGAGGCCCTGGAGAATAAAATAAAAATTTTCAGGAAAAACACACTTGAATGCATTTTACTGCATACAAAAATAGTATAATACCTATGTTTGGTAAAATAAAAATTGTGTTGTGCCAAGTAAATAGATACCAAATATGTCAAAATGTAAGATTCCGCACACCTGTAAAAATCTCCATAGGTGCTGCTGTAAAAGCTATTACAGTTACCAGTTTAGACTTAAAAGTGAGCTCTGGTGCTAGAATTATTGCTCTCATTCTGATGTCTGTGGCGATACCTCACATGTGTGGTGTAATCGCCGTTTACATATGTGTGCGAGACATACGTACCCTTTTGCATTTGCATACGAGCACAGGAAGACTAGTGTGCTTTAATTTTATTTAAATGTATTAATTTTTTTACACTATATTTTGTATGTTTTTTTTTTCATTAAACGATGTTTAATAAAAAAACATCCCTTGTGATAGCTTGGGCAGTGGCAGGTCCTCTTTATGAAGAGTCTTGTCAACCCCTGATTTCCCCCTCTGCCCTTGAAGACAGCTGATCAAACTGAGATTGGTTTCATTGGCTATTTCCCTGGCTGGTATTAGCCATGTAAATACAGAATGGAAACCAGAAGTTGGACATTGTTGGATACCACGCAGTTCCCCTGTGCCGCCAACATGCATGTTGAGGCCAGTGCTCTCAAGGCAGTTGGTCACTGAACTAGAAATGGAAGGAACCAAATCCTCATTACTTTCGGCTACATTCATGATAGATTGTAGCAGCCCCAGGCTCTCCGGTAGTATTGGAAAGCCTGGGTATGGCAGAGGTATTGGAGTTATTGCTTGGATCAATTTTACCAGAAAGTCCATTGCCGGCAATTAGAAAATGATACCAGGATCATGGCGGCAGTTGAAGCCATGGTTCTGGTATGACCATTTGTTCCCAAGGCCGCATATAAACGGCCTAACCAAGTCTAAATAGCAAAGCTCAGTAGATAAGTGCCTTGGTTTGGTGGCCCTGAAATATAGTGAATTACTGCCCTTCTGTTAAACAACCACATATCTATGCTTGCATAAGTGCAAGTGGGAACGCTGCAAGAACATGCAATATCAAAGAATTGTACATGTGCACTTTGCATGTTCTGTGACCAGGCTCTATAACAGCAGTAGTCCCTATAAAAACACTCACTCCCAGCTGGTGATCACTAACATTTTATTAGCTTATAAAGTCAGTACTTTTTCCCTAACTGTTAAAAAAACCCTGTTGCCAGACCATTAATTTCAACAAAACCTTCCCATTGGATTATATGTATGTTAACTGTATTTTATGCATGAGATTTAAAAGCAAAAGCTGTCTTTGTATGACACTCAAAAGCCCTGAGACTGCTGTTGAGTGCTCCCATCTTGGATGTGATGTCTGCAGCCCCAGCAGACTCAGAGCTATCACACAAGTGACACTGTACAGTATTCCTCCTCTACTCCTCCCCCAGCAGCTATAAAATAGGTTATGTAGGGAGGAGAGAGTAATTATACTATGTAGGAGAGAACTATGACATGCAAGGATCTTCATTTTGTTACTCAAGTTCAACTAAATCTGCTAGTCTAAGGCCGAGTACACACTATTTGTTTTTTTACTCTGATCAGTGCTCTCTGCCAGTAGCTGAGAGTGCTGTTCGGGAGTCAGTCGGATGCTAGTTTTCCAGCATCCATGTCTGACAGAAGACAGCCGAATGGCTGGCTTCTGTCAGACTGACCGACATACACACGGGCCGAATGTTTGCTGTTTTTTGTTTTTTTCCAAACCGGCCATTGTCTCCCAACATTCACCCTGTGTGTACCCGGATTAACTCTGCCCTCTCCCTTGACTGTCAATTCTGTTGTCCAAAGCTGTCTGCTTTGATACTTCATCCAGATTGCAAGACAGGAAGTGTGTTTTAGACTTAAAAGTGAGCTTTGGTGCTAGAATTATTGCTCTCATTCTGGTGTCTGTGGCGATACCTCACATGTGAGATCACCAGGTTAAAATAAGCACAAAAAGGTCTAAAAAAAAAAAAATAAAAAAAAACTTATGCAAACAGCATACGTAAAAATCAATAAGCTGAAATATATAACATTTTTGTTTTAGGGTTTATTACCACTTTTAAGTGTTATCAAACTGTAGAATTACTTTACTACTTACCTTGTGTGCAGATTTTTTAAGGAGGGCTTATTCATGTCTTCTGAATATTGTCCATATGCGTGAACAATAGAAATGCTCACTGGGTGTTAGAGGGATCTTAGAATTCAAAGCACGTTGAAAGCAAAAGTAGGTTACACAAGGTCTTAAATATACTATAAATAGCTGGGAAACACTAGCACAGGGATATATTTCTATATGTATCTGCCAGCAATGCTGAATTGATGCTGCTACTAGGTACAAACAGTAAGATATTTCTATTAAATCATAACAAACAGTATTCTATGAATAAAGAATGCTTAAAAATGGGAAGCATCAGTTTACTAATTGCTTTGCTTTATGTGCAACCCAACATAACATAGAGTGAAGTGGCAAGTTTGGAAATCAGCAAGCAGGGCCGGATTAACATAGGGCCTATTGGAGCTTCAGTACCAGGCCCCTGCCATAATATAGGCCCTGGCTGGCCAGATTCACTGTTACCGCTCTTTACTGTCACTTGTAAATACAGAAGCCCGACTTCTATGCTACAAGTGACAGAGCGCTGCTCCCTCAGAACCTCCCTGCACAGCACACAGTCACAGCTTCCGGGGCACGGATATGTTATGGGCATCAGAGGGCTTGCTGGCTGAGAAACAACCTGGTGCTCCAATGCCGGTGCCCCCTGCTGGAGGATCTCACTTCCGGCCACTGCTGCTGTCCAGCGAAGGAGAGGCAGAGCCACAAATGGACTGTTTGGGAGGCTGAGATTGAATGCTTCAGAGGTGAGGTGAGGGTGGGGGGGTCAGTTTGTGTAAAGATGAGGGCTGTGGGAAAGCAGGACTCAAAGCTGATGCAACAGAATGCAGAGCTTACCTGATGAGAGAGGGTTAGGAAGTGACTGCAGAGATCTGTGAGAGAAGGGTGCAGTGGTGAGCAATGGATGTGGGGCAGAAGCGTCCATAGCAAACCTCTGAACCCATCACTCTGTGTATTGCACTCTTCTGAACCCAGCGCCCTGTGTATTATGGTCTCCTAAACCCAGCGATCTGTGCATTGCGCTCTTCTGAACCCAGCGCTTCATGTATTACGGTCTCCTGACCCCAGCGCTCTGTGTATTATGCTCTTCTGAACCCAGTGATCTGTGTATTACGCTCTTCTGAACCCAGCGCTCTGTGTACTATGGTCTTGTGACCCCAGTGCTCTGTGTATTACGCTCTTCCGAACCCAGTGCTCTGTGTGTTATGGTCTCCTGACCCCAGCGCTCTGTGTGTTACGCTCCTCTGAACCCAGCACTCTGTGTATTACGCTCTTCTGAATCCATCGCTCTGTGTATTACATGCTTCTGAACCCAGCGCTCTGTGTATTATGGTCTCCTGACCCCAGCGCTCTCTATGTTACGCTCTTTTAAACCCAGCGCTCTGTGTATTACGCTCCTCTGACCCCAGCGCTCTGTGTATTAGGCTTTCCTGAACCCAGAAATCTAGGTATTACGTTCTCCTGAACCCAGCCCTCTGTGCATTACGCTCTTCTGAACCCATCGCTCTGTGTGTTACACTCTTCTTAACCCAGCGCTCTGTGTATTACGGTCTTCAGAACCCAGTGCTCTGTGTATTACGCTGTCCTGAACCCAGCACTCTGTGTATTACATTCTCGTGAACCCAGCGCTTTGTGTATTACGCTCTTCTGAACCCAGCACTCTGTGTATTACGCTCTTCTGAACCCAGCACTCTGAACCCAGCACTCTGTGTATTACGGTCTCCTGAACCCAGCGCTCTGTATTCCTGGTTTTATTGAACAATGTCCCTTTAAGACCCTCCCACTGTACAATTTGGCCACACCCACCCTATGCATTCTTAAAACAGGAGGTTGGCTGTTCATCACAGGGCCATTCAGAGGATGCTTTGCAATTTCTGAAGGAATGCAAAGCATTCTCTAATTTAACAAGGTGAGAGCATGACATCACTGCCCCACCTCTCTGTCTCATCCAATCAGAGAATGCTTTGCATTGAAAATGCAAAGCATTCTCTGAAGGGGGCCCATATCAAGCGACTGACATCCCATGTTCAGTAAGCAAGAATGCAACCGCTTGCCGTGGGATAGCAGTGTTTATTTCAGTGAATTCCAGCTTCCAGGGTGATCGTCCAGGTATGGTACATACATTTTTACATTGGTCTAAACTGGACCAGTGTAACTATGTATAATATTGCAACGCCTGGAATTATTCTTTTACTTTACATACAGTGTGAAAGAACACAAATCTATGCACAGAATCAGCAATATACAGCAAATGCAGAGGCAATACTGAAACTAAAGCTGTATTCACACTGGCCACGATTGAACTGAATTGTGTCCCCATTTTATTCAAAGAAGCATTCTCTGGGAATGCTTACATTATCATCTCTGCCAACCAGACCACAGTGATCCCTTTTCCAATGATCCAGTGATCTATGTGGAGTTCTGTGCTCATCTCCTCCAAGCAGTCCCAGACACACGCTCGGATTATCCGAGGACCAGGTCCGTCGGATCATGTCCGTCATACTTTGTCCGATGTTGGTTTTGCGTACACACGGTCGGACAAAGTTGTCGGAAAATCCGATCATTCTGAACGTGGTGACGTTTGTTGCCTACGACGGGACTACGTAGAGGCTAGTAGCCAATAGCTTTGGTCTTGTAATGTGATCTGAGCATGCGTAGCACTTTGTCCGTCGGACAACCGTACACACGATCGGATTTGGTGTGATCGGACCGTGTTGTCGGAAAATCTATCCAGCAGGAGATAGGACTTTGTCCGTCGGACAATCCGACGTACACTGTCCGATGGTGCATACACACGGTCTGATTTTTCAACAACATTGTCCGATCGGACAGAATCCATGCAAAAATCCGACCGTGTGTATGGGGCTTAAGTGTAGACTGTTGGTAAACGGTCTATTTAAAATTGAAGTTTAAAATACAACCTTGATGCAAAAGGTAAATGGTTGTGTCTGCAAATAACATAAGTTATGCAGTTGACAAAAAGTTAAGGCAATGCTGTAGGTACACTCGATATGCACAACTGCAGCAAACAAAGCCTTATGGACATATGCATAAAGAAACAGCTCAAAGCTGCAAATGGGGAACAATTGCTGTTTAAAAAAGTCCCGCACTGCAGCAATGTAGAGAGATTGCGGAACGAAGCCGCTGGAGATAATGATAGACAGCGAGTGACTGATAGACTCCTCCCCCGTACGTACGTTACGTCCTCCTGGACTTCGTCAGCGGTGGGTGGAGTCATCTGTCACTACGCCTCTCCTTTAATAGCAGCCAGCACGGTCTATGGGTGGAGACTATTAACCAGATAGAACTAATACAGCTGGCAATGTCTAGCAGCATGGTGTCTCCTCTCCTGCTATTTAGACAACACTTCCCTCCTGGGGACATAGAGCTGACTCTGCTTTTAATACTAAATAAGATTAAAAATTAAAAAATTACGACCACATAAAAATGCACTTATGCGTGTCATACAGTCAATTAACCATATAGATATTTTAAACATGTACAGGCACCAGTATGATGCTAGTTGAATTATTTTTGTTGTGTTGAAAGCAACAAATTAAAATAAATCAATGTCACTCGCTCCTATCATCATCTCCGAATGTATACATTACATACATATAACCAATTGAAAAATATATAAATAAACTTGAACAAAATTAATTATTTAGTAATAAAAATATGAAAGAATTAATTATTACTACGAAGAGTATGTGTTGGATATTCGTAGTAAAAAACAACATATAATGAAATCGACAAATCAGTATTGCTCACTTATCTGATATGAAGCAATTCAAGTCAAATTCTACGTTTAACCCCCTTGGCACCGAAACCTGCATCTCGTGAATCCAAAAAGATTCATGGCGACTTAATTGCCTTCGATTAATCGATTCGGTCACCGCACGTTTGGGACAATATATTGACTTTTTCCTTAAACCTCTAGTTGTAAAAACCACTGCATTCCTTAAAGATACCAAACATGCCATCCAGATCATAGAATCAACTCCTGCTAACGATCATACTCTTCTTGTGACAGCAGATGTGGGTTCTTTATACACCATCATAGGTCATCAAGATGCATTGTTATCTGTGAAGTGGGCCCTTGAAGGGTCTAATCTATCGATCAATCATCAGAATTTTCTGTTGGAAGCATTAGACTTTTGTTTGAGTAGAAACTACTTCTGGTATGACCACAAGTTTTTCCTACAGACACTTGGAGTCGCAATGGGAGCACGTTTCGCTCCAAGTGTCGCTAATTTATTCATGGCTTTCTGGGAGGAGGGTATTGTTTTTAACAATAGACCCACCAAGCTCAAACAATATTATAGGTATATAGACGATCTCATGATCGTGTGGGAGGGAAACATGACTAGCCTTGAACTTTTCATGTCCAGACTGAATGGTAACACTAAAAATATTAAACTTTCTTGGATTGCACATCCGGAACGGATCTCATTCCTTGACTTAGAGATCTTTAGGGATGGCCCAGGTTTTAAAACCAAAAACTTTTTTAAAACAACAGACAGAAATAGTTTTATCCCCTTGGATAGTTGCCATCACCAATCCTGGTTATGCAACATTCCAAGGGGACAATTCATAAGGTTGAAAAGGAACTGTTCCTTGGAAACCGATTTTTTCGCTCAGTCGAATGTTCTGGCTGAACGATTTTTTCAGAAAGGATATAATAAAGATGTTATTTCTAATGAGATACAGACAGTCAGCAAGCTTGATCGTACCACTCTGGTATCTGATTCACAACCCAAGAGATCACCAAAAGCTGGATCAGAATTCCGTATTATTCTGGATTTTAAAGATTGTTATGAGGCACTGGGATATCCTCAAAAAGGATAATATTCTGGGAAGTGTCCTGCCGCCACGCCCCAGATTTATCTATAAAAAAGCACCCACCCTTAGGGATGTAATAGCCCCCAGTGTACTAGATCCCCCCATTGTGAAAGAAAATACCATATTTAATCCGATTAAAAGTTTGATCACGTGTAACACCATTGGTGTGGTATATGCTTTGGAGTGTGACTGCGGTAAGCAGTACATTGGTAGAACCTCCAGATCTCTGAGTGTGCGCATAGGCGAGCACGTGAATAATATTAAGAAAGGGCTAGTAACCCACAATGTGTCAAAACACTTTAGGCTCTACCATAATAGGGATCCTAAATGTTTAAAATTCTGGGGACTTGAGCGAGTCACCCCTCATTGGAGAGGGGGGAATTTTTTGAGGCAATTAAGTCGCCGTGAATCTTTTTGGATTCACGAGATGCAGGTTTCGGTGCCAAGGGGGTTAAACTTAGAATTTGACTTGAATTGCTTCATATCAGATAAGTGAGCAATACTGATTTGTCGATTTCATTATATGTTGTTTTTTACTACGAATATCCAACACATACTCTTCATAGTAATAATTAATTCTTTCATATTTTTATTACTAAATAATTAATTTTGTTCAAGTTTATTTATATATTTTTCAATTGGTTATATGTATGTAATGTATACATTCGGAGATGATGATAGGAGCGAGTGACATTGATTTATTTTAATTTGTTGCTTTCAACACAACAAAAATAATTCAACTAGCATCATACTGGTGCCTGTACATGTTTAAAATATCTATACGGTTAATTGACTGTATGACACGCATAAGTGCATTTTTATGTGGTCATAATTTTTTAATTTTTAATCCTATTTAGTATTAAAAGCAGAGTCAGCTCTATGTCCCCAGGAGGGAAGTGTTGTCTAAATAGCAGGAGAGGAGACACCATGCTGCTAGACATTGCCAGCTGTATTAGTTCTATCTGGTTAATAGTCTCCACCCATAGACCGTGCTGGCTGCTATTAAAGGAGAGGCGTAGTGACAGATGACTCCACCCACCGCTGACGAAGTCCAGGAGGACGTAACGTACGTACGGGGGAGGAGTCTATCAGTCACTCGCTGTCTATCATTATCTCCAGCGGCTTCGTTCCCCAATCTCTCTACATTGCTGCAGTGCGGGACTTTTTTAAACAGCAATTGTTCCCCATTTGCAGCTTTGAGCTGTTTCTTTATGCATATGTCCATAAGGCTTTGTTTGCTGCAGTTGTGCATATCGAGTGTACCTACAGCATTGCCTTAACTTTTTGTCAACTGCATAACTTATGTTATTTGCAGACACAACCATTTCCCTTTTGCATCAAGGTTGTATTTTAAACTTCAATTTTAAATAAACCGTTTACAAACAGTCTACACTTAGAGTGTCCCCCCCTTCTTTTCTATTATTATATGCTGGGAGATCTTTTTTGCCTGAATCCACATTGCTTAGCATTGGGCTGTCCATTATATGAGGAGATCATCTGCCGGAGATCCGTCCAGTTGATTGGTCGTTTGCCCTGATTGGAGTCAGCTTCCTTTGGAATCAGACACTTCACCCTCCACTGAGTCTATGCGTATGTGCATAGCACATTTGGTAAGAGTCTCCATTTACCATGCCTGGGATCATCTCCTCCAAGCAGTCCCAGACACAGTCGTTCTCAGGAGAGGTTCACAGCACTCACACTACACAAGGGAACTGGGCCAAGGGGGTACAGTTAAAACTGCCACTGTGAGTACATCCTAAAATAACAGGGTTGCCTAGGTGCAATTTCCCTATATGGTTACTAGGTGGCAGCACAGTTCAAAAGACACTCATTGGAGATCAATAAGAAGACAGTGCCACCCAGTCCTTTGGAACAACACCTTTCTCACAGGAAGATAGGAAGAGTCTGATAGTCTAGGTGGGCAGCTGAAGGCATCCCTGGAGCTGCTCCATAGGGTAGTGGAAAGAAAAGTCTCTGCTCCAGATGTACAGGGCACCCCATTATAGACATGACACTCCAGACACAGCGAACACAGTGCTCTATTTAGAACACTCCAATTGTCTCCCGCTGCTCTCAGTCAAATCCTGTGAGGAGAGAGTCGGTGGCTGGGCCGAGCTGCGGAAGAAGGGGTGAGGAATGCCACTGCATAGAGCAGGTAAGTATACCCTCTTTTTTATTTTATTTAAAAACAAATATTAAGCTTTACAATTACCTGGAGTCCATGATTTTGGCCTGATAACATGCATACAAGTTGACACAAAGGGGTTTGAATGGCTATTAAAGGTAACCATCCTCACCTGTGATCTGTTTGCTTGTAATTGGTGTGTGTGTATAAAGGTCAATGGGTTTCTGGACTCCTGACAGACCCTTGCATCTCTCATCCAGTGCTGCACAAACATTTTTGGATTCTGAGTCATGGGGAAAGCAAAAATATTGTAAAAAGGATCTGCGGGAAAAGGTAGTTGAACTGTATAAAACAGGAAAGGGATATAAAAAGATATCCAAGGAATTGAGAATGCCAATCAGCAGTGTTCAAACTCTAATCAAGAAGTGGAAAATGAGGGGTTCTGTTGAAACCAAACCACGGTCAAGTAGACCAACTAAAATTTCAGCCACAACTGCCAGGAACATTGTTTGGGATGCAAAGAAAAACCCACAAATAACTTCAGGTGAAATACAGGACTCTCTAAAATCATGTGGTGTGGCTGTTTCAAAATTCACAATAAGGAGGCACTTGAAGAAAGATGGGCTGCATGGTCGAATCACCAGAAGAAAGCCATTACTATGCAAATGCCGCAACGTATCCAATACTTACAATACGTACATATGATGGGCACACAAACTACATATGATGGGCACAGAGGCTACATATGATGGGCACAGAGGTTACATATGATGGGCACACATGCTACATAAGATGGGCACAGAGGCTACATATGATGGGCAAAAGGTGCATATGATGGGCACAGAGGCTGCATATGATGGGCACATACACTGCATTTGATGGGCACAGTGGCTGCATTTGATGGGCACAGTGGCTGCATTTGATGGCACAATGGCTTCATTTTATGGGGCACAGTGGCTGCATTTGATGGGCACAGTGGCTGCATTTGATGGGCACAGTGGCTGCATTTTATTGGCACAGTGGCCGCAATTGATGGCACAGTGAGGCTGTAATTGATGTTTCCAGAATTTTTCAGTTTGTTTGTGCCCTCCCAAAAATTTTGAGCACCAGCCGCCACTGAGCAGCTGCAGTATTTTTTCATACAGTCTTAAGACCCCCTTTTATTACCCTTCAGCTAAAGTCTGAGAGTTGAGCGGACACCTGGATGTTCGGGTTCGGCGGGTTCGGCCGAACTTCGGAAAAAAGTCCGGGTTCGGCCGAACTTCGGGACCGAACTTGACCCGAACTTGACCCCGAACACCGAACCCCATTGAAGTCAATGGGGACCCGGACTTTTGAACACTAAAATGGCTGTAAAAAGGTCATGGAAAGGGCTAGAGTGCTGCAAATTGCAACAAAATGTTGTTAAGAGCATGGCAAGTGATCTGCAAACAAATGTGGATAGGGAAATAACTTAAAATAACATAAAAAAAAATAAAAAATAAAAAAAAATGCTGGAGGCCCCCTTCTCAGCAGAAGAGGTACAGGAAGTCATTAAGAACCTCAGAAACTCAACGGCACGATGCCGCACATATGGTGGGAATACCCCAGAATACGCACTTTCTGGAAAAAAAATATTCAATTTAATGGATAAGATAGTGGGAAAATAAAATACTTGGAAATAAAAAAAAAATGAAAAAATTATAATCTTGACCTAGGAGGACGAAATTCAAATGGAGTAGGAGGTTGAGGTGGCGGTGGATGTGGCGGTGTAGGTGGAAGCGGCGGTGGAGGAGGACGAGGTAGCCAACACTGGTTCAAAAATACAACAATGGCTGGGTAAGGCTAGTGGTGAATGATGTGTCGAATTCTGTCCCCCGTCGCATAGTGTCCGCCCTGTACTGCGCTTGCTCAGTACGTAGGACAAGGGGATTTTGAAACTCTCCGAAGATGATGCGCGGTGACTCCAGGTTCAAGCCACATCATCCGAGGTTGAAGCCTAGCCAAGCGAGCCCGTGAGGGGCCCTGTTACTATGTGCTACCGTATGTCCACTTGGATGGTCGGGCTTGAACCTGCACTTACTGCGCAGGCGACGTTCATCTTTGGAGATTTTGTGAATCTCCTTGTCCTCCGTACTGCGCAAGCACTGCACCTGCGCAGTAAGTGGCCGGACACTATCCGATGGCAAGACAGTTTTCGTCAGAACACCGGTATATGTGTCTATTCTGCACAAGGTACAGCCAAGTCCTGTGGGATCCATGCCTGGTTCATTTTAATGAACGTGAGCTTGTCCACATTGGCTCTGGACAGGCGGCTGCGCTTGTCTGTGATAACGCCCCCTGCCGTGCTAAATACACGTTCAGATAATACACTGGCGGCAGGGCAGGCCAGCACCTAAAGGCGTAAAGGGCAAGCTCAGGCCATGTGTCCAATTTGGAGACCCAGAAGTTGAAGGGGGCAGACCCGTCATGCAGTACGTGTACGCGTGTGCACACATACTGCTCCACCATGTTGGTGAAATGCTGCCTCCTGCTAAGACGTTCCATGTCAGCTGGTGGTGCTGGTTGTTGTGGCGTGCCGACAAAGCTTTTCCACATTCCGGCTATGCTTACCCTGCCTTGCGAGGTGCTGGCGGTGCCCCGGCTGCGTTGGCGACCTCTTCCTCCTCCTCTGCCTTTGCCTTGTGCTTCCACCGTACCCCCGCTTCCAAGTGGGAATGCCACCAGCAGCGCGTCTACCAGCGTGCGCTTGTACTCGCACATCTTACGATCACGCTCCAGTGAGGTAATTAAGGACGGCACGTTGTCCTTGTAACGGGGATCCAGCAGGGTGGCCACCCAATAATCAGCACCAGTTAAAATGTGGGCAACTTGTTTGTCGTTGCGGAGACACTGCAGCATGTAATCGCTCATGTGTGCCAGGCTGCCCAGAGGCAAGGAAAAGCTGTCCTCTGTGGGAGGTGTATCGTCTGTGTCCTCTGTATCCCCCCAGCCACGCACCAGTGATGGACATGAGCTGGTCTGGGTGCCATCCTGCTGTGAACATGGTTCCTCCTCCTCCTCCATCTCCTCCTCATCCTCCACCTCGTCATCCTCCAGAACTGTGCCCTTGCTGCCAGACAATTGTGTACCTGGCGCTTGTTGGTGCAGGAACCCAGCCTCGTAGCCACTTGTAAATGACTGCCCTGAAAGCCTTGGAAATAAACCCTCTTCCTCCTCCTCCTCCTCCTCCTCATCCTGTGCCACATCCTCTTCCAACATCGCCTTAAGAGTTTTTTCAAGGAGGCATAGAACTGGGATAGTAACGCTGAGAACGGCGTCATCAGCACTGGCCATGTTGGTGGAGTACTCCAAACAGCGCAACAAGGCACACAGGTCTCGCATGGAGGCCCAGTTATTGGCGGTGAAGTGGTGCTGTTCCTCACGCGTGCGTGCTGCAGCTGAAACTCCACTATCGCCTGCTGCTGCTCGCACAGTCTGGCAAGCATGTGCAAGGTGGAGTTCCACCTTGTGGGCACGTCACATATGAGACGGTGAGCGGGAAGGCCGAAGTTACACTGCAGCGCTGACAGGCGAGAAGCAGCAGGGTGGGAACGCCGAAAGTGCGCACAGACGGCCCGCACTTTCTGCAGCAGCTCTGGCATATCGGGGTAATTCTTCAGGAACCTCTGGACCACCAAGTTCAGCACATGTGCCAGGCAAGGGATGTGCGTCAAACCGGCAAGGCCCAGAGCTGCTACGAGATTTCGCCCATTATCGCACACCACCAGGCCGGGCTTGAGGCTCACTGCCACCAACCACTCATCGGTCTGTTGTTCCATGTCCCTCCACAACTCCTGCGCGGTGTGGGGTTTTTCCCCCAAACAGGAAAGTTTTAAAACTGCCTGCTGTCGTTTAGCCCTGGCTGTGCTGAAGTTGGTGGTGAAGGTGTTACGCTGACCGGATGAGGAGGCGGTAGAGGATGAGGAGGCGGAGTAGGAGGAGTTAGCAACAGTAGGCAAACTGAAGTGCCCTGCAATCCTCGGTGGTGGAAGGACATGCGCCAAACTGCTATCCGCCTCAGGCCCAGCCGCCACTACATTTACCCAGTGTGCTGTTAGGGAGATATAACGTCCCTGACCGTGCTTACTGGTCCACGCATCCATAGTTAGGTGGACCTTGCCACAGATGGCGTTGCGCAGTGCACACCTGATTTTGTCCCCCACTTGGTTGTGCAGGGAAGGGATAGCTCGTCTGGAAAAGTAGTGGCGGCTGGGCACGACGTACTGTGGGACAGCCAATGACATCAGCCTTTTAAAACTCTGCGTCTCCACCAGACGGAATGACAGCATTTCAAAGGCGAGGAATTTTGAAATGCTGGCATTCAGGGCCAGGGATCGCGGGTGGCTAGGGGGGTACTTCCTCTTCCGCTCCAGTGTTTGGGAAATAGAGAGCTGAAAGCTTCCATGGGACATTGTGGAGATGGTTGGTGACCCAGGTGGTAGTGTTGCTGGCAGATCCTCTGTTTGCGGGTTGGCAAGTGTCACTGTCACTACAGAGGTGGATGAAGAGGCCGAGACTGCAGCAGAAGAGGAAGCAGGAGGAGCCAGAGACCTTTCTTGGTTTTTGCGGTGTCTACTCCACTGCATCTCGTGCTTTGCACTTAAATGCCTGGTCATGCAGGTTGTGCTCAGGTTGAGAACGTTTATGCCTCGCTTCAAGCTCTGATTGCACAGCGTGCAAACCACTCGTGTCTTGTCATCAGGACATTGTCTGAAGAACTGCCACGCTAGGGAACTCCTTGCACCTGGCTTTGGTGTGCTCGGTCCCTTGCTGCGTTGGGCAGTAGCAAACGTACTGTCTAGGGGACGGACGCTCCGCTTTTGCACCCTGCTCCCTCTTCTGCTGTGCTGGTGGCTCTGTGCGACCACCACCTCTTCCTCTGAACTACACTGGTCACCTGCATGATGTTGATTCCATGTGGGGTCAAGGACCTCATCGTCCTCCACATCATCTTCCATCCAAAATTCACCCCTGCCCTCCTTGTCAGTCTGCACAATGGCGAAAGCAGCAGCAGTTGGCACCTGTGTTTCGTCATCATCCGAGACGTGCTGCGATGGTCATCCCATGTACTCATCATGAAACATAAGTGGTTGGGCATCGGTGCACACAATCTCTTCCACTTCTGGGGCAGGGCTAGGTGGATGGCCCTGGGAAACCCTGCTAACAGAGTCATCAAAAAGCAGAAGAGACTGCTGCATGATTTGGGGCTCAGACTGATTGGCTGATTTGCAAGGGGGTGAGGTGAAAGACTGATGGACATCGGCTGCAGGTGCCAACTCTGAACTTTCATCAGGAGACTGGGTGGGAGACAATGTGAAGGAACCGGAGGCACTGTCAGCAGCAACCCAATCTACTATCGCCTGTACTTGTCCTGGCCTCGACATTCGTACAGCCTCATTAGGCGCGCCAAAATACTGCTGCAGGCTCTGTCGCCTACTCGCACCTGCGGAAGGTGTTTCACTAGTGCGTGTAGCTGGCACAGATCGACCACGTCCTCTCCCTGCAACAGGAGCGCCACCAGCAGCACCACGACCCAGGCCACGTCCCCTTTTTGATGATCTCCTCATATTTTCAAAATGTATGATCTCGCCCTAAATGGGTGTTTTTGTATATAGCAGAATACACGTACACGTAAAGCGTTTATGAAAACGCAGAAAATGCTATTGGGAAGAAAAAAAAACACTGCAAAATTTTATTTTTTTGCAATGTTTTTGCAATATCAGACTACACGGATAGTATGTAAAGCGTTTATGAAAACGCAGAAAATGCTATTGGGAAGAAAAAAAAACACTGCAAAATTTTATTTTTTTGCAATGTTTTTGCAATATCAGACTACACGGATAGTATGTAAAGCGTTTATGAAAACGCAGAAAATGCTATTGGGAAGAAAAGAAAACACTGCAAAATTTTATTTTTTTGCAATGTTTTTGCAATATCAGACTACACGGACAGTATCTACAGCGTTTATGAAAACGCAGAAAATGCTATTGGGAAGAAAAAAAAACACTGCAAAATTTTATTTTTTTGCAATGTTTTTGCAATATCAGACTACACGGACAGTATCTACAGCGTTTATGAAAACGCAGAAAATGCTATTGGGAAGAAAAAAAAACACTGCAAAATTTTATTTTTTTGCAATGTTTTTGCAATATCAGACTACACGGACAGTATGTAAAGCGTTTATGAAAACGCAGAAAATGCTATTAGGAAGAAAAAAAAACTGCAAAATTTTATTTTTTTGCAATGTTTTTGCAATATCAGACTACACGGACAGTATCTACAGCGTTTATGAAAACGCAGAAAATGCTATTGGGAAGAAAAAGAAACAATGCAAAATTTTATTTTTTTGCAATGTTTTTGCAATATCAGACTACACGGACAGTATCTACAGCGTTTATGAAAACGCAGAAAATGCTATTGGGAAGAAAAAAAAACACTGCAAAATTTTATTTTTTTGCAATGTTTTTGCAATATCAGACTACACGGACAGTATCTACAGCGTTTATGAAAACGCTGTAAATGCTATTGGGAAGAAAAAAAAACACTGCAAAATTTTTTTTTTTTGCAATGTTTTTGCAATATCAGACTACACGGACAGTATCTACAGCGTTTATGAAAACGCAGAAAATGTAATTGGGAAGAAATAAAAACACTGCAAAATTTTTTTTTTTTGCAATGTTTTTGCAATATCAGACTACACGGACAGTATCTACAGCGTTTATGAAAACGCAGAAAATGCTATTGGGAAGAAAAAAAAACACTGCAAAATTTTTTATTTTTTTGCAATGTTTTTGCAATATCAGAATACACGGGCAGTATCTACAGCGTGTATGTAGGAACACGCAGAAAATGCTATTGGGAAAAAAAAATAAAAATAAAAATTCAATTTTTATGCAATGTTTTTCCAATAGCAGAATACACTCAGACTGTGGTGTATCTCTTAGTATATGCAGTGCAGTAATGTTGCACTGAGCTTGAAGGTAAAACGTTTAGATTTTATCTGGCACTGGCCTCATGGCACTGTTACTGTGACTGCACTGCACCCCAGCCAGGGTACAATTGATTTAGGAATCTCTTCAATAATTATGTCTGCCTCTTTCTTTTGCAAAATAAAGAAACTCCCTCCCTATTCTAGCTATCTAGATCGCTCACTGATCTAACTATATAGAATAAAATTCCAGGAATGTGGACTGACTTTAGCACACTAACTCCTAAAATCTTCTATCTATCTGCAGCACAGGAACCTGCCTAACAGTGTGTGTCTAACAGAATAACGCTGTGTGCTGTGTGTGGGCTATATATAGAGGCTGGGTCACATGCTGCACTGGCCAATCACAGCCATGCCATTAGTAGGCATGGCTGTGATGGCTTCTTAGGGCACACAAGTAAAACGATCATCCATTGGCTGGCCTAAAGCTGTGAAAAAGGCGCCAATACAGCGCCGAACACCGGACCCGAACCCGAACTTACAGCCAATAGTTTGGGTTCGGGTCCGGGTCCCGGACACCCAAAAGTCCGGTACGAACCCGAACTTTACAGTTCGGGTTCGCTCAACCCTACCTATCAGCCTAAAATAGAAGAGCTTACTCTGTACTTGGCTGAACATATTACTCATATAAGAAGCTATTCATTGCAAACGAACAGCGTTCATCATTTACGTAAACTAAATATGTTACGTCTAATTGTGCAGAACAGATTAAACAGCTTATGTTTTATGTACACTGTTTTATGTATTGCAAAAAAGCTTTGTTAAAATGACTGATATGGTTGGACTTGTAATGCATTTTGGATTTGTGTCTATCAGTACAGGAATTGCAGTACAAAGTAAAGCAAAGGTGCAAAAGTAAATACAAATATAATTTTTTGTTAAGTATGTAGAATTACAATAATTTATACATTCAAACAGCTAGGGCCCATTATCATGTGCAGCAACCCTTTCCGCCCCTCTGAAGAGCGATCCATGGTGGATTGCTTTGCAAAGGGTGTTTGACAGGCAATGTGTGTCCACTTTGTTACAGCACAGCTCCCCATCCTCTCCCTTCCTCTTTCTCGCCTGGCAGCTAGTGAATGCAAGGAGCAACTTTGTTTACATCAGAGATGTAGCAATGCCGAAAATGTCCAGACAGACCAAGCTAAATTCTGGTATTGCTGGGGTCAAATTCGGTCATTTCCCAGGTATGTCAATGAAAATTTAACACAAAAGACTAAATAATAAAAGCGAATCTTACAGAGATTTGTAGAGGAGGTGGGATATGATCAGCTCTTGAGGTGAGCATCTGTGGACAAAGAAAGGAATGTAATCAGATTTTTCAACGTTAGTTAGATTCTGGGGATTCAGTAACCTGTAGAAAGCTAAAAGTCTCATAAATCTGAGACAGGAGATCCAGCTCTGTTGCTATCATGGCCTTAGGCCCCTTCCATATTGAGTGGACTCTGTTTTGATCAGCAGGGGATCTGTTTGCTGATCTCCTGCTGACCAGAGCAAAGTGGGTCATGGACAGAGCCCGCTCTGCTCTATAGGCAGCTGACAAACTCCTGTACCATGTCTGCAATCTCTGACCATCTAATGTATCAGGTCTGCAGGCTCTGACCATCTCCTCTACCATAACTGCAGTCTCTGACCATCTCCTGTACGATACATCTCTGCAGTTTCTGACCATCTCCTCTACGATACCATGTCTGCAGTTTTAACCATCTCCTGTACAATGCCCCAGTCTCTGAAAACCTCTTGTATCAGGTCTGCAGTTTAACTACCTTTGACCATTTCCTCTACCATAACCACAGTCTCTGAACATCTCTTGTATCATGCCTGCAGCCTCTGACTATCTCCTGTGCCATGTCTGCAGTCTCTGAACATCTCTTGTACCATGTCCGCAGTCTCTGACCATCTCCTGTACCATGTCTGCAGTCTCTGAACATCTCTTGTATCATGTTTGCAGTCTCTGACCATCTCCTCTACCATTTCTGCAGTCTCTGAACATCTCCTGTACCATATCTGTAGTCTGTGACCATCTCTTGTACCATGTCTGCAATCTCTGACCATATCATGTATCCTGTCTGCAGTCTCTGACCATCTCCTGTACCATGTCTGCAGCAGGGATGAGCTTCGAGTTCAAGTCGAACGTAAGTTCCACTCGAAAAATCGGGTGTTCGCCCGTTCACCGAACAGCGATTCGCAACAAATTTGAGCGCCCCATAATGCACTGCATGACCACAGTGCATTGCTGTTTGATGATTAGCTGAACTGCATGCTTTGGCCAAACACAGCACGCTCCTCAGCAAGAGCCATATTTGGCCAAAGGCAGGGTGCCTTTGGCCAATCATGGCTCAGGGGGACTAATTCCACACCCCACATTAAAGAAGGCTGCTTACACAGCGCCCATATAGTGTGTTATAGTGGACAGAGATAGAGAGATTGAGCTTGATTACGCAGGCAGGTTAGTTAGTGGTGGTGTATTTGATTATATATATATATATATATATATATATATATATATATATATAATGTCAGACTAGTATATATATATATATATATATATATATATATATATACTCTGCATTCAGCGTATTTGATATACACACACACACACATATATATATAGTCTACTAGCATATATATATATATATATATATATATATATAGGGTCGCTGGTTCAAATCCCAACCACGACACCATGTTCTCCCTGTGCCTGCGTGGGTTTTCTCTGGGTACTCCGGTTTCCTCCCACACTCTAAAGACATGCTGGTAGGTTAATCAAATCCCTGTCTAAATTGGCCCTAGTATATGCAAGTATATGAAAGCAGCCTCTAAAATAATATTTAACAGCAGGGACCGTCCCTGCACCCAACAAGAGTAACTGTGAGGGGTTCTGACACCACCAACACCTAAGGCCCAATGTTTCAGTCCCTGTTTAACAGGGGCATGTAATTATAATTTTTGAAATAATATTTAACAGCAGGGACCGTTCCTGCGCCCAACAAGAGTAACTGTGAGGGGTTACCGTGTTCTGCCACCACCAACACCTAAGGCCCAATTTTTCAACAGAGTATATACTGCAGTCCGTATAGTATATATGCTGCAGTTCAGGGTATATAGTGCAGTCCATATAGTATATATACTGCAGTTCAGAGTATATAGTGCACTCAGTGTAGTATATATAATATTAGAAATTTAATTTTACTGCCGTACTTTAAAAAACATGGGGAAAATGTACAACTTTACAGGCATACTATAGACACCCCCCAGGCACGATATTTAAAGGAATATTTCATTTTTATTGTTTCACTTTAAGCATTTATAAAATCACTGCTCCTAAAAAACGGACGTTTTAAAAACTTTTTTTTGCATTGATACATGTCCCCTGAGGCAGTATCCTGGTCCCCAGACACTTTTTATGGCAATAAATTGCATATAAGCCTTTAAAATTTAAAAAATCTTGTATCATGTCTGCAATCTTTAACCATCTCCTCTACCATGTCCACAGTATCTGAACATCTCTTGTATCACGTCTGCAGTCTCTGACCATCTATTGTATCATGTCTTCAGTTTCTGACCATTTCCTCTACCATAACCACAGTCTCTGAACATCTCTTGTATCATGCCTGCAGTCTCTGACCATCTGTTTTACCATTTCTGCAGTCTCTCAACATCTCTTGTATCATGTCTGCAGTCTCCGACCATCTCCTGTACCATGTCTGCAGTCTCTGACCATCTCCTGTACCATGTCTGAAGTCTCTGACCATCTCCTGTACCATGTCTGCAGTTTCTGACCATCTCCTGTACCATGTCCGCAGTCTCTGATCATCTCCTTTACCATAACCGCAGTCTATGAACATCTCTTGTATCATGTCTGCAGTCTCTGATCATCTAGTGTAAAATATCTATAGTTTCTGACCATCTCTTACATCATAGTCTTGGCTATATCCTGTTGTGTGTCTGCTGTCTTTGACTCTGAATATTCACTGATTTGTAAGTGTAGCCCTTTGGTGATGTCAAAGGCCACACCTGAGCACCCCCATATCAAGAAAGTTGACCACTACTGGGCTAGCATATTTGATAAGAAATTGGTGCAAAATTTAATCTACGGCACACACAAAAATAGGACCTATTCTTTCACAGAAATCTTTCATTTGCACCCATAGTGGCAAAACCAGAGGTTCATACCTCGTTGTTTCAATGATTAGAACTGATCTAGTTTTGTGATCAATAAACAAACATGAAAGACACAGAATCCCCTTTCACAACATATAACCTGGGAACGGCATGAAATTCACTAATTGGCTTCCCTAAAGCATACACAGCTCTTGGGGGCCCTAAATAAATAAATATAGAAGCAAACAAACTTAAGGAACACAAGATACAGACTAAAGCTACATTTGTTTTTCTGGTGCGTGCTGTATTGTGTCCTACGGATACGTTGTGGCATTTCTAAGCAGTAGACCTTGCTAAAGGACATGGCTCATTTTCTATGAAGATAAGGTATTTTTGCATTAAAAAAAGACAGTAGTGTGCTTGCCTGATAATGAATTTTCCTGAAACACGATGCCAGAAGCAAAGAGAAACACAATAAAGCATGCATTGCATTATGGCTACTTTGGGCATATTTCTGAAGGAGCTGTCCGCCTACCAGCCAGCAACTGTGATGGTATTTTTAGCTCTCAATGTAATGAAGCAGTAAACTGCACTAAGGATTTCTGGAAACCTACAATGTTATTAGCTGGAAAAAAAATCCAGTGACAGTTTTCATTAAACTTGTAATTGAGCCTCTTCTTTGAAGATAGTGCTGACTTTGACAGATCACCTTTTGTCAGCTTAGAATTTTATATCTTTTTATTGATTTTATTGGAAATATTGCCACCTACATTCCATCAGTTATTGTTCTTTGCTCATCTACAGACAAGATTGTTCTAAGCTGTAGCTAAGGTGAAATTTAAAATAAATCTCTAGTGGATTTGTACTTATTTTCTATCAGCATTTATTATTATTATAGGGAATACAATGTATTTTTTGTTGTTTTTAGTCAGATAAATATGACGTATTGCGCTATAGTATTTAAAAAAAAATTACAGGTAGCTAGCCAATGGAGCCTTTGGCTCCTTGTCATATTTTCAGCTTCTCTTTAGCTCCTGTTGTAAAAAGCCTGAGGTTTACGCAGCTCAATGGCTGAAGCTAAAATTTACATACAAGCCAATGAGTTAGAGCAGTGACTCATTCCCTTCATGCTCCTTCTGTATGGCTCTGCTTAAAGCGGAAGTAAACCCTTTGATTTAAATAGTTTAAAAAAAATGGCATGCCGGAAATGCTACCTGTCACATTGACTATGCTTTCAACCAAACTGTAAAACCATCCAATGGCTGGTGTCATAACTGATCACATGTGCAGCATCATGGCAGTTGAAGATTGAACAGAGGCCAAGATGGCAGCTTCCTTAGCTGAAAACGATAGGAGGGTTTACTTCCACTTTAAGGTTTTAGCTAGAGACAGTGGGGTTGCTTTGCTAAAGGCAAATTGGCTATCCCCTTTGCAAGGGAATTGCTTAGTGAATGTGGTGAAGCTCTGCTGATTTAAATCATCCTCTGATGTTTAAGCAAAATAAAACCAAAATTGTGATCAACATCAATTAAAAACTGCAAACGTACTGTATATATCATTATGATGAACCCCAAACCATTACAGTCTCCCATTAAAGAAGCATATCCTACACCTTTTGAACTTTATTACGTTTAGTTATTTATAGATATAAAGACATGCTCTATGTACAAAACACATTTGTGGATAAGATTGCCCCCAGACATTGGGCAGTGATGTGAAAGGTAGTTCATATGGAAGATCTTCTGTAAACAAATGTCAGCACAAAGTCAGTCTGCTGACATTTTTGGGTAAGAATCCTTTAGCATGTCTATTTTTCCATCTAATGCCACGTACACACGATCGGAAATTCGGCCAGAAAAAGACAGATGGTCGAAAAATGCGACCGTGTGTATGCTCCATCGGACTTTTGCTGGCCGATTTCCAGCCAGCAAAAGATTGAGAGCATGTTCTCAATTTTTCTGTCAGAAAAAGTTCCGATCGTCTGTAGCAATTACGACGCGCAAAATTCCTACACATGTTCGGAAACAATTCAACGCATGCTCGGAAGCATTGAACTTAATTTTCTCGGCTTGTTGTAGTGTTGTACGTCACCGCGTTCTTGACGGTCGAAAGTTCAGCAAACTTTTGTGTGACCGTGTGTATGCAAGCCAAGCTTGAGCGGAATTTTGTCGGAAAAACCATCCAAGATATTTCTGACAGAAAATCCGCTTGTGTGTACGCAGCATTAATATGTACTTGATCTGAAAAATTAAAGACTTTCTAACTTACAGGGAGCATGTCAATTGTCTTAAATATCCTCTGCAAAGTGAGATCAAGGCAGTGGTCTCCAAACTGTGGCCCTTTGCTTGCTTTTTTTGGCGTTTTTCCTTTTACTGACACCAATGATAGGGCACCATTGCTTTCACTGACACCAACGGGGAGGCAGTATTACATGCACTGACATCAACATTGGGCACTATTCCTTCCACTGTCACCAATGATGGGGCATAATTCCTCCCACTGATATAAACAACTATGCACTTATATTCACTGACAACAACAATGAGGCACTATTCCTTCCACTGACACCAACAGTGGGGTAGTATTCATCTCACTGACACCAGAAATGGAGCATTATTCCTTCAACTGACACCAGTAGGGCATATTCCACTGACACCATTGATAAGGCACTTTTTCTACTACTAAGATAAACAATTGGGCACTATTCCTTCCACTGAAAACAACAATAGGATACTATTCCCCCCACTAATAGCAATGATGGGCCACTATTGCTCCTCCTAATGACCATAGGCACTATGTAAATGTTTTCCTCTCATTGAAGCTGGGGCATTTTTCCCCCTACTGGCGACCGCCCCACTAAAGTCTTAAGGCCAATAAACTGGCCCTTTGTTTAGAAAGTCTGGAGATCCCTGATCTAAGGCCCAGTTGCCTGTAAATGCTGATCTCATAATATTTGGATGGAGATTTGGTGATGGCACTAGTGTACTGTGGTTCTGTGATGTCTCTTGAGTATTTCACCTACAGTTATTATTAGATCATCAATTATCGGAGGGCTGCTCTGAACTGAGGTAGCAAAGTCCTGCTCCTCTTCTAATATAGCTATATCCACACAAAGGTATGGTGCAGAGCAAGGCATTGAAAGCAGAAAAGATTAGCTGCAGGGAGAACACAGACAATAATGGTGTAGAATTCAAGAACAATTTATGTAGGACACTGTTTAGGCACATTTAGGACATGAAAATGACCAGACTTGATTTTAAAGATGCGGCTCCTATTGACTTTAATGTGGTTTAGATTAACATACAGAACTTCAGCACAATATGGCAAACTTTCCAGGAGCTGGACCTAGGTACATAAGTCTCCAAACCCTTACTGTTTCTCCAACAGTTGTCTCCCAATTAATTTCTATTGGTTAAATTGACAGCTCTTACAAATTTTATGGATGTGGGTTTGTAGAGTGAAGTGGGATGATAGAGGAGGACATGGATCATCGATGTGATTTCACTTACATTCCCACTCTTATTTTCATTAGCAGTTAAGTGACAGTTCCATCCTACTACTTTCAATGTCATAGCTCTATAAAGCAGATAACAGCATGATGACAACATAATGCAGCCAAGTGAAAGGTTTTAACTTTTCTACAGAATATTGTCATGCTTGTCATTTCACAAGACTCAGTCATAGAGCAACTTTAGCAATAAAAAGCTACTTACTTAATATTTACTATTGAAAGTTTTAAATAAACATCTACGCTTTAGCATTGCCACTTTATAAAAGTTTTTCACACTTTGGTTTGTCAATCAGCTCTGTATACCACCTGTATACACATTTGGATGAGAGCAATTTTTACATTTCTGCTAATGGCCTGTTTATTCTGTCATAATTTTGGCATTATTTAAGGCATCACTTAAAGTGTTTCTAAACCCACAACAGTAAAATCAGTCTGCATATGTAGTAAAGCATGCTTGTTATACTCACTGTGGAACCTAAGGGGTTAACCCTCTGCATTGTGTAAAAAGGCTGTTGATCCTATATGCACAGATCCTTCCCTTCTTCCACAGTCCCTAATCCATGTGTTGATAGAACAGAGCCCTATCGGGCACTCTGCACATGCTCAGTTTGGTGTGTATTGCTAGAGAGTTATTTTTTTTCTTGAGAGGGTGCATGTGATCAGCACAGGGCCAATTTAGCACTGACCAGATAGAGGGTCAGGGGTCCTACAGCCAGTCCCAGGGTGAGGGCATCCAGCGCCCAGGGCAAAGATGCCAAACTGCACCCTCCCTTCCCTTAGGGTTAGGGTCAGGGCACCACCCATTTCTGCAATAAACCATTATGCCCAGGGCAGCCGTCCCTCCTGCCCACCCCTTGTCCTGGCCCTGTCTGCAGCCTCATAGGACAGTCAGAGAATGAAAATTCCTCCTACAAGGTTTAGCTAGACACTCATAGAAGTCACAAGACTGCTATATACTGCTGATGAGAAAGGGTATTTAGCAGTTTATATGTAATAACATAATTACATGTCCGTGTTCTGTGTACTGTGGGAGACCAGGTATAGGGAATACTAGGTCTTGGGTTTAGTAACACTTTAACCAGCTGAGATCCGCACCATAGCCAAATGACGGCTACAGCGCGGATCTGATGTGCCGGGACGACGTCTATTGACGTGAAGGGCGTGCGCGACGTGCTCTGTGATCCGCGAGTCTGTGAGACTCGCTGGATCACAGATCCGAGTAAGGGGTCGATCCCGACCCCTTACCACGTGATCAGCTGCCAGCCAATGACAGCTGATCATGTGAAAATAACCGAGCCGGTAATCGGCTTTTTTTCCTGCTTGCGCTGACAGTGCGAGGAGAAAAAAAAAAAGCCGATCACCGGCGGCAGTGAGAGGGACATCAATCCCTCTCACTCTGATATATCCCCAGGGTCCACGGTGCCCACATTTACCAAAATAAAGTGCCCACTAGCTCCACCTGTCAGTGCCCACAGTGCCATCAGTCAGTGCCCACAGTGCCATCAGTCAGTGCCCACAGTGCCATCTGTCAGTGCCCACAGTGCCAGTGCTGCACATTCAGTGTCCCCTACCAGTGCTCATCAGTGTCCCCTACCAGTGCTCATCAGTGTCCCCTACCAGTGCCCATCAGTGCCACCTATCAGTGCCCATCAGTGCCACCTATCAGTGCCCATAAGTGCCATCTATCAGTGCCATCTATCAGTGCCACCCATCAGTGCCCATCGGTGCCACCCATCGGTGCCACCCATCCGTGCCACCCATCCATGCCCATCAGTGCCATCTTTGCTGTGCCCATCAGTACCGACTTATCTGTCCCCACCAGTGCAGCCTATCAGTGCCCACCAGTGCAGCTTATCAGTGCCCACCAGTGCAGCCTATCAGTGCCCACCAGTGCCGCCTCATCAGTGCATATCAATGAAGCAGAAAAATTACCTGTTTGCAAAATTTTATAACAAACTATAAAACATGATTTTTTTTTTTTTTTTTTTAATTTTCCAGCTTTTTTTATTTGTTTAGCAAAAAATAAAAACCCCAGCTGTGATAAAATACCACCAAAAGAAAGCTCTATTTGTGGGGAAAAAATGGTAAAAATGTCATTTGGGTACAGTGTTGTATGACCGCGCAATGGTCATTCAAAGTGCGTCAGTGCCGAAAGCTGAAAATTGGTCTGGTCACGAGGGGGGTTTAAGTGCAAAGTAATCAGGTGGTTAAGGTAACAAAGTAATACATATACGGCTAAAGTTTTGCATGAATAAATAAAAAATAATAATTTTGATCACTGCCAGTGTTACGTGGTTTGTCTTATTCGTGTAAACTGATACATTCTCTTGGAGAGCTTATGCTTTTGAAAATCAACAGACTTGCTGGCTGGATCACCAGATGAAAATAAAAGAAAAAAAGTCTAATCGGATAGTGCCCTTTATTGCTGATATAAAACCACTTCATGGTTCCGTCATGCATCCACAGTTCACACGAAGACCAGCGCTCTCTGAAGCAGTAATGGTGCTCCAGGTCCAGATACTCATCAGTTTCTAAGAGTGGAATTTGACTGTACTGTTTAAAAAGGGGAGACACCCTTATCGGATGTGGTATAAGGCGACTAAGTTCCCTCCATAAAAGCTCCTTCAAGCTTCCATCTCATGACTAATTAGTGCAGATTGTCATATATGCATAACACAGAGTCATTTAGCTTTTATTTGGTCTTTGACCTTCAGAATTTGACTTGTGCTTTTGATTATTACCGGTGGGCGCTGAACTCACCTCCCGGCAGCTCTGCTAGGTCCCGACCTCCTTTCCCTCAGACTGCTGCGGGGGGTCTCAGGCTGGAGAGGGGGGAAGGGACCACTATCATGGGCTGCTCAGTCTATTTTTTGTCTCAGTCCGGGCCTGGCGGGCAAGATGAGCAGTGAGGCTGGCAAGGATCGATAGTCCTAGAGGGAGAAGAGCTCTAAAGACCTCCCAGGACTGGAGAACAGGCTGACTGGGGCCGGAAACGAGGATGGGTGGAAGGCACAGGTGACCAGGGACCACTCCATCTCACAGCAAACAGATCCTCTGGAAGGCCCCAGCCCCTGGCTGTCATGAACATCCTGCTGGCATGGAAGATACCGTATCAAGCATCACACACACCTTCCCACAGAGAGGCACTGCAGACTGGGACATGGGGCACAGGAGGGGCTGCCGACAGGGACAGGGCTAGGGATCTCTCTCATCCCCCTCTCTCTCTCTCCCCCCCTCCCTCCCCTCCTCTCTCTCTGCGCTGGGATCCCCCCACTCTCTTTCCTCTGGATGTGGAATTATTCAGTGACACCCCCTTCCCATTCTCCCAAGGCACAGGGGAAAATCCTAGATGTTGTATTGGCTGCATATGTCATTTTTACTTGCTTGAATTTTTTTATCCATTATGGGTGTGAGTGGGGCCTCCTGTCTAAATTTTGCCTAAGGCCTCACAAAGCCTAGAGCCGCCTCTGAATATACTTCATGGTTTATCATTACTGTGTTTCCTCTCTATTGCTGGGTTCCACACTAATATTATCAAGTAGGTGTGCCAGAGGGGTTGGGCCTGTTCTTGGGGTTGAGAGGCAGAGTACAAAACCAAACATACATTCAGCGGCTCTTCCGGGGGTAGCGCTACACGTACAACTCAGTTGAAAAACAAACTGAAATCTTTTAGGCCCCTTTCACACCAAGGGCGTATTGCAGGCGCTATAGCGTTAGAAATAGCGTCTGAAATCCACCCTAAAACAGCTACACCATTGTCTGCAGTGTGAAAGCCCGAGGGCTTTCACACTGCAGCGGTGCGCTGGCAGGACATCAGGAAAAGTCCTGCCAGCAGCTTCTTTGGAGCGGTGAAGGAGCAGTGAACTCACCGCTCCTCCACCGCTCCTCCACCGCTGCTCCCCATTGAAGCCAATGGGGCAGCGCTGTAATACCGCCGGCAAAGCGCTGCTATTGCAGCGTTTTGCCGGGGGTTTTTAACCCTTTCTCGGCCGCTAGCAAGGGGGTAAAAGCGCCCCGCTAGCGCCGGAAATGCGCTGCAAATCTGACAGTAAAAGGCCGCTAAAAATAGCGGCGTTTTACCGCCGATGCTATGGGCGGTGTGGTGTGAAAGGGGTCTTAGGTGGAGAGAAGTAAAAATAAAAAGCTAAAATAATGTGGTTGCATAAGTATGCACACAGTTAAACTAATACTTTGTTGAAGCATCTCCTCTTGATTTTATTACAGCACTCAGTCTTTTTGGGTGAGTCTATCAGCATTTATATATATATTTAGATATATATATATATATATATATATATATATATATCATAATTGAGATTTCACTTCAAAACATATCATATATATATATATATATATATTTTTTTTTTTTACTGTTTCCTTTCAGCACACATCTCGTATCAAACATATATTTTAGGTGGACTGTGAAACACGTTCAAAGTATCCACAATTTTAGTCCATACTTTAATATATTCTTCTTTTAAAGCCTAAATGACTACTCATGTTTCTGAGACAAAAAAAAATGCTTGAGCAGAGATGCCAATATTGAATCAAAGAGCCTCAAAGGACCTTCCAGCTGCTACAGTAATCAAAGTTGCCATGAATTTTTACTTTGCTTCTCCCTATGTTCACATGATGGTGTTGGTTCATACTGATAGGAAGGTTTCACCAAATGCAGCAGCTGCTTACAATTGACCACTAACATCCTCATTTTTTTAAATAAAAAAATCGTTCTCCTGCAGCTCTTTTACCAGACAGATGAATGGCCGTTGTTAACAATAAGTGAACTTTAGAGATCTGCTCCATCAGCAGCTTGCCCGATGAGCCTGTAAAAGTCCCTGTTACACTGTTTGCTATTAATGATGACTGAAACAATTTAAAGATATCTGTATGTTTAGTACAGATATGCTTTGAAGTTGAATGTTGGGAATGAGACAAAGTGTACCCTTGCAGTTGCCCCCCCGCATTGCAAGGGTTAAATGCTCATTTATATATATATATATATATATATATATATATATATATATATACACACAAATCAAAGGTGTATAGACGGCCTGCAAGAAACACCAGCTCAGCGCCAATTCTGACCTCAAACAAATCAGAAGCAGACAGAATAGAAATATATAACCTTAAAATATTGAAAAGGTATAAAACAGCAGCTTTTTTAAAAACGCATAAAACGAATAAAATCTCAAAACGTCAGTAAAAAATGATTCACAGTCCAATCACTGAAAATAAAATTACGAAAACAGCGCTTAAATAACTGATATTAGTCCAATATCAATAATGTGCAATCTTCAATACACCATCTAATTTAAATTCAATGTATAGCAGAGTGATACACAGTTCAAACGGACAGTTTGGTTCTGTACAAAGACTTCAGAGTAAGACCAGAAAAGTGCACCTGTCACCAAACATGCAATCCACCGCTTGTTGCACATTCCCCCTGGGGGGCAAACTCACCAGATATTTCTGGGTAAATAGGCACTCAATCAAACCAGTGGATGCAATAGCATCGTCTTATTTCCTAATTCTCATCAGAGAATTCCGGATGTGCGGGGGTTAACACTTCTCTTATTAAATAGACATTCAGTGCAATCCAAAATTAAGCAATGCGTCTTATTTCCTCATCACCATTAATTTCCAGAAATGCGGGGGTTAACATAAAAGGTAAACAGAATCCGCACATAGAGTAATACCTTTTATTGAATCACATTCCCCCATACAAATAAAACCTCTTAGTAAAAGCTGCTTACATCACATAAATCAGAAAACAGCATCAGTATAATCATACAGAGGGCGCTCTCGCTATACTCTAAGATAGCCTTTCCCAGATGAAGCACACTAGTCCTGCAGGAAGTTGTGTTGAAGTCCTCAGTGACGAAACCGGTCAGGGCGTGGCTTACATGACACTCTAGCGGTGATGCTCTGCGCTCCACAGCCCTCCACAGCTCCAACCGGCAGTGTTGGCAACTTCCTGCAGGACTAGTGTGCTTCATCTGGGAAAGGCGGAGTATAGCGAGAGTGCCCTCTGTATGATCATACTGATGCTGTTTTCTGATTTATGTGATGTACGCAGCTTTTACTAAGGGGTTTTATTTGTATGGGGAATGTGATTCAATAAAAGGTATTACTCTATGTGTGGATTCTGTTTACCTTTTATGTTAACCCCCCGCATTTCTGGAAATTAATGGTGATGAGGAAATAAGACGCATTGCTTAATTTTGGATTGCACTGAATGTCTATTTAATAAGAGAAGTGTTAACTTCCCACACTTTTTTCCCCAGGACTTGATCCCTGCATAGGGCCCATAGGCCAGTGCCTGCTCTGCCTATTTGGTAATCTGTCACTGGTTCAGCTACATGACAGTAGTGTCTGCTGGATAAAGTGAACTTCAGGTATGCTACATGATATACAGCATATAAATGAAAACAAAAATATCTGTAAAATTGTCAGTAACAGAACAGCATATTAAAAATCACTCAGTCAAAAAACAGTTAATGAAATGAATGATTTGCTTAGCTGATTGGCATTACTTGCTTAAAAATGATTGGCAGTTTACTGAAAAACGCAGCTGCTGTGCTGTAAAATGAATGCAACTGCATTTTAATCAGTTCAGTTGTAGGCACAATACATAAAACATAAAATATATTTAGACAGGTATATCATTTTAGCATTCTGCACATACAGTCGTATCAGAACACACAGGAGCTGATATATTAGGAAAGAGTAATTAGTAGAAGAAAACGGCAAATGTCCAATCAGATTTAGAGCCTGTGTCAACAAGCTTTGGGCTTGAGTCAATGGCATCAGTCTGACATCAGTTGCAGATGCTTCTGCGATAACAGCTATATAATTACAAATGCAATGAATACAAGAAAGATGGCAAACCCATATTTACAAAATTCATTGAGTGGGGAAAAGGGAGTAGTAAATCATTTTCAGGGATAGTAGAGATTTAGGTGTGGTCAGACTGAATGGAGGTTACTGAGTGAGAGGTGATCTCTAGGCATGGTAAATGGCAGTGACAACTTAGCTTTGTCTGTTGTATATTGTGATGTGATGGTTAATAGAATCTGCTAGGAAGAGGTAAGTGATCACCTGGTTTGGTACAGAACCCCTGATATCATCCACAAATTTGACCCTTCGGCTTCGCAGCGCTGTTGGCGATGCGGAACTGAAATTGGTTCATTATTTCACATCTTTTGGAAATGCTCCCTGATACAGCCCTTCTGGATTGAGGTGGGGTTATTGGTACTGAAGGTAGTGGGGGTGTCCCTCCCGGTTGATCCCTTAAACTGTCTGCTGGGTCTCCCTCTCCCAGGTGTAACTAAAAATGCTAATCGACTGATTTCCTTTATTTTATTAGCTGCAAAGAGGCTTATACCGTTATGTTGGCTGTCTAATGCCCCCCTTCCATGGCCCAGATTTCTTCAATTGATAGCAGAAATACGGAGAATGGAGTACCTAACGGCCACTGTATATGACTCCGTCTCTCAGTTTGACAAAATATGGGAACCCTGGGACCTGTCAGATTGTGGGTCCCCACCACCTATTAGCCGTTAATGGTTTTGTTCCATACCTATATGGTAGCTATTCCCCCCCCCCCTCATCCACCCCCCCCCCCTCCTTATCTTTCTATGAGCTGCTCTTGCTCCTCTGGAGAAGTTTATTATTAACCATAAGCCTCCTATACTTGTATTAATATTTTCTGGCCAAGCGGCCTGATGCTTTATGTTCATTTGTTTATCTGAGAACTGTATGTTATCCTCTCTCCTGATAGATTATGCAGCCCACTTCTGTGCTCTGCATTATTGGACGTTTATCTCCAGCTCCTAAATGTTCTTGTTTTTGTTGTACTACTATACATTTGTGATCAGTGTAAACTGTATTACATGACTAAACTGTTTCTGCTTTGAAAATTTAATAAAAAATACAATTTAAAAAAAAAAAAAAAAAAGTGATCACCTGGTTTCCAGGGAGAAGTGTGTTGTTCGATTGGCAGCAGTGATTTGCATTAGGGGGAAAGTTCTTCAGTAAGTAGAAGGGGTATATATTTTTTACACATGTAAAGTGGTGACAGGATGGACTGTGGAGCAGTAAAAGGTGGGTTAGCTATTTACATTAATAGCATTTTCAACATTTTCAAGCTTCAGAATTAACAGTATCTTATACCAAAAGATATAAACAGCTCTAAAAAACAACACAATATATTGTATGCCCTTCCATTTGGAGACAAACATTTTTGAGTACAACCTGCTGGCCATTTCAGTATGGAAAAAAAGAAACAGGTTCTAGGTAAAAATAAACTACAGATTATTTATTACATAGAACTAGAGTATTTAAGGATTTGCACATGACCCTTTTAAGATAAAATATATAATGGTAATTTTACAGAACAGCTTGTAAAAACATCAGGAAAGTTTAAACAGACACTGATGAGGACCATTTGGAAAACAGATGGCACATACCCCTGCACTGCAAACAGCTGTCACCCTGAACATTTTATGGACAGAAATAAAACAAGTAAGAGCAGAAATAGAAGTTCCAAAACTGAGTGATAACTGATTTGTTTATTTCCATGCCCTGTATAAGTCTTTTTAAGACCAATACTTTGATATTTTAACCGACTTAAAAAATATGCCTAAAATAACCTGTGCATGTTGGTCCCCTACCTCAAGTGATTGGAAAGGCTGAAGTTTTTTTAACCTTCATACATTCTATGCATGAAGGGAAATATAACTTTTGTATCCAGATCTCCTCCAAAGCCCCCCCCCCCTCCTCCTATACTTACCTGAGCTTCATTGCGATCCAGCGCTGTGCATGAGAGCAGTGTCTCTCTCTGCTCTGTCCCTCCTCACAGGGCAGATCTATAGCAGTGGGCTATGACTGCTGTTGATCAAAATCTGTGATGAAGGAGCTGGGGGGCAGGGCAGTGCCCCTCTGTCTATGGAAGCAGGCAGTGGGGCTTGGGAGCAAGCCTGCACCAGTGCCCCCATAGGAAGTAGTTTTCTATGGGAGTACTAGATGAAGAGGAGGAGCCAGGAGCCCTGGGGGACCCGAGAAGAAGAGGCTCGGAGCTGCGCTGTGCAAAATCATTGCTCAGAGCAGGTAAGTATAACATATTTATTATTTTTGTAAAAAAAAAAAAATGTACCTTAAGAAACACTTTTAAGATGTTGATTTGTCATGTTCATCTAGGGTCTTGAGACTGTCCGAGTATAACAAGGTTCTGGTCAGATGTGTTTGATTTGATTATTCTCAGATTACAGACGTTTGCTTCCCTGGAGCTGGCCCTTCTGGTAGTCCATGAGGATGCTCAGCGTTCTTACCATGCCAAACTGTTAATTTCCTATCTTTTATTCTATGCAAAAAAAGCAATCCTTCTCAAGTGGACCTCCTCAACTCCCTCCCACGGTGTCCTCCTGGGAAGCAATGGTGGACGTGGCTTTACCCATGTACAAAATTACTTATATATCTGGGCCAACTTTCAGAGTTCAGTTCTTCCTTAAAGAAAAAGTCCCACCTAGCATATTTTTTCTGTGATTGGTACAGTAGATGCAGAACTAGAGTGGCCAGCGATGTGCCCCCTCCCCCCACTGTTGTACAACCATGCTGCTTAGTACGAGATGGCTGTTTAATGAGCAGTGATTGACAGTCCTGGTCTTGGGAACAAGGAATATGTCTGAGACCAGTGCTGTTGCAATAAAAGCAGTGGAGCAAGTCATGATATCCAGGTTAGGGGGCGCATTAGCAGTGGTAAGAAACATTGGTGTGTAGCGAGTTTTCACTGGTGCTATGGGAAAAAAGCAAAGCAACAGTAGCCAGAGGAAGGAGGCATGCAAGCCAAGGGAAGAAGACAAGTCAGCTAGGGGTGAACACAGCAATGTTTAACTAGATATCAGAACACCCGCAACCACTTGCAGCTTAGTTCATTGCATTTGCTTGATGCTACTAGAGATGCCAGAGTGAGGGAGACAAGAAAATGTGAACAATGTGAATGGAAGCTGAAGAGGACAGAGTAGGGGATATGCTGCAGAGAGAGTGGAGAGTTGAAGCAGAAAAAGTAGATGAAAGCTGGACTGGACAGAGTGGGGGAGATGCAGCAGACAGAATGAGAGAAATGGAGCAGACATCATCAATAAAGTGACAAGTTATTTCTACTTATACATTGTTATAACAGTTGTCTTCACAGCAAAGGGTGTGGTATCAACAGTGCTGTACTTCAGCTCCACAAAGGGAACGCCCCACAAATCGGGCTTCATGCAGGGAAGGAGTTGACATGCAGTAATTGCTGTCAGAAATGTGTGAATTACTGAAGACATGCTCAGCATTTCTTTTTACAAACAATCATATATATTTAAACATGAGTAGACCTGCAGTTCATTTTCTATTATTGAGGAGACTACTTCTTTAAGTTGCCTGAAATGCCAACAGTCTGTGAATTAGTCATTTCAAACTTTATTTAAAATACTGTCTGGTTTCTAGGGAAAGCCTTGCATCTTGCCTGTATGTTTTTTTTGGGCTGCCAGGACACATGTTGATTCTGATTTTAATGGCTTGCCCCCATACTTTTGCATTGCTACACTCATGCCCACAAATGTTTCTGACTGCACCATACTATTTGGAGTAGTGTTTAAAAAATATGTATTAGAAATATCCTTGCAATAGTATATTAATTTCTTGTTTTATGCTTAAGCTTACATAAGCAAAAGGCTATTATGCATCTGGGGTCAACAAGGAAGCCTAAAGTGCAGTCCCTTACAACACCAAAAAAATGCACATAATATTCAAAATAGTTTACGCAAAGAAAGACTGTTTAATCCTGAAAAATACTATACAAGATGGTCAGAGGATCTCAAAATACTACACTGGATGGTCAAAGATTATGGAAATACTATGCAAGATTGTCAGAGACTTTAAAAATACTACAGTAGATGGTTAAAAAATGCAGATATACTATATATAGCTCTAATTATCAGGGCCTTCTGATTCTTGCTGTATTGAATTGTATAAATTATGTATAATAATAATATAATAATATATGTATCTAGAGACTAAAGATGTGCTACAGCAGTAAGTCAGATACTGGGAACATAGTAAAAGAGAGTGCTAGAGTGCATTGCAATTACATTTGCTTTACAAATCCTCCTACATTTGTTCTCCTCTAAAAATTGCTGGTAACAAATTTCATATTCCTCGCAGTAAGATCCACTATTAAAAGTCAGAGAAAGAAATAAACTAAACTATTTAACTAGCAAAAGCTAGCTTAAAGAATATTTTCCTTCACTGGCCCAAAGTAAGCACCTAGGCAAGGAGAACATTGGCTACTGGTCGATGTGGACTAAAAACTGCATGAGTAGTAACAATGAGTTATTAGGAAACAAAAAGGACATTAAAAAAAAAGTTTAAATAACGCAAAAATTTGTCCCTCTGATAATGCAATATGAAGGCTCCTGTCTCTAGCATTTAAAGGTGGGGTTGCATCCTGCACTGAATTTTTTATTTTAAATTGAGTGGGTAGGTGCTACAACTCCCCCATGTGATCCACAGAAAAAGATGAAAAATCTTTTCAACCATAGAGACATCAAAAAGTTTTTTCTGGTAAAGCTAGCAAGGGATGTGTGATTAAAACTTCAGAGAGGTGTTTAATGCTGTTTATGTTTAGGTTGGGGAAATTCTGCTTACTTCCTGTCCCAGTGACCACATATTTTTCCCAGTGGTCACAAAAGCTTAAACATAGTAGTACACCTTTCCACCTTTTCCAAAATTACACAAGTAATTGGCAGGCAGAGACGTCGTATGCATAATTTATTCAGGCGAGCTGTATCAAGTTAAGCAACAGATTTCAACGTAGGTAGAAGAGCATACAAAGAACACATTCCAGAAAGCTTGGCGCCTGGGTTTGTCCAGACCTATGGTTTGTTAAAAATCCTCATTATATTCTTGTTGTAAAATGTATTCAGTTTGTATGTGCTAATATCTGCCAAAGGCACAAGAAAACTTTACAGATTATTTTACCATTTAACTGCGTATTGACAGGTGTGCAGGTCATACCGACATGGAGAACAGTGACATTTATTGTTCAGATGGGTTTCATTTTGAAATCTAGAAGTTTCTAATCATATTTCTAAGCTTCAAAACCTCACATCTCTTGGACGTTTTTCAAAGCGATACGAAACAGAAACCTCTGAGTTAGCATACAAGTAACAAAAGTACTGAAAAGAAAGATTTGTTCCAAATCACTCAACCATGTGGCAGGGCATAATGTTCATGCTAGCTGCAGTGTTTAAAAGACTTTCTACTAGGGCCATCCTGCCATTCCACTGTTATCGTTTATAGAATTTATTATTTTTTGGTTAACACGGATATTTTATGTCCTATGCAATACAAATATTATGCTATCAGGCCCAAAAACAGTTTGACATACCAACTGTGTAAATGAAAAGGGCCCATGGTGAAAAGTACAATGGGAATTTGTTCCAGCATAATGTAGTATAAAAAATAAAATAGTTTTATGAATTTAGAAACTGCTACATGTTGCTGTGTGAATAATTAGCTGAGAACAAATTAACACAATTAAGGGACACTTTTGGTGTTCAGCAAAGGCATGTAGGTGTTTACTGAGAGAACAATGCCAGATAAGAAGGACTCACCATAATGGTAGGTAAGCAGATTCCTTTGTACTATAATCAATGGATCTGGGGTTGTTGGTGTAAGGGCACATCAGTTGCACAAGGTATGTTAAGTAGTGTTACAGTATGTGGTGAGGAGAGAAAACGGCATAATGAGCTGTACCATTGACTTAAATGGTACAGATTCTTTTTTTTTTTTTTTTTTTTTAAATCTTTATTTAGTTAAATCATTTTTACAGGAATCAGTCATACATCGTAATAAACAACGGTATAAAATTACAGTATTTCACATAACGACATTATGGCGCTTCCCTTTTTCCCCCACCCGCCCCCCCCCCCCCCTTTCCTCTTTGTATGACTAGTTTTTAGGCTATCTTCCTTACACCTGTTTCTCAAGCTGTGTTTCTATTTACTTGTTCCAACCCTACAACGCGTGGGCTTCTATCGGGTGATTTCAATGTAGTACCTCCAGGAGTCCCTAAAGTCGTTCCACTCAGACCAGTTGTGGTACGGTGCCCCTCTTTCCCTTTGACCTCCTATCTGTGGGGTGGAACTGTCTAGTCTTTGAATCTCATTTACCCTGAGAATCCATTCACGTGTCGTGGGGGCCTCAGGCTTTCTCCACTTCACCGGGATTAGATTTTTTGCTTCATTTAAGAAGGTAGGTATAAGGGATGAGATATAATGTTTCCCTGGCGTCCCTGTCTCGTGAAAGAGGACCGCCCAGGGATCTTCAGGTATCTGTATATTAGTAATAATATAGATTAATTCTAGTATTTCTCTCCAGTATTTTACTATTACCGGGCACCCCCACCAGATATGGGCCGCCGTTCCCTTCTCCTTGCATCCCCGCCAGCAATCTGAGGTTGCATTCCCCTGGATTTTACTAGTTCTATCGGGGGTGAGATACCACCTGGCTAGGCATTTGTAGTTTGTTTCAACTGATTTGATTGGGAATGATGCGCTGTGAGTGATTTTAAATATTTTACCTAGGTTGTGATCTGTGCTCTGTGAACCTAATTCTCCCTCCCATTTTGTAACGTATGGAGGTACACTCAAATCCCCCTCGTTTATTAAAATTTTGTAGATCTTAGATATTATGTTCTTAAGTGATTCCCGTACGCATAGATTCTCCATGCTATTCAAATCGTCCATGCCGCGTAAAGGTTGCGGGAGGCTCCTTGCAAAATGTTTTAGCTGGATGTACCTCCATAGGTTAACGTGCATTAGCTCCGTGTTTTGGCTCATTTCGATTAGTGTGCAGATTTCCCCATTTTGTTTTAATATATCTTTTAATCGTGCCCCTTCTTGTTTTATCCAGTTCCCTCCTACGTCCCCCCTACCCGGTGGAAATAGTGAATTATTTTTTAAGGCTATTAAGGGTGAATTATATTTCCATTTCTGATTTTTAAATACCTTATCCCAATTCTCTAGTGTTACCCGTGTTATTTCGTGTGTGTTGGTCCCCAAAGTGCGAGCTTTTGGTGGGTTCCATAGTTCGTGTCCTAGGTGAGTGCTACTAACTGAATTCTCTAAGCTATTCCATCTCTTATCCCCGTCCTTCGCCCAAACTATTGCTCTAGATAATGTTATTGCCATGAAGGTTTTTTCAAAGTCCGGGCTGGCTAGCCCCCCCTTTTTTTTTTTCTCTAGATAGGATCTTCGCTGAGATACGCGGTTTTTTGTTTGCCCATATGAACCGTGAAATTATTTGCTTCAGAGTATTGAAGAATGTCATGGGTAAGGCCAAAGGTAACATCTGGAACTTATAATTTATTTTAGGGGCTACTATCATTTTAATTGCGTTGATACGGCCCACCCAAGAGAGTGGCCGTGCTCCCAAGCGGAGGGTTTCTTTTTTAATCTCGTTCAAGAGGGGGATATAGTTTAATAAATACATTTTTTTTGTTGTGTCGGCTAAGGTTACCCCCAAGTATTTAATGTTATCCCGCCAGGGAAACTTAAATTCTTTTGATAGCCTGTCAACCTCGTTCTTATTGATATTAATATTTAAGATTTCCGATTTGTCGAGGTTGATTTTTAGATTTGAAATCCTGCCAAAGGCCATGAGCACCCTCAGCAGGTTGGGCAATGAAATCCTGGGATTGGAAATAAAGAAAAGGATGTCGTCGGCGAAAGCCGCGATTTTATGTTCCTCGCCGCCCGCTCTAATCCCTGAGATATCCCCACATTCACGGATTCTGCATAGCAAGGGTTCTAGCGATAGTACGAACAGGAGTGGCGAAAGCGGACACCCCTGTCTCGTACCGTTCTTCATCATAAAGACTTCAGAGTGTATGCCATTTACCCTGACTGACGCCTGCGGCTGCTGGTAAAGGGAACCAATCCACTCTAGTATTTTTGGTCCGAACCCCATTGCCCCCAACGTTCTCATCATGTGTCCCCAGTCTACTCTGTCGAACGCTTTTTCGGCGTCGATCGACAGAAGCAGACTGGGGACCCTACCCGTCCTCGCGACCTCCAGGAGCAACACAGCGCGGACCCCATTGTCTCGTCCCTCCCTCCCCGTTACGAACCCGGCCTGGTCTGCGTGCACCAATTTTACAATCTTCTCTTTAAGCCTATTGGCTAATACTTTGGCAAATAATTTAGTGTCAGTGTTTAAAAGCGCGATGGGGCGGTAGCTAGAACAAAGGGTCCTATCTTTGCCTTCTTTATATATTAATGTGACAGAGGCCAGAAGGGCTTCTCTACCCAACGAAGACCCCTTCCCCAAATTATTCCAAAGGTGGCACAGTTTTGGGACTAAGATGTCTTTAAACTTTTTATAATATGTTATGGAAAAACCATCAGGGCCCGGACTCTTCCCTACGGGGGAGCTGTCAAGGGCCCTAATGATTTCCCCCTCTGTGATGTCCTCCTCCAGCTCCAACCTGTCTTCCTGAGAGAGAGTAGCCAGGACGCCCCTCCCAAGGAACTCCTCATTCTCCCTTGTCCTGGGATGGGTGTTGCCTCCTCCGAGTCTGACATCATACAACTCTGCATAATAGGACTTAAATTCGTTTGCTATTTCTTTAGATGAGTTTACCACTCGTCCTGATTTATTCTGAATTTTATCTATATAATTCCTTACTCTTTTTTTTTTTTAACATATTTGCTAGATATTTTCCACTCCTATTACTTCCCAGGTAACTCTCCCTTGATATCTTATAGAACCATTTTGAGGATTCCTGTTCCATGGCTGTAAGTATCTCCTCTCTTTTATTTAGCAATCTGTGATAGATTTTTTGTTTATCGTGAGCCGCCTTTTTGTGTTCCTGTTCAAGTTTGGCCAGTTCGATCGAGAGCTCAACGAACCTGGCCAATTTTTCCTTTTTTTTCCCCGCTCCTATGGATATGAGGATCCCCCTCACGTAGGCTTTATGGGCCTCCCAGATTACCGCTGGTGATACATCTCCTGTCTCGTTATTGCAGAAAAAAAACTCAATTTCCCTTTTGATTATTTCTGATGTATCCGCTTCCGCTATAAGCTTGTCGTTTAGCCGCCAAGCATAGGGTTGTCTCTGGGGATCGGGGACCCCCATCTCCATCGAGACTGGGGCGTGGTCCGAGATAGTTGTAACCTCAATCTTTGTTGTCTTTATGTGGTCCACAAGTCTGTGATCTATAATGAGGTAGTCCAACCGGGAATGAGTCCCATGCACTGGGGAAAAAAAAGTATAGTCTCTCTGTTTTGCGTGGCTTATGCGCCAGGCATCTACCAGCTGATGGTCCCTCATTTTGTTTTTCAGTTTTTTTATCTGCGTTTTATTTGGGGCCATTACCTGAGAAGTAGTGTCCTGAGTAGGGTCAAGGCAAAGATTGAGGTCACCCCCAATGACCACCCCCCCTCCTGAAACTTTTTTAGTCGACCCAGTATCTGATCAAAGAACTGGAATGGGTTTTTGTTGGGGGAGTAGACATTAACTAAAGTAAAAAGCTTTTCCCCTATGTTTCCCTTAAGGAACAAAAAACGTCCCTCAGGGTCCGCCTGCCTATCTATCAGTTTGAATCTTATGCTTCCCGCAAATCCAATGGCCACCCCTTTAGCTCCCCTAGTGGGTGAATCAGAATAGAACCATGTGGGGAAATCCCTAGTATTGATCTTAATGTTATTCTCATGGGTGAGGTGCGTCTCTTGTAGGAAAACTATATCCGCTTGGAGCCTCTGGAGTTCTTTTAATATTTTAAACCTTTTCGCCCCCGCATTCAGGCCCCTTACGTTGTATGTCAGGAACTTGATTCCCTGCTTAACCATTTTCTAAACAGAAGTTCTGAAAAAACCTTTTATTATTACCTAAAAGCCTTTTGAAGAATCTGACCAAGAGGTTCCCTCCCCCCCCCCCCCCCCCCCCCTTCCGCCCTCCCTCCCCCCAGTGCCCCCCCCCCCCCACCCCCCCCACCCCCCCCCCCTTCCGCCCTCCCTCCTCCCAGTGCCCCCACCCCCCCACCTCCCTTCCCCCCCCCCCCCTCCCGGCCAACTTGTGGCCATCTGCAAACTTTGGGGCGTTTGCATTAGAAACCCCCCCTGTCTGCCTTCTAAGCTAGGGTGTGGCTCAAACCCCCGGGCACCATCCTGGCTCCCCCCTCCCTCTGACAAGATCACACAGAGAGGGGGGGGGGAGCCCATCAGGCCCGCCGGGTCCCCCACCCATCCTCTCCGGGCTGCTCAGAACAACCCCGGGACACCCCCCTCCCGCCTCCCCTGCCGTATTATGCCTCACTCCCCTCCGAAGTAGAGGGCAAGAACAAAAAAAAAAAAAAAAAAAAAAAAAAAAAAAAGGTATCACATGCAGGAACCTCTCCGTCCCCACCATACCCCGCCACGCCACCCCATGAGAAGCTATGAAGAGATGGAAGGCACAGGCACCCCTACATCATGACAAAACCCCTGAAGTTCATCCAGAAATTTAAGTCTGTACGTCTTCCCTTCTTTATTAACGATCAGCGAGGCCGGGAAACCCCAGCTGTATTTCAGGTTTGCGGTTCTTAAAGCAGTCAACAGTGGCTTCAACTTGCGTCTACGCGCCAAAGTCCTGGCAGAAAGATCAGAGAAGATCTGTAAAACTGCGGACCCATCTTTCAAGGGAGGTGCAGATCTCAGCTTTGACCAGATTTGAAATTTGTCGTCGTAAGCATGTAACTTCAGGATGACATCTCTAGGAATGCCCTCGTCCAACCCGGGGGGCTTCCTAACACGGTGCACTCTGTCTATTTTAAGGGTTGTCCCCTCTGGTCTGCCCAAGACAGGGTTAAATAAGCGTTGCATTTTTTCCACCAGATCTTCCCCCTGAAGTTCGGGAATGCCCCTAATCCTCAAGTTCTGTCTCCTGTTCTGGTTCTCTTGATTTTCGATTTGATACTGTATATCTCTGTGTTTCAGGGTCAACTCTGTCATTTGTGCTTTCAGTTCCGCAATTTCCTGAGCTTGAATTACAGCCAAATCTTCCACTTTCTCGACCCTATTTAGAACTAGGTGTAAGTCTGTTCTAATATTAGCCGTTTCAGATTTTATGACGTTTTCGAGCTTTGTGAACATTTCTGTTATTTCTGATTTTGTGAGGTTGGGTGAGACTGGTCTCTGTTCCCCGTTGAAGCTTGCTTCTTGGGTACCTTCCATTGCTCTAGCCGCTCTCTCATGTTCCAACTGCTCTGCCCTCTGCTTCTCAGCTTCTCGCTTTTTATCTTTCTCTTTTGGGGCCTGTTTTTTCTCCATCTCGGGGCTCCTGAGACTAGTGTCCTTTAAATATTTCTGTATAGAACTCGTATTTAAGTTTTCCTTGGGTGTTTTAGGCTCTGTTCCCCTCTGGGGGCGTCCCTTCATTTTTTCCTAGTGCCGAGGCACCTAGTGGCTCCGCTTCCACAGGTTAGCTTTGCGGGTTTATATTCAGAAAAAAAAAAAAAAAAAAAAAAAAAAATAAAATAAAAAAAGAAGGGATTATGTTCAATAAGCTCCCACTCCCTATATATCTATATAAGGGTCCGGGCGAGCCAGGGTAACTGAATCCGCCCTCCGCTTCAGTAGTTCCAGACTAGTTCAAATTTTTCTTATCTTTTCTTATCTTTTCCCCTTTTTTTTCTTTTCTTTTGGAGGGGGGGAGGGGTCACCGAGATGCACAGATCTCCGCTAATACCCCAAGGGGGGGTCCGAGGGGCTGGGGCCTGGTAAGGGTCATATATGTGGCTTAGTATTTGCCTCAGTTCCCGTGACTCTGAACGGTTCCCTTTGAAATATGACACAGAGTCTGGTATAGAATCCTGCCCCGAGGCGGATCCCCCAAATGGGCCCCCAGAGCCCCAAACCTGCCGAGTCACGAATTCCACGTCTAGGGCAGTATAGCCCACCTTCCAAGCTGAGGTAAATTAACCGGGAGTGCCCCCTCTTCACAGGCTAGGTAAAAATATCAGGCACTTAGGCATAGTCCGCAGTTTAATCCTGCTCTGTATCAAAGATATAGTACCTGCGGGGGGCCCGTCACGACAACGGTCTCCCCCCCTGAAGCGAGGGATCCAGGCGTAGAGAAGCGAGGGTGAGTGGTGGGTGAGTAGAGCGTCCCGGTCTCCGGGGATGGATACGAGCCGCAGACCGTCTTCTCCCACGACGGGATTAATAGGAGCAGCGACCCAGGGCGGATGGAGGGCGGATGAAGCTTGCGCTGAGGCTTGAGCAGATCCCCCGGAGGGTGGCTAGAATCCTTCCTCCATCATCCGGACCGCCCGGTTCTCAAGCCAGGGTGGCGGCGGCTAGCGAGGCGGTGCAACGGAGGGCTGTGAGGCGATGGCCGGGAGGATGGAAGCTATCCGAGGTGCTGTGTTCGCTGGTCGGGGCTGCATGGATTAGGCAACCAGACCATGACCCGCTGTCTCTGGGTGAGAGATCGACGCGTCCCTCATGGTGCCGGCGTTTGGCCCCTCCCCTAGCACGGCGCTGCCGTCTCACGTCAGCATCCTGTCTAAATGGTACAGATTCAACCAATGGTTAGTTCCAACCAGAGGCTGGTTTTCTGAAATTCAGTTGCTGGCTTGGGAGCTTTCATTTGCGATGAGATTCTGGCCAGGAGAGGACTGTCGGCATAGCTCGTCATGTTCATGTCAGGGGGTCATTGGGGTGTCATTCTCATGTCATGACTCTTGCCACAAATGACAACTCCCAGACTGACAGATGAATGTCAACAAACTGGATGGCTGATAGCATTGGCCAAATATGGTCAATGACTTCTCCTGGGTTTAGAACTGTCATTCGGTAACAATAGATTTTTTTGGCTGTAGTAGATCTTAGATTTACACCACTTTACATGCAAGTTTGGCCTTCCCCAAGCATGTTGTTTAACCCCTGCACTCCTAAGGGTAAAACAAATTGTGTTAGAAAAACTGCACATATTATCACAAAGACTGTGTGCGTCCAGGTGGATTATACCGCATTTTTTGCAGGACAAATTGAATTTAGTAGTAAATGGTTTATATATATCGCCTGATTTTTTTTTATTATCAAAGGAAAATGGGCCTAAAAATTTCTTTAAAAAAAAATATTTTTAAATTTAGCTGTATATTTCTTGTTACTACCATAACCTACCACCAAAGAACAACCCAAAATAAATTCTCCTGCTCCTGATGATTGCAGCGATACCACGTATGTATATGTTATTTGTTGTTTGTATCTGTAATATAGCCCAGAAGCAATAGTGCACATTTGTTTGTTTTTTTGTTCTACCTAAAACATGCCAAAACTAATACTAAGGCTACTTGCACAGTGAGGCGTTGGGCACTATATTTAGCGCCGCTTTACCGTCGTTTTAGCAGCGCTTTTCGGCCGCTAACGGGGCAGTTTTACCCCCACTAGCGGCCGAAAAAGGGTTAAAACCGCCCGCAAAGCGCCGCTGCAGCTGGTTTGGAGCGCTGCCCCGTTGTTTCCTATGGGAAGGGGCGCTTTAGGAGCGGTAAATACGCCGCTCCTATAGCGCTCCAAAGATGGGGCTTGCAGGACATTTTTCAGCATCCTGCAAGCGCACCTCTCCAGTGTGAAAGCCCTTGGGCTTTCACACTGGAGAGACAGCAGCGGCTGTTTGAAGGCGCTTTGTAGGCGCTATTTTTAAAACTTTAGCGCCTGCAAAGCGCATCAGTGTGAAAGGGGCCTACCTGACACTTATGCTATTTTTTTTTAATCCTGCTGAAAAATATACTGATGCTGACCTTTAACCTTGACTTTTTACACTGATCTTGACTTTTGACCCAACCACTAACCCTGGCACTAACTGAGATCACACCTTGATCTAGGTATTCTTTCTTTATTTTTTACTATTTATTTATTTCTTACACACACACTTTTTTCCCCTCTCTGCAAGGAAAGAGAAAGATACATTGGATCTTTCCTCTCCATTCACACAGAGAGAATCAGAGGCTACCACAGTGATCAGGTGACCTGGATTTGGGTCGGTCTCAGCACAGAAAAAAGCAGTGGGGCCGCGTATATGTGTTACGTCAGCGGGAAGGGGCTAAAGAAACTGTATATTTTTAATGTTACAATATTTCTAATGTTAAGCTTTATTAAAATACCTACCCCCTACCCACTTACTGAAATTATTTAAACTTTTTGTTTGCATTGGTACCCAGCTGCCCATGTCCACGTGTCAATTTTTACCAAAAAGCTTGTAAATTGACCTTGAAAAAGCCAGAAGAAAATACAAGATCTGGCTCCAATAGAATTCAATGGGGTTTAAGTGCTATGTTTAGGGATTGCAAATGCTTTAAGTGTTTGGTAGATCTCCAGCAAACAAACTGAACTTTGCTTGGTTCACTCATCGCTCATGTACATGTTGCAAAAGTCATGTGCACTAAATGTCCACCAGTTGCAATTGTACTTTAGGTATATTGATTGTATATCCCCTTGTTGACCCCTTGTCAATTTGGTTCACTTTGCTACTGCACGAGACAACAAATCAACAAGAGGTCCAGCAATGATGTAAAAGAATAGTCCTGTAGTCCGACAGCTTAGGATAGGGAAGGCTATTTCCTTTCATTGTTGATCATCTGGCCCCTCCGTTAAATCACCATACCATTATAAATATGGTTATCTGTTCAAAGATTGTGGTACAGCAGTGGACATAGATTGTATTCCTGTTACAAATTGTAGTCCTGTAATTCAGAATGAAACTTACAGAGGATATTACTTGTAAGTATTATCAGTGGCGGTGTGTGTCCATAGAGGGCGCAGGAGCGCCGCCCCCACTCTCCTGCACCGCTCTATCACCAATAGATAGATTCATGCATTGCATGAATCTATCTATTTTCACCGCTGCTGCCCCCTATTCAGGTGTTCGGCCCCTTGTCAGCTCTAATAGGCGTCCTGATTAGAGCAGTGGGCTCTAATAGGCTTCCAAAAGTGTAAACAGGGGGCACAATGCTGTGCGTTCGCTGTTTACACAGTGTTGTGTTAGAGAAGCAAATACATTGCTTCCCTAACACTGACGCGCCTTTCAGCCAATCAGGTTGCTGGGTCTTTGTTACCTGTCACCTGATTGGCTAAAGTCACAGGCGCTGTGATTGGACGCCTAGGCGTCCAATCATTGCAGAAGACAAGAGGAGGAGCGTGGGAGAAGATATCGGGTCTGGATGAAATGAAGGACACCGGACACTGCTCGCCGTCTGTCGCGGTCACCCGCTGCACACTAGAGACCAGGTAAGTGCCGGGCAGATGGCGAGCGGGGGGCACATTGGCAGCACTTGGGCACAGTGGCAGCACTTGGAACACATTGGCAGGTAGCACTTGGGGCACAGAGGCAGCACTTGGGGCACAGTGGCAGCAGTTGGGGCACAGTGGCAGCATTTAATGGGCACAGTGACAGCACTTGGGGCACAATGGCAGCACTTGGGGCACAGTGGCAGCCTTTAGGGCACAGTGGCAGCATTTGGGGCACAGTGGCAGCACTTGGGGAACAATGGCAGCATTTGGGGCACAGTGGCAGCACTTGGGGCACAGTGGCAGCACTTGGGGCACAGTGGCAGAACTTAATGGGCACAGTGGCAGCATTTAACGGGCACAGTGGCAGCATTTGGGGCACAGTGGCAGCATTTAACAGGCACAGTGGCAGCATTTGGGGCACAGTGGCAGCGTTAGATGGGAACAGTGGCAGCATTTGGGGCACAGTGGCAGCATTTAATGGGCACAGTGGCAGCATTTGGGGCACAGTGGCAGCGTTTGATGGCACAGTGAGGCTGCAATTGATGGGGATTTTTTTCTGAATTTTTCAGTTTGTTTGCGCCCCCCCCAAAAATTTTGAGCACCAGCCGCCTTTGAGTATTATGGTACTCATATTAAGCTTTAGGGTACCAATCCTCATGGCTTTAGAGATGCCAGTAAGGTGCTAGAATCTGTTTCCAGGCCTCTGCTAGTGATATGCTGTGAAGTCCAGGTTTCTCAGTTCTCTGCCCCCTGGCTAACTCGCCTTTTAGCAGCTGGCAGTGTCAAATGAGACAATATGTTTCATTGATATTAACATAAGGTATGCCTAAATCAAGGACAGGCAGCAGAAGAGCTGTCAGCATAGTCACTACATTACTAAGGACAATTGCTGGGGATAAAGTTTATAGTTATAGTAGCAATAAAATAATAACCATAATGCTGTGTTACATTATGACAAAATGATTAATGCTCTTGCACACAATTACAATAATCCCAATACAAATGTCTTTAAACTCTAGCTTCCTTAAACTTTTTGTAGAATTACAAACCTCAGCTTTCATTTAACATTTTAGCTAAGAAGAAACTCTGGGATTTTTGACTGCATTAGGCATACTGGGTTAATTTCAGTCTATAGCAGAAGTTCAGAGATTAATAAATCGTTTGCCTCTAACAGCTAAGCAAAGGCTTTTTTTACTGCACACCTTGCATTGAAAGACGATATAATCTGTTAATAATACGCTGGGCATACGGCGTCACCTTCTGTGGCGCCACCATGCTGTCATTTATCTAGCTACGAGCGTCATGGGAATTGTTTTGGCGCCAAATTGCCAGGCGGCTCTTCCACATTGGTGACGGTGCCTTTCTTTCCCTTTGCTTGTATGTGTGACGTTGATGAGTCCTCTGCGGCGGCGCTTATATAGACACCATCCTTAGATGGTTCAGGCATTTGGCTTCTTTCTACCTCACTGGACACTACACATTGTTTGCACCACAGCTTACATGCCAGGTAACACTTCCATTCAATCATTCTTTATTTTTTCTAACTTTCTTTATTCTCTGGTTCTGTTGGGTTCCTTTGGGGGCTCATTCACTCTATTCTATGCACATTTTTGGAATAACACAAACTACATATTTTCCACAGCTACCTTTTGGGTTCAGCTTTTTGCCGGCCTACCCATGAGAATCACAATCTGTTGTGCACCCATCTCGGAGGTTGCTTGTGTGGGTTGTCCTTCGTGGAGCATACCATCTCAGCTCCCGGAGGAGATGTTCCCTGCATGGAGGGACTCATGGCCCACAGTACCGTACCATCAACACATAGATACCCTGTAAGTAATACATGGGGGTTCCCCCTTGTCACTCTAAAAACAATTTTTTTTGGACTATACTAGACCATTCGGAATTCATATATGTCAGATATACAGTACACGCTTGCTCCTGTGACACTAAGTCACAAAACAAGTCAAGCACACAGTCGTGTTTCATCATCAATTATGTGTTATTATATTACATTATTTTACTTTGGTTTCTATTCATGAACTATGGATTTGTTAGATTTTAACATGAGTCATTAGATGTCGAGTTCCAATATCTATCATGTTTTATTATTTTTTTATGGACTGTTATATATGAAAAATCTATTTTTATCTAGTGCTTTTCATCTCTTTTAATGATTGGGATTAGAGGAACTCTAAATGATGCAGGTACCAATTTGTGTATGTATATGACTTCTATTGATTATAAATGATAACATGTGATACTGTGGTATAGATTACCAGAATATATTGTAGATATGTAACCTAATAAATATAATTTCTATTCAATTTAATATTTTGGCCCACTGCGTACTTCATTTAAAGTCCCACCTTTTTGCTCTTTCTTTGTTCTATTTATAGGGATGGAGGCAGATGACTACATCATTGCCTCATTTAAAGTCCCACAAACTCCCCTCCCCTGGTAGTACCCAATCTGTAAATAATGTAATGTGTCCCTGCATAATTGCCCCCTTTTCAAATGTAGATTCTATTATTAAGTTTCGATATTTAAATATCTAGAGAGCAAGCTAAGAATAGGGTTGCAGTCAGGTTCCAGTCACTCTGCCTGATGAAATGTCCCACCCTTTAACTATACCTCCCAACATTCTTAGATGAGAAAGAGACACTTTTCAGTACAAACGATGCAGAAAAATACAACACTCTCTACCACACAACCAATTACATAAACCATGAATTAATAATGTGTAAAATGTTACATTTAAACATGCTTTTTCACCATTGTTTTTCATTTATACTGGCTTTTCAAAAGAGCAAATGCAACAATTCAGAAGTTGGAAGAATAACATTTTGGTTGGTAAAATTGTACATTATTTTAAACAGATCTAAACATCAGGACAAAAAGAGGGACAGAGGAATTTGACTGTGACAGTCTCTCCAAATGAGGGACAATTAGGAGGAATGTGTTAAAAGCAGCCATATGTCCTACAGCTATGGCTGTGTCTGGGGCCAGGAGCTAAAGGTGCTGTCAGGTAAATATTACGTTATCTTCTACTTAAAGAGGAGTGCCCACAAATATTTTTTTTCTAAAAGTCAGCAGCTACTGCAGCTGCTGACTTTTAAAAATCGGACACTTACCTGTCCTAGAGTCCAGCGAAGCGGGGGAACGAGGCCCCCCCTCGTTCCCCGAGCCGCTCGCGGCGCCGGCATTCTTAATGTGGGAACCCAGCTGTGGCTTCACAGCCGGGCACCCACTCCGCACGCGCGAGCGGCGCCGTGTGCCGTGATTTGACGCTCATCTGGGACACGTGACAGGTCCCAGATGACTGTGCGGCGCCGAGGGGAAGTGACGTTTAGCCCGGGCACTGAAGGTGGCAGACTACGAGGGACCCCCTAGCAACAGGCATTTAGAGGTGAGTAAAAACATTTTTTTTTCCATTTTTTTTTTTTTTATTTTTTTAATGATTTTTAAGCTAATTTTTTTTTTTATTTTTTTTTTTTTTATTATTTTTTTTTTATTTTTTTAATGATTTTTAAGCTAATTTTTTTTTTTAGGTTGCAACACCACTTTAATTTAAATGCTTGGATGGTGGGGTGTATAATAGTATAGGTCTATATGAGGGTTTAAGCTCTAGAAGTCCTCCTGAAGTCTTGCAGATCAGACTTAAAAAGATGCAGAGTGGCTCCTGGGTTCCATTGATTCACAAAATAATTTGTGGGCAGGTCAGGGTGACAGGGTGGTCATCGTTTCCTCCATGTTTCCCCCTTCATTGGGCGTCAAGCAAGGGTCACATGAGAGACCTACCCTATGAGAGGCATCTGTAACAGAATCACTTGGCTACACATGGGGTACATTTACTTTTGTGCTGTTGAGGAATACTCAACCTAAAGTGGTAGTAAACTCTCTTCTACCACTTGTACCTACAGGCAATCCTATAGTAAGGCTTACCTGTAGGTATAGTGAATACCACCTAAACTTGCACAGTTTGGGAGATATTCAGAGTGCATGCAGCCTGTGACATTACTGGCACATGTACTCTGAAGGTCCAGTGTACAGTGCCTCACCTTCAGAGCCAGTGTCGTAAACGGCAGCTCCCGCACGCATGCACGGTTGTGACGTCATCAAGCCCCCATGTAGCCGGAGGCCGCGAACCCAGAAGGAAGACCGGGGGAAGATGTCAGCCCTCTCAGCGGGGACAGCGTGTCGCTGGAGGGCTTCGCTTTAAGGTAAGTTTTTGATAATGTACTAGTATGTGATGCATACTAGCACATTATGACATTGTCTTTCAACAACTGCGGTTTACTATTGTTTTAAGGCAAGCCTCCACTATAATAAATGAAAGAACACCATGTGCACTTGCACCGTAACTGTTCTCCAGTTAACCTTGCAGGTCCCTGTGTCAATGTATAAGGTCCAGTGTACAGTGCCTGACCTTCAAAGCCAGTGTCGTAAACGGCGGCTCCTGCACGCATGCACGGGTGTGACGTCTTTGCGCCCCCATGTAACCGGAGGCTGCAAACCCCGGAAGGAAGACCAGGGGAAGATGTCAGCCCTCTCAGCGGGGACATGGTGGCGCTGGAGGGCTTCGCTCTAAGGTAAGTTTCTGATAATGTACTAGTATGTGATGCATACTAGCACATTATGACATTGTCTTTCAACAACTGCGGTTTACTATTGTTTTAAGGCAAGCCTCCACTATTATAGATGAAAGAACACCATGTGCACTTGCAGCGTAACTGTTCTCCAGTTAACCTTGCAGGTCCCTGTGTCAATGTATAAGGTCCAGTGTACAGTGCCTGACCTTTAGAGCCAGTGTCGTAAACGGCGGCTCCCGCACGCATGCACAGGAGTGACGTCATCACGCCCCCATGTAGCTTGGAGGCCGCAAACCTTGCAGGTCCCTGTGTCAATGTATACATTCGTTATTAATTGTATTTAGGAGGTGCACACTGAGCCTTTGTCCACATCCACTTGTCCAGCGTATCACTGCTACCTCTGTCCCAGTAATGGTATGGGGCCCCATCGTGACATAGCGCAGACTCAATGTGTGCACTTCACTTAACTATTCCATGCCTGGGCACATGCTGGCGACGTCTGTGGTGTGCGTCTGCTCTCGCTGCTATGGAAGATGGACTGCTCATGCCACGCGGCACGGATACCTACACACCGGACCCCCCTCCCCCCCCCGCATCAGCACCTGCATCCATCACCCCGGGGAGCCGAGACCAGGCAAGCCCGTGGCTCCGGCCTAGTTCGGCGGCCATCTTGGTACACCCACTCCACCCAGCTACTACCAGGACATCCCCAGGACCCCCCAGCAGATACCAACGGGTACTCCTTCCACCACAGGCAAGTCCCCCAGGTGGGGCTACATCCACAGCCGCTGTCGCCTCGGCTCTAGCTCGATAGACAAGGAAGGAAGCGGCTGCGGATGAGACCCAACCCACCTCATCCCACCCCCCAGCTTATCCTTTCCTCCTTTCTGCAGGCCGGCGTGCCCACCCCTTTCAGTACACCCCTGCCCAGCAACCGGACTTCATCGCAGAAGCACCAGGCCACACAGTAAGTGCTTCAGGGATTATCTCCAAGCAGGTAAGCTCTCGGGATCCCCCCCCCCCCACTAGCAGTTGATCCAGGGCACTGTGGTCCGACCGCCTCTCGGGGTCAGGAAGGAATTTTTTCCCCCCGCTGAGCAATTGGCTAGCACAGCTAGGGGTTTTTTCGCCTTCCTCTGGATCAACGAGAGGGTGGTAGGTTCAAAGGCCCCCATCACCCCTACAGGAACTTTTCGCTCTAACTAAGCAACACACCGCAGCTGTCATCAGCAGCATTCTTCTGGTCCAGGATCCTTCGCGACAAGCAGAGGCAGCTGGAACAGCCAGGAACCTGCTAACCAACCAAACCAATTCCTCACACATAGGGCACTACATGATCAACTTGCTGGCTTAATTAGCCTCTACGCGGCGGCAAGTCTGATACCTAGACTGATAACAGGACAAACCCGGATCCGGATCATCATCCTCACACATAGGGCACTACATGATCCACTTGCTGGCTTACTTAGCCTCTACGCGGCGGCAAGTCTGATACCTAGACTGATAACAGGACAAACCCGGATCCGGATCAGGATCATCAGCTCAGTCATCCCAGGACCATCAACTTCATCCTCTGGCCATGTGCTACTTTAAATATTCAGCAGAAGTCCTCCACAGACTAAGCAATACCACCGCAACACTGCCAGCTCCCATTCAAAAAATTATACGAAAAGAACGTCTACTAAAGACCGACCTACAATCAACCTGCAAAAACAGGAAGATACCAACCCAACCACAACAATTAGCATGCGCCTTGATCAACACCAGATCTGCAGCCAAACACAGACTAGAAGTACACGACTTCATCACCCAAAACAATATAGACTGCCTCTTCATCACGGAAAGCTGGCTAACACCCGACTGCAACACCATCCTCACCGAATTGGTGCCGGAGAACTACAGGATCCTAACTGAACATCGGATAGGAAAAAAAGGAGGAGGCCTAGCAGTGATTTTTAAATCGCACCTGGCGATCACCAAACCAATCTTACAGAACCCAGTGCCTTTTATGGAGACACTGACGCTGCATCTTCAATCAACACCCCATGACACCACTCACATTCTACTTTGCTACAGACCACCAGGACCAAAGACCAATCTGTTTACACCCCTCACGGAGTTCATCTCAATACACACACTGAAATCCAAAAACCTCCTGGTACTTGGAGACTTCAACCTCTGGGCAAACTCTACCCAAGACCCTATCGCGACTGCCTGCATCAGCCAACTGGAAGAACTGGGTCTCCAGCAACTGATAAAGACCCCCACACACGGGTCAGGACACATTCTGGACCTCATCTTCAAACAAAATCTGGACATCAACACAGTAGACAACATACCACTACCATGGACGGATCACCACGCCATTAAATTCAAAATCTCCACCAACACCACCCACCAAAAACAGAAACCTGCAACAACAACTCATTGGACCAGATCGCAGATAAAACTGCACTCCGATACCTTCAAAACCACCTTATCAAACAAAATAGCAACTCTGAATTTAACCCACTCTTCGGAGCAAACTGTCAGCTCCCTAAACAATGTATTACTACATTCAGCAGACTCAGTGGCTCCAAAACGCAGAACACTCATCAAGAGGAAAAACGCAGGATGGTTTAATAGCTCGCTCACGCTACTCAAGCAAGAACGCAGAAGAGCCGAAAGGGCATGGAGAAGAAATCCCACCAAGGGAAATCACACAAAATACAAAGGACTGACAGAGAATTATCAGAAGGCAATCTTCAAAGCAAAAAAGATTATTTCTCAAATACAATCTCAGCGGCCTTAAACCGCCCCCGGGAACTTTTTAAAATAGTCGCTCAGTCGATGAACCCGGCATGCTTAGAGCCACCCGCTAATGAAACCCAAGATTTTTGCAATGAATTATCAGATTTTTCATCAATAAAATCGACAACATCCGAAAAATAATTGATCAGAAAAAAACATCCAACGGCAGTCAACCAGAGCAAAAAATCGATATCGACACAAACATCCCACAACCACCAAAGTTTTCTCTGATCCCAATTACCACGGATACCACTAAAAACATTATCAAAAATCTCAGAGACAGCACATCCTCTATTGACATCATCCCCACAAAACTCCTGAAAGAATGCTCCGACCTCCTGGCTCCCACCATAACGCACCTCATAAATCAATCGTTCAAAGAAGGGATTGTTCCAGGCGCCCTCAAACATGGCATCATCAAACCCCTGCTAAATCAACCCAACCTCGACCCCCGGGACCCTAACCACCGCAGACCGATAACAAGCTTGAACAACATCTCCAAGATTATGGAGAAAGCGGTAGTACAACAGATACAACGCCACCTGAACACACACACACTCCTGGACCCGTTACAATCAGGATTCCGCCCAGGCCATGGGACAGAAACCGCACTCCTGAAGATATGGGATGATGCCCTCGAAGCAGCAGATGACGGAGAATCATGTCTCCTGGTACTGTTGGACCTTAGTGCAGCGTTTGATACTGTGGACCACAATACTCTACTCATCCGCCTTACAGAAGTAGCAGGAGTCACTGGCTCAGATCTACAATGGTTCGCATCCTTCTTAGGAAATCGCTCTCAGACAGTGAAACTAGGAGCTTTCACCTCTGAAACCCGGGCAATCTCCTGTGGAGTCCCTCAAGGATCACCCTTGTCGCCAGTGCTCTTCAACATCTACATCCGCCCACTCCTCAACATCATCAGAAGATCAGACCTCTGCTTCCACTCGTACGCTGACGACACTCAATTATATTTTCGTATCACCGGACAAAAAGACCATCATCAGCAATTAGGAAAATGCCTCACTATGATAGACGACTGGATGACTACTAGCTCCCTCAAACTTAATGAATCAAAAACAGAACTTCTTATTCTACATGCAAATCATAACCCCCGAACCAAGATCCCTTGGACACCTCCTACCATCTTTGGACAGACCATCGCCACTAGGACCAAGGCCAAGAGCCTCGGAGTCATTTTTGACTCAGAAATGTCAATGGATGCCCAAATAGGAGCAGTGGTCAGTGGATCTCACCATCTGCTCCGCCTGCTACGCAGACTCATCCCCTTCATTCCAAAAGAGGACAAAGCAGTGGTAGTTGGAACAGTCATCAATTCTCGACTGGACTACGTAATAGGATTACCCCAATATCAACTTGCGCGCTGCCCCAACATCTCTGCAAAGGTAGTGTCCATGTAAAATACTGAGTCCATCAGAGGCATTCTACAGCAGCCAGTGTCTTCAGAGTGGACCCCAAGCTCTGACGGTCTTTACATTCCAGTAGTAGTATGCCACATTCTTCTGTTCCTCACAGGTGCCATTCTCTGTCTCTTTTCCTTACGGGTACTGGCCTCTCTGCTAGGGGCTTTCTTCCTCCATCCACATCCAACCACACATGGCTCCGGACCACTGTCCCTCTTTTATAACACAGAAGCAGTGGGTCGGACCCCGAGAAAAACCTGACAAAAACCCCAAAAATCTGGAAAATATTAACTCCTACCCTCCCATCCGGGACAGCACCTAACTTGCTATTTCCGACCCGCTTACAAATTGTACTTGGGTATTGGGCATAAGTCACTCCAATGGTAGGTATATTAGGCATTATGTGCTGGAATGTGAGACATGTTCTTGAGTCCAATGCGGTGCCAGTTGCTGTGCAAGCTATACAGGGCTTAATGTGCAGGTTTCTGGGTGTAATGTGCTGCATTATAAGGTATGCTGGCTGTAACATTATGCAAGGAGGTGTTGGTGTAAAACAGCCATTCTATGCCACCTCAGAACCTTCTCAACCTCAACAGGCCACCAATCAGCACACATTGATTAGGGAATACGATTTCTACTGGTAGAGGGACAAATAAAATGCCACCTTGGTCTCCTTCCCATCTTGCCTGACCTCACTCAAAAACTGACCTAACATATGCTAAGGCAAGTAACATTACAACATTAGCTTATATTACTGCTTACTTGGGAAGGCATAGTATGCTGCTAGTTCATGATGGCCATTAGCCATTTTCCTTCAAGAGTATTTCAAATTGAAGATTGGAGTGGCTCTTATGCTTCTGAATGGCATGGAAACAACTAAAACATATTTTAAAAGCAAACAAACATACGGTACTATCAGGGGGGGGCCTGACTTCCGCTTCCGCCGACGCGACCGGATGTGACGGTCGGACGCGGCGCTCGGATGTGAACTGCGGGAGGTTTGAGATCAGCCTGAGTCTCTGACAGTATCCTGAATAGTCCCTGCTACCGAGACCCTAAGTCCGCGAAAACGAACGCTTGGTGGTGCCCGAGTCTCCTACGGAACCCTGATCGGCCTCTGCTACCGAGACTTTAATCTCGTGAAACCCATGAAAACGATCGATTGGTGCGATGAGCAACAGTAAGCAGTCGGCGGCCGATCGTCTTAAAGAATTTGCTCGAACGGATATGCAAGACGGCGGGCGTAGCCCCCCACAGACACGGAGTGGTGGACCATCAGCGCTGGAAACCCAGAAGCTTAATACGCCCCAGCCGCAGCCCGGGAAATCAGCAGAAAAGCAGGAGAAATATCCCAAACGGACCCTGGAACAGATGAACTCCCAGATAATGGAGGCCATCCACTCGAGTAACACAGCCCTAACAGGTAAAATGGATGAGATTATAAATGATATAGGACTGATCAGGCATGATATGCAGAGTATAAGAGAGAGAATGATGGAAGTGGAAAATAGGACTGCTTTATTGGAAGATACTGTTACCCCTATGCCAAAAAAGATAGTCACGATTGAAAAACAGATTACCCTGTGGCATCAAAAATCTGATGATTTTGAGAACCGTATGCGCCGCAATAACTTAAGAATAGTCGGTTTACCAGAGAAGGCAGAAGGGTTTAATCCTGGTGACTTTATAGAAAAATGGCTGAAAAATGTATTCCCAGATATGGAGGTATCAGCAGCATATGCAGTGGAGAGAGCGCATAGGGTCCCGGCAGTAACACCTAAACCAGGGTTTCCCCGTAGACCCCTGTTGGCACGACTACTAAATTGCAGAGACAGAGACACAATTCTGCGGAAAGCAAGACAAAAAGGAGAGATTCACTATGAAAATAGCAAAATATCAATATTTCCAGACTTCTCTCTGGAGCTGCAAAAACAACGGGCAACATTTTATGAAATAAAACGAAAAATGAGAGAGGCAGGAATTGAATATTCTATGGCATACCCAGCCCGATTGAGAGTGGAGGAAGGGGGAAAGACTTTGTTCTTCAGTACACCTGAACAAGCTAAAGACTGGCTGGAAATAACCAGGCCTATGCCTCGATAGGAGAAATAGAGAAGTCCTGAAAGGATAAGAGACACCAAGAAGATCGGGACTTTGGGGGGGGGGGGGGCGGAGGAGGGGGGATGAGAGGGACACTCTCCCGACTTTATATTTGTTTTTATTTCCCCCTTTTTTTTCCCTCTTTTTGGGTTAAAGGAAGAAGTTTTAATAGTTTAAAGGTTTGGTTTTCTTTTTTTTTCTTGGTGTTTTTTTTTTTTTTTTTTTTTTTTTTTTTTCCTTTTTCTTGTGCTTTGCCCTTTTCGTCTTTTTCTTTTTCTCCCCCTTTCCTTCTCTTATTTTCTTTTTTTTGAGGGGAAAAATGGGAAAAGGTAAAATATAAATGTTTATTTGTGGGTTTTTCTTTGATAGGGGAGCGGGAGGGATAGGGAGGAGGGGGGGTAAAGTTGTGGGTGATGGGGTGTGTATAAATAGGAAAATTGAGCTAAAACCACAGAGAAACACATTGAAATAAAGCACTTGCTACAAGGGGAAGAGAGGGAAGAGTGAGAGGAAATCTCTCTCTTGCCCCCCCCCCTTTTTTTTTTATTACATACAATAACAAGGGAAGGTTAGGATAAGGTAAAGAGACACACTATAAACACTATAAACACAAATAAATGGGGGAAGGGGGAGGGATGGGGAGTGAATGTGCACAAGGAAGGAGGAAGGGAGGGGGAAGGGAGGGAGGGGTGGGAAGGGAGAGAGCAAGAAAAACTATTTTTTTTTTTCCCTTCTGCGGTGTAACGTTTTTTTTTTTTTTTCTAAAAGGGAGGGAGAGGGTGAAAGGAGGGGATGCCTTCTCCTCCCCCCACCTTGGCGGCCCCCCCCTCGCCCCTTATACTCCTGATTAAGCGGACAAAGGGCAGGAGCAGACAGGCTGAAATTGAAATAAATTACCTATATAAGAGCAAAAATGCAATATGTTGGTAATGCCCTAAAAAAATGTTATGGATGAATGGAACGGAATGGATGAATGAGAGGAGAGAGGTAGAAAAGAGAATGGTCACGGAAAGGAAAAAGGGACATAGGATTTATTTTTCCTCTTCTTTTATTTTTCGGGGGAACAATGGCTAAAATAAAATACATCAAATATGAGTAATCAGCACACATTTTTGTCATGGAATGTGAGAGGTATGGGAACGCAATTAAAACGAACACAGGTTTTCTCAGAAATTAACAAGGTGCAGGCAAAGATCATTTGTATCCAAGAAACACATATGACTAAAGAGAGATTGAAATATCTAGAAAAATCTTGGATACAATGGTCAAGCCACTCATGTCATACTACATATTCAAGAGGGGTTTCTCTTTTGGTCCATCGAGGGGTAACATGGGAGTGCATTAGAGAAAAAAGAGATCCCGATGGAAGATATGTCTTTGTCTTTGCGTTGGTGCATGCACTGCCTGTTGTAATCATGGGGATTTATAACCCCCCCCAGCTACAATGCGAGTATTGAAAGAGGCAGTGATATTTATGTCAGAATATCCAGAGGCATATGTCATATGTATGGGAGATTTCAATATGTGTTTAGACCCAAAATTAGATAGGTTTGGAAGAAATAAGCATAAAGGAGGGGAAGGGTCGAAGGTGTTGGAGAAATTTATGAATGAAGTAGGATGGGCTGACTTGTGGAGGATTAGAAACCCTGGGACCCGGGCTTATTCATGGCATGCACCTGGGAGAGGGCGCATGTCTAGAATAGATATGGTAATGGAGAACGAAAAGATCCTGCCAATGGTTCGGTCTGTGGCGTATATGACAAGAGGGGTGTCTGACCATTCTGGATTAACCCTTGAGCTAAAAATAGGCCCAAAAAGAATAAGACCGGGGTATAGGATACAGGCTCAATGGTTAACCCAGATAGGATTAAATGATAGAATTCCAGAGCAAATGGGAATGTTCCTAGAAGCACATGGCAACAGGAAAATAGATGGAGTACTCTGGGACACATTTAAAGCATACTTGAGGGGGATAACAAGATCAACAATATCATACATTAAACGTACTAATAGGCAGGAAGAGGAGGAAATGGAACAATTATGCGCACAGGCAGAAAATAGGTTTATAGAGGACCCCTCAAATATAAACCAAATAAGATGGGCAGCCTCATCACGACAATATAAGAACCAACTAATAATTAACGCTAAGCGTAAGAAACTCCAATATGCACAAAAAAACTTTGAACAAGGACAACAATATAATAAGATGCTGAACTTTATGATAAAAAGACAAACACCGTCACTAGCAATATCAGAGGTGAAAAATGAAAAAAGAGAGGTGGTAAACACATTAGATGAGATACTTGAGACATTCCAAAAATACTATATTGACATGTATACATCAACACTGACCTGTACTCGAGAAGATATAGAGGAATACCTGAAGGATTTGAACTTCCTTAAATTAACAGAGGAACAAAAAGAGGAGTTAGAGAGGGATATAGAGGAAGAGGAAGTACGAGAAGCTATCTTCTCTCTGGGAAAGGGTAAGTCCCCAGGACCAGACGGCATACCACTGGAAATGTACCAGCGATATGCAGAAATTATGGTACCAGTTATGACCAAAATGTATGGAGAGGCGTTCCAAAGGGGAGAAATGCCTGTTTCCATGTATGATGCCACAGTCATATTGATACCAAAACCAGACAAAGACAGAACTGAGTGTGGGTCGTATAGGCCAATATCATTATTAAATATAGATTATAAAGTATTGGCAAAAGTGCTAGCCAAAAGGCTCAATCAGGTAATCTTGTCTATAATAGCGGAGGACCAAACTGGCTTTATGCCAGGGAAATCTACATCAATTAATATTAGAAGGACGCAATATATGACACAAATGAGAGAGTTTATCCCGGAAACAAGTGCCTTGGCATCACTGGATACAGCCAAGGCATTTGACTCTATAGAATGGGAATTTCTGCAGACAGTTCTGGAAAGGAATGGATTTGGGGAAAAATTTAGAAAATGGGTGAGAATAATCTATAAACAACCATGCTCCAATTTGCTAATAAACGGTATATTATCCCCTACAATAAAACTATATAGATGAACAAGACAGGGCTGCCCAATGTCACCGCAGTTGTTTGCTCTGGCAATTGAGGCATTGGCAAATAGAGTCAGACAATCAGATAAATATAAAGGGATTAGAGTAGGAGAAAAAATTGAACACATAGGCTTATATGCGGACGATATTATATTATATATGGGAGATGCGCAAGCATCTCTGACGGAAGCAATGAGAATAATAGAAACATACGGGAGGTTCTCAGGGTTAAAAATAAACTGGCAAAAATCCGCACTGATGCCCTTGGGAACAGGTAATAAAAGGAGAGCTCAGACCCCACTAAAAATAGTTGAAGTATTTAAATATTTAGGAGTAAATATTACGTTGAAACACGAAGATGAGATGGAAGCTAACATACTCCCACTAGTAGAACATGTGAAGAGAAAATTGGAAATATGGATAAAGCTACCAATATCAATGGCAGGCAGAATTCACCTGATAAAAACTATTATATTACCCAAGTGTTTATATGTATTTGCACACTCCCCAGTAAAAATACCAAAACAGATATTTAAAAAATTAAACTCGCAGATGACTCGGTTCATTTGGGCATATGGAAGATGTAAATTAAAATTTAATAAACTACAAAGACCAAAGACAGAAGCTGGATTGGCCCTCCTGGATTTATATTTATATTATTTGGCAGGGCAATTGAAACATCTAAGATCATGGGTAGGACAGGAAAAAATAACAAGGATAGAGGAATATCTCCTTAGTAAAATGCAAATAGATGATTTAATGATGGGATTAGAATTAAAAGATTTGAGGAGAGTGGGAGTAAAAATTCCCCTTTTGAAAGTGGCAAGGACAGTATGGAGAGAGGCTAAGAAACTGACGGGATTTGTTGGAATCCCAACAGAAACAGCGCTTTGGAACAACCCAAAATTTGAACAACTGGAAGCTTTTGAGGATAGTAAATTTTGGAAGCAGAATAAGATAACAACTTTTGGTCAGCTATATGACAAAAATGTGATACTAACCTATGAAAACCTATGTAAACAATATAACTTACTGAGTAAACAGTTCTACAGATACCTTCAGCTGAGGCAGGTGCTACAGACACAGTTTAGAAGAGAGGAATTAAAAATATCTAAATATCCCCTTATAGGCATCCTGAAATCACAGGGACCTAAGGGATTGATAGCAAAGATTTACACACACCTGTTACAGAAGAAAATAGAAGGCGAACCACTGAAAATAAGGGATAAGTGGCAGGAAGCTATCCCAGACATGAGCGATCATGAATGGGATGAAGCCTGCAATTCCCATTGGAAGGTATCCCCTGCAATGAATAACAGGATAATACAGATGAATATAATACATCAGTCATACTTGGCTCCAAATAGATTTTACAAAATGGGGAGGATGATTGAACCAAGATGCACTAGATGTGGGCAGGGGGGAGCAGACTTCCTTCATGTAATGTGGTACTGTGGTAAAATAGGAAAATATTGGCAACAAGTAGCTAGGAAAATAGGAAAAGTCCTGAATAAATCTTTTATAGCTACGATGGAATTATGTTTGTTGGGGATATTGAGGGAAGAGAGAGATAATAGAGATAATAATTAGGGATGAGCCGAACACCCCCGGGTTCGGTTCGCACCAGAACCTTCGAACGGACCGAAAGTTCGCGCAAATTTTCGAACCCTATACGTTATAATGGACGCGAACGTTCGAAATCAAAAGTGCTAATTACAACGGCCAATATGCATGTTAATGTCATAAAACAGGTTTGGGGACCCGGGTCCTGCCCCAGGGGACATATATCAATGCAAAAAGAACTTTTAAAAACTAACGTTTTTTCGGGAGCAGTCATTTTAATGATGCATAAAGTGAAAAAAAAAAAAGTGAAATTTTCCTTTAAATATGGTACCTGGGGGGTGTCTAAAGTATGCCTGTGAAGTGGCATGTGTTTCCCGTGTTTAGAACTGTCCTTGCACAAAATGACATTTGTAAAGGAAAAAAAGAAGCCATTTAAAACCACTTGCGGCTTTAGGTTTGTTCTTAAGTAGAATCTGAACAGGTACATTATGAAGTGTAGCTCCATCCCAAAAAAATCTATTTTTAAGCTTTTTGGAGAACATAGGGAGGGGTTATCACCCCTGTAACATTTGCTGTCTTTGCACATCTGTTCAGAACATGTCACCTCACTTTCCGTCCCAATGACAAATGTTTTTGGAAAAGTGGGGTTTTAATTGAAACAAGGATTGGTGATAAAGTATCAGTAGAGAGGAGATACCTTTTTCCCAAATTAAATCTAACAGGATAGAATTTCCCTTCCTAGGGGTAGATTTCCTCTCACTTCCTGTTTTCTCTTTCCATTTGCAAGTAGGAGTCGTTTGTAAGTTGGATGTTTGAAAGTAGGGGCCTGGCGTATATACTCTGCAGAAATTTGCCCTATTAGATGTTGGTGTAGCCACAAGACTGGTGGGCACAGGAATGGGCCCTGCTGTGAGTTAATAGATCAAGATTTGTAATTGCATGCACCTGTTGAACAGGGCAGAAAAATTGGGGGTGGTGGTGGTGGTGGTGGACGGTGTTGCCACAAGACTGTAAGCTCTCACAGTTACTCTTGGTGGGCGCAGGAATGGGCCCTGCTGTGAGTTATTAGATCAAGATTTGTAATTGCAAGCACCTGATGAACAGGGCAGAAAAATTGGGCCTTTGGGGGTGGTGGTGGACGGTGTTGCCACAAGACTGTAGGCCCTCATAGTTACTCTTGGTGGGCGCAGGAATGGGCCCTGCTGTGAACTATTAGATCAAGATTTGTAATTACCCGCCCCTGTTAAACAGGGGCTGAAAAATTGTGCCTTAGGCACTGGTGCTGGTGCCACAACACTGCAACCCCTCACAGATACTGTACTTGGAGCACAGCAGTCACACGTGTTGCGAAGCATTTTTTTTTTAAAATTGTAAGTACACGCCCCTGTTAAACAGGGGCTGAAAAATTGTGCCTTAGGCACTGGTGCTGATGCCACAACACTGCAACCCCTCACAGATACTGTACTTGGAGCACAGCAGTCACACGTGTTGCGAAGCATTTTTTAAAAAAATTGTAAGTACACGCCCCTGTTAAACAGGGGCTGAAAAATTGTGCCTTAGGCACTGGTGCTGGTGCCACAACACTGCAACCCCTCACAGATACTGTACTTGGAGCACAGCAGTCACACGTGTTGCGAAGCATTTTTTTATAAAAATTGTATGTACACGCCCCTGTTAAACAGGGGCTGAAAAATTGTGCCTTAGGCACTGGTGTGGTGGCATGGATCATTGAGGAGGAGGAAGAGGATAGTCAGTGAACATAAGAGGACAGTCACTCAGCATCAGCATAGGCAGTCTTGAAGGGATGTGACATTATAAATTATTCCGTTATATCCGCTTCAGGTGCCTGGTAGCTGGTGGTGATCCAAGACTGATTCATTTTGATGAAGGTCAGTCGATCAACCGAGGCGGTGGACAGGCGCACCCTATGATCGGTGACAAATCCTCCAGCAGCACTGAATGTGCGTTCGGAAAGAACGCTGGAGGCAGGACAGGCCAGTAGCTCAATTGCATACTGTGCAAGCTCTGGCCAGTGATCCATCCTCAGGACCCAGTAAGCCAGAGGATTTTCGGTCGGAAAGGTGTCCAAGTCTGACCTTGCCCCAAGGTATTCCTGCACCATGTACATCAGACGCTGGCGATGGTTGCTGGAACCGATCATACCTTGGGGCTGCGGACTAAAAAATTGTCTGAACGCATCGGTCAGACGTCCACCTTCCCCACCGCTCCTTCTGCTACTGACCGAAGCCTCAGCAACTCGTCGCCCAGGACCAGGAGTTTGTAACCTCCCAGTTTCTGGGAACGCGTTGCACAGACCTTTCTGCAAGGCCTCCCTGAGATGTCTCATCCTCTGCTCCCTCTGCGACGGCAAGATAAGGTCCGCAACCTTACCCTTGTACCGTGGATCAAGGAGAGTGGCCAGCCAGTAATGGTCCCTCTCCTTGATCCGAAGAACACGAGGATCCTTCCGCAGGCTTTGCAGGATCAGGGAGGCCATGCAGCGTAGGTTAGCTGAGGCATTTGGTCCGGAGTCTTCTGGGTCACTGAGGATGACATGATCGCCAGCCACCTCCTCCCAGCCACGTACAAGTCCACTGGTTTGTTGGGACTGTACATCATCCCTAAAAGACTGCTGCTGCTGATGCTGAGTGCCAGGCTCCACCTCCATGCTCACACAATCCTCCTCCTCCTCTTCCTCCTCATCCTCTTCCTGTGTGATGGGTGGGACAGAAGGAACACTGTCCGGATAAAGGGGGCCTTGAGAGGCAAGGAAGTCCTCCTCTTCCTGCCTCTGTTCTGCCTCAAGTGCCCTGTCCATTATCCCACGCAGCGTATGCTCCAACAGGTGGACAAGAGGTACAGTGTCACTGATGCATGCACTGTCACTGCTCACCATCCTCGTGGCCTCCTCAAATGGTGAGAGGACAGTGCATGCATCCCTGATCATGCTCCACTGACGTGGGGAAAAAAACCAAGCTCCCCTGACCCTGTCCTGGTGCCGTAGTCGCAAAGGTACTCATTGATGGCCCTCTGCTGCATGTGCAGTCGCTGCAGCATGGCCAACGTTGAGTTCCACCTGGTGGGCATGTCACATATTAGGCGGTTCTTGGGCAGGTTCAGCTCCTTTTGCAGCTCAGTCAGCCGAGCACTGGCATTATAAGATCGGCGGAAATGCACACAGACTTTCCTGGCCTGCCTCAGGACATCCTATAAGCCTGGGAACCTGCCCAAGAACCGCTGCACCACCAGGTTGAGGACGTGAGCCATGCAGGGCACATGGGTGAGCTGCCCCTGTCGCAGGACGGAGAGGAGGTTGGTGCCATTGTCAGAAACGACCATTCCTGGCTTAAGCTGACGTGGCGTCAACCACCTCTCGGCCTGCCCCTGCAGAGCTGCCAGAACCTCTGGCCCAGTGTGGCTCCTGTCCCCCAAACACACCAGCGCAAGCACGGCATGGCATCTTTTTGCCTGCGTACTTGCGTAGCCCCTTGTACGCCTACGGAGCACCGCTGGTTCCAAGGACAGAGCACTGGAGGAAGAAGAAGAGGAGGGGGTGGAGGAGAGAGGTGTGTCACAACCAGTAGCAGTAGTAGCGTTTTGGAGGCGTGGTTGCGGAACAACCTCCAACACTACTGCACCTTGTCCTGCATCCCTCCCAGCTGCCAATAGAGTGACCCAATGGGCCGTGAAAGAAAGGTACCGTCCCTGTCCATGCCTGCTGGACCATGAGTCAGCGGTAATATGCACCTTACCGCTGACCGCCTTGTCCAGCGAGGCATGGACATTGCCTTCCACATGCCGGTAGAGAGACGGAATCGCCTTCCGTGAGAAAAAGTGGCGTTTGGGAACCTGCCACTGAGGAACCGCACATTGAACAAACTCACGGAAGGGGGCCGAGTCTACCAGCAATTTAGCCAAGCTAGCATTCAACCGCTGGGCATGTGGATGGCTGGGAGTGTACTTCTTTCTACGGTCCAGCAGCTGGGGCAGGGAAATTTGCCTGCTGCAATCGGACGTCGGTGTACTGCAAGTACTTGGTTGTGACACACCTAATTCTACACCTTCAGTCCTCTCAGAACAGCTTTCAGAGAGGACTGAAGGTGTAGTGGGGATGGAGATCCCAGCTGATGAGGAGCAAGGAGAGGTCCGCTTAGTTCTTTGGTGTGGGTCTTTTATGTGTGCCTGCCAACGAGCTGCATGGCAGGTCGACATATGTCTGGTCATGCTTGTGGTGCCCAAGCGGCTGATGTTTTGGCCACGCGAGATACGCTTGAGACAAATATTGCAAATAGCAGTGGTGCGATCTGATGCACTCGTCTCAAAAAAGGCCCACACCAAAGAACTTTTCTGATAACGTGCAGAGGCAGCGCCCTGCACAGGCGGAGCTCTGCGGTGTTGTACAGTTGCTGTGCTGGCCTCTACCTGGCCTCCAGGGGGCATCCTGCCTCGTTGGACATGTGACGCCGCATCCTCCTCCTCCTCGTCCTCCTCCTCATCCTCTCTCCCTTCAGGCACCCACGTGGAGTCAGTGACCTCATCATCCCCTCCCTCTTCACCACTAGAGCAAACCTGGCAGTAAGCTGCAGCTGGTGGAACAGTACTGCCAGATTCCTCAAGCTGGGTATCATCATCCGAGCCTTCGAATCGTTGGGCATCCTCCTGGAGCATGTACCCAACACTGTGCTCAAAGAGTTCGGGGGACTCCTCAGGAGGACATGGTGGGTCTAGGGAAGGGGTGGCTGATGATGCCATTGAGTACGCGTTGGCAGCTGCTCTGCCAGTACCCTGAGCCTGGGTGAGAGAGGATGAGGAGGATGAGGAGGGCTTGGTCATCCATTCTACCAAGCCTTCAGCATGATGCGGCTCCACATGTCCAGCTGCCGAAAACAAAGACGCGCGTGTCCCATGGCCACGTGCTGATGACGATGCACGACCACGTCCACGGCCACGGCCACGTCCACTAGAAACAGAGCCTGCCTGCCCTGTGTTCTTGGCTCTGCATGCTCTGCCTCCCCTTGGCGGTCTTCCAGCCATTGTAGTCGGTAGTCCTGTGGGTGCTGCTGAGAAGAATATATAGGAGCTCTGTGTGATGCCACTAACACACTAGAAGTCCTATGGGTGCTTCTGCAAAGAAAATATAGGAGCTCTGTGTGATGCCACTAACACACTAGAAGTCCTGTGGGTGCTGCTGAGAAGAAAATATAGGAGCTCTGTGTGATGCCACTAACACACTAGAAGTCCTATGGGTGCTTCTGCAAAGAAAATAGAGGATCTCTGTGTGATGGGACTAACACACTTCAAGTCCTATAGGTGCTTCTGGGAACAAAATATAGGATCTCTGTGTGATGGGACTAACACACTTCAAGTCCTATAGGTGCTTCTGGGAACAAAATATAGGATATCTGTGTGATGGGACTAACACACTTCAAGTCCTATAGGTGCTTCTGGGAACAAAATATAGGTCTGTGTGTGGGACTAACACACTTCAAGTCCTATAGGTGCTTCTGGGAACAAAATATAGGATCTCTGTGTGATGGGACTAACACACTTCAAGTCCTATGGGTGCTTCTGGGAAGAAAATATAGGTCTGTGTGATGGGACTAACACACTTCAAGTCCTATAGGTGCTTCTGGGAACAAAATATAGGATCTCTGTGTGATGGGACTAACACACTTCAAGTCCTATAGGTGCTTCTGGGAACAAAATATAGGATCTCTGTGTGATGGGACTAACACACTTCAAGTCCTATAGGTGCTTCTGGGAACAAAATATAGGATCTCTGTGTGATGGGACTAACACACTTCAAGTCCTATAGGTGCTTCTGGGAACAAAATATAGGATCTCTGTGTGATGGGACTAACACACTACAAGTCCTATGGGTGCTTCTGGGAAGAAAATATAGGTCTGTGTGATGGGACTAACACACTTCAAGTCCTATAGGTGCTTCTGGGAACAAAATATAGGATCTCTGTGTGATGGGACTAACACACTTCAAGTCCCATAGGTGCTTCTGGGAACAAAATATAGGATCTCTGTGTGATGGGACTAACACACTTCAAGTCCTATAGGTGCTTCTGGGAACAAAATATAGGATCTCTGTGTGATGGGACTAACACACTACAAGTCCTATGGGTGCTTCTGGGAAGAAAATATAGGTCTGTGTGATGGGACTAACACACTTCAAGTCCTATAGGTGCTTCTGGGAACAAATATAGGATCTCTGTGTGATGGGACTAACACACTACAAGTCCTATGGGTGCTTCTGGGAAGAAAATATAGGTCTGTGTGATGGGACTAACACACTTCAAGTCCTATAGGTGCTTCTGGGAACAAAATATAGGATCTCTGTGTGATGGGACTAACACACTACAAGTCCTATGGGTGCTTCTGGGAAGAAAATATAGGTCTGTGTGATGGGACTAACACACTTCAAGTCCTATAGGTGCTTCTGGGAACAAAATATAGGATCTCTGTGTGATGGGACTAACACACTACAAGTCCTATGGGTGCTTCTGGGAAGAAAATATAGGTCTGTGTGATGGGACTAACACACTTCAAGTCCTATAGGTGCTTCTGGGAACAAAATATAGGATCTCTGTGTGATGGGACTAACACACTTCAAGTCCTATAGGTGCTTCTGGGAAGAAAATATAGGTCTGTGTGATGGGACTAACACACTTCAAGTCCTATAGGTGCTTCTGGGAACAAAATATAGGATCTCTGTGTGATGGGACTAACACACTTCAAGTCCTATAGGTGCTTCTGGGAACAAAATATAGGTCTGTGTGATGGGACTAACACACTTCAAGTCCTATAGGTGCTTCTGGGAACAAAATATAGGATCTCTGTGTGATGGGACTAACACACTACAAGTCCTATGGGTGCTTCTGGGAAGAAAATATAGGTCTGTGTGATGGGACTAACACACTTCAAGTCCTATAGGTGCTTCTGGGAACAAAATATAGGATCTCTGTGTGATGGGACTAACACACTTCAAGTCCTATAGGTGCTTCTGGGAACAAAATATAGGTCTGTGTGATGGGACTAACACACTTGAAGTCCTATAGGTGCTTGTGGGAACAAAATATAGGATCTCTGTGTGATGGGACTAACACACTTCAAGTCCTATAGGTGCTTCTGGGAACAAAATATAGGTCTGTGTGATGGGACTAAGACACTTCAAGTCCTATAGGTGCTTCTGGGAACAAAATATAGGATCTCTGTGTGATGGGACTAACACACTTCAAGTCCTATAGGTGCTTCTGGGAACAAAATATAGGATCTCTGTGTGATGGGACTAACACACTACAAGTCCTATGGGTGCTTCTGGGAAGAAAATATAGGTCTGTGTGATGGGACTAACACACTTCAAGTCCTATAGGTGCTTCTGGGAACAAAATATAGGATCTCTGTGTGATGGGACTAACACACTACAAGTCCTATGGGTGCTTCTGGGAAGAAAATATAGCTCTGTGTGATGGGACTAACACACTTCAAGTCCTATAGGTGCTTCTGGGAAGAAAATATAGCTCTGTGTGATGGGACTAACACACTTCAAGTCCTATAGGTGCTTCTGGGAACAAAATATATGATCTCTGTGTGATGGGACTAACACACTACAAGTCCTATAGGTGCTTCTGGGAAGAAAAATATAGCTCTGTGTGATGGGACTAACACACTTCAAGTCCTATAGGTGCTTCTGGGAACAAAATATATGATCTCTGTGTGATGGGACTAACACACTACAAGTCCTATAGGTGCTTCTGGGAAGAAAATATAGCTCTGTGTGATGGGACTAACACACTTCAAGTCCTATAGGTGCTTCTGGGAACAAAATATAGCTCTGTGTGATGGGACTAACACACTTCAAGTCCTATAGGTGCTTCTGGGAACAAAATATAGGTCTGTGTGATGGGACTAACACACTTCAAGTCCTATAGGTGCTTATGGGAACAAAATATAGGATCTCTGTGTGATGGGACTAACACACTTCAAGTCCTATAGGTGCTTCTGGGAACAAAATATAGGTCTGTGTGATGGGACTAAGACACTTCGAGTCCTATAGGTGCTTCTGGGAACAAAATATAGGATCTCTGTGTGATGGGACTAACACACTTCAAGTCCTATAGGTGCTTCTGGGAACAAAATATAGGATCTCTGTGTGATGGGACTAACACACTACAAGTCCTATGGGTGCTTCTGGGAAGAAAATATAGGTCTGTGTGATGGGACTAACACACTTCAAGTCCTATAGGTGCTTCTGGGAACAAAATATAGGATCTCTGTGTGATGGGACTAACACACTACAAGTCCTATGGGTGCTTCTGGGAAGAAAATATAGCTCTGTGTGATGGGACTAACACACTTCAAGTCCTATAGGTGCTTCTGGGAAGAAAATATAGCTCTGTGTGATGGGACTAACACACTTCAAGTCCTATAGGTGCTTCTGGGAACAAAATATATGATCTCTGTGTGATGGGACTAACACACTACAAGTCCTATAGGTGCTTCTGGGAAGAAAATATAGCTCTGTGTGATGGGACTAACACACTTCAAGTCCTATAGGTGCTTCTGGGAACAAAATATATGATCTCTGTGTGATGGGACTAACACACTACAAGTCCTATAGGTGCTTCTGGGAAGAAAATATAGCTCTGTGTGATGGGACTAACACACTTCAAGTCCTATAGGTGCTTCTGGGAACAAAATATAGCTCTGTGTGATGGGACTAACACACTACAAGTCCTATAGGTGCTTCTGGGAACAAAATATATGATCTCTGTGTGATGGGACTAACACACTTCAAGTCCTATAGGTGCTTCTGGGAACAAAATATATGATCTCTGTGTGATGGGACTAACACACTTCAAGTCCTATAGGTGCTTCTGGGAAGAAAATATAGCTCTGTGTGATGGGACTAACACACTTCAAGTCCTATAGGTGCTTCTGGGAAGAAAATATAGCTCTGTGTGATGGGACTAACACACTTCAAGTCCTATAGGTGCTTCTGGGAACAAAATATAGGAGCTCTGTTTGCTGCCAGTGCCTGCCTGCCACGAACACACTACAAGTCCTATAGGTGCTTCTGGGAACAAAATATAGGAGCTCTGTTTGCTGCCACTGCCTGCCTGCCACGAACACACTACAAGTCCTATAGGTGCTTCTGGGAACAAAATATAGGAGCTCTGTTTGCTGCCACTGCCTGCCTGCCACGAACACACTACAAGTCCTATAGGTGCTTCTGGGAACAAAATATAGGAGCTCTGTTTGCTGCCACTGCCTGCCAGTGCCTGCCTGCCACGAACACACTACAAGCCCCTCTTTCTAAATGAATCTTTCTAAATGAATCTTTCTAACTAAATCTCTCTAACTAAATCTTTCTAACTGAATCTAGCAGAGTGACACAGAATGATCCTGCTCTCTCTAACGCCGGAACGCATGTGACCGGCGCCGACGGCGTGGCGGCCTTTTATAAGAGGGGGCGTGTACTAAAGCCCCTGAGCTGTAATTGGCTACAGGCGTCCTGCCTGTAGCCAATTATGGCTCTTCGAGTTTCCGGCGATGTGATTGGCCAAGCATGCGGGGTCACAGTGCATGCTTGGCCAATCATCAGCCAGCAATGCACTGCGCCGGCCGCGCCGGCCGCAATGCATTGCGGGGCCGCTCGCATCACACGAACGTGATGCGAGCGGCCAAAATAGTTCTGGGCTCGCCGAGCGAGCGAACACCCGGTGCTCGATGCGAACATGGGTTTGCATCGAGCACCGGGCCCATCCCTAATAATAATACCTTCTTAAGGGAGGTACTGTTTCTGGCAAGAAAACAAATAGTAGAAAAATGGATACAGCCATATCCCCCGACAGTAACCCAATGGGTGAGAGCAGTAAACCAGGTCCTACCCTATGAAAAAATAATGTATGAATAAAGGGGAAATGGGCGAAGGTATGAAAAAATATGGGCAAAATGGAATAGAACATGGCTAACAATGGATAGAGGAATATCTGAAAATATAGTATTAAGTGACCACAGAGGGTGAGAGAGGAAGGAATGAAAGGAAGAGTAAATGTAATTATAATTTGTATTATATAAAGAAATGTAAAAGTATATAAAAATGTATAATGTAAATTATTATGTAATGAAAAATTTGGAATAAAGAGTTTTGAAAAAAAAAAAAAAAGCAAACAAACATACTGTACATGTAGAACCTTGATGTTTAGGCAGGGTTGCTAGTAAATGTATTTGCCAAGTGATAGTTGCCTTGGCCAATTGATAAGAGCTCAATTGATTTCACCCTAATTCTCAATGGAATTGCTTCACTTCTCTCTTCTGCCACTAGATGGCTAGGTATCTGGTGGCATTAGATAAGACAAGGGCATTGCAAGGACAGATTAGGAATGAATGGTGTGTCTCAGCCAATGGGCAGGGATTTTTATAGGTCCCTTGGCCTGCTGGGAGAGCCTATTTATTTGGATGAGGTCAGGTGATCAGGGTTCTGTGACACCTGGAAGGCTGTCTGGGTATACGTGTGTTTTGCTGCCCCAGGCTGATAGGCCAGAACCTGAGGCCTATCCCGGGGACATCTGGCTGCTAGGCTGTCTGAGGGCATATCCAGAAGCAAGAGAGCAGCGTAGGGTTGGGATTGCGGCTTACAGTCCAACCAGAAGTGATGGTTTTGCCGGCCGGAGAACCTGTCGTGGTCGGAGGTAGAGGGAAAGATGCCGCCACTAAGGGACCATCCACCTTGTTACCGGAGACCACTGTGAGTGGTTGAAGCAAGTACCAGAGTACTATTCTTACCAACCGGGGACAGTGAAGAATTGGGAAACTTCAGCAGATGTCAAGCCAGGGACCCAGCCAGTGGAGGTGATGCTTGCAGAGCAAATTTTGTGTGACAAGCCAGGGACCAAGCAGGGACGCTTGAGGAGTATCTGTGAGTGCCAAGCTAGGGACTCAGCAGGGACGCGGGAGTGACGCTTGAGGTAGATACTGAATGAGAAGATTGGAAGAGCTCAGGGGATCCAGTGGCAGTGGATCAATAAGTCTAGTGAAAGACTGAGAGCCCATTTGAGTGAAGATCTACAATAGAATATTGTAGAAGAAGTGAATACGATCATTACCACATTTGTTAGATTGTTGCCATAGGAGACAGCGGTCCTACTCATGCAGTTGTGGTGTTTAGCTGCATGCCTTTCCCTGCATGGCTGTCTACCTATAGAAGTCTTGGAGTCTGCTAAATTAACATTGCAACTACTAAAGGGTGTCCTAGCCCTAACCCTCTCTCCCACAGCTCTGTTTAAGAGAAAATAAATCTCTTTGCTTTCATGAAGCGCCTGGCGCCCATTAATCTACCTTGCATTGCACCCACCATGTCTCGTAACCCACTCTACACAGAAGGATGTCAGCTGTCCCTAACTCTGGAGGTCACCATTAGGCCTGGAGAGGCCCGGGACTTGGCTACATACATATTTTGCTGACCTTACCATTTCCCCCACTTAATTGATATCTTAGTTTGCTGAGATGGAATGCTGGGAAGTCTCAGCAATGGATTGTGCTCCAAAGTTAGCCATACACATATAGATCTTTCTTGTTCAGCCTGCCTAATAGATTCCTCCATCCATAATGCAAAGAATGGATGGAGGAACTTCCCATGCTGACTATTGTATTTGGACAACTGGCACTCATGCACAAATTACTATCTGACTCCTACAAAAGTTGAATGAAAAATCAACATTTGTTGAGCTGGGTGTTGCTGATAGGGCTACCTATGGCTTGAAATTTCTGCCGTTTGTGCCAGCCTTTAGAATATACTGTTATTTTTTTTTTCTCCTCCAGGGCCAGGTTTAATTTCAGTGATTCTTTAACAGACCAACATAAAATGAATAATTGGTGCATTAAAATATCAAAGCAGTCAAGCCTTTTGATACTAATCAGATTTTAGATAATTCCCATAGCTGTAAAGATCTGGGAACGTTCTCTTGTACATTTAATCTATTATGCAAATGCATTCTTTTTTCTTTGACTTTTTATTTAGTACACTAAATGTTTAGTGTTTAAATATATCTGTTGGTGACTTCATATAGTTTTTTCTTAATGTAGTCTATAATGCCGTGTACACACGATCGGACATTCTGACAACAAAACCGTGGATTTGGGTTCAAATTTGTCTTGCATACACACGGTCACACAAATGTTGTTGGAAATTCCGAACGTGAGAATGCGGTGACGTACAAGACGTACAACGAGTTGAGAAAATGGAAATTCAAAAGCCAGTGCTGCTCCTTCAGGCTTGATTCCGAGCATGCGTGAGCATTTGTGCGACGGAATTGTGTACACACAATCGGACTTTCCGACAACAAGTGAAGTTGGCGGAAAATTTGAGAACCTGCTTCCAACAGCAAGTGTTCGATGGACCATATACACGGATGGACTTTCCGACAACAAGCTCACATCGAACATGTCCCGTTGGAAAGTTCGATCGTGTGTACGCGGCATAAGAGTTTTATTGTGTGGCTGCAAAAAAGCCACTGGCTCTTTTGATTTAGCCTGCAGTTTTCCTGCCACTGTAATTTTTACCTCCTTGCTGCAGTGCTTCTCCTAGTCCTCTGATTCTTTTCACATGTGTTATTTGACTTCTGTGCTCACCTTTGGGCATTGCCTGCTATTCTGTAGGTTTATATTTCTTTTCCCTTCCATCACTTCCTGGGCCGCCTTCTAGTTTTGTTTCATATATAACACATGCTCAGTGCAGCCTTAGTTGCCTGAGCAACTTCCTAGTTCTCTGTGCTCCTGTTTGCCTAGTTTTTGTTTATTCAGTATTTGACTTTGTGTGTGCCTTCACCCGAGTTCGTCTTTGGTTTGTGCTTGTTTGCCACCTGCTCTGACCTCAGCTTTTTTCCCAGATCCTCTTCTGTCTCCTGTCACTTGTACTCTGCATATGTGAGTGGTCTCTGTGTCATCAGCTAGGCGTATCTGGGGGCCAAGACCTGGTTCCAGCTATTCCGTCCCACCATCAGGGGCCCTGGTGAAGAAGCAGACTGGGGCTTATACCCCACTTCCTAGGTTGGCGTTTTACAAGAAACCTGCCAGATCCTGCCAGTTCTTCTTGATTAAGCCAAACACGGAAGCAGATCAGTGTTGGTGTGGTAAGTTTGGGTCCCTGGGTTTGTTGCTCAGAGGTAAAAGACACCATGACAACTCATGTACCTGTATTCCCATAGTCAGATTTGCAGTCCTGCCCCTCACCCAGACCTGCTCTGCCAAATGACAAAGGATCCAATTAGGAGCCTCGCTGTTTGTCAAAACTACATCTTGAGACAGGATTCACATGATGGGAAAAAGGGACAGAACGGAGGCTGTATGATCATTTGATCACAGAATAAAACTGAATAAAAGGTGATTAACTATTTTCCACAATAGTTGTTGTTAATACATACACAAAATGTTGCAGTATTGTACGATTTTTGTATTGTATTTATAAATACTTTAACGAAACATAACTTATTAGATTAAAATTACAGTGCATATTAGGTCTCAACTGTACATAAAACCACTTAAGTGTGTCCCTTTTCTCTCTCTTAGGCATCCGTTTATAAAACAGTGAAGAGCGGTGATCCCTAGGATCGCCACTGATCACAGCCCATAAACGGTTAATGAACCAGAGATATATGAACCAGAGATAATCGGGCGAGAGGTGTTTGAACATGTTCTCCCGCAGATTATCTCCACACACGGAGAATGCTCATTGACTGACACAGTAACGGCCAGTTTTGTGAAGCTGCGATCTCAGCACCTCACTGGCGATCTGTGTCAGAATTCATAGCAATTTGTATTGCTGTTACAATACTGATGTTATAAAATTAAAGTGTCAGCTGTGACTATAGATTTACATTAAGCTACTGTATATGTGGTGTTTTGAAACTGTACATTTCTCTGCAACAGCATCAACGACACCACATTGTGGAATCACATAATCTTTTTGCATAATACATTTGACATTATTCTCTGGCTTTCATAGAGCAGCAGCATCACAATCTAATTAATTTTAATTAAAAAAAAAAAGGGTTACTTTCTGCTGTGCCACGTGATTTTATATCTAGCAGTAACAGACCAGAATTGAGCGATTGAAGTGTTAGACATAAGGGATGTAAAAGCTATTAAACGGTTTGCAAAAGAAAATAAAGCTTAATCCTTCAACTTACTAACAATTGCAAAATGTGTTTCATATGTGTTAGCTTGTGATCTTCTTTTGTTGCAGTACAACACTGTACTGCTTTGTATACAAAGCTTAATAAAATGTCAACACTGAATGCACAAAAACACTTTAGAACCAAAATCACATTTCAGAGATGAGGCAGTTGTTATGAAGAAATAAAAACTACAGAGCCCTATTTCAGAGAGACAATAGCCAAACAATGTAGCACAGTGGCTTGACAGTATGTAAGCAGCGTGACTGGCAGCAATGTAAGAGAGAGAGACAAGGCAGTTTTATTTTAAAAGAAAATCAAACAAAAAAAAAAACACAGAAAAGAGGGAACAGCTGATAAACAATAACAGAAGTTGTTGCTCACACACACACACAGAAAAAGTAGCCCTAAACAAGTACTATTGGGTCTAGACAAAGGCAACTTATGCTGGACATACATGGTTTGTAATTTGGCCAGTTCAGCACGAACCGCGTTTCCTCGCATCCAATCTGCACAGCAGGAGACTGTGACCGACTATAATATATAGAGGTAGATGAAGCATGCAATTTTACCCAGTGCCAAACTGTAAAATCTACCATTCAGTTTCATCTCCATGGTTATGGAGAAAAGAAAGGCACCTCTAAGTGCAGTAGAGGCCCCTTTCTTTTCTCCAGAATCTTCCAGAATTGCTTCTCCACTAACAAGGGCTGCCCAAAGTGCCTTCTCTTCACTAGGGATGAGCCGAACACCCCCCGGTTTGGTTCACAATAGAACATGTGAACAGGCAAAAAATTTGTACGAACAAGCGAACACTGTTATGCCCAGCACACACGGTCGGAAATAACGGAAAAAGTCAGATCGGATTATGTTGTCGGAAAATCTGATCGTGTGTGGGCTATATCGGACTTTTTCCGACGTAAAAAGTTTGAGAGCTGGATCTAAAATTTTCCGACAACAAAATCCGAACAGACTTTTTCCGATCATGTGTAGAGAATTCCAACGCACAAAGTGCCGCGCATGCTCAGAAAAAATTTGGATACGAAAGCTATAGGCTACTGGCCTCTACATAGTCCCATCGTACGTTTTGTACATCACCTCATTCTGAACGATCAGATTTTCTGACAACTTTGTGTTACCGTGTGTATGCAAGACAAGTTTCGGCCAATCTGACGGATTTTGTGGACGGAATGTCCGTGTGTACCGTTTATTGGGACACAAAAAAATCAAAAGTGCCATAAAAAGTGTATGGGGACTTGGCTCCAGGGAATCAATATATTAATGCAAAAAAAAGTTTTAAAAACGGCAGTTTTTTCAGGAGCAGTGATTTTAATAATGCTTAAAGTGAAACAGTAAAAATGAAATATTCCTTTAAATATTGTGCCTGGGGGGTGTCCTTAGTATGCCTGTAAAGCAGCGCATCGTTCCCGTGTTTAGAACAATATTGCAGCAAAATTACATTCTAAAGGAAAAAAATCGGATTTAAGACTGCTTGCGGCTATAATGTATTTTCGGATTCAGGCAATATAGATAAAAATCATTGAAAAAAAATGGCATGGGGACCTGGGTCTTGCCCCAGGGCACATGTATCAATGCAAAAAAAAGTTTTAAAAACAGCTGTTTTTTCAGGAGCAGTGATTTTAATAATGCTTAAAGTGAAACAATAAAAATTAAATATTTCTTTAAATATCGTGTCTGGGGAGTGTCCTTAGTATGCCTGTAAAGTGACGCATTTTTCCTGTGTTTAGAACAATACCACAGCAAAATGACATTTCTAAAGGAAAAAAGTTATTTAAAACTGCTCACGGCTGTAATGAATTGTCCGATCTCGCAATACAGATAAAAATCATTGAAAAGAAATGCGTGGGGGTCCCCCCAAAATCCATACCAGGCCCTTCAGGAACCCTGTGCCAAAATAAAAAAGGCAGTCTGCAGGAAAAGGGAGGGGGACGAGAGAGCAGACTCCCTCCTGAACCGTACCAGGCCACATGCCATCAACATGGGGAGGATGCTTTGGGGTCCCCCCAAAACACCTTGTCCCCATGTTGATAGGGACAAGGGCCTCATCCCCAAAACCATTGCCCGGTGGTTGTGGGGGTCTGTGGGCGGGGGGGTATGAGAATCTGGAAGCCCCCTTTAACAAGGGTACCCCCAGATCCCACCACCCTTGGTGAATGGGTATCGGGTACATTGTACCCCTACTCATTCACCAAAAAAAGTTAAAAATTACAAGAGACAGCTGTTGACAAGACCTTTGTTAAAAAACAAAAACAAAAAAACTGTCCCGCTATGTCCATTCATCTTCTGTCACAGAGCCAACAGACCGAAAAAACAAACAAACAAATAAAAAACTGCAACAACTCCACCTCCATGGGAGGTTCCCTGAATCCTCTTTGCGATGACAGCCAATATGTAGCTGAGGGTGGGGCCACCCGGTGACAAAAACGGGTGAACCTGCCCTCAGCTATATAACAGCTGTCATTGCGAAGAGGATTCAGTCTGCGGGAGCCTCCCATGGAGGCGAAGTTGTTGCGTTTTTTTTGTTTTGTTTTTCTCGGCCCATCTGCGCTGTGATCGAAGCTGAATGGACATTGCAGGACCGTTTTTTTAAAAATAAAGGACTTGTCCCAAATTGTCTACTGTCATTTTTACATTTTTTACACTTTCTTTGGTGAATGAGTACCCATTCACAGGGGGGGCGGGATCTGGGGGTTCCTTTGTTAAAGGGGGCTTTCAGATTCCGATAAGCCCCCCACCCGCAGACCCCCACAACCACCGGGCGAGGGTTGTGGGGATGAGGCCCTTGTCCCCATCAACATGGGGACAAGGTGCTTTGGGGGCATTGTGGGTAAGCCCCCTCTTTTCCTGTGGCCTGCCAGATTGTTTGCTCCGATAAGGGTCTGGTATGGATTTTTGGGGGGACCCCTACGCCATTTTTTTTTTATTTTGGCGCAGGGTTCCCCTTAAAATCCATACCAGACCTGAAGGTCCTGGCATGGATTTTGGGGGGACCCCTACACCATTTAAAAAAATAATAATTGGCGCAGGGTTCCTATTAATATCCATACCAGACCTGGAGGGCCTGGATTGGATTTTGGGGGGACCAGACGCATTTCTTTTTACATTTTGGTGAGGAGTTCCCCTTAATATTCATACCAGACCCAAAGGGCCTGGTAATGGACTGGGGGGGGGCATGCTGTTTTTTCAATGATTTTTATCTGCCGCTAGCAGTTTTAAATTACTTTTTTTCCTTTAGAAATTTCATTTCACTATGGTATTGTTTCAAACATGGGAAAAATGCGCTACTTTACAGGCATAATATAGACACCCCCCAGGCATGATATTTAAAGGAATATTTAATTTTTATTGTTCACTTTAAGCATTATTAAAATCACTGCTCCTAAAAAAAATGCCATTTTTAAAACTTTTTTTTGCATTGAATTATGTCCCCTGGGGCAGGTCCCGGGTCCCCAAACACTATTTATGACAACAACTTGCATATAAGCCTTTAAAATAATCACTTTTGGTGTTCATGTTAGTGTCCCATAGACTTTAACAGTGTTCCGCGGCTTTCGAATGTGCCGCGAACACCGCATAAGGTTCGCTGTTTGGTGGATAGGCGAACACCTGATATTCAAGTCGAACTTACGTTCGGCTCAAACATCGGGCTCTTCCCTACTCTTCACCATCACCCAGGACTACTCTTCGCCCTCATCTCTCTTTCTGCATCTCCACGTGGTTAAAGCGGAAAACAGCTGAAAGAATTAAAAAACAACAGCTACACATACTGTAGCTGCTGGCTTTTAATAATAGGACACTTACCTGTCCTGGAGTCCAGCGTTGTTGGCACAGCAGCTGATGTTTCCATCAGCTGCCGGGTGCGGCCGCCGCCATTGCGGGCAAGGGAGCCCGGCAGTGTAGTCTTAGGGTTTCTGCGAGGCTCCGCTCCTCTCTCCTACTGGCCCGGTGACAGGGGGAAGAGGAGGGAGCCGAGCGGTGACATCAATACCCGCAGCTGTGGCTCCCCAAAAATGGGAACAGGATACCTATCAAAAGACAGGTATCCTATCCCCCCTCCCCCCTGAAAGGTGCCAAATGTGGCACCGGAAGGGGGGGGGGGGGGGAAAACAAACGAGCGGAAGTTTTTGAGTGGAACTCTGCTAGCTGTGGAAGCTATGTGATTATACTGTAAATAATTAAAGCAGATCTAAATCAAAACTAGAAGACATTAGGTTTGCTGAAGCACTGTGGTCTCAGATCCCTGTCTGTAACCTGCTGATTGGACATTGAAGGAGCAGTAACACATTGATAAGTTCTTAACTCTGTTTATTTGTGCTGTCTCCACCTGTCAACATGTTCCCTGTTAACACAATGATGTGCAGCAGATCCTGATTGGCTCTTAGTCCTGCTTAGTGCTGGTACTTTGAATCCTGGAATACAGAATGCATATGCAGATATGGCCAAGTAAATTTTCAACAAGCAACCTAGCAATCTAATTAGAGTCTGTCTATTGGAGTTTTTTGACCATTCTTCCAAAAGCGTATTTGTGAGGTCAGGCACTGATGTTGGACAAGAAGGCCTGGTTTGCAGTCTCGGCTCTAATTTATCCCAAGGGTGTTCTATCGGGTTGAGTGCAGGCCAATCAAATTCCTCCACCCCAAACTCGCTCATCCACACTATATTGCCAAAAGTATTGGGCCACCCCTCCAAACCATTTGGTGGATGGGGGATTATGTTGTGGGGTTGTTTTTCAGGGGTTGGACTTGGCCCCTTAGTTCCAGTGAAGGGAACTCTTAAGGCGTCAGCATACCAAGACATTTTGAGAATGGCCCTTTCCTCTTTCAACATGACTGCGTACCAGTGCAAAAAGCAAGGTCGATAATGAGCAAGTTGGATGAGCAAGTTTGGGGAGGAGGAACTTGACTGGCCTGCACAGAGTCCTAACCTCAACCCAATAGAACGAAATGGAGCAAGTATAGGGGGTTAAATGTTCATTACTACTGAGAAGTGGAGAGACTTTGGGACAGCCAAGGTGATCCCAAAGAGGCAAGTTGAAAGATAAATAATGGCCAAGAGCTTATTTGGCTCTGCTGTCAGTTTAGTACTTTCCACCAATCAAGTTGACTTTTAAGGTTCAGGTTTCTGGGGCTGTCCTCATGATCCATACTTTTTTTCTTAGACACTAACATGGAACAAGTACACAGCTAGCAAGTCTGAACATCTGCCCTGCAAAAAAGGTACAAGATGGATGTTACTCAGCAAGCTTGTACAGTACCTGGTCAGTCAGTCATAATGGCAAGAAAGAATGTTCTGATGAATGATTTTTCAGAATTTTATGGTTGTTTCAATGAAACTCTAACCTTGTATGGCAGGCTTTACTTGATACATAAGCCAAGATCTGCATAACATCCGAGGAGCCCATACTAAGACAAGTAAGCAATGGCAACTCCCTTAGTTCTGTTCTCACCGGTCAACTTTAAGATAGATATATTTGTGGAAACTAAGCAGTCGGGCCTCTGACAAACAGCAGAACAGGTGCCAGAACATCAGACCACACAGCATGCATTATTCCTGGCTTCACACACTGCATTAAAACACTGGTCTAAATATTTCTTGGCTAGATCTTGTTTTCAGTGAACATCCAGTCCTTTTTAGGCCAATGGTGTGGGCTGTAATTGCCAACTGTAACAAAAAGGTGGTAAAGGTATATTTATATAAACCAGAACAAGAGTTTAGGATTGAGCAAACATAATTGCAGATATGTAAAGTAAAAGTTGAGACAAAAACGAATTAACTTTAAATCTACTGGCAGCTACATTCTAAGACTAATCGATCTTACCCTGTAAAGCAAAAATCGCTATACATACTTTTTCTGCAGCCAATCCGTTCTGGTCTCCAGCGCACAACAGCTGTGAAATGCCTGGGAAGTGACATCACCCATAGAATTACTATGTGGCTTTCGTTACTGGCTGCCTCTCCTGAAAACGCGTGGGACCGGACCGGACTGGGGGCAGAAAAGGTATATATAGCGACTTTTGCCTTACAGGGTTTGATAGATTAGTAATGTGACTGCCAGTAGATTTAGAGTTAACTGTTTTTTTTAACTTCTCCTTTAAGTAAAGCTGAAATTCAGGCAGTGATTGTAAGTCTTGTTTTTTTTTTCTAAAAATAAGAAACATATTATACTTACCTCCTCTGTGCAGCAGTTTTTGCACAGGGCAGCCCAAATCCTCCTCTTCTTGGGTCCCTGGCTGGAGCTCCTGGCCCTTCCCTCCTGTTGAGTGCTCCCACAGCAAGCAGCTTGCTATGGGGGCACCCGAGCCAAGCTGCAGCTCTGTGTATCCATTCAGACATGGAGCTGTCATTCAGCCCACCTCCTCTCTCTCCTGTTTGGCTAAGTTTGATTGACAGCAGCGGGAGCCAATGGTACCTACTAGGCTTGATATACCACACTTTTTTTTATCGTTGTCTGTGATCACGTTTGTACACATTGTGAGGGATGCTTTGTACATTTTTTAACCATTTTATTTAAATACAATTTTTGATACCGGAGTTATCTGCTCTATGTGGAGGCCTTTTTATCTTTCCTTTCCCATGATTTACTCCGCTGGGTGGAAGAGGTAATACACCTTCATGCTGGTGGTCGGATGGTGACTACTTCTCATGGTATCTCCTGGAAGTTGATGCTGATACACACTGTCCCGTTTGCAGAGATCCTGATTGGAGCATTTATCATGGAGGATCGTTTTATGCTTGATTGACTCACCACCGCTGGTGTGTGGGTCCACACCCTGGGGTAAGAATACCCATTGCCTTTCCTTGATGTTTGATGTATATCTAGAACTGCCATGTGTGAAGTAGGGATGAGCTTCGAGTTCGAGTCGAACTCATGTTCGACTTGAACATTGCCTGTTCACTTGTTCACCGAACAATTTGGGGCATTCGCGGCAAATTCGAAAAGCCACGAACACCCTGTAAAAGTCTATGGGAGAAATCTAAAGTGCTAATTTTAAAGGCTTATATGCAAGTTATTGTCATAAAAAGTTTTTGGGGACCTGGGTCCTGCCCCAGGGGACATGTATCAATGCAAAAAAAAGTTTTAAAAACTGCATTTTTTTCGGGAGCAGTGATTTTAATAATGCTTAAAGCGAAACAATAAAAGTGTAATATTCCTTTACATCAGAGGGGGGCGGGGTCACCCGTACATCACTGGGGAAGCCCAGCTTTTCCCTTGCATCAGAGGGGGGCGGGGTCAGGTGACAGCTGAGGAGGACCGGGCCACCCGTCACCTGACCCCGCCCCCCCTCTGACGCAAGGGAAAAGCTGGGCTTCCCCAGTGATGTACGGGTGACCCCGCCCTCCTCTGACGGTTCAGGAGGGGGGGCGCTCTCCACGTCCCCCCCTCTTTTCCTGCGGCCTGCCAGGTTGCGTGCTCGGATAAAGGGTCTGGTATGGATTTTTGGGTGGAACTCCAAGCCATTTTTTTTTTTAATTTGACCCGGGGTTCCCCTTAATATCCATACCAGACCTGAAGGGCCTGGTAATTGAATTTGGGTGGAACCCCACGCATATTTTTTTTTTTTTTATCAATGACTTTCAATGACTGTTCTCTGTATTATGGGAGCCGACAATTCATTAGCCGCGAGTGATTTTAAAATACTTTTTTCCCTGCAAAAATGACACTTTGTGCAGGGACAGTTCTAAGCACGGGAAACATGCACCCCTTTACAGGCATACTATACACACCCCCAGGTACCAAATTTAAAGGAATATTACACTTTTATTGTTTCACTTTAAGTATTATTATAATCACTGCTCCCGAAAAAACGGCAGTTTTTAAAACTTGTTTTTGCATTGATACATGTCCCCGGGGGCAGGACCGGTCCCCAAACACTTTTTATGACAATAACTTGCATATAAGCCTTTAAAATTAGCACTTTTGATTTTGAACGTTCGAGTCCCATAGACTTTAATAGGGTTCTAAAGTTCACACGAACCTTAGGTCTGTTTGCGGGTTCTGGTGCGAACCGAACAGGGGGGTGTAAGGCTCACCCCTAGTGAAAAAGTCATGTCTACCATGCGTACCTGTTATTTGTGCCTTTAAGGAGGATTGCACCAATTTATCCCCTATAAAGAGACTATATTAATTGCTTCTATGAACCATCTAGAAACTGTATTATATGCTGATCTACTGTGTGGACTTACTTTGATTAGACAAACACTTTAGGTGTAGTAACTTGATGGATTTTGTATATGTGTTTTTGCGACTGTGATATGTTCATATGAGATTCCTAATCATTGTGACATAACTGTACACTCAGCATTAAATGAGAGAAAAACAAAATCTAGCACCTCATAACACTATTCTATACAAATTTAATGATTTTTGGATTTATTTATTTCACTAGTTATACCCAGCCCCACAATGCCAGTTCTCATTATTCTATCCATACAGGTTCCCAATAAAAGAAACAGGCCAGAACCTCTCTAATGCCCCGTAGACACGATCGGACATTCCGACGACAAAATCCGGCGGATTTGACGGAAACTGGTGTTGCATACACACGGTTGGACAAAGTTGTTGGAATATCCAATCGTTCGGAACGTTGTGACATTTGTTGTGTTCAACTGAACTACTTAGAGGCTAGTAGCCAATAGCTTTGGTCATGTAATTTGATCTGAGCATGCGTGGCACTTTGTCCGTCGTAATTCTCTACAAAAGATCGGAAAAAGTCAGATTGGATTTTTTTGTCGGAAAATTTTAGATCCTGCTCTTTCCTATCTGGATTTCCGACGGAAAAAGTCCGATAGAGCCCACACACGATCGGATTTTCCGACAACATAATCTGATTAGACCTTTTCCGTCTGAATTTCCGACCGTGTGTACAGGGCATGAGAAATGTTCCAAATTTCTTACATACCTCAGCAAATTTTGTAGTGCTGAATGAATGGAACAGGTTGAAAAGCCAAAAAAGAGGTAAAGGAAATAATGTGAACTACAAGCAATTACACAGCAGATGGTGGTGTTCATTGTCTTAAAGATGGAAAACCAATCTATGCTACAGTATATTATACAGGCTGTTTGAGGAACTGAATTGAAATCAAAGCATCCATCCACATTTAAAGTTGAAACTACTAACTACAATAGCACTATCCTAAACTTATATAGGTTCCTATTATATACTTTACGGTGCCATAGACATCCTAATAATGAAATTCAATTGTCTTCTTAAATACACTATCCATTATAAATGTGTCTGTGATTGGGTAAGGAATCTAAATACGCTCTGCCTCATTCTAATATGTCTGGATAAGGTTTTCAGATTGCTTACGAAATAGGATTTGATATGTCTCTCATGAGAGATTACTTACTAGTTACAGCATTTTTTTACATTCACAGCTGTGGCTGTGCCTCTGCATGCAGCATCTTCTGGAATATCATCTTAAACTTAAAGGGGTTGTAAACGCTCGTATTTTTTCACCTTAATGCATCCTATGGGATGGATCCATAGGATGCATTAAGGTGAAAACAATTCTGACACTGACCGCCCCCCCCCCCCCCCCCCGTTTTTACTCATCTGAGCCCTTCGATCCCTCGGCGGAGACGTGCTCTTCCTCTCTGCCCGGGGTTCTCGGCTCTTGATTGGATAGATTGAGAGCAGCGCAGCCATTGGCTCCCGCTGCTGTCAATCAAATCCAATGACGCGGGGTGCGGGGCCGAGTCCGGCAATCTGTGTCTATAGACGCAAATGCTAGACTCGGGAGAGCGATTCTCCCAGCGGGTTTACCAATGCGAGGAGGAGCTGCGAGTGCCGTCGGGGGACCCCAGAAGATGAGGTATGGGGCCACACTGTGCAAAGCGAACTGCACAGTGGAGGTAAGTATGAAAAAGATAAATAAAAATAAGGTTTAGTGTCATTTTAAAGTGGTTGTAAACCTCAGACATAAAATTTAAACAAAGCAAATAGTGCCATTTCTGTCTGCTGCTTCATTCCTCTGCTATCAGCATGAATCACTTCTGACAAGTTTTCCTGACACCAAGAGAAAAAAGGTGACGGGAAGGGAGCTCCAGCAGATTGACAGCCTCAGTTCTGTTCCTGTGTGGTTGGTGAAGGGGTGTGTGTTCCCTCCCTCCAATAAGCTCTCAGAGCTCTCCTCACTGAGCTTTGCAAAGTGCAATTTAAGCTCCTTGACCCCGCCTACACCATATTAATGCACAGAAAATATACATCTGATGTTCAAAAAAAAATATAGGGAGCTATAAAACAGTTTTTTTTTTATATTTATAATTTAATTTGAATCCTCTTCTAAAACTGTTTTTTTTAGTCATGTGACTGGCACAAAATCAATCAAGGCTGTGCAGACACAGACTCACACTGTAGAGAGCATACATCAGCAGAGTAATAGAAGCCCCTCCCAAGGATCTTTTCCCGGAGATACCAAAGTAGACGGAAAGATTATGTGACCACACAATAGTGCAGGAATAATGTACTTAGAGGATTTAAAGAAAAAAGAAAAAACAAAATACAGTGCCATGATATATATGTGAATAAATTCTGGTAATTAACACTTCTCTGTTTAGTATCGCTTTAACTAAATGAAAGTATATTCCCAGCTCAGTTAGGGGAAAAGTCATAAGTAAGCAGATATTTCACCAAGAACAACAGGGTTGAGATACCTGCCAATTACTGAATTACCAATTACACCACACTGACCTATAACAAGCTTCTTAATATTGCTGTCAGATGGAGTTAGCTGTTGATTGGAAAGCCTTATAATAAAAAGAAATACCGGTTAACACATCCCTTATGTAGGCCTAGAAATCCGTTGAAAAAAATCCAAAGTCTCAAACTCCCAGCAGCCCTGAAGTTCCTTTTACAAGAAAAGAGAAAAAAACTGATTGGTAAGAATCTAAGCAGAGGAGCCTCTGTTGACTGCCTCAGTGGTCTTTTCCACTTTATTTGCTTTATACGCTGTAATGCTGGCCATACAAATGGCCAATTTCCAGTACATTGAATGTGTTTTCTATTGTAAACCTGATCAAGTAGAGCAAGGAAACCTTTGAACATATTTGCTATATACAGTGCAATTTTCCACATTTTGTCATGTTACAACCAAAAACGTAATTGTATTTTATTGGGATTTTATGTCATAGACCAACACAAAGTGGCACATAATTGTGAAGTGGACGGATAAATGGTTTTCAAAATGTTTTACAAATAATAATCTAAAAAGTGTGGCGTGCATTTGTATTTCGCCCCTTTAGGCCCCTTTCACACTTGCGGACTGTATGTCCGTATTTCATCCATCCGTTTTCAGATGAAATACGGACATACATGCATCCCTATGGGATAGCGGGTGTCAGTGGATGAGCATCCGCTGACACCCGATATCGTCCGTCTCCACTATGGTCCGATTCTGCAGACAGAGGAAAACCCTATTTTTCTATCCGTCTGCAGAGCGGATTGGATGAACACGGACAGACGGTCCGTGTTCATCCAATCCTCCATAGAGGAGAGCAGAGATCTGACAGATCTGTCATCCGCCGGCTCAGCGGGGATTTCGGAACGATTCCTGCTGAGCAAGCGGATGTTTACGGGGCGGATCGTTACGGATCCGTCCCGTGTGAAAGGGGCCTAACTCTGATACCCCTAATTAAAATCCAGTGGAACCAATTGTCTTCAAAAGTCACCAAATTAGTAAATAGAGTCCACCTGTGTGTAATTTATTCTCAGTATAAATACAGCTGCTCTGTGAAGCTCTCAGAGGTTTGTTAGAGAACCTTAGTGAACAAACAACATCATGAAGGCCAAGGAACACACCAGACAGGTCAGGGATAAAGTTGTGGAAAAGTTTAAAGCAGGGTTAGGTTATAACAAAAATATCCCAAGCTTTGAACATCTCACGGAGCACTGTTCAATCCATCATCCGAAAATGGAAAGAGTATGAAACAATTGCAAACCTTCCAAGACATGTCCGTCCACCTAAACTGACAGGCTGGGCAAGGAGAGAATTAATCAGAGAAGCAGCCAAGTGGCCCACAGCTCAGGTGGGAGAATCTGTCCACAGGACAACTATTAGTCGTGCACTCCACAATGGCTTTTTTGGAAGAGTGGCAAGAAGAAAGCCATTGTTGAAATAAAGACATAGTAACTCTCATTTGCAGTTTGCAAGAAACCATGTGGGAGACACAGCAAACATGTGGAAGAAGGTGCTCTGGTCAGATGAGACCAAAATTTTACTTTTTGGCTTAGAGGCAAAATGCTATGTGTGGCAGAAAATTAACACTGCACATCATCCTAAACACACCATCCCCACCATGAAGCATGGTGGTGGCAGAATCATGTTGTGGAGATGCTTTTCTTCAGCGGGGACAGGGAAGCTGGTCAGAGTTGATGGGAAGATGGATGGAGCCAAATACAGGGCAATCTTAGAAGAAAACCTGTTATGCTGCATACACACGATTGGAATTTCCATCCAAAAAAGTGTGATGGGATGGGCTATTCCGACCGTGTGTATGCTCCATCCAACATTTTCTGTCTGAATTTCCGCCAGCAAAAGATTGAGAGCTGGTTCTCTATTTTTCCGACGAAAAAAAGTTCTTGACGGAAATTCCGTTCGTCTGTATGCAATTCTGACGCGCAAAAAAACACGCATGCTCAGAAACAATTCGACGCATGCTTGGAAGCATTGAACTAAATTTTCTCGGCTCGTCATAGTGTTGTACGTCACCATGTTCTTGACGGTCGAAAGTCCAGAGAACTTTTGTGTGACCGTGTGTATGCAAGCCAAGCCTAAGCGGAATTCCGTCGGAAAAAACATCCAAGATTTTTCCAACGAAAATTCCACTCATGTGTACGGGGCATTAGAGTCTACAAAAGACTTGAGACTAGGGTGGAGGTTCATCTCCCAGCAGGACAATGACCCCAAACATACAGCCAGAGCTACAGTGAAATGGTTTAGATCAAAGCATATTCATGTGTTAGAATGACCCAGTCAAATTCCAGACCTAAATCCAATTGAGAACCCGTGGCAAGACATGAAAATTGCTGTTCACAGATGCTCTCCATCCAATCTGACAGAGCTTGAGTTATTTTGCAAAGAAGAATGGGCAAAAATGTCACTCTCTAGCTGGAACAGACATACCCAAAAAGACTTGCAGCTGTAATAACAGTGAAAGGTGGTTCTACAAAGTATTGACTCAGGGGGACTGAATACAAATGCATGCCACATTTTTCAGATCTTTATATGTAAAAAAATTTGAAAACCATTTACCATTTTCCTTCCACTTCCTTCCGCAATTATGTACCACTTTGTGTCTTACACATAAAATCCCATAAAATAAGTTTTTGGATGTAACATGACAAAATGTGGAAATTTCAACTGGTATGAATACTTTTTCAAAGCACTGTAAAAAAAATAATAGTGGTAAGTAGCCTTGATCCATTTGATCAATAAAAAAACAGTTTAAAGCTGAACTCCAATTATGAACTTTATTGTATAGTTACGGTCCAGCTTGGCACAATGTAATATGTATGTCTCACACATGAGGGTCCATTGGGGAAGCTGACAATCACTGTAGTAGTCAAAGCAACTACAGTGATAGTTTCTATCTTTCAGGTCCTATGCCAAGTGGCTATCCATCTGCACACTAACCACAATAGTCATCCCTTAAGCAGAGTACCTGTTATTTTTTCGATAACTACAGGGCTTCCCCTATGCACACTGACCACAGGGGGTTGCTCACTTGGCACTAGAATGCCTTGTATTTTTTTCAATAGATTCAAGGCATAATCTAATTGGATGAGATGGAAATTGTTTACGGCACTACCCTCCTTTCCACCTTGTACAATTAAAGAACACCTTGTATTAAAAAAATAAATAAATACAAGGCATTATTTTGAGCAAGCGACCCTCTGTGGTGAGCATCTAGATGGGACGCCATTTAGCAGATAGCGACTATCACTGTGGTAACGCGAGTTGAGATAGATAATTCCCTTACTATACAAGATAAGGGGTATGGTGTGACCAATACAGGTTAATAAAAATTGCTATTGGTGAACCCAGGTAAAAATATATATAATAATAGAATTGGGACAGGAGAGGCATTCAATACAAACAAGGAAGCAGAGGGAACGAGCTCCGCGCTCGTCTAAGATAAGAAAAAATATTTATTGTTATTCTGTGAGTTCTATTGTGAGTACTAGGTACTATATTAAACTGTTTTTATTGAGCAAATACATTTTAAACATACTACACTATACGGTCCCCCCCTCATCTTTTACCTATCACTCCGGCATCTGCCGTGAGCTACAAAGGCTAGATATACCTGGAACCAGTGAAAAGGAATACGCACCTACCCAGGCAGACCACCGTGAGGGAAGGAGAAGAAAGCAGACCCCTTTACATCATTTATATGCGGTTAACCCTTTGCCGCAAGGCAAATTGCTCACTTTAGTGTACCCCACACGAAGAGGAGTGACCCCCACTGCTTAAAACACACCACTGCACGGATATCACCTTTGACCCAAGGATCACATCACTACCCTCACCTTCTTACCACAAGAAATGATTATATACTTATTGAGGATTGACTTATTTATCACGGACTTATATGCATGCAACATAGTCGCAGATGACTATTTTATACGCATCCTGCACTATGCGATTTTAGTGGCATATGACTATGCGATTTTAGTGGCATATGACTATGCGATTTTAGTGGCATATGACTATTTTTTTATGCATCTGCATTATGCGATTTTACCTATAGGATATCTGTGTGTGCACTTTGCGTCTGCACCTAGCATTTCGTTATATTTTATATTTCAAACTTTATTCTACTGCACTTTGTTTACTGGTAGCTTTATATTTTGCCAGGGATTTTTTCATCTATAGTCACGCTGACTAGTTTCATCCAGCTTATACATTATTTTGTATGCTCGCATACTTTGCTCTTTATATTTATTGTTCTACTGTTCACTCCAGTGCAACTTTTCTGCACATACCTCTACTCATCACATATCTCCAATGCGATTATATTTATCGTTTTATCCGTCACTCAATCACTCAGTCGCATTTTTAGCCTGTGCACACTTGCACTAGCACTTTAAGGATTTTATATTTTGTTCACCATCTACTATGCACTTTGGAATTGTTTATCTATAGACGCATTTTTACCATATGTTCACTTATATGATTTTATATGCATATCTGATTTTTTTTATTACCTGCTTATGGTGTTTTATTAGTAGTTTTATTTAGGTGCTATTAGTTCAATTTATACTCTCGCACCTTAGTACTATTTACAATTCTATTATTATATATATTTTTACCTGGGTTCACCAATAGCAATTTTTATTAACCTGTATTGGTCACACCATACCCCTTATCTTGTATAGTAAGGGAATTATCTATCTCAACTCGCATTACTTCGACTTAATAGTCGCATCATCAACTATTATTGTCTCATATGATTGCTACACTTAAAGGGTTTACGTCTTTATCCCATTACTGCCACCTTGTGGTAGATTTGGCCACCTCCCTGGGGAACAGCGCAGCACCACCCCCACTTCTATATATCTAGTTTGGTAGGTACGGTTTGACCTACACCAGGTGCCTGCAGCAGTCCCCCCACAGTCAGTCCCCACCACCCGCCCTTACCCTCCCCCTTCCACGGTAGCGCAGGAATACCCCACTACATATCACTGTGGTAACGCCGCCAATTGACCTTATCGTAGCTTCCTTTGCTAAAAACTATGTTTATTGTTACGTTAATTATTTGTACTTATAATTTTATGTGATTTTGTTTTTTGTATATATTTTATTAGAATCCTATGCTCCTGAAGAAGCGTACCCTTACGCGCAACATGTCGAGCAACTAAACAAACTTCTTGCACTCGGGCTCACAACCTGACCCACGGCCTCTTCATAACGACATTGCTATTTGGAGATCGTTTTTAGGAATATCGGCCTATCGGTCTTTTGATGTGGTTATGTTACTGTGATATTATGTAATGTGGTGTCAGAATTGTTTGTACATAGGGTGCATTATAACTATCCGCTCCATTGAGTATTTTTATACTGTATACATTCATATGTACCATATATCTTTTTACTTACGCATAAATTAAATAAAACATTTTTTTTTTTTTTACTTTTAGACTCTTTACCAGTGTGCCTTTTAAAGTCCAACCATCTAGTTTCTAGCTTTTTCTGATTTGTAGTGTAATACAGCAAAAATAAAAATTAGAGCTTCAATTCTTATTTTTGAAGAATTCTTACTGGACAGGACCATTTCATGTGACATCAGCAGATGATGTAAGAAGAAAGCCAAACACACCCAATCCTCTCTCACTGTAGAACCCTTTCTGTAAACTTGGAACACATTTAAAAATTCCTAAACTATACCTTAAGTCAGCCTTTCAAAACATTCTTTACTGTAGAGGAACTGCTGAAATCATTTTTAGGTCTCAGGGAACCCCTGGTAACACCAATTCATTGAGGGTGAGTTGGAAATGCCCCTTATAATGGTAGCCAGTGAAAAGAATGCCACCCCTACAGACATCCAACCAGATTATTGGTGCTGCCAAGTGGTGTTGACCCAGGAACTGTCCAAGCACCATGAAATGAGAGGTTACTTAGCCCTCTAGCAAGCTCTGGGGGAGCCCCAGGGTTTTACACAACCTTGGTTGCAATCAGCTGCTTTATGTAACATTCAGAGTCAGTGAGTTAGCACAGACTCTGTGTTTGTTCAGATTGTTGCTATTTCCTTCCAAGATCCAAAGAAATACTAATTAGCGTCAGAGTAAATTGTCCATTTCGTATGTGATTGTGTGTCTGTGGTAGGGTACGGAAATTAGATTATATACAATGGGGAAGAATGTAATGTGTTTGGACAGAGTTGTCGGGGTGTAGCATATACTGTATGTTACTATTACTACTCCTAGTACCAATGCATAGTTTTGGTTTGTGAGAGTTAACTTGCTTCAGAAATATGACTTACAATCCCTGACAAGGGGATACTTCATGCCAGCTTTCTGTAACTTTGAGACATTTCTGCAGATTGTTAGACACTGGATGTAATTTATTGCACTCGGTTAGCAGAAAGCTAATGAGCTCATCTTGTACCATACGGAGCAGCTAGCGTTTCCTTTTCAGAAGTGCAGGGATCTAGTGGTGAATCAGTGTCTAGCTCTGCTCTCCAGCCTTTATCCTCTCAAAAGAAAAAAATCTGCTGACAAAACTCAAGAAGAATTCAGAAATGGGAAATAAAACGCCAGATTTGTACTTTTCTTTTTTGGACAGGATGTAATGTGTGACTGTTTATTAAGAAGTGTCTAATAAAATTGTCATACAATATATTAATGCATTAAATATGAATTACTCGTTGGTTCATGTTTAAAGTATGTCTAAATACGAAACGTATTTGTTTTAGTTTTGGATAAAGTAGGGAACAGTTTAATCTTCACCCATTGCAATGACTTGGCCTCTGCTGCACATATGCATAGCTTACAACTGTCCCTGATTTCGAGGGACTGTCCCTCATTTGGAACAATGTCCCTCTGTCCCTCTTTCCTCCTCATTTTGGTCTGATCCATATAGCTGTAAATAAAATGCACTATTTACCTTTCAAAAAGTGTTTCCCAGCGCTAAACATTTCATCCAATTTCTAAATTGCTGCATGTGTAAATTCCAAAGGCCAGTATAAAGGAATAGTAGTGGTAAAATAGCACTTGTGGGTTTAACCAATCTTTGTGTCCTATGCCTACATACTTTTGCTAATAGGTGTCCCTCATTCCCATCTCAGAAAGTTGGGAGGTAAGCATATGTCAGTTTTTTCATTTGCCTAGGCGAATCAAGTAAGTGCCCCGGGCGCCTCCTGGGATATGTGGCATGCATATCCCAAGACGCACCGGCAGCCCCGCACGTTACCCCATTCACCACATGAGAAGGGGGGCTGGTCTAACGGCACGTAATCAGCATCTAGGGGAGCAAAAAAAAGTAATTTTTTTTCTGTCTGTTTTCCCTTTGTGCGAATTTCACTTCCTTTCCCAGTGTCATAACAAGAAGTGAGAGGAAATTTCTCCAAAAGGGAGGAGACACCTTCTTTTATGCCGAGTACACACGATCGGAAATTCCGCCAGCAAAAGACCGATGTGAGATTTTGGTCGGAAAATGCGACCGTGTGTAGGATCCATCGGACTTTTGCGGGCGGAATTTCAGGGCAGTTCTCAATTTTTTCGACTGAAAAAAAGTTATTCCGATCATCTGTGGCAATTCCGATGCGCAAAATTCCGACGCATGCTCAGAAACAATTCGACACATGCTCAGAAGCATTGAACTTCATTTTCGTGGCTCGTCGTTTTGTACGTCACCGCGTTCTTGACGGTCAGAATTTGGTGTGACCGTGTGTAGGCAACACAAGCTTGAGCGAAATTCCGTCGGAAAAAACATCCAAGGCTTTTCCGACGAGAATTCCGATCGTGTGTATGCGGCATAAGACAGCTGTCATTATAATACAGGTGTCCCCATTTGGTGATTTCCCTCCGCCTCCTGTTCTAGTGACAGGTGTAAAATTTAGGAATTACAATGGTTAACCAGGACAAAAAAGAGAGAGTGGATCTCCCCTGTGGGGACACAGACAGCAATAAAAACATGAAAACATAACATAAAACATAAAAGCATTTCATCTCTTTATTTGGCACACTTTTAAGAAGTATTAAACCCAAAATCATAAATGTATTATATTGTAGTTTACCAATTCTTTGGTATGGCTTCCTTATTAGTTTTCTTTTTTTTGGCTTTTATCCTTAATTTTCATCTGTCAATTACACGTGTGGTAAGGACTGCCTCTTTTCCAAAAAGTGATCAATGCTCAAATCGCTTTTCAAGGTCATTTGACATATGGTGAGGATGCACTATGTCACCCCCCATCACTTGTGTTCTATCGTGTTGAGGTCAGGAGTCTGTGCAAGCTAGTCAAGTTCCTCCACCCCAAACTCACTCATCCATGTCTTAATGGACCTTGAATTGTGCACTGGTCCAAATCATTTGGTGGAGGGGATTATGGTGTGGGGCTGTTTTTCAGAGGTTGATCTTGGCCCCTTAGTTCCAGTGAAGGGAACTCTTCACTGGAACTAAGCATACCAAGACATTTTGGACAATTTCATGCTCCAAACTTTGTGGGAACAGTTTTTGGGATGGCCCCTTCCTGTTCCAACATGACTGCACACCAGTGCACAAACAAGGTCCATAAAAACATGGATGAGCGAGTTTGGGGTGGAGGAACTTGACTGTCCTGAACCTCAACCCCGTAGAACACCTCTGGGATGAATTAGAGCGGAGACTGTGAGCCAGGCCTTTTTGTCCAACATCAGTTCCTGACCTCACAAATGAGCTTTTGGAGGAATTTTTATTGCAGAAGATATAAACATGTTCAGATCAGTGGCTTGCCTCGGCACCACCATAAATTAATTCCTATGCACATGCATGTACAAGAGTTATGTCACCCAGGGCCGGAAAATCAAGAGGGTAGAAGACCGAGCAAAGATGTCAGGCGAGGGAGCACACATAATGCTGAAAGGGAGGTAATTATAGGTGTACTTCAGTTCCATTTTAATACAATTAGTCACTCACAGAAACCTTCCCATACATGTATATGTATTCTGCTTCAAACTTGAAGTAGTACGAAACCCAAAAGAAAAATAAATGAAAAACAATATATTGAAGTTTACCAATCTGTGCCTATGTTAGTTTTCCTTTTTAGTTTTTTTTTTCCTTTATTTTTACCTGATGATCCAACCAGTGACACACTTAAGCCCCATACACACGGTCGGATTTTCCGATGGATTCTGTCCTATCAGACAATGTTGTCGGAAATTCCGACTGTGTGTAGGCACCATCGGACAGTTTCTTTTTTAAATCAATAATTTTTTATTGAGTGTTTTCAAAAAAAAACAATAAACAATAAACACAGTACGGAAGGGGAAGGGTATACATATTGATATGCATCAGAAAATCAGAACATTCAAGATAGAATATCAATAACCTTGAGACTATCAGGTCAATAATCAATCTACATTGAAACAATCAACTCTGTTGAGACAATTGGGGCCATATATGCCAGCTTTTGTCAAACTTTGTACAGTTTTGGGAATTTAATGCTATCAAGCGTTCGAAGGTGTAATTTCTGTGTACGGCCGTGGTTACTTCAGATAGGTTTAGGGCTGTAGTGGATTTCCAGTTACAAAGTATTTGTATGCGTGTTTCTAGTAGAATATGTGATACTACAGGCCTAAAGACAGTAGGGAATCTGTCAATATGGACATGCAAGATAGCCAATGCCGGGTCAGGATTGGTAATTATACCTGTAATAGAAGAGATTAATTGGAACACCTGGTTCCAGAGGCTCCTGATATTGGGGCAATGCCAAAACATATGCGAGAGAGTACCCAGTTGCCCACAAGCTCTCCAGCAGTAAGGGGAGGTTCCAGGGAAAAAAGTCGCTAATCTATAGGGAGTATAGTGCCATCTATTCGCTATTTTAATGGCCAGTTCCCAGTGCTTGACACAATGAGAGGCTTTGTGTATTTCAGTAAATGTACGATGCCATTGAGTAGTGGTGAAAGTGGTACCCAATTCATTTTCCCATTTACTCATGGCGGACGTTTTGACAAAGGTCAATTTGTCCTTAAGCATGTTGTAGAAATAGGATATACCTTTAGTTTCAGGATTAGCTGTGGAGTAGAAGTTCCAGATTTTGTGTGGGAGAGATATGGATGGGGCTTTTTGGGTCTTTAGATAGTGTGTAATTTGTAGGCATTTAAATATCTTATCATCAGTAAGCTGATATTGAGTCAAGATTTGTTGTGTGGTTTTGAGTTTGGTATCGTTATACATACACGAGATATGAGTAATACCTCTTAACACCAAGTCGCGAACTTTCAGCATTGGGATTTTTGTTTCTAGTATTTCAAGTGGTAATGAGTATTGTGTGTCTTGGTCATCTCCAGAAGTGTTGGTAAGTATGTACCTCCATGCTTTTAATGATATATGTATAGGAGGGGGTAGAGTGCGCATGTCCCACTTGGACCATATGTCGCTCATAATGAAGTGTATTAAGTTATTAGTGGGGACCATTGTGCGTTCTATTTCCACCCATAATGGTGTGTTTTCTGTAGTGAACCAGTATTTGAGGTGATCTAGTCTGACTGCCCAGAAGTAGTCGTGTACGTCCGCTAGTCCCGCTCCCCCCGCTTTCTTGTGGGATGTTAAGTTATTACGTGAACATCTGGCTTTCTTACCTTGCCATATATATCTCCATCCTATCTGTGATAGTTGGTTGAGGTAGCGGTGTGGAATATGAATCGACAGTGAACGGAAGACATACAAGATTTGCGGTAAAATAAGCATCTTATATGCTGCTATTCTGCCGAACCATGAAGTTTCCCTCATGGACATGGATTTTGTTTGTGTTTCTAGTTTAGCTATTAAGGTGACGAGATTGGTTTTGGCAAGAGTAGCCGTACTGTTAGTCAGTGTTATACCTAGGTATGTTATGCCTCCTGTACTCCATGAATATGGAAGTCGTGTCTGGAGTTTACCCCGTATAGTGGCCGGTACACCTAAATCCAAAATCAAGGATTTGGAGAAGTTCACCTTATAATATGAAACATCGCCAAATGTTGTAAGAACGTCATGTGCATGGCTAAGGGACGTATCTGGGTTTGTTAATAGGAGGATTACATCGTCCGCAAATAAATTAATGGTATGCATTCGAGATCCAAATTTGAAGCCAGTAATAGAGTTATGTGATCTAATAGTTTCAGCAAGTGGTTCTATCATCATATTAAAAATGGATGGGGAAAGTGGACACCCCTGCCTTGTTCCATTATTGATATGGAATGGTGTAGATAGTGTATTCGCACTGTATACCTGTGCTGTAGGACAGGAGTACAATGCAAGTATGGCCTGTAAGATAGGTCCCTGAAAACCAAATTTAGCTAACGTCAGCTTCATGTATGTCCAATGAACCCTATCGAACGCCTTCTCTGCGTCAATTGACAACAGCAGAGAAGGCGTTCGATGTTTCTCAGCATGATGAATAACATTTATAAGCCTCCTGGTAGCATCTGAGGTTTGTCTCCCCCTCACAAAACCCATCTGGTCTCGTTGTATCAGGTATGGAATAACTGTTGATATCCTTTTTGCTATCATTTTGGCATAAACTTTGGTATCTGAATTTAGGAGAGATATAGGTCGAAAGTTGGCCGGTACATCCGGGTCTTTACCAGGCTTTGGCAGCGTCACTATATATGCTTGTAGCATTTCTAATGGGAGATTCGCGGTCTCAGCAGCTTTGTTATAAACTTTTTCTAAGTGTGGTGATAGTACGTGTTTGAATTTTTTCAAATATTCGTTGGAGAAACCATCAGGCCCTGGAGATTTACCATTAGGAAGGGTATCGATAGTTTTTTCAATTTCCTGTGTTGTGAAAGGTGCGTTAAGTGCATCTAATTGTTGTTCAGTAAGAGAGGGTAGGTTTATGCGTTGCAGGAAAGCGCGTATGTTGTCAACAGTGGGTTGATGTGTGGTAGGGTCTTTGTGCAGATTGTACAATGAGCTATAGTATTCTGCAAACTGGTTAGCAATACTTTGGGGGTGTATTACCTTATGTCCTAGTGTTGGGTGCTTAAGGAATGCTATCCTAGTCTTGGTACGTATGGCTTTAAACCTGTTTGCAAGGTATTTGCCTGCTTTGTTAGCGTTTGTGTAGTAATTCAGTTTTAATCGTCTGAGATGTTTGTCAAATTGTTGAGTTAATATCTCCCGAAGTTGTTCTCGGAGAGAAATTAGTTTAGATGCTATGGAAGCGGAAGGCGTGTGTTTATTTTGGGATTCAAGGTCGTGTATGTCTAAAAGGAGTTTATTAAGCTGCTGAGACCTCTTCTTCTTTTCTCTAGCACCTATTTGAATTAGGACACCTCTAATGAAAGCCTTATGGGCATTCCACAATACGTGAGGATTAGACACTGAGTTCTCATTGTCTATAAAGAAATTGGTCAGCTGTTGTGATATAGGTTTACACAAAGAGGGTTCCTGAAGTATTCTATTGTTACACCTCCAGATGGGGGGTGAGGAGGAGACTCCCTTTTCTAGAATAGAGATGGAGATGGCTGCATGGTCAGACCACGTGATGTCATGGATATCGGAGATAGATACATTTTGTAGGAGCCACCTATCTGTTATAAACATGTCTATTCGAGAATAGGAACAGTGCCTATTAGAAAAGAAAGTGTAGTCTCTTTCATTGGCGTGAAGACACCTCCAAGTGTCAAACAAGTCTTCTGCGTGTAGAAGGGTATGTAGAGACGGGAGACGTTTGGTATTGTTTGCAGTCGTGTCCATTGCAGGGTCTGAGGTGATATTAAAGTCTCCACAGATCATTACATTACCATGTTTCATTGAGTTAATTTTCCGGAGAACTGTCTTAAAGAACTGTATCTGGTGTTTATTTGGAGCATATACATTAGCTATAGTATATGGTTGCGAGTTAATGCTTCCGGATATAATGAGGAATCTGCCTCCTGGGTCAGAATAATGCTCTTTGAGTTGAAAGGATAAAGTATCTTTGATTGCCAGCAGTACTCCACCTGATTTTTTGATTGGATTGCAAGCCATATATATATATGGATAGTTCCTATGAGTGCAGGTCGGTATTTTTTGTTGTTGGAAATGCGTTTCTTGGACGCATAGGATATCCGCATTGTGGGTGGTGGCCTCTCTCCATAGAGAGAATCTCTTAACTGGATGATTAAGCCCTCGTACATTGAGGGACAAACATGAGATTGTCATTGTATAGGGTATGGTGGACGAGTGTAGTCATGTGTCGGTGGAGTACTCACTGTGAAACCAGCATATGATCCAGGCATCTGTGGTTCTGTTGATGGTAGTATTGTCGGAAGTTCCGAATTCGGTGAAGATTCGTTACCGCTGTATATAGGATCTTGCATATCAAAACAAAAGGAAAAGAGGAATCGGAAGGAAAAATTAAACAAAAATAACAGGTACAAAATAAGAAATGGATCCATAAATGATCCTCGAGCAGATGTAACTGCTATTGGTATGTACGGGCTACTAAGGTGAGTATGTAAGTCATACTCATCCTTGGAGGCAATCATATGTATTTTCTATAACATGTTCATTTGCTCCCTCCGGAGGCTTTCTTGTTGGAACGCTTATGTGAGACCACTTGCCATTCGTTTTGTAGGTGGGACGGGCCTTCTGCTGGAGATGGTTGTAAATTTTGGTCAGGAAGGATATTCCATTTCCGCAAGGCATTAATTCCTTCTTCCAGGGAGGTGACTGACACTGTGGTACCATTGTGGGTTATGGAAAGAGTGGCAGGATATTTCCATTTGTGCAGGATATTGTGATTTCTCAATGCTTTAGTGATAGTCAGTAAATTGCGGCGACGCTGCAGTGTGTGCCGGGATAAGTCTGGGAGTATTTTGATTGTCGCATATTGTTGGGGAACAGATTCGCGTCTGCGGGATACTTGTAGGATCTGGTCTTTAACATGAAAGAAATGCACTCTCAGCAGGACATCTCTGGGGATATCATCTGGTAAGAAGGACGGTTTGGGTATTCTGTGGATCCTATCCACCGTGAGGTCATGTGCTGTTGCTTCAGGGACCAGAGTGGAGAATAGCGTTTGTGCATATTGTAGGAGTTGGTTTGGGGGTACAGATTCTGGGACACCCCTCAATTTGAGGTTGTTCCTTCTGGATCTATCCTCGAGGTCAGCCAGCTTATCCTTGATCCAATTAATGTCATCCCCCTGTGCTGTGTGTGCATCCACCATAACATTGTGTGCTGAAGTATAGTCCTCCATTTTTTGCTCTATATGATTCACTCTCTGGCCTAGTGTATGGACCTCCCTCCTGCAGTCTGCTATCCCTCTCAGCATGTCAGCCTGTAGTGAGGAACGAAGGGACAATAGCATGTCCTTGAGCATTGTGTCTGACACAGGCCTGTCTGCTGTGGGGAAGTTGGAGATGGGGTCCCCCTCAGTGGATGCCTGTGGCGCAGTATTTGAGTGAGGCCCGCTTACCTCCATGACGGGGTCCGATTGCGGCCTAGTCGGCGAGTCCCGCCGCGGCCTAGATTTGGCCGGGCTGCGCGTAGTGGGGCTGGATGGTCCCGAGGAGGATTCGCTGAGGGAATTGCTGGATCGGGCCTGAGCAGCAGAAATGCTATTGTGCGGTCCGTGAGTTCCGTGCTCAGTGTCCGGCCTCTGCTCCCGTCCCCCGCCGCCGCCATTTTGGATAGCGCCGCGCGGTGCGAAAAAGTTCGTCATTTTTTGCGGTTGTTGGGGGTTCTTCCTGTGTCTCCCCATCTTCGGTCGATTCCGCGAGGTATCGCCTTAGCTCCGGTGGTGTTTGGAACTGCGGATGCCTTCGGATTACGTCGATGGCTGTGGATTGCCTCCTGTGGACGAGTGGAGCTCCAGATTACACGTCCATCTTGGAGTCCGGTCGCCACGCCCCCCCACCATCGGACAGTTTCCATCAGATTGTCCGACGGACAAAGTCCTATCTCCTGCTGGATAGATTTTTTGACAACAAAGTCCGATCACACCAAATCCGATCGTGTGTAGCGAATTCCGACGGACAAAGTGCTACGCATGCTCAGATCACATTACAAGACCAAAGCTATTGGCTACTAGCCTCTACGTAGTCCCGTCGTAGGCAACAAACGTCACCACGTTCAGAATGATCGGATTTTCCGACAACTTTGTCCGACCGTGTGTACGCAAAACCAACATCGGACAAAGTACGACGGACATGATCCGACGGACCTGGTCCTCGGATAATCCGAGCGTGTGTATGGGGCTTTACTGTCTTAGGGTGGCTCCTCTGTCTATGGGATGGAGACACCCTTGGTCAGCAGCACTGTCTGGAGAAGGTAGTGTAGATGGATTAGTAGATCTAGATGGACTTCACATAATTGACTAACACATGGAAGCCAAACTCCAGCTAATGGGGCGTACGATCGGAATTCTCGTCGGAAAAGCCTTGGATGGTTCTTCCGACGGAATTCCGCTCAAGCTTGTGTTGCCTACACACAGTCACACCAAATTCCGACTGTCAAGAACGCGGTGATGTACAACACTACGACGAGACGCGAAAATTAAGTTCAATGCTTCTGAGCATGCGTCAAATTGTTTCCGAGCATGCGTCGGAATTTTGCGCGTCGGAATTGCCACAGATGATCGGAAATTTCAGATAGAAACTTTTTCCGTCTGAAAAATTGAGAACATGCTCTCAATCTTTTGCTGGCCGAAATTCCAGCAGCAAAAGTCCGATGGAGCCTACACACGGTCGCATTTTCCGACCAAAAGCTCTCATCGGACTTTTGCTGGCGGAATTTCCGATCGTGTGTATGCGGCATAACACTTTTTAAGGAGTTACACAAACCATTTTTTCTTTTTCTTTTGGGATAAAGGTTTCACGTAAATGAATAAAAGATGACCCTTGTAACCACAAGACCACCATGGGTTGTCTCACCCCTCTAACTGACACTTTTGCTCCACAGCTTGATCTGTTAAAGGAAGCTGAAAAAAATAACAGCAGGATCAACAGGTAAAAACACTAAGGGGAAGCTTAGACAAAGACCACTGTGTTAATGTTAGTGACAGATTGCATCATGTATGTCATTTTTATATTCCAGGAAAACTGGTGTATAGGATCTGCAACCTTCCTACATAAAAACTCCGCCCGGTGCTCAGATCTTGAGGCTGCTGACACCTCCAACAAACCACTATAAAGGAAAGGGATGGTCGGCACTCAGGATGACATCCAAATAGTATTTATTTATTAAATGCATGTACAAAGCTGTAAAACATGTAACGTGTAGGCTGTTTTATAGCTTTGTACATGCATTTAACCGCTTCCCGACCGGCTCATGTAGATATACGTCTACAGAATGGCATGGGCAGGCAAAAGCACGTACGGGTACGTCCCCTTTAAATTGCCTGCCCGTGGGTCGCGCGTGCGCCGCCAGCGGCGCGCTCGCGACCCGGTCGGGAGCTCCGTGACCACGGCCGCGGGACCAGCGGACCCGATCGCCGCTGGTATTCCGCGATCGGGTTACGGAGCTGAAGAAAGGGGAGAGGTTTGTGTAAACAAACCTCTCCCCGCGCTTCCTACACTGCCTGTCATTGATCGGCTGTTCCCTGTCATCGGGAAAGCCGATCAATGACGTCAGACGTACAGCCACGCCCCCCTACTGTAAAAAAAACACGTCACACTAACTCCTCCCGCCCCCTAGTGGTTAACTCCTTCACTGCCACTGTCATTTACATAGGAATCAGTGCTATTTAAATAGCACTGATTTCTGTATAAATGACAATGGTCCCAAAAATGTGTCAAAAATGTCCGATGTGTCCGCCATAATGTCGCAGTCACAATAAAAATCACTGATCGCCGCCATTACTAGTTAAAAAAAAATATTAATAAAAATGCTATAAAACTATCCCCTATTTTGTAAATTCTATAACTTTTGCGCAAACAAATCAATAATCGCTAATTGCGATTTTTTTTTACCAAAAATATGTAGAAGAATACGTATCGGCCTAAACTGAGGGAAAAAAATGTTTTTTTATATATTTTTTGGGGATAGTTATTATAGCAAAAAGTAAAAAATAGTGCATTTTTTTCAAAATTGTCGCTCTATTTTTGTTTATAGCGCAAAAAAATAAAAACCGCAGGGGCGATCAAATACCACCAAAAGAAAGCTCTATTTGTGAGAAAAAAAGGACGCCAATTTTGTTTGGGAGCCACATCGCACGACCGCGCAATTGCCAGTTAAAGCGACGCAGTGCCGAATCGCAAAAAGGGGCCTGGTCCTTTGGGTGCAAATTGGTCCGGGGCTGAAGTGGTTAATTAAACGGATTTCACTTTATAAAACACACAGTTACTGTACCATGTGGTCCGGTACAGGCAAACACATTAAGCTTGTGACCTGTGCTTGGGGTGTTAAAGTGGTTGTACACCCTGTACAACCACGTTTACATACAGGTAAGCCTATATTAAGGCTTACCTGTAGGTTCTGGAAATATCTCTTAAGCCTCCACGGTTTAGGAGATATTTACAAAAAAGATGTGCGCTGATGACTATGGCGCATGCGCCGATGTCTACGGCACATGCGCACTTTAGAAAGGGCACATCGTTCCCTTTCTAAAGGGGTCATGCCTTGACTGGCGGCTCCCGCGCACACATAGGCAGGTGTGACGTCACACGACTCCAGCCAGTCACAGAGCCATAGTTCGCGTCCCCGGAAGGAAGAGGGGTGAAGATGGACGCTCGCTGCTAGCGGGGACAGCGGTGACATTGCAGGCTTCGGTTTCAGGTAAGTGACACATAATGGGCTACTATGCGATGCATAGTAGCCCATTATGCTTTACCTTTGCAGGGAAATAAAGAAGAAGTAAAACCCACCAGGGTTTACTTCCTCTTTAAGTTAACACTGACACCCGCTGCAGATCGCAAGCGCAGTGCATATTGAACGTGGTGCACGAAACATACGAGGAACGTGGGTTTCCCGCACCACGATTTGATGTAAACCAGCACTAAAGGAGATTGTACAATCAGATTGTATAGTGTATGATCAGCCTTTCATAGGACACTAATGGCCTGTACACATGATCAGGAAATTGTACAAAAAAAATACCGCTTTCTAAGCGATTGTATGATAATCTGATTGTTAGTACACAGCTTTCGAGAGCCGATCATGATGGGACAAGCAGAAACATTTGTCTCTTACAATACCAGATTTTCCTTCAATCAGTACAGTTCTCATTCAAAAATACAATACAAATACACTACTACAACACATTACATCACTTCTGAATTTTTTTATTCTGTTGTAAGAGAATTTTCATAACTTTTCGATTTGAGATTAGCATGCAAAAGAATGGACGATCATTCTTCTGATAATCTCATCCTGTGTGTAAGGAATTAGTATGTAAAGTTATAAGTAATATGTCAGCTATTTATTTTTCTGTGCAGTTACTTGTACATGTTGTTACTAGATGTTTGTAAACATAAAGAAACTTGTGGGTACCAAAGACACAAACAATCAATAATAATAATAATAGGAGGATGTGTCATAGATCTGTATAGTGTTATATAGATGATAGTATAAATCAGGTTTGATGGGTGTAGCCCCCCAGTTGTTGTAGCTGAGTGTGCAGTGCTGAGCACACAGTAGGGATGGTAGTGGTGATGTAGGATACTCGGTTCTCAGTGGTGATGTGGGCAGTGTGTGTGTATTCATATTGTGTGCTCATGCAGTACTTACTTCCCAGTGATGAACTGACTCCTGGAGGGTGAGCAGATCGGCTGGACATAGTAGTTCTCCAGCTTGACTCCCTGTGCCGCTAATGTATCCAGGGTAGGAGTTCTGATCTCCGATCCGTGGTACCCAATGTCCCTGTATCCCTGATCATCAGCCAGGATGAAGATGATGTGAGGCTGATCCCCCTCTTCTCTCCCCAGGATGTCTTCTTCTTCTTCCTCCACACCTTTGTCCAAGGACAGGTATCCATAGGTCATGATGCTCACCATAGACAGGGCAGCCAGTGCCCCCAGCCCCGACATTTTCACCCAGTCAGCCTGCCCCATATCAGGCTTAGTCATGGGTCAGCCCAGCATAGCCTAGTAGCCATGTGCTGTGTAGGGGTCAGCAAAGTGACCATTTGTCCACCCCACCCCCCACCCTGACCTAAGTTTAGGTGAGTCACTATCCAGCTCCCTGCTGGAGGAATGTGCTGGGAACTTTGGTTTCCAGGACACAGCAGCAGTCCTTATACAAGTTCCTCTACTTCTACTAAATCCTGCTTTACTTCTACTTATTCCTGTTCTACTTCTACTTATTCCTGCTCTACTTCCCAGCTGCACAGCGAAAGAAGTGAAGTGAGAGCATCTGGCTGTTGTTGGCAGGCTGTCCTATAGCTCCCCAGTCCATCCTGGTGCTTGTCTGCCACCCAATAACTTGGAGAAGGACAGATGTGTCTCTCAGTGCAGAAGTCCCCTTAGGCTGAAGTCCATTCCATCTGAGCAGGGCTGGGCTTTCTGCATCCAGCAGGCTGAACACATGTACTGCTTGATGCCAGGCAGATGGAGAGAAAGGCACAGGAGAGTTTAGAAACTTCTCATGGATGTCTGAGCTCCAGCAAGCCAGGGGCTGCCTCCACATTCTCCTCTTCTCCTCCCTTGGATGTGCTGAATAATGGAATTGTCTGGGGAACTTGCTCCCCTTCCTGCTGCATGGGGAGGTGAGACTGAGCCTCTCTGTATCCAAACTATACCACCCTCCTATCTACTCCTACAACACACACACACACATGTGTATAGTACTCATGGACAGGGGATCACTGCTTGGAAAAATCTGAAAATAAACAGTTTAGACAGAGGAGATTCAGAGAGATTAGAGCAGTTGCACTAGTTTATCATATCTGACATTGTTGCTGCAATATCCAAATGCTACGTTTTCTTCCTGTAAACTTCATGGCTTTCTTACAGAGTCCATGGCAGGGGAACAGATAAGATCCTCCTTTGGAGAACAGCTGGCATGTCTCCTAATTGTGGCTATAACCCTAGAAATTCCATAGATAACCCACAGTGTTGAATGTTCTATTTTCTACGGAAAAGCTGCAGCCTGTTTCTTACACGGACAAAACAAAACAGAATTTTCTTTTGTTGCATGTTTTGATACATAGTAGTAAATAAAATAGTATCTAAAGTGTAAACTTTTTTTAAAATTTTTGTTGGATAGAGTGGAGAGTTATTATAACACCTGACATAGGGAGATTCACCCTCTCCATTTGTCCTGTTAACCATTATCACAGAGAGTGAAAGTTAAAGCGGAGCGCCATACAAAAGGGGAAGCGCCGCTTGTTTGCTTTCCCCCCCCCCCTCCGCTGCCATATTTGGCACCTTTCAGGAGGGAGTGGGTACCTGCTTTTGACAGGTACCCGTCCCCACTTCTGGGAGACCTTGTCGCGTTGAGGGCCCCAGGAAGTTCAGCTCCCCTCCTCCTTCCACCGCCGCCGGGACATTCAAAATGCAGCGCGCTTCATGCATGCGCAGTAGAGAACAGGCTGTGAAGCCGCAAGGAATGGCAGTGACAGCACCCGAGAGCAGGCTGTAAAATCAGCTGGGGTGCCGACATCATGGGATCTTTGGACAGGTAAATGTCCTAATAATAAAAGTCAGCAGCTACAGTATTTGTACCGACTGACTTTACATTTTTGGAGGGTGTGGGGAGGGCTGGAGCTCCGCTTTAAGACCCCTTTCACACTGGGGCGTATTTCAGGCGTTTTTCAGGCGCCTGTAAAGTGCCTGAAAGAAGCCGCAACTGCAATCCCAATGTGAAAGCCCGAGTGCTTTCACACTGAGACCCCTTTTCTCACTATGGCATTTTTCAGGCGCTTTAGCGTTAAAATAAGCCCGAGTGCTTTCACACAGAGGCGCTGCTCTGGCAGGGCGTCAGAAAAAGTCCTGCAAGCAGCTTCTTTTGCAGCGCTTTTGGAGCGGTGAATACACCGCTCCTAAAGCGCCTCTTCCCATTGAAATCAATGGGAAGCGCCTGAAAAACGCCTAAAAAGCGCTTGTAGCAGCTGTGCTTTTGTGGGCGCTTTTAACCCTTTTTTGGCCACTAGCAGGGGTTAAAAGCGCCCCACTAGCGCTTGAAAAGCGCTGGTAAAGCGCCGCTAGTTTAAGCGGCGCTTTACGAGCGTTTTTCGGGCGCTGGCAGTGTGAAAGGGCTCTTAAAGCACTTGAGTTTTCACATTGGAATTGCAGATGAGGCTTCTTTCAAGCGTTTTACAGGCGCTTTTTTTAACGCTAAAGCGCCTGAAAAACGCCTGAAAAACGCCCCAGTGTGAAAGGGGCCTAAGGAAATTTTCAAACAAAGGGGAAACCTTTTAATGGGGGCACTAGGTCTGATTATTCACAATACCCCTTTACTTTTCCTTACATAGTGCTAATCCATGTGCTCTCTCACATACGACTGACCTCTGTACACTGCCCTGAATACCACTGACCCCTGTATTCTGCCCCACATACCACTGACCACTGCACTCTACCTTACATACTACAGACCCTTGTACTGTGTCCTACATACTAGTGACCCCTGTATTCTGCTATAAAAAGTATAGACCCCCTGTACTCTGACCTACATACTACTGACCTCTGTAGACTGCCCTTGTCAGGGATACGACAGGCAGGGACACTGTTGGCAGGGGAAATACTGAAGCACTGGACCTCAGTGAAAGGCGGGCTTATATACCCCCAGCAGTCCATATCAGGTGAAGCCAAATTCCTTGTATAGTCCATCTGTTGGGAGACACCGCTGGACACTCAAACTGAATCCTATGGATCTGGGAGCCACAGTGCCATACTATTGAATTGTGTACTATTTCTTACATACTACTGGCCTCTGTATACAGTCTAACTTACCACTGACCTCTATACTCTGGCCTGGATATGAAAGGGTTGGTATGACTAAGGCCCATGGCAGGGTTGAAACACGTCAACCTTTTGTTTATTGAATTCCCCTATGTCTTCATAGATTACTTATAAAGAAGATTGAATTTTATACTGTTCTGCCAGACCCTTGTATATCTTCAAATTATGCTACAGAGTGTGCATCTGTTGTCCAGGCACCGGCAAAGTATCTCTAGTCTACAGCATTTTTATCAATATATCCTGGCTGTAGCATTACAGTTGCTTTATTTTACTATTGACCCCCATACTTTGCCCCACATGCTATAGACCTCTGTACTCTACCCTACAATCTCCTGACCCCTGTATTCTGCTCTATATAATATGGACCTACAATATACTGACCCCCTATACTCTGCCCTACAATCTACTGACCCCTGTGCTTTGCCTTACATACTATACATACTATCGACCTCTGTACTCTGCCCTAAATACTATTGACACCTGCATTCTGCCCTATATACTACTGACCTCTATACTCTGCTCAACATACTACTGATCCCCACACTCTGTTCTACATACAAAAAGAAAAGAAGGGGCGCACCAGCCTTGTGCATTATGTGTATTTATTAAAAGTTATAAAAAAGAAAACTACTCACAAACAACTGTAGAATTCTTGCACTATAAATAGTCATCAAGTAGCAGCATTCAGTCTAGGACAAACAATACTCTCAAAAGGTCATGGAGGAAATCATAGGGATCACTGCCAGTTGACGCGTTTCGAAGGGGAACCCCCTCTTCCTCAGAGCTCAGCCATGTAAGGCTGGTATGTAAAAATATCAATGTTTACATACCTTAAAGGGGACCCGGGGCCTGTACAGCATAGTTCTGGTGGCATTGGCTCTGTCAAAGAACATCAGGCCCAATTACTACTGGGCAGAATATCAGTTTACCTAATAGTGCCAGCATAAAAACACTGTAGTGCACCCCCTTACAGGCTTTATTAGGGGTGCAGCACAACCACCACCCTGTCTTTTGGTTTGCCTCTGATAAACAGGTATCTCCCAAGTTAACTTTGTGCTTATTTTATACTGTATGACGATTTTAGCATGTACCATAATCCGTATTGCACCTATTTTGTGTAACTGGTTTTAAAATTCAAGTAGTCCAATTTTTTTTTTTATATTTTTGAAAAAATAAGGGAAGAGTTATAACAAAGCAAGCAAGGAGTATAGAAATGTCCTCAATAGGGGATAAAGATAGCAGCAAAAACCCAACGGAGGTTCTAAACTTTCCTCAAGCTAATTAAAAAGCGCTTTTAATGTTGCCCACATCATCAATGGACAGATTCTTTCCTTGGAACAATATGAAGAGAAAATCTCCCCCCTCCCAATAGGGACACAATTAAAGACCCGACAGGAGTTCTTCCCACTGCATATCCCAAGGTAAAAGAAATGGGCCAGAGTTTTATTTTAACAGAATTTCCATGATATAAGTGTAACAATCTCTAGTGTACTACTAGTGTCAGTGTAGGCAAATTTATGTTCTGACTCATAGTTAACTTGTGAGTCTAAATTGGGTCAGGGTGAGGGTTTACTGCAGGTCAGGCTGGGTCACTCATACAGGCAAGTCTCTGGTGCTTCCCCCTGGTTCTAGAAGTTTGGAGAAATTTCTAGAAGCTAAAGGGCAGAGGCCAGGAGGGTTGATCTGCATACTTATGGGAGCTTGGCCAATCCCAGGCAGTGGGCCTGGCAAGGTGGCTGGGCAGTGTGGCTGAGCCAGCCCTTGAATATGGATGAGTCATGCCAGCAGAGGGTTGTGTTGAAGATGGAGTGCTGAGGAGACTGTCGGTGGTCTGGAGGGGAGCGCCTTGTCTAGGGGGGACTCTGCCTCAGGCTGGAGCTCAGGCTGGCTTGAGAGGATCCTGACAGCAGTGCGGTTTGACAAGAATCTTGCCCAAGGAAGCTTCAGAAGGCATGGAGGACAGTGTGAGTACAACACAGAAGAGGAGAGACTGCCAAATGTAGCCAGCCTTACAGGAAGACAGCGTTGTGCTTATTCTTTCCTTTCCCTGGGAGATCTTTGGAGCAGCCGGTGGGCTGTTGAAGAAGCAGACAGGTGGGCTGGTAGTTCCTGCAGGCCGTAGAGCTGGGATCAGTGTCTACAGTGATGTTGGAGATACTCTGGTACGCAGCCTACAAACACTTTATGCTACTTTCCAAGGGACTGAGAGTTACTAGACCTTAAGGGGCTTTTGCATCTTTTATTATCAGAGACTGTCAGCATTCAGGAGAAGGATCGTGTATATAGGGAGGAGGTTGTCCCTGTTATTGTTGCAATCAAGCTTGGCATCCCATAATTCATATTCCCCATCCATGTTATTACCCCTAATAAACAACAAAATCCAAGCTCAAAGTCTGTTCCTTGTGTCCGGATGAAAGTGAAAAATGCTTGTTGCCTGGCTGTGCAGGAATAGGGAAACCAGTCATCTGCAGCCCCATGCGGGGGTAGTGCTACATAATATTAAATATATTTCATAAATTCATAGAGTTACAGTATATGCATGTGAACATTTTGTATAGTACTAAGTTGAATGAATGTTTCACTTACAAATGTTTGGCCACATTTCTGGGAAGTGCTGATTCTTATTACTGGTTGTGTCAGTACTTTCTCATAAGAGGCAGGATTTGCCAAAGAAGAGGAAAATCTGAGAGTGCATATTTTTCTATAACCACTATGCCGTCAGCTTTCCTTCAACTTTTTCCTCTCTCTCCTGAGAAATCGTATTTACTGCGGTATACAACGTAGCATGAGATACAATGAAGCAAAGTTTATTGAACTTACAACATGGTCATCTAAGGGTAATTGAAGAGTGATGTTCTCATTAATGAGCAGTGCTAACACTTAAAATACTGCATATCCGAAAACACTGATAGAAAAACATTTGTCTAATGTGCCCTAATTGCTTAATGAATCCAAACCTTTTATTCATTGGATAACCTTGTCAAGAGATTTACTTTCTATAGAGAGGCCCAAAGAAACCTAATTTTCAGACACTGTAAAAACTCTGCAAATCTGCTGGCATGGTAACAATAAAAATATACATAACATTCATCTATGTTGACTGCTGCCCAATTCATGTCAGTTTCCACTTTTGTAAAAGGATATTTTGAAAAAGACAAGGATAGAAATTATAAGGTCATTGCCGTAATTGGATTCATATGCATACATGTTTGATGTAGTCATCTTCATTTTTGTCTGGTTGCAAAAGAAAGGTATCTGCCTTAATGTAAAATAAATGATCATCTTCTATGTCACAAAACATAATATAAGACCATCGTTGAAGTTAATGACCTCCAGCGAGTAGTGTAAAATTGCCTGGTGAGCTCTGGATCCTTGGGTTCCTTGTTTCCAAACTGTCATTCACAGGCACTTAATGTTTTCTACAGGCACAACTGAGCAGGGCAGAAGAAAAGTGAAAAAACAAGCAATGTCAATGGTGCTTTGTGGGTTATGTTGAAAAATAAACATTTGCAAAAACGGGAAGTTTCAGCCTCAATGTATACTATGTAAATTGTTTCAGTACGTGTGAACAGAAGGAGATACAGTAAAAGAGACACATAAATAAAGAAATATATGAATACACAGAAAAAAGGCTAAATGTCTAAAATTAAAAGTTTTCCATGGAAGTAAATCTTGAAAAACTTCCTAAATTAGAAATGATTTACAGTGGTCTACCTCTTTGAACTTTTGTCAGTCAGTTGTTAGGAATCACTAACTTGGAAATGCTGTGCATGCAAGTAGCATGTTATGTAAAGGGTTACCACTGCTAAATGCCTGCTAAATCCTAATAATGGATTGAAGCTACAGGCAGGATTTCCACTCGACCTCAACACTTCCAGACTGGAGTAAATGGTTGCTTTAAGGCATGGGTCTTCAAACTACGGCCCTCCAGTTGTTCAGGAACTACAATTCCCATCATGCCTAGTCATGTCTGTGAATGTCAGAGTTTTACAATGCCTCATGGGATGTGTAGTTCCGCAACAGCTGGAGGGCCGTAGTTTGAGGATCCCTGCTTCACAAATTCTCTTAATGTTAAAATAGCAGTAGTAATAACTAAGATTAAAACGTTTGATGTACAGTGCCCTAAAAAAGTATTCCCACCCCTTGAAATTTTCCACATTTTGTCATGTTACACCCAAAAACGTAAATGTATTTTATTGGGAATTTATTTGATAGACCAACACTAAGTGGCACATAATTGTGAAGTGGGAGGAAAATGATAAATGGTTTTCACTTTTTTTTACAAATATGTGAAAATTGTGGAGTGCATTTGTATTCAGCCCCCCTGAGTCAATACTTTGTAGAACCACCTTTTGCTGCAATCAGGGCCGCCATCAGGGGGGTACAGCCGTTACAACTGTAAGGGGCCCCAGGGTCCGAGGGGCCCGCCCAGGCCAGAAGAAGGCAGGATGGGTGAAGGGGATCAGTGCTGTGCAGTACAGAAACGATCTCACAGTATCTGCAGTTCTCGTGTCATTGACATCAAGCTCTTTACTGCCACCTCTGTCTACTATGTGCATGTGCACCCCTCGTGTGACAGTGATCTGCCAGTACTATGCTTCTCAGCAACATGTCAGCTTTGTGAAAAGGAGCTGGGACCAGGTAGGAAGCTACAAGTAGGGGCTGTGAAGGTAAGGGGGGGCTGTTTGTGTACAGGAAGGAGCCAGAGGCTTGTGTGTGTACAGATTTGTGTATGTGAGGCTGCCATATATACAGGTGTGTGTGTGGGGGGGGGGGGGCGCTGACATATATACAGATGTGTGTGTGGGAGGGGCGCTGACATATATACAGGTGTGTGTGGGGGGGCTGACATATATACAGGTGTGTGTGAGGGGGGCTGACATATATACAGGTGTGTGTGGGGGGCTGACATATATACAGGTGTGTGTGTGGGAGGCTGACATATATACAGGTGTGTGGGGAAGGGGGCTGCCATATATACATATGTGTGTGGGTTGGCTGACATATATACAGGTGTGTGTGTGGGGGGGCTGCCATATTTTCAGGTGTGTGTGGGGGAGCTGACATATATACAGGTGTGAGGGGGCTGACATATATACAGGTGTGTGAGGGGGCACTGACATATATACAGGTGTGTGTGTGGGGAGGGGCTGACATATATACAGGTGTGAGGGGGCTGACATATATACAGGTGTGTGTGTGAGGGGGCACTGACATATATACAGGTGTGTGTGTGTGGGGGGTGCTGACATATATACAGGTGTGTGTGTGGGGGGCTGACACATATACAGGTGTGTGTGTGGGGGGGCTGACATATATACAGGTGTGAGGGGGCTGACATATATACAGGTGTGTGAGGGGGCCCTGACATATATACAGGTGTGTGTGTGGGGAGGGGCTGACATATATACAGGTGTGAGGGGGCTGACATATATACAGGTGTGTGTGTTAGGGGGAACTGACATATATACAGGTGTGTGTGGGGGGGGGGCTGACATATATACAGGTGTGTGTGTGGGGGGCTGACACATATACAGGTGTGTGTGGGGGGGGGGCTGACATATATACAGGTGTGTGTGTGTGGGGGGGCTGACATATATACAGGTGTGTGTGTGTTGGGGGGCTGACATATATACAGGTGTGTTTCAGGGGGGCTGACATATATACAGGTGTGTGTGGGTTGGCTGACATATATACAGGTGTGTGTGTGTGGGGGGGGGGCTGACATATATACAGATGTGTGTGGGGGGCTGACATATATACAGGTGTGTGTGTGAGGGGGCACTGACATATATACAGGTGTGTGTGTGGGGGGGGGCTGACATATATACAGGTGTGTGTGGGGGGCTGACATATATACAGGTGTGTGGGGAGGCTGACATATATACAGATGTGTGGGGGGGGGCTGACATATACACAGGTGTGTGTGGGGGGCTGACATATATACAGGTGTGTGTGTGGGGGGCTGACATATATACAGGTGTGTGGGGAAGGGGGCTGACATATATACAGGTGTGTTTGAGGGAGGCTGCCATATATACATGTGTGTGTGTGGGTTGGCTGACATATATACAGGTGTGTGTGTGGGGGGGCTGACATATATACAGATGTGTGTGTGGGGGGGGCTGACATATATACAGGTGTGTGTGTGGGGGGCTGATATATATACAGGTGTGTGTGAGGGGGCTGCCATATATACAGGTTTGTGTGTGTGTGGGGGGGGCTGACAGATGTACAGGTGCATGTGTGTGGGGGCTGACATATATACAGGTGTGAGGGGGCTGACAAATATACAGGATTGAGGGGGGGGGGCTGAGTGCGTACAGGTGAGGTGGCTAGTGCGCGGATTTGGTAGGATGGCCCATAGGAAAGCCCTGGGGAATGTTGCTGGTCAGGCTGGGGGGGGGGGGGGGGGCAGTGGGACCCAGACCTACAGCTGTATAAGGGGTTCAAAAATTTCTGATGGCTGTCCTGTCTGCAATTACAGCTGCAAGCCTTTTTGGGGAGGTCTCTACCAGCTTTGCACATCTAGACAGTGACATTTTTGACCATTCTTCTTTGCAAAATAGCTCAAGCTCTGTCAGATTGGATGCAGAGCGTCTGTAAACAGCAATTTTCAAGTCTTGCCACAGATTTTCAATTGGATTTAGGTCTAGACTGTGACTGGGCCATTCTAACGAATATGCTTTTATCTAAACCATTCAACTGCAGCTCTGGCTTTATGTTTAGGGTCGTTGTCCTGCTGGAAGGTGAACATTTGTCACAGTCTCAAGTTTTTTGCAGACTCTAATGCTGCGTACACACGATCGGACTTTCAGCGGAGGTCCGCCGGACTTTCCGAATGAGCGGACTTGCACACACACATACAGACTTTCCGGCGGACTAGGTCCGACAGACTTCCCGACGGACTTTCGGCGGAGGTCCGACGGACTTTCCAAATGAACGAACTTGCCCATACACGGACTAAAGTCCAATCATTTTGAACGTGACTCCAGGTACGATGGGACTAGAGAAGAAAGTCAATCTCGCTGCTTTCATCTGCGAAATTTACACCTTGTGAGCCTGGTATGGATTTTAAGGGTGTCCCCCTACACTGAGAAAATGGCGTGGGGGTCCCCCAAAGTCCATACCAGACCCTTATGCAAGCACGCAGCCCGGCCGGTCAGGAAAGGGGGTGGGGACGATCGAGCGACCCCCCCTCCTGAACTGTACCAGGCCGCATGCCCTCAACATGGGGGGGTGGGTGCTTTGGGGAAGGGGGCACCCCCACACTAAAGTACCTTGTCCCCATGTTGATGAGGACAAGGGCCTCTTCCCGACAACCCTGGCCGTTGGTTGTCGGGGTCTGCGGGCGGGGGGCTTATCGGAATCCGGAGACCCCTCTAACAAGAGGGCCCCCCACCCTATGTGAATAAGTATGGGGTACATGGTAACCCCACCCATTCCCCTGGGGGAAAGAAAGTCAATAAAAAAAACACACTAGACAGGTTTTTAAAGTAGGAAAAGGTATATAGTGCAAAACGTGTCAGCTCTTGTACCCCCCTTTTTGCCTTGCTGTGGACCATTGGATTTGATGTGATTCCTGTTTTTTAAAATAAACTACACAGGATTTTGTCTTTCTCCGGTGTGCGGCTGTCCAGAGTTCTTTTGATACTTCCTGCCTATTAGGTTTTTAAAAGTAGTTTATTAGGCAGCTCCGGGGGTCTTCTTCCGACTTCGGGGGTCTCTTCCGACTTCTCCGTGCGGTTCTTCTGCCGGGCTCCTCCGCTATCTTCTTCCAGCTCTTTTACTAGCGTTGGCCCGGTCTTCTCGTTGGTCGTCGCCTATTGCAGCGAGCGCGAGATGTACAGTACCCTGCAGCCGAGAACCAGCGCGATAGGATTGCGCTGGAAACATTCTCGCGGGCAGGTGCTGTAGTTGCCGTTGCGTCGTAGTTGGTCCGTCGGACCAGCATACAGACGAGCGGACTTCCTGACAGGAAACACATGTTTTATTTCTAGGTCCGTCTGACTTTTAGGAAGAAAAAGTCTGCTGGAGCCCACACATGATAGGAATGTCCGCCGGATTCTGGTCCGCCAGACCAAGTCTGCCGGAAAGTCCGATCGCGTGTACGGGGCATAACAGTTTTTTTTCTAAGATTGCCCTGTATTTGGCTCCATCCATCTTCTCATCAACTCTGACCAGCTTTCCCTGCTGAAGAAAAGCATCCCCACAACATGATGCTGTCACCACCATGTTTCACGGTGGGGATAGTGAGTTCAGGGTAATGTGCAGTGTTAGTTATCTACCCAGCCTGTCAGTTGAGGTGGGTGTCTGGGTAGGTTTGCAGATGTGCCATAGTCTTTCCATTTTCAGATGATGCATTGAACAGTGTGTGAGATGTTCAAAGCTTGGGATTTTTTTTATAATCTAACCCTGCTTCAAACTTCTCTACAACTTTATCCCTGATCTGTCTGGTGTGTTCCTTGGCCTTCATGATGCTGTTTGTTCACTAAAGTTCTCTAACAAACCTCTGAGGGCTTCACAGAACGGCTATATTTATACTGAGATTAAATTACACACAGATGGACTCTATTTACCAATTTGGTGACTTCTGAAGTCAGTTGGTTCCACTAGAGGGGGCTGAATACAAATGCATGCCACATTTTTCAGATTTTTTTTGTAAAACAATTAGAAAACCATTTATCATTTTCCTTCCACTTCACAATTATGTGCCACTTTGTGTTGGTCTATCATATAAAATCCCAATAAAATACATTTACGTTTTTGGTTGTAACATGACAAAATGTAAATTTCAAGGGTTATGAATACTTTTTCAAGGCACTGTACCATCTAACTGTGTAACTATCACATATATAACACATATAACTTTAAAATCATGTTATCCCTTCGTGAGCAACAAGCTTGCCCTCATCCTGCTGTGCTCTACAATACAATACTCTACAATTGTATGGACTAATCCTGATGAAACTGATTTGTAGCCAAAGTGAACAAGGTTTCCAGGGTACCTTTGGGTAGGACTACAGCCTCATGTCAGTCATTCTGTAGTGTACACCTTCCAAGAGACTGTCATGGTTTGAGATCAGAAACACATTTTTCTTAAAAGAACTGGAACTTTTCCTAAGGTGTGTGCAGAATTAGAATTCGGATTGTATACTATGATTTATTGTACTTTCCTAAACGTAGAGTGGGGATATGGGACTGGATATTAGGCAAAGTAACAGAGAATTCCAGGATACATCATTATTGGCAATTACAAAGATTTTCCATGGGGATCACCTGATTCAGAGGACCAATACTGGGGGAAAAAAAATAGAGACATTAAATTAGACATGTGCAATTAGTTTAGTTTTTTTTCGTTTTTCTTTTTTTTTTCATTTTTTTCGTTCGTTCGTTTTTGTACGATTCGAACGAATCGTTCGAATCGAACGAATCCGAATAACGAATCGCTCGAATCGTACGAATCCGATTAACGAATCGTTCGAATCGAACGAATCCGAAAAACAACGAAAATTCGAAAAACCAAATTAGAAACAACGAATGTACAAATGAAGAAAATCCGAAAAACGAAAAAAGGAACAACGAAAATGAACGAAAAAATTCGTACATTCGTAACTTTTTTTTGTTGCATTGGTAATTTTCCGTGTCCCTTACAATGGTGCTGCTTAACGTGCTTCGAATAGATTGAACGAAAAAATTCGTACATTCGTAATTTTTTTTTTCGATTCGTAACTTTTTTTTTTCGATTCGTAAATTATTAAAATGTAATAATAGCACACATTACATAAAATTATGAATTATGCTCCGATTACGAATCTACGAATGTTACGAATGTACGAATAAATACAAATGCATCCGAATTTCGAATAAACGAATAAACGAAAATTAAACTAACGAAAAAACGAATCAACGAAAAAAACGAATTCGAACACTGACGACTTACGAATGTACGAATCGTTACGAATCAATGGAAACGAAAAAAACAAAACGAAAAAAAACAATTTTTTTTCGGAAACGAAAAAAACGAAACTAAAATAAAATAATTTTTTTGTTGTGCACATGTCTAGACATTATACAGGTAGTCTATTTATTCAAAAGGCAGCTCTATGTGTGGTGATTTAAAAATGATCTAAATAATTACTGCAAACTTCAGACATCATTTTAAAACTGTCAAAAAATTACTATGGCAAGCTGGGACATTGTATACAACTAATCTATACATAACTCCTTCAAAATCTTAATTTCTTAATTGCACAGTACAAGATATTGGCTTTATTAATCATAGACACTGGGCTATATGCAGCCACCTTCAGGTGATTGGACACTGGCAAACAGAACTTTGTAACAGCCTATATAACCCTTCTTACTCCCAGCATTTTTGCTGGTGTCCTTAGCTCAAGGATGAATATCAATATCTTTCTACTGACTACTGGTTTCTGGCTTTTGCTCCCATGTTTACTTGTAGAAGAACTTTCTACCTTTGCATTTGCACTTAAGACACTGAGACTACCTTGTGTAGCTACTAGATTAGTGCCCCTTGGTAGCTTCCTCTGGGGCAGCATGTAATTGTGCTGTGGGCGCTGAAATCTGCATCATGTGCTCACCCTTGGTACACCAGTGCAGTGAGGTGCAGTTATCTGCAGGGTGCTATACAGGTCCAGGGCCATGGTCAACCCATCTGGTGGAGTCCTGTCATTTCATTTTTTTATTATACATATATAGCATATAATATTTCCTATATTGAGTGTAAACTTTATACAATATACTGATATAAACAGTATATATATATATATATGTACACTATATTACCAAAAGTATTGGGATGCCTGCCTTTACACGCATATGAACTTTAATGGCATCCCAGTCTTAGTCCATAGGGTTCAATATTAAGTTGGCCCACCCTTTGCAACTATAAACAGCTATAACAGCTTCAACTCTTCTGGGAAGGCTGTCCACAAGGTTCAGGAGTGTCTATGGGAATGTTTGACCAATTTTCCAGAAGTGCATTTGTGAGGTCAGACACTGATGTTGGACGAGAAGGCCTGGCTCGCAGTCTCCACTCTAATTCATCCCAAAGGTGTTCTACCAGGGTTGAGGTCAGGACTCTGTGCAGGCCAGTCATGTTCCACCACCCCAAACTCACTCATCCATGTCTTTATGGACCTTGCTTTGTGTACTCATGTGCAGTCATGTTGGAACAGGAAGGGGCCATCCCCAAACTGTTAACACAAAGTTGCCCAAAATGTCTTGGTATGCTGACGCCTCAAGAGTTCCCTTTACTGGAACTAAGGTGCCAAGCCCAATGCCTGAAAAACAACCTCACACCATAATCCCCCCTCCACCAAAGGATTTGTACCAGTGCGCAAAGCAAGGTCCATAAACACATGGATAAGCGAGTTCTGGGTGGAGGACTGGCCTGCACAGAGTCCTGACCTCAACCCGATAGAACACCTTTGGGATAGATAAGAGAGGAGACTGCAAGCAAGGCCTTCTCCTCTACATCAGTGCCTGACCCACAAATGCGCTTCTGGAAGAATGGTCAAACATTTCCATAGACACACTCCTAAACCTTGTGGACAGCCTTCCCAGAAGAATTTAAGCTGTTATAGGTACAAAGGGTGGGCCAACTCAATATATTGAACCCTACGAACTGAGACTGGGATGCCATTAAAGTTCATGTAAGTGTATAGGCAGATGTCCCACTATTTTGGGTGATATAGTGGAAATATATATGTAGCGTTGGCTCCTGACGAGCATGTGCTATATGTTTTTGCAAATTAATATTCCTGAAACCACAGTTGGGTCTTAGGGCTAATTCTGTTAAATTATGATTTCAGTACCAGTCGGACGAGTCCTACTTGGCCGCAGGTGTCTCTGTCACCGCCAGCAAGTATGAGAACGCAGTTTAGCTGAGTGTATTGGATGCCATTCTTTCGCTCAGAACCAGCCCAGTGGGAGAGTCATCCTGCTTTGTGCTTTCTGGAAGGGGGTATTTAAGGTGCTGAGATCACGTGCTTCGGGGGTTCCGGTCCAGACAGATATCTTCCTCCTGGCCTGGGGTGCGGATCCATGCAATTCCAAGTCTCGGGGCTGGATAGCCCGAGGTGAAGCAACTGCAGGGACAGGCCTGAATGGGTATCGGGGCCTAATTATCCAAAGGTGGTCCAGTGTCGTCTCATCAAAGGGGGCCCAGCAACTGGAGGAGCATCCAGGGGAGGATTCTTCGGGAGAAGGCCATGCACAAGGCTGGTTTCTCTGAGGGAGCCAGGAGTATCAGTTGAAGGACACTTTATGAATCTACACTCATACGGACCGGCTGAGAGATACTGGTACCGTATGATAGCTCTCTAAATTTGTCTATGTCCCTCAGTTACATCCAAGTCTGTGGCAGAGACTTTTCTCAAGTGTTCTACATCCAAGTCTGTGGCAGAGACTTTGCTTTACCTAACACTCTACCGGCTGCTAGGCCTAGTGAGAGGAGGTCTATCCGGAGGTGGTGAGAATTCAGCTGTGAAACAGTTATTGTCTGTATTTCTACAATAAGAGGCTTTCTAGTTTTGCAGTTCCAAAAGTACCTGAACTTTCCTCTAACCCTCTACCCTACATTAAGAGACTGTATTATCGTTTAAATAAATAACCCAAAAAGGAAGATTCAGTGTCAGTTTCTGCATTTCTTTGGGCCATCAACCACGGGAAACCCTAGACGGAGGTAAATAAGGTAACGGTAAGCCCAAAAAAACCAGCAGCTCCTTCGGGAGCTAATATATATATTAGTCCAAAAGATAAAGCTGCACTCACAGGGTGCAATTATATATACTCCATGCTTTGCTGAGCCCCCTGGGCCCATTTTCTCTTGGATATACTGATGCAAAGAAACAACAGTGTTTACAAGAGCATGGCCTGGTACAGCCATTCACTTGTATGGCAGGCTGTATGCGGCACAGTGGCTTCCCGTGTGTAGAAAAGCGACAGTAAATTAGTCAAACCATTTAAAATGCCTGTTAAAGCCCTGTGTGCATGAACCCTAATTTGTGCAATTTGATTTGTTTCAGTAGTCACTTGCATATGTCACAGAATTATATTTGTATGCCTCCCACTTATATCATATGTTCAAGGGGCAAGAATTAGCAACATATAATTGAGTGCTGATTGTAAATGAAAGAAAACATGAAGCTAATTGTGTTTTATGGAAAACAGCACTGATATGCCGCAAAACAGGGACATAAGGAATGCATGAATTGCTGCCAAATAAGGTTACTGCTACGCTTAAAAATAAAAATAAGACCTGTACATTTAGTACACTTACCTGTAATTAATTTACTTTCAGTACACTTGCTAACAGTTAAACATTATAAAATACTGCTTTTACATATACTTTTTACCCTGTAATGCAGCCATGAAAAAGTGTGCAGGGGGGGGGGGGGGGGGGGGTGAAACAGCTGTTGGCCAGTATACCTTGTTCTTCTATGACTCATTTTTTATGGCATATCAATAAAAATTTCAGACGGTTACCTTGAGGGCAAGACTCAATCTTTCACAAGTTATACAATTTAAATATGTTGGAAAATATCTGTGTCCAATAAAGGCTACTCCGGGCAGTAGGTAAAATTGTTCAATGAAATGCAATTTAGGAAAATCATTTGAAATTAATCTGAGTTTTATATAAAGCATTATCCCTTGCAGACATATTGAGCAGGGCTTTAGCATTGCCTTTTAGGATTGCTCTCAATAACTTCTCTGAAATTCTCTTCCCTGGGATCTACTGTGCTTTATTTAATTGTACTAATTGTGAACCTCCTTAGCCCTAAATTGACTGACTGCTTGACATTTTGTCTGGTGCATACCCATATGAATCTTGTATATTTACATCTTTACTAGGTTGGGTGTAAATGTGTTTGTTGTGTGTTGTGTTGCAGTAGGGGTGGTCTTCAAGTTGGTCATCTAAGCAGCTCAGGTACCCCTGCTTTTCACACTCCCAGTAGTGACTTTCAACTTTATAATGTAAAAAGTGAGATGAATGGCTGATATGACTTCAGTACTTCTGTTGTGAAATTGCTACTCGTCTGTCTCTATTAAGGTCAAAAATGGCTTGTTTTAATCTGCTTGTTAAAATATTAAAATACGTTAATGTCTAAAGCCTGGCACCAGTAAAGCTGTCCATTGTAGGGTCAAAATCTGTCCGGTTCAGCAGGGATCGGCTGAATTTTGATTTGTGTGGGGCCATTCGCACTCTACAGAAATGATTTGATCAACTTCTGTTGAAGGAACACTAGTCGGAATACTAGTCAGTATGACTTTTCAAAAGTGTATTTGCTTTGGAAGAATAAATCACCTTTAACATTGGGTGTCCTATTTGTACTTGTGGATGTTGCTGCATTATGTAAAAATATTACAATAGTTCTTTACATTTTAGAAAGCGGTTCCTCAAGATTGTTCATAATTTTTAAAGGGTGCCTCAAGATTGTCCATAATTTTTAAAGGGCGCCTCAAGACTGTCCATAATTTTTAAAGGATGCCTGGAGATTGCCCATCATTTTTAAAGGGTGCCTCGAGATTGTCTATAATTTTTAAAGGGTGCCTCGAGATTGTCTATAATTTTTAAAGGGTGCCTCGAAATTGTCCATAATTTTAAAAGGGTGCCTCGAGATTGTCTATCATTTTTAAAGGGTGCCTTGACTGAAAAAAGGTTGAGAAACACTGCTATAGAGATGTGCCCTGGCCCAGAACAAGCACCTCCTCTAGCACCTCCTTCACAAGAAATTACAGCCTCCCATGCTAAATGTATTTTGGATTGTGACAGATCTAAGGTCATGAACCTTTTATTACCCAGAAAACTGAACTACTTTTTATAACTTTGCTTTACACATTAAAAGTAGTTGTAATGCCGTGTACATACGATCGGATTTTCGGCCAGCAAAAGACAGATGCAAGCTTTTCGTCGGAAAATGCGACCGTGTGTATGTTCCATCGGACTTTTACTGGCCGAATTTCCGCCAGCAAAAGTTTGAGAGCATGTTCTCAATTTTTCCGACGGACCTGTACCAATTCCAACACGCAAAATTCATACGCATTCTCGCAAACAATTTGACGCATGCTTGAAAGCATTGAACTTAATTTTCTCGGCTCGTCGTAGATTTGTACGTCACCGCGTTCTTGACGGTTGAAAGTTCAGCGAACTTTTGTGTGACCGAGTGTATGCAAGCCAAGCTTGAGCGTAATTCCGTCGGAAAAATCTTGGATGGTTTTTGCGAAAAACCACTCGTGTGTACACGGTATAAAAGTAATAAAAATAACAAAAGCAACAATGTACTTGAAACCAATATTAAGAAAGATTTTAAATATTACATAATTGAAGCTCAATGTAGGTTTATTGCAAGTTCGTTTACTTAAACAATCATATATATAGGATGCGTTACATAGTATAATACTTTATTTAATTTAGTATTTAACACGTGTGGGAGCTCAGTATAGGTGGCGGCAGCAGCAGCTTCAGAATATTATTATTATTTTGGGATAGGTGTGTGGCAGCACAGGAAAATCTTTTATCATTTATATTGAAAATATGTAGCCTTACAACAAAAGAAATTATACTAAAAAGTCTATTTAAAAATACATTCCTTGGTAATGAGGCCTAGCTGTTCTGTGCCACAAACAGGAAACATGGAGCAGCTATAAAGATAATAGCCAACAAATAGCTACCAGCTACAGAACTACAGAAACCTTGCAAAAGCAATGTCACAATTCCCTTTGTCACGGATAGCAACGAAAACTGAAGAATACTGGGTATATGGGAACTATTATTACAATAGATAAACACTTTTGGAGGATTAATAAATTATTAGACCCAAGTACAATATTTTCATGCATTTGGCACTTATTTGATTGCTACCCAACATCTGGGTCAAATGTGAATTCCATATTCAGGATATTCTTGTTATACTACTGATCTCTGTACTTGGATTAGCAAATATGTGTGTGTTTACGAATAGTGTAATTTGAATGACAGTGCAGGTTGTTGATTGTTGTATTTTGTGCATGTGGAATGTGGCGTGTAAGGTATGTAGATTGTATCTTGTGCACATATGTGCTAAATGTTATGATTGATGAGATACAGTACATGTCATACAAAAGTGGGCAGAGGAGTGAACAGGGGCACAACATCTCTGGCATACAGTATGTCCACAGAAAAACAGGACTGTTGATAATGGTACAAGAACCACAGATAAGAAGAAAAAACATCTGAGTGGGTGCTTCTTCATTTTCATAGACATGCATGTCTCAGAAACATGCAGTGCTTCTAGAGGTGTCAGTTAGATGAAAGATATGTCATCTCCTGTGCTCAGACACGGTTCAGCTGGTTTATTATGGGTTTCATACAGTGTCATTCGTTGTTTTGACAGTTGTAGGGCATTATTTGATATGGTAGTTGGTAACAGATTAGAAAAATACTGACATTAGTCACTATGACAGTGGATGACAGATTATACACTGTGACAGCAGTTGATCTGATAGTTTGCAAAAGATTATATCTGGTAAAAGTCATTGTAAAAGCCAGTGGCAGACTATATACATTAGTCAGTATTTTAGTGAGTAAAACAGATATTATAAAGGGATATTTGCTAGTATGATAGTTTGTGAAAGATTCTACATAATGCTATTAGCCGAGTGATAACAGTAACAGTGTAGGAAGTGATATAAGAGAGTGCTGAAAGTATGGATACAGATGGGAGGGAATTTAGAACTGTCTGTAGGCAGATGCAGTCTGTTTTCTCCACTGCAGGTGGCGCTCAACCACAGCGGCAGTGCCGAGGGAGAGGAATTCAGAAGGGACATGGTTCCTCTATGGCAGGGATATGTAATTAGCGGACCTCCAGCTGTTGCAGACCTACAAGTCCCATGAGGCATAGCAAGACTCTGACAGCCACAAGCATGACACCCAGAGGCAGAGGCATGATGGGTCTTGTAGTTTTGCAACAGCTGGAGGTCCGCTAATTGTATATCCCTGCTCTATGGTTTCCTGGGTCACTGGGGCAGTGATCTGGCAGGTTACTGACAGCTCATGTGATGCTGGCGGCCATCTTAGGTCAGGAGAGTCTCTTTAAGACCCTGACTCCTGGGTTTGGTGTGCATTCAACATGTAGGTAGCATAGGCATAGGTCACCCATCTGTCATGGACAGTAATAGCGGTAGGGAAAGGTTCCAGATGAGTTGGGAAAATTTAGGAATCCACTACTCTTCTTGGAAACCTTCCCACTTGGGCTTGGACTGGCCAGGCTGCATTCTGCCACTCCAGACATACGCTGTTAGCTTGGCTGAGACCCGCTGTTATCTGTGAGTGTTTCCAGTTGGGCTTCCTTCTGCCACGCTTGTTGTGAACTGCTTTTCATTGACTTCGAAAATACAAGTTCCATTATCTGTATCTGGACTGGTGTGTGTTATTCCCACAGCACCATGCTGCACCCACCCACACTTGGAGGCAGTCAGCAGGATATGTCACTTCGCGCAGCGGGTGCAGAAGTACAAGTAGGCTCTATCATGGCACCATTAGGTTTAGCCCTGGTCCTGGTGCCTAAGTTCAATAGCTCCAATATGCCCCTCGCAGAATGATAGGAGAGACTAGAGAGCACTGCACCCCTGTACCAGGTTCCCATCAGGCTGATCAAAGAGCTAGCCATTAGCTCCCTGGAAGATGATGCCTAACAAGTCGTAATGGCTGTGCCCGAAGAGGACCGGGCCACACTGGAGCAAAAAGTGACACGACTGAAGCTCCAGTTCTGTGCAAAGGTAACGATCCCAGGGCTGAGGTGCAAAGGACAACAGGAGAACGAGAGTCTTATGCAGTTTGCAGTGGTGCTCCAGCTAGGGCTGCCACATTTTCTTCAAGTCAAAATCAAACGCTTTAGCAATGCAGGGCAGTTTTTTTTTCTTGCAGTATACACTATAGTATTATAAAAGACCTGGGACGCCTTTGGATGGCCCAAGCATAGTAGTAATGCAGCACATGTAGTTGCTGCACCAACTGCTAGAGAAGCATCTTTTAGTCTTTGCCGCTAGCCTGGAGGACTATGGGTAAACAGATGCCATTAACCAACTAATTTATACGGGGGATGTTCTGAGAGTGGTATTGTCACATTCCCCCAGCTCTGTGCTTGGAGGTCAAAGTCTTATTTTTCAACATGTTACAAAGTGGGATAATCTGGGAGAGTAACCAAAAAGGGAATGTAGACCCTATTGGGTGGAAGGGCAGCCCTTCACTCAAACTCTGGTGTATGCTGTAGTCTCAGATGGGCCTAACCCCATTCAGAGACGCCTTCGCCGTAACCTACTAAGGCTTTGTGTGTTGAGTGGCGATTTCTCTACCAAGTCAGTTGGAGGCAGAGAGCCTTTTAACTCTGTGGATATCTCGCCAGTACAGGAGGATGGTACCTGCACACTATCCTGCTTGAGCCTCCGGTTTCTTATACTTCAGAGGCAAGGAGCCCCAGCAACACGAGCACGGACAGTCCAGCTATCCCAGAGAGTACCACAGACTATTCAGATCTGTTTAAGGAGTTGTGGAACCGCAAAAAAGAAGATGATTACCTGCAACCTGACTCCCTAGAGGACACTGTTGCTCATCGCCCCTTTGCTGTCTAACCGCAATACTCTGAATATGTTGTTTGAACTTTTTTCTGTTGTGCCTTAACCATGTTTATTGTATCACTCATATTGTACTATAGGATGTTGCAATGCCAAGGACAGTATTTGTCAAGGGGGGGGGGGGGGGGGGGGGGGGGGGGATTGTAGGCAGGTACAGGCTGTTTTCTCCACTGCAGGTGGTGTTTAACTTTGCTTTTCCACGTTTCAGATGCAAAACGCAGAAAACTCAGAAATATGATGGTAAACATACAAAATACTAAAAAAATTGGTTTAAAATGTCGTAATTTCTTTAGATAGTTCATATATACTCACTGATGCAATGCCATAAAAAACTCTATTTTTTTAGACAAAGAGGAATGCCTCTACTTCTTTGCCCCAAGCCTTCATCCAATTTCTAATCGAATCAGTGACTTTCACATATTGGTGTCCATGCATGTCTAATGTGACAATGGACATACGGGTAAAATTAAAAAAACTTGTTGGGGTAGGTACGCAGCTGTACATACATGTTTGTGAAATATCCAACGGACATTCGCTGTGCCATCAACGGATGGGTCCAATATCGACAAGCTCTGACTCTGGACCTCTCACGCAATTTGCGACGACGTTGCTGCCTCATCAAGAGCAACATCAGGAGCATTTCCTGACATATATTCAATATGGGATCCATTTCCCAAAAAAAAAAAAACACAGAAAGAGAGGCAAATGCAAGTGTACAACTGCTCTCTCTGCTGCTGCTGCTCACTCTGATCAAAATGGCAGAAACAGTTAATAATACATGCTTTCTGAGCTTGGGGAGGGTTTATATGATGTTATCTTTACAAACGCAAACACGATAAAACGCAGCTAAACGCGGCATGAAAATGCAGCAAAACGTGCATTTTTAAACGCAGGTTTCTGCTTTTTAAAACATGTGCTCAGCAGAGTTTGCACCGGCGTCTCATGTGCATGGGGCCTAATACCAATAATCAGTCCAACCAGACAAGTTACACTGGGCCAATTACATTACATTCCTCTTGTTAGAGTAACTATGCAAAAATGTATGAACAATCAGACTTTTCAGGTGCTACTGTAAAAGGATTCACATAAAAGATTCACATTTAAAGTTTAAAACCAGTACTTGAATTCATCATGTAGAAAAATTGATTAAAAAGTATATAGCATACACAAATTAACATTTAATTGCATCTGTCTGTTATTAGTCCTAAAAAACATTCTCCACATATATACTGCCCTAAAACACCTCACCAGTACCGCGCCAATCAGCCAATTACAAACATATATAATGGAGCTATAACTTTTTTTCTTCTCCTTGATTGCTGAATATTTGAATGAGGTGAGGGACTTGTGGAAAATAAACATACTGTATGTACGAAGGATGATAGACACCTGAACACAGCACACAAGTCTCCCCCTCTAACCCTCATGGAAATTCAAGGAATACCAAGAAGAGGGACACCCTCACAGACCAACATATTACACCTGTGCCATCATTGAAGTTCTTGGGTACTGATTCCTCACAGCGGTACACCGCCAGCCATTCCCCACATTCTCCAGTATGTTGATAAGAAGCCATGTGTTTGTAAGCCATGTGTTTGTTTAAATCTGTAATAAACCACACATATTATGTGGGCAATTACATAGTTTCCATATAAATAAAAGATCCTTCTGGCCAGAAGAGTATCCTACACTAAAACCACACAGTGAGCTCCACATTAATGGTGTTTTACCTTCCTGCATTCTTGGCGCTCGGCAGGAGGAAGGGTCCGGGAGTGCCAGCGGGGGTCCCGAGAAGAGGAGGATTAGGGATGCTCTGAGCAAAACCATTGCACAGAGCAGGTAAGTAAGACATGTTGGTTATTTGAAAAAAAAAAATCCACCATTAATATCACTTTAAATATACATTCTCAAAGACATAAGGAGGCTTAAGAGTCTAATTAAAATACATTTTACACATCAGAACATTCACATTAGTCTCTGTTTTAATCCTCCCTGGTGCTGTTTATAAAAATGTTCATGGCATAGCTGTTCTCTCTTGTTGGGACTTTAGTGGTGATCTTTAATTGACGCTTAGACATTACATAAACTATGTAACTCTGAAAGCTGTGCCTAAAAAAGGCGTGCTGAGGGCAGTTACCCCACAGGTATCTTTCCCTATTGTTGACCTACCATGCCTGGATTTGCCTCTCTATGTAGAGGCACTATCTCAGTGGAGTTATTGCTTAGCATCCTTATGTCATAACAGCCACCCTGATGACTGGTACAGTAATCTAATAACTTTTTTTTTAGTTCAGGTCAACTTTAGGTGTCCAGAAGTATTACGTATGTTCCAAATGTCCATGATGCAAAACTATTTTATGTTTATGGAAATAAGAATTTTTCTCATGCAAGATTGTTGAAGCAGTGCAAGTTAAGCATTGTGCGGTTTTCTCATTGTAGTTGCAGGCGGCATTTGAGAACAGAATGCAAGGTGAGAACTCTCTGATGTGGTCTGGCTCTGTGTCAAAGTTTGGTTACGATAAACCCTATTATCACTTGTTTATTCAGATTAGAAATCTTTGCCATTTAGTTGCAAATAAAGAATTGGGTGTATGCACAAATATTTATAAATGTATTTTTTATTCTTTATATTGTTTCACACTTTACAGTACTCTGCCACTCTGCACCAAATGTATTAATTGTACTAATGTGTTTTATTAGGCCTCTTGCACATGATACTCCTGTTTATGCATCTACTTTTTTAGACTTTTTTGGTATGTATTTGCAAGTATTTAAGCACATTTTCGCATATATGCATTAGCACATTTTCACGTACACTGGCTCATTTTCGCACAAATGCACCAAAACGTATTCTCGCTCTGCACAATATGTAAGTGGGCATTGGCGCGCATTTGTGCGTATTTGCGCTCATGAAACATAAATTGCTAGCCAAAAAAAGCAAATTTTTCAAATTTTCTTTTTTTACTGAAGAATGCACAGCGCTTGTTTACGCACCTGTGTGCATAGGCACATTACAATTAATGGTCTGTATTTTAGCTCAGTAAAAAAAAAGCTGTACTAAACTTTTTCAAGCTGCAGTGTGCAAGAGGCCTTAGCTGTTACTGAAACGTATGCCCTGTACACACGGTCGGAAAATCGACGGAAAAGGTCCGATCGGATTATATTGTCGGAAAATTTGATTGTGTGTGGGCTCTGACGGACTTTTTCTGCAGGATCTCAAGACTTAGTCCGATCGTTTGTAGAGAATTCTGATCGGACAAAGTGCCACGCATGCTCAGATCAAATTACGAGACCAAAGCTATTGGCTACTAGCCTGAACGTAGTCCCGTCGTAACGAACGAACGTCATCACGTTCCGAACGATCGGATTTTCCGACAACTTTGTCCGACCATGTGTATGCAACACCAGTTTCGGAAAAAATCTGATGGATTTCATGGTCAGAATGTCCGACCGCGTGTACGGGGGCTTATACTCAACCACAGCCACAAGCCTGGAGTTTAAAAGTAAATTTTTCTACAAATTGTGTTATGATTTTAGCCTGCAGTTATAAAGATATACAGTATAAAAAGATTAATGGCACTCAATATTAGAGATAGAATTAACAATTGGCAGCTTTTATTTGCTAGACCGATTATTGAAAAGATGGTGTGCAGAGCAGCAAATTCATAAATGTGCTTATTGGGGAATTGCAAGTGGTAACCAAGTTGAGGCAAGTTCAAATCTTTATTTAAAGTGCGTAAAGTTAGCTTTTCTGTTCCTTAGCTACTATACTGAAGCCTGGTGCCTCTCTTAAACTTTATTGATACTTTCAAGAATGAGAGCCTGTTGTGATTTCCATGAATGGAGTTTGTTAAATTGTGATGAATGGCTAGATACAATGATATGCAATCCATGCTTTTCTGAATGGAGGGGTAAGTAATACACAGAAGTATAATCTAAACTATAGGCATTCTTATTCATTTTATTGAGTTTGAGAGTTGTGCTGAAAATAAATAAATATATTAATTATTAATAAATTCTAGCAATTTCTTTTAAGAAATTTGACATTTGAAGACTAAGGGCTTAGTTAAGCTGGCCAAACACTGATCAATTTTTTTCCGATTTCTAAAACCGCCCAAGATATGAGAAGTGGATGGCTTTGTTATCACCCTAACACCTGACATCCTTTGATCTGAAAATAAAGGGAGATTTTTGGTTGAACAGTGACTGCAGCCAATCAGCTGTAACTATAACAACTATATTCTGAGAGCAGCCAGAACTGGCTATCAGAATGCAAAAGCCTCAGTGGGATATTCATCTAGCCGCACTGTATAGTTTGGATGGAATAATCTTTTTTATTTTGGTTAAACGAAAAAAAATCTATTATATTGCCAGCTTTACTTTTAAGATAATAGCAGAACATTAACCCCTTGTTATCTCACTGTATTAGCTACAACACATTGAAATATATATATATATATATATATATATATATATATATATATATATATATATATATATATATATCCGACAAAGCACTTTAAAAGAGAAGTAAGGGATTTTGTTTTCTTGTCAGAATCATACTTACCTAGGTGAGTGCAGGATCGGTCCAATGCTGCATCTGTCCCTGTCGGCTCTAACACTGAGACCGAGTGATCAAACGGTCCAAGGCATGTGGGCGGATCCTGACTCCATTGTCACAATATTGCCCAAGCCTTGACTGGCTCTGTGACGTCAGCCAAAAATGGGCTTCAGCCCACTGTCTGCTGAAAACGTGTCACGGGGCTGCAGAACGGGCTGCACTCCTGCGATCCACAGGAGGAGTACAGCCAAACAATCTTTGGCTGTATTTCTCCTTTAAACATTTAGTGATTCACCCAGCCCAACAAGTCTGTATAGCCAGGGATATGGCATGTTTCTGTTTTAGATGTTTACTTTTGGACAGTGAATAGGCAGTGTTACCAGTTCAAAAAAGGGCAGATAAGCTTGAATTCAATTTTGATTTAAGCAATCCGTCATTCTTATTACCTATAAAAATTAATCACATCGGCAAAAAAATTGTCACTTTTTTTAAAAAGAGGTCTTTATCAAAGCTTCATTAAATCTTGATCAAGCTGTACTATGGTAAATCATGATCAAGATGTTCTATGGTAAAATTATTATTAGAACGGGAAGGGAAGTACAAAGTGCTTCATCAAAGACATGTAATTAAAGCCAGTGGGACATCTAACTTTAATTATGCCACAACTAAACTTTCTACACACCGCTGAACACAATTAAAGAGAAACAAGGAAAACCCAGGGATTAAAATATATTAATTTTGGATTAGTGAACAAATAGCAGAGTATGATTACAGAGTGTTCTTCCTAAAGAGATGCTAAACTTATTACACTGAATTATACAACTAGATAAGCCATCAGGTTCAATTTGTAAATAAGTATGTTGGGTTTTTTGGGAAATAAATTTTAGCACAGCTTTTCTCCAGCTGCCAAGAGATTGTGTTACAGCAGTGAATGGTTGCAAGACTTAGTGTGCTGCAAGCTCTAATAAGTGGATGGTATACCTCCTGCTTTATCTATTCTTTATTTAAGCTGAACTCCAGGCATACAGCTAAATGCATTGCTGAAATATAGTACAAACATAAGAGTCAGGGAGGTAACTAGAGATCACAGAACTCCAAAACAAAAGTAAAAAATAAAAACTATTATACAAGGCCCTAATTGGCATGGCAAGTGACAAAGGACTAAAGAGGACGCAACAGTGATAATGAGATAAGTACAGATCTGTGTACAGCACAGAATACAGAATGGGTTAGTGTGGAATAAACAGCACAGCGTATACATAGAGGCAGTATAAAATGCACAAAGTATGGCATGCTGCAAAGAGTCAAACAGTGCAGCCCATTATGTACCACTAACCTGCAAAAGAATCCAGCGACGTCCCCTGTGTGGGCAGCGTCCATCTCCTTGCCCTCTTCCTTCGGGCCGCGGACTCCGGCTCTGTGATTTGCTGGAGCCGTGTGACGTCCCTCCCACGCATGCGCACGGGAGCCGTGACCTGCGGCATATGCTAGGGAAGAAACGGTCTTTAGTTTTGTTTCTTCCCTGCGCATGCACCGTAGCAATTTCCGGCGGACTACAAGTGAAATATCTCCTAAACGGCGCACGTTTAGGAGATATTTCCACTACATATAGGTAAGCCTTATTCTAGGCTTACCTATAGGTAAAAGTCCAAAAAGTGGGTTTACAACCACTTTAAAGGATGAGCCAACATGGAATAGGCAATGTACAGAATGGCATACAGAATGAGGCAATGCAGAATAAAGAAAATACAGCATAGCATATGTAGTGAGGTGGTACAAATTAGGCAACATGGTATATGGTAAGAGGTGGTTGAAATAAGGACAGTTATATGGAATGTTATATGGAATTTCATAGGGAAGGTACAACACAGTATACAGTATGAGATGTTGCAGAATAGGAAAGGTACAGCATGGTATGCAAAATTAGGTGTTGTGGCAAAAGGAATACACATCATGGCGTACAGAATGGGGTGGTGAGCAGTGGCGGTGCATGCATAGAGGGCGCAGGAGCGCCGCCCCCTCTCTCCTGCACCGCTCTATCACCAATAGATAGATTCATGCATTGCATGAATCTATCTATTGTCACTGCTGCCGCCCCCTATTCAGGTGTCTGGCCCCTTGTCGGGCGCCGGGCATCTGAATTACCGCGGGGGGGGGGTGTTTTTGGAAGCGCCCTATTAGAGCTGTAAGCTCTAATAGGCGACCTGATTAGAGCGGTGGGCTCTAATAGGCTTCCATAAGTGTAAACAGCGGGCGCAATGCTGTGCGTTCGCTTTTTACACAGTATTGTGTTAGAGAAGCGAATACATCGCTTCCCTAACACAGACCCGCCTCTCAGCCAACCAGGTTGCCGGGTCTGTTACCTGTCACCTGATTGGCTGAAGTCACAGGCGCTGTGATTGGACGCCTAGGCGTCCAATCATTGCAGAAGACAGGAGGAGCGCGGGAGAAGATATCGGGTCGATGAGGAGACACTGCTCGCCGCCTGACGCCGTCACCAGCTGCACACGAGACAAGGTAAGTGCAGAGGGCAGGCAGGCAGAGGGCACATTGGCAGCATTTAATGGGCACAGTGACAGCACTTGGGGCACGGTGGCATCGTTAGATGGGCACAGTGGCAGCACTTGGGGCACGGTGGCAGTGTTTGGGGCACAGTGGCAGCATTTGAGGCACAATGGCAGCACTTGGGGCACAGTAGCAGCGTTATATGGGCACAGTGGCAGCACTTGGGGCACAGTGGCAGTGTTTGGAGCACAGGGGAAGCATTTAATGGGCACAGTGGCAGCATTTGAGGCACAATGGCAGAACTTGGGGCACAGTGGCAGCGTTAGATGGGCACATTGGCAGCGTTAGATGGGCACAGTGGCAGCGGTTGATGGGCACAGTGGCAGCGTTTAATGGGCACAGTGGCAGCGTTTAATGGGCACAGTGGCAGCATTTAATGGGCACAGTGGCAGCGTTTGGGGCACAGTGGCAGTGTTTGATGGCACAGTGAGGCTGTTTGTTTGCACCCCCCCAAAAATGTTAAGGACCAGCCACCACTGGTGGTGAGGAATACTAAATGTACAGCATGACTTCCAGAATCAGGCTTGGCGGCATAGGGAATATACATTACGGCATATGGAAAAATAAGATCTCACCACAAAAAAATCAAGGGCCATACATAAAACTTAGATGGACCATGAAAGTCTGCAAATATAATTGTAAAAAAAGCTCATGCTCATGCTGTACTGCTGATCTGTCTATCTGTTAACTGTTATACATTACCCAGTTTGAGTAATTCAAATGACCTATGAAATATAACATTTTAAAACTGTTAGCTAAATCATAGCTCAGATTTGGTAATGAAAATATTTTACAAGAACAATTCTGAAAGAGTCCTACTATATTGTTACCACTGGATTGTTTTGTCATTGTTAGGGGTCAACAACTATTCCTTCCTGTTCTACAGACTTGAAAACAATTACCAGTGTAACTACTGAAAAAAAGATACCTGGACTTAATTGTAGATGGACTTCATTGCTAGTAAGGTAATAATAATTTTTCAGCAGCTGCCGCTTAGCCTGACCCCATCCAGACCTCGATTGGGGGGCCCACACAAGTTTTGACAGCTCACCCGATTACTGCTGTCATTTGTAAATACAGCAGCAAGGAGAGGAAAGCTTCCATTACTTGCTTCATCTGCCAAGCTCTGCGCTGGAAGACATCATTTGTCAGAGATGCAGAGGAAGTGAATGGTGGAAGATCTCCTCTGCTGGCGTCTGTGTTTATACATGTATGTGTTTTTTTACAGTGCAATTCCCTTCTTATTTTAAAGATGGCTCCCACATTCTGATAATCCCGCCCACAGTCCATCACACCTACCAGCCAGGGATGTGCGGAAGCAGCCTTTGCCTACATCGACATAATGACAAAGTCCATATTTAACAAAGTCCTTTATTACAAAAAAACTCAAAAATACTGTATGTTCCAGTATGTCAATTCATCATCAATCATATTGACCAGCAACATAGATCCACATCAATCATGATGAGTCGTTGAAGCAAAAATACACTGACATGTTCATTCCAATGCAGGCTAAACGTAAATGACAGCCAGCAGCAGAATGTGAACAAAGGGGTGGGGGATCCCGACTGACACAACTGACCAAATATGGACATTACTATATTTTAATAGTGACGACATGGACAATCAGCCTGCCGTCGATTTATTTAGGCTTCCTGGCTGTGGCTGTCTGCAAACACCTTGGCTGCCAGAAACAGATATACTTGCCAAACAATGACTGATTTGGCTATGTGAAGGAGGCCTTAAAGGGAAGGATAAACTTATTATCCAACATGCTTAGGTTTATTTATTACTGGAGTGATTTTACAAAAAATCTATTGTAATCCATTTACAAAACACGTTACCTTAGAAATGTTGCAGAAATTATAAGAGTCTAGAAAAGGCGAAAAAAAATTATAACATTTCCTAGCTTTTTTCCACCTTAAACAAAACATGTAAGAAGTTTGGTAATAGAAAAGCAGTAATGGACCAAACAGTGTGATAATTATTAATAAGAGATTACATTTTTTCTTTACATTTATTTCAATAAATGATTGACTTTTTAAAAAATATTACAAGCATAGAAAAAATATTATGCCACCAAAGTATTATAAATTACTTGCTTTGTGGTAACAAGAGTATTACACCATGGATATTACATGTTGATTTTAGTATAACGCTATCCATATAAATGAAGTGCAAGTGTTTGGCTGTACCATTCAGGTCTTTAATTTACAGACTTTATTCACAGCTTAAAAAAATGTTTCTAGTTAATTCAGTCATCGTGTATGTCATGTGAAATGCATAATAAACACTTTGGAACCCTTGTAAAGTAATTTAGAGGAAGAACTGCAATACACTGGTAATCCTATATGACATAATGTTTTAAAAAGCTGAAATGGGACACTTAACACATTAATTTCAAATGCTGTGTAATCTATACAATTATTGCATTAAACAAATTGAACTCTCATGGGTGAAATTAGTAGTTCCAATCACTTTACAAAAAGTACATTAAGATCACTTATATGCTACATAATTAAAGATTACAGCATATAAAAAATGATAACCTATTGTCTCTACTCTAGGGGTATATTAATAAAACAGTGAATGTGGCATTCCTCAAACATTAAAAATTATATAGGATATCCGCGCTAAAACAAATAAACTACAAATGAGCAATCTGTGACACTAGATGCAAGAATTGTGATAAATATATGAAGCAACGTTACAAAATTGAACTCAATATTGTGAAAACACAAATGACATCAAACTTATTAGGTGAAAAAAACGTGTATAAAAAAATCACACCAAATATGTAAATAAGTGTCCATAAGAGCCCATTCACAAGGGCTAAAAAGGAAAAATATATATGAAACAAGAAAGTCCAAAGGAAACAAATCATCCACAATTTCTCTTCTCTCAGATGTGCTGCATTACAATAACGAGCACTTCACTGTCTGTGTTGGTTGCCTGGTTATTAGCAGGCATTTAAAAACGTCTTGCATGGTGTACGATGTGTAAGCCAGTCCCCCAATGACATCCTCTCTTTGATAAAACTAGTTAAAAACACATCCATAAGCCTAAAACCACCCATGCCTCACCCATTGGTGACTGCAGAGAGCATATACAGAGTAATTATTAATACCATCAAGGGAAAAAATGGTAGGTCAGCTATTATTAATAAAGCAATTCATGTCCCAATCAACGTTCATGCCAAAGAGCGCATAAATATTCAGGCTGTAAATAGACTTTGTTTCCAAGTGAGAAATTTCCCTCCTGGTATTACTGCCTCTCCAATGTGGAGAAAATTTATCGATGACCAAAAAGGTATCATGGCATCTGGCAAAATGTTAAGGCACACTGTGATTTACAACACCTGCCCTAATGTTTGAAATATGCTCTTTTAAATGGGTTTGTAATTTCCCTGTTGTCCTAGCGACATACTGGTAGACACAAATTATCATGTACACAACATTTTTAGCGTCGCATGTAATCAAATAATACATTTTCTAGGTTTTGTTAGTCTGATTGGATGAAGAAAAGTACTTTTTCCTACCCCTAAATGCATTTATCCTACAAACCTCGCATCTGCTGCAAGGAAAGAAACGTTTAAATTCTTGGACAAAATTTCATTTTTTTTGGAGGGTCGATGATGTTAGGGGCCACAATATTTCTCAAAGATGGGGCTCCTCTAAAGAAGACATCAGGTCTTGCTGGAATCAGAGGACCTAGAACAAAATAATTTTGCAAATCCCTCCAGTGTTTTTTTTTTTATATTTTTAATTAATCCATGTTGTTGTGAATAAGAAGTAAGGAATGACCAATTCTTTTTTCAAAATTCGATGCCTGTCCCTCATGGGCCACCAAGTACTCTGTAGTTCTAGAAGCCACTTGTTAAACAGCTACATCAAGTTCATTACTATTATAGCCTTTTTCCAGAACCTGGACTTTATAGTCTGAGATTGGACATAAAAGTCTTAAATTTTTGAGCAATTTCTTCTCAGGTGCAAACATTGGCCTTTCGGAATTGCTTTTAACCATGAATGGCTGTGCGATAGGGATGAGCTTCGAGTTCGAGCCAAACTCATGTTCGACTCGAACATTGCCTGTTCGCCTGTTCACCGAACAGCGAACAATTTGGGGTGTTCGCGGCAAATTCAAAAAGCACCCTGTAAAAGTCTATGGGAGAAATCTAAAGTGCTCATTTTAAAAGCCTATATGCAAGTTATTGTCATAAAAAGTGTTTGGGGACCTTGGTCCTGCCCCATGGGACATGTATCAATGCAAAAAAAGTTTTAAAAACCCTGGGTCAAATAAAAAAAAAATGACGTGGGGTTCCCCCTAAATATCCATACCAGACCCTTCAGGTCTGGCATGGATTTTAAGGGGAACTCCACGCCAAATTAAAAAAAAAATGGCGTGGGGGTCCCCCTCAAAATCCATACCAGACCCTTATCCGAGCACGCAACCTGGCAGGCCGCAGGAAAAGAGGGGGGACGAGAGAGCGCCCCCCCTCCTGAACTGTACCAGGCCACATGCTCTCAACATTGGGAGGATGCTTTGGGGGTCTGTGACACCTCAAAGCACCATGTCCCCATGTTGATGAGGAGAAGGGTCTCTTCCCCACAACCCTGGCCGGTGGTTGTGGGGGTCTGCGGGCGGGGGGGCTTATTAGAATCTGGAAGCCCCCTTTAACAAGGGGACCCCCAGGCTTCCCCAGTGATGTAAGGGTGACCCCGCCCCCTCTGATGTAACGCAGGTTTTCGTTACATCAGAGGGGGGCGGGGTCACCCGTAAGCCACTGGGGAAGCCCAGCTTTTCCCTTGCGTTGAGTCAAAATGGGGCGGGGTCAGGTGACGGAGTGGCCCGGTCCTCCTCTGCTAAGACGGATTCCCTCTCCATGGAGGCAGGATGCGCTGCGCTTGACGTCAGAGAAGATATCAGCCATCGCTGGACCCCGGAGAAGAGACCACCCATCGCTGGATAGAAAGAGTGGATTACCACCGCTGGAATCTTTTTTTTATTTTTAATAAAGGACTTTTCCCAACGGTGTCTGTGTGTTTTTTAACTATTTTTTACACTTTCTTTGTGAAATGGTAGGGGTACTTTTGTACCCCCTTACCATTTCAAACAGGGGGGGCGGGATCTGGGGGCCCCCTTGTTAAAGGGGGCTTCCAGATTCTGATAAGCCCCCCCCACCCGCAGACCCCCACAACCACCGGCCAGGGTTGTGGGGAAGAGACCCTTCTCCTCATCAACATGGGGACATGGTGCTTTGAGGGGTCACAGACCCCCAAAGCATCCTCCCAATGTTGAGGGCATGTGGCCTGGTACGGTTCAGGAGGGGGGGCACTCTCTCATCCCCCCTCTTTTCCTGCGGCCTGCCAGGTTGTGTGCTCGGATAAGGGACTGGTATGGATTTTGTGGGGGACCCCCACCCCATTTTTTTTTAAATTTGGCATGGAGTTCCCCATAAAATCAATGCCAGACCTGAAGGGTCTGGTATGGATATTTAGGGGGAACCCCACATCTTTTTTTTTTATTTGACCCGCTTTTTTTTTATCAATGATTTTCAATGACTGTTCTCTGTATTACGGGATCCGGCAATTCATTATAGCCGCAAATGATTTTAAATAGCATTTTTTCCTGCAAAAATTACACTTTGTGCAGGGACAGTTCTAAGCACGGGAAACATGCGCCCCTTTACATGCATACTATACACATCCCCAGGTACAAAATTTAAAGGAATATTACACTTTTATTGTTTCACTTTAAGCATTATTAAAATCACTGCTCCTGAAAAAACGTCCGTTTTTAAAACTTTTTTTTGCATTGATACATGTCCCCTGGGGCAGGACCCAGGTCCCCAAACACTTTTTATGACAATAACTTGCATATTAGCCTTTAAAATTAGCACTTTTGATTTTGAACATTCGAGTCCCATAGACTTTAATAGGGTTCTAAAGTTCACACTAACTTTAGGTCTGTACGCAGGTTCTGGTGCGAACCGAACAGGGGGGTGTTCGGCTCATCCCTACTGTGCAAAGTTGCTAGATATTGTCAGGAACTGGAACACGCTGTAGTATTCGCTGATCTAGAGCATCCAAAACATGCTCAATAGGTGACATGTCCTGTGAGTATGCTGGCAATGCAAGAAATGGGATGTTTCCAGCTTCCAGGAATTGTGTACAGATCCTTTCAACATGGGGCCATGCATTATCATGCTGCAACATGAGGTGATGGTTGTGGATGACTGGCACAACAATGGGCCTCAGGACCTCGTCACGGTATCTCTGTGCATTCAAAATGCCATCAATAAAATGCACATATGTTCGTTTTCCAAAGCATACGCCTGCCCATACCATAACCCCACCACCACCATAGGCCACTCGATCCACAACATTGACATCAGCAAAGCACTCACCCACACCATACATACTGTCTGCCATCTGCCCTGTACAGTGAAAACCGGGATTCATCCATGAAGAGAACACCTCTCCAAACTGCCAAATGCCATTGAATGTGAGCATTTGCCCACTCAACTCAGTTACGACGACGAACTGCAGTCGGGTTGAGACCCTGATGAGGACGACGAGCATACAGATAAGCTTCCCTGAGATGGTTTCTGACAGTTTGTGCAGGTATTCTTTGGTTATGCAAACCAATTGTTGCAGCAGCTGTCTAGGTGGCTGGTCTCAGACAATCTTGGAGGTGAAGATGCTGGATGTGGAGGTCCTGGGCTGCAGTTGTGAGGCTGGTTGGATGTACTGCCAAATTCTCTGAAAAGCCTTTGGAGACGACTTATGGTAGAGAAATGAACATTCAATTAAAGGGCAACAGCTCTAGTGGACATTTCTGCAGTCAGCATGCCAATTGCACGCTCCCTCAAAACTTGTGACATCTGTGGCATTGTGCTGTGTGATAAAACTGCACATTTTAGAGTGGCCTTTTATTGTGTCCAGCCTAAAACATGCCTTTGCAATAATCATGCTGTCTAATCAGCATCTTAATATGCCACACCTGTGAGGTGGATGGATTATCTCGGCAAAGGAGAAGTGCTTACTAACACAGATTTAGACAGATTTGTGAACAATATTTGAGAGAAATAGGCCTTTTGTGTACATAGAAAAAAGTCGTAGATCTTTATGTTCAGCTCATGATAAATAGGGCCAAACAAAAAAGTTCAAAATGCTCAGTGTATTTGCCTATGTGAGAGGTAATGGAGTCTATCTCACAAATAATGGGGTGGCCTGGTGGATTTTGGAGATTTTTATGGACCTTAGGGAGGTAATACATCACAGGTACCTGTGGAGCCAGGGGGACCAAAAATGCTTTCTATTTTTTATTAACTATATCATCCCTAAAACTCCTTTCAATGATATTTACTAAAGCTTTTTTATATACATTAGTTGGGTTACATTGTAAGGGGGCATAAGTGTCCATATCAGATAGAAGAATCTATATATCAATCATTTCTGCATCGTATGCATCTTTAGTGAGTACAACTATGCCCCCCCTGTCCGCTGGTCTCACCACAACGTCAGTTCTCTCACGCATTTTCTGTAAACCTTTCTCAAAATGCAAATCCCTAAATCTATTTTTTATTGTTGGCTTATCTAAACTTTTACAAACCAGATCACGAAACATAGAAACACAAGGAGCCATGGCCTTGAGGGAATTAAACAAAGAGGCATTAAAAAGTTGAGTATGTTTCAGTCCCAGTGTACCCTGTATGGGGTTGGTAAGCATATATCTCTTAATATTGATTTTCCTAATAAACTTTTGGACATCAATAAATGTTCCAAATTTATTAAGTGATTTTGGGGAGCATGTTTTAGCCCTTTACTCAACACCAACTCCTCTTACTTAGAAAGACAGGTTCCACTGAGATTAAAGATGCCCGAGCAGGCTAAATTCTTCTTCTTTTTTGACCTCTGCCTCCTCCCCCCTTGGGTCCCGCTCTTTGTACGCTTGACCTTTTTCCTCCCCGCATAGGTGGAGGAATAAAGGGATCCATCATTAGTTCTGTTAAATCCTGGAGAATTACTATATCCCTGTGGTTGACTATGATAATAATCCACTTCTGGGGTGTGAAGTGGGTGTTGGGTCATAAAATTCTGTTCCCCATAGAGGCCTTATTCAGTGTCTGTTAGAGTGTAAAATCTATTAGCAGTATAAAACTGTTGCTAATCCTCTCTAGGGGGTTGTAAGGACGTCCTTCTCTACCAGCCCTCGATTGTTATAAGTGTTATATGGGCGACCCCTCATATTGCCACTTCTCAAACCCCTGGGGATGGAGTACTGGGTATTATTACTATATCCTCCTCTAGGTGTGCCATTGGGGTACGTGGATCCTCCAGGGAGCGTTTGGTAAGTATTGTTAGGATACCTTTTTTTAGGGGCATTTCCCTTCACAATTTGTTTGTTTACTTGGTTTCTAGATGGGAGTGTGGTAGCGGAGGGTTTAAACTCAACCTCCATCTTGTTTGTTTCCAAAATAGGCAATATCTCATTACCCTGCCATCTAAATACCAAGTTACTAGCATAATCCTGTACATCCCTATGAAATTTATTTTTATTTTATTCCTTTGTTCCTCCTTTACTAGAGTTTTCGTTACATTTTCAGATTTCTTCTTGAATTCATCCAGTTCCTTAAAGGGGGCAAGTTTGTCTTTAAGCTCATCATTCTCACAGTCTAGTCGGGTCAGCTTATTCCGTTTCCTTCCTATAAGGAACTGTAGGAATTTAAATTTTGCCTCAGTGAAATAGGTGAACCATTCATCTAGACCTGTATAAAGATAAATATCTGCGCTAACCCAAAAAAGGTTATATAAGGAACAGGGTGCTGCAGCTCGAAGTTAGCCTGAACACTCAGATAAAAACCTATGAAAGTGGTAAGAACAAGCGTGCATCCACTAATGAGCAAATAGCATAATCAAATTAATAATGTGAATACCAAAGGAGTAATAGGTGCATGTCAAAAATCTCATGAAACATAGGTGCAAACTGAAAAATAGTGATCGAAAAAATGTGCACATAAATTTATAAGATATAATAGTAAAATTTTTTAAAAACGAGTAAAAAATAACTGGCGATCAAAAAACTGATATATATACACATAGGATGATATAAATGAAAGTCCATATTAATTCAAAGAAAGCAGAAAAACATGATGTGAAACAATTTAAATCTTCCGATGCTCTGATGTCAAAGGATGGTAAAATCAATGCTGCTTACCAGATCCGTAGGATCTCATATTATAGAGATCAGACATGCCTGTGCAAAAGCCTGCCAGCAGGGATATAAGCCTCCTTAGATTCCTCTCAGGGGAAAAAACTCCTTCTGATACAGCGGGATATCCACTTAAGAAAAAAGCTTGGAGACAAAAATCATCTTCTTTTCTCAGATAGTCCTATGTTATCTCGTTAGCAGAGGATGAAAGAAAAGGACTTCATAGTGTAGTATTCCCATGAGATTTATTGAAAAAAATATAGCAACACTTACATCTAAGAACACGGTAGAGAGTAAAATATCAAAACAGCCGTGGCTCAGACCAGCTAGCTGATACATGGTGATACGTGGTGATGTCGAGGACTAGTGCTCCACCGACGCGTTTCCGCATACAAGGCATCGACTGGGAACAGAGGCTGGAACATATTTTGTCACCCACGTATATGGGGTGGGGATTTCTGCGCTAAAATATATCAATTACAAATGAGCAGGCGCTTAAGCAATCTGTGACACTAGATGCAAGAATTGTGATAAATATATTAAGCAGTGCTAAAAAAAATTAACTCAATATTTTGAAAACACAAAAATAAATCAATATAATGTAAATTGTGGCTGATTTGTTTCCTTTGGACTCTCTGGTTTCACATATATTTTTCCTTTTTAGCCCTTGTGAATGGGTTCTTATGAACACTTATTTACATATTTGGTGTGATTTTTCACCTAATAAGTTTGATGTCATTATATTGCTTTATTTTTGTGTTTTCACAATATCGAGTTTCAGTTTTTTAGCGCTGCTTCATATATATTATTCACCAAACATTAACTGGAGTTGTATCTTCCTGGTGCATGTGTTTTAAATTGCAATGATTCATTCATCTGCAGTGCATGTTTGGAGAATGTCACATGCACTGTTATACTGTTATACTGTATATATGCCCCAAACAAATGGCAAAACATGTTTAAAACTCACCAACACTGCTGCAGGGTGGTTAATGCAAAAGTATGGATGGGCCATAAACATGTTTTGCAAAAGAAGAGACATGTCTGATACTACCCATGACACACCACCATCCCTAAACAATACAACAAAGAGAATGTAGCCCATGGGACTTGAATGAGGTGAGAATGGGGGCCAAAGTGAAGTTAAACATAGTAACATGGTTATTAAATCCTGAGTAAATACATAAACTGCCACGGAATGCATCTGGCCTGGGAGCTGAAGGGGTAGAGCCATCAGCAAACCACGGGGGAACACTGCTCCCAGGCCAGATGGATTCCGTGGCCGCCTCCTAGGAGTTCACTTGGAACCTCGGCTTATGCCGATTTGTAAGTATTGTAATTGTAAGTGCTCTATCAGGGCCCATATTTGCAAAAAGATATTCTCTGTGACATATATTTTCATGTGATACTTAGTTTTTTTAGATATACTGCATACAAAGTCTTACAGAAGACCTGACAAAGCGTGCAGTGGAAACGCGTCAAGTTTTTGTTGATGCTTGTATAACTTTACAATTCTATATAACTACACATGTCCTGTTTTTAAGAAATCTGTCATCATGCTACCTCAATAGTTTGGCTTTCATGTTTATGTATTTACTAAATATAAAACTATTTTAATAAACCATGTTATTATGTTTAACTTTACATTGTTGTCCCCCATGCTCACCTCATTCAAAGTCCCATGGGCTACTTTCTCTTTGTAAACATGTTTTGCTTCCGCTGATGCAATGCATTGTTGTTCATTCTTAATGGGATCCCAATGCACCTGCGTTGTAGCGCCCTTTAATGCATGGTAACACACTATGGTGAACTGTGCTGCAAAATGGTGCATATCCAATTTTAAGTGCAGTCTGGTGATTACCAGTCCATTCAAATGTATGGGCTGCCTATAAACAGTGCACATTAATGTATGCAACATGCAATGCACTGGATTGCAACAATGTGAATGAGACATACTGTATAGAAAAAAATAGTGCCTCCTGTTCATCCTTCCATCGGTTGCCCTCCCAGAGTGGGTTCCAGCCCCTCTAGGAGCACATCTCACTCCATTAAGCAATCACAATATCAAAATTGGTGGGTGTACACCACATAGATCCACCACATCCGCTGATAAACTAGCAAAGGCTTCAGGATTGTTCCTTTCATCCTGAGCACAGCCCCTTGATGTGTTTCTCCCTGATTGGGCTTAGTCATAGTGGATACGACAAAGCTGAATCAGGATGAAACATAGCAGAGGGCTGTGGTAAAAATGTGGGAATTGTAGCTGAAGCCTCTGCTAGCTTGTCAGCACATTGGTTGATCTAGACTAGTATTTCACTTTATACTCCCAACAACCACAGGAACACAAACTGGGGGTTATTAGAACAAACACTGTGTCTAAAGACAAAGAACACAGTCATCTCAGAAGTACTTTGAAGAATTGTGGCTACCCAGACAGTTTAGTGCCAGGAAGAGGACTGCAGTGAAGAATGATTCCTTACAGGTAAGTGATGGGACAAAAGCTGTCGGGAGTAGCTCTGAGCTCATATGTTTTCCTGTAAAATTGCACACATTCATTTCTTTGTGGCAAGTAGTGATGGGCCGAACACCCTCCTGTTCGGTTCACAGCAGAACTCTCAACAAGGGAAAAGTTCTAACCCGAACGGCAAATGTGGGTATAGAATGGGGTTTATTGGATTGTACGATATTTTTTATATTTATTTATTATTTCTTTTTTTTATGGTTGAACTGGATGGACTTGTGTCTTTTTTCGGCCTAGCTAACCATGTAACTATGTAACTATGTAACTATGTGATTGGCAATAAAAGGGGTATGGGGGTTCAGGTACTGCCCTGGGGGACATGTATCAATGCAAATTTTTTTTCAATTATCATTTTTTCAGGAGCAGTGATTTTAATGATGCTTAAAGTGCAACAATAAAAACGAAAAATTCCTTTAAATATAGTACCTGGGGTTCCCCTTAGTCTGCCTGTAAAGTGGCACATCTGTAGCATGCATAGAACATGCTGCACCAAAAAGAAAATAAAAATAGTCATATCACATTTAAAATGACTCTCGTTGCAATTGCTGGCACCCAGCTATTGAAAAAAAAACAAAAAAAATGGGCAAATACCAAAATGTGAAAAAAAAAAAACAGCGTGGGCCCCCCCCCCCCAAAAAAAATATATACCAGACCATTATATGGGCATGCAGCCTGGCAGATCAGGAAAAGGGGGGGATACGCGAGTGCCCCCCCTCCTGAACCATACCAGGCCACATGCCCTCAACATGGGGGGGTGTCTCCATGTTGATGGGGACAAGGGCCTCATCAACCGTGGACGGTGGTTGTGGGGGTCTGCGGACAGGGGCCTATCAGAATCTGGAAGCCCCCTTTAACAAGGGGGCCCCCAGATCCTGCCAGCCCTATGTGAATGAGTATGGGGTACCCCTACCCATTCACCAAAGAAGTGTCAAAATGTAATAAAAAAACAGACAGTTTTTGACCATTCCTTTATTAAAAAAAATGCAAATCCATCGTCAATTTCGCTGTCCACCGCACCCGAAACCCCCTAAAAAACGCTCCTGTTGTCCAGTGATATCCGAAGAGGGCAGTGCCACCAGGTGACATAGCCAAGTGGCCCATCCCCTTACCTATATAAGAACTGTCAAATGTCTTAGCCTGCATTAGGCAGCCAGCCTTAATGGATGGCGGGAGTGGGGTTTATTTTTCGGATGTGGCGGACAGTGGCAGTGGCCTGATTGAAGAAGGTTTTACATCAGGGACACTGTTTTTTTTTATTTTTTAACCGCTTGCCAACCACCTCACACAGATATACTGCGTCAGAAGGGCTCGTACAGGCAAACTAATGTACCTGTACATTGCCCTTTAAGATGCGGCCTGCGGGCACGTGTGTGCCGGTGGCAAGCTCCGCGACCGTCTCACGGAGAGGAAGAATGGGGATCTGCTAATGTAAACAAGCATCTCCCCTTTCTGCCTTGTGACAGTGTCACTGATCTCTGCTCCCTGTGATCGGGAGCAGAGATCAGTGACGTGCCACACGTAGCCACGCCCCCCCACAGTTAGAATCACTCCCCAGGACATACTTAACCCCTACACTGCCCCCTAGTGGTTAACCCCTTCACTGCCAGTGTCATTTACACAGGAATCAGTGCATTTGTATAGCACTGATTGCTGTATAAATGACAATGGTCCCAAAAATGTGTCAAAAATGTCCGATGTGTCCACCATAATGTCGCAGTCATGAAATAAATCGCTGATCAACGACATTACTAGTAAAACAAAAAATTATTAATAAAAATGCCATAAAACTATCCCCTATTTTGGAAATGCTATAACTTTTGCGCAAAGCAATCAATAAACGCTTATTGACGAAACATGTCAGGGGCGTGGCTAAGCGGCAACCATCAGTAAAGTTACTATAGCGCAGGGAGCCAAGGAAGGAGCGGGACGGTTTTGAATTGGAGGTCCGGCTAAAAAGACGTGGGTGAGACACACACAGGCTGAGCCTGACACACCTTGGGTCCGCCGTGACCACACAACAGACAGTTATTATTTCAAGTTGGATTTGCAGTGCAGTGCGGTGCTGTGTGTCACTACTTTTGCTGGTTTAAATGTGATAAATGTGAGTGGATCTTTTGAAGTGCTTTCTTGTGATTTGCAATTAAAGTTTTTAAACTGATTCACACTATGGAAAGCATCCTCTTTTATTTCACATGTGGAGTTTAACCGGCCAACCAGTTAACCTGTTATACTACTGATCTGCGGAAATTCAATTGACCCCCCTTGGAGGGACCCTTATGCGCAGTGGCCCTTCACGAAAGTGTGGGCATATCTTTGTGGTGAGTGCGTTTCTTTTGGGAGAGGAGACACGTGTCACTGTGGTGTGGTGGAAGAGTACAGAAGATTTTGATTGATTTGCTTCGCTTCAATATTCATTTATGGAACTTTTTGCACTAACATTCACCAGCGGTCTTATTTGAACTTTAATTTCCGCTTGCTTTTGATTGGCATATCTTTGCCAATTACTCTAAATATATTTAATTTGTTTTTGTGTTTATATGTATCACTAGAAACTTAGAGGTGTGTTGAGGTATTATACACATATAGTTTAGTGTATTATATTCATATATTTTTGCACTGTAATATTGTTTGCACAGATATTTGATATCACTGTAGCGCCACTATTTGCTGTAAGTCTTTTTTAATTCAAGATTTTTCACGTAAATTCACCTATATAATTTATTCTTCAAAGTGGCAGCTTGAGTTAGGAGTTTATTTGCACTTGAGCGCAGTAGGAGGTATCTAAATAGGGGCGGTTTATTTGGATTCCTGTGGTATTTGTTATAGACTCTAACTTTTGCCAGTAGGTGGATTAGTTAGGGACTTTAGATGCAGGAATCTGTTGGTTAGTAAGGTAAAAATGTGGGTGACATATTTCTCCAAAGTCAATGCAAAACATGGACCATATGGTTTAGCTATTGGTCCATTACAGGGGTAGAATTATGTCCTCCTAAGATCTGCAAAAACAGAAAAAAGTGTGGTTGATTTTGTATGTCAAGAAAGAGTGAGAATTACAAGCAGTGGAATCTGTCACCTATAACAGTCAATAAAATGGGGATTTGCTGAGCCATACATTCCTTTCTTATAGCTGTTGTACTGGTTACGTAAGGCAGAAAATAATGACACAGCCACAGTACATTCACAACCCATCTGTCTTGGATTTCAAAATCACCACCTTTATCCACCCACAAGTTCATGCTGACTTCTCATGAAAAACCCATTCTTTACTCATGGGAGAATACGTGAAGCAACTATGCCATGATTAATTTCAACAGTAACTGATTTTACAATATTCCCAGGAGGCTTACTAAAATGAGTGTACAAGAGATAAGAGCTGCTATAAGAGTTCAATTATTTTAATTGGATTTTTTTTACTTTTTACTCTGCTCTAAAGTAGATAGTTTTACAGCATGGTTAACAAGTCAAGTGTTTTGTATCTTTCTGTCTTTACTTTTATGTGTTAACCACTTAAGCCCCGGACCAATTTGCAGCCAAAAGGACCAGGCCTCTTTTTGCGATTCGGCACTGCGTCGCTTTAACTGACAATTGCGCGATCGTGTGACGTGGCTCCCAAACAAAATTGGCGTCCTTTTTTTTTCCACAAATAGAGCTTTCTTTTGGTGGTATTTGATCACCTCTGCGGTTTTTATTTTTTTGCGCTATAAACAAAAATACAATTTTGAAAAAAAAATAATATTTTTAACTTTTTGCTATAATAAATATCCCCAAAAAAATATATAAAAAAAACATTTTTTTTCCTCAGTTTAAGCCGACACATATTCTACATATTTTTGGTAAAAAAATATTGCCATTTAGCGATTATTGATTGGTTTGCGCAAAAGTTATAGTGTTTACAAAATAGGGGATAGTTTTATAGCATTTTTATTAATATTTTTTTTTTACTAATAATGGCGGTGATCAGCAATTTTTATTGTGACTGCAACATTATGGCGGACACATCGGACATTTTTGACACATTTTTGGGGCCATTGTAATTTATACAGCAATCAGTGCTATTTAAATGCACTGATTCCTGTGTAAATGACACTAGCAGTGAAGGGACGTCACAGACACAAGAGATACCGGAAGTGAGGTACGAGCTCGGCGCTCGTTTTTAGAGGCACAGCTACATTTACTAAATGTGAGTTTTTAATGTTTACTTTGTGAAATAAACTTTCATCTTTAAAACTACTACACTATCGAGCGCTTTCTCTCCACCTTACCCTACCCTGTGAGGCACACTCATGAGCAACCAGGCAGCAGAGGGACCTTTCCTCAGAGAGAACACCCACTAGGACCAGGACCCTTTAGGACCAGGACCCAATAAGAGAACGCCACCAGGGAGAAGTAGAGGCCCGCTGGAGCCCATACATCGTTAAAACGCTGTTACCTTACAGCGGTAAGGTAGGGGGACACCCATACTATAACCAGGAGGAAAACCACTAGATCACCGAATGCACCATCACCTTGGAGAATAAAAATACTGATGCACCAGCAATAACACCCTTGATCCACTTATAAATGTGTCTCTGTGACACTGAAGTCACTATATATCGCACTATAGGTCAAGCTGAGTTAGGACTGATCTCACGGACCTACACCTCTGTTCTTATATATTTGTCACCACTTTCCACTTTCTTTTACACTAACGCTTTTACTGTGCGTTTTTATGCAATTTTATATGATCCCATGCGATTTTACATATTTTATGTGACTATATGCACTTTTTTGGAATTCTATGCGATTTCTGGTATTTATGCGATTATATGCGACTATATGCGACTATATGCAATTATATATGATTTTATGTGATTTCATGCGATTCTATGCGACTCTATTTGATTTTAGCCGTATTCATATGCTGAATCACTCTATTTAAAGCAGCACATTGGTCACTTTATGGAATTTATACGAATCTATCTGCACTGATTTTTATACTACCCTGTTTCCCCGAAAATAAGACCTAGCGTGATTGTCGGTGATGGCTGCAATATAAGCCCTACCCCCCAAATAAGCCCTAGTTAAAGTCCTTGTAGCTCTTATTTTCAGGGTAGGGCTTATTTTCAGGGAAACAGGGTAGGGCTTATTTGGGGGGTAGGGCTTATATTGCAGCCATCACCGACAATCACGCTAGGTCTTATTTTCGGGGAAACAGGGTATGAATGTTTAGGAATTCTATCTGTAGCAGCACACGAGTCACTTTATACTTTACCACTAACAAGCTATTCTATATGTGATTTTACTCGAGGTATTGGTTGAATAGCTCTTTGCACTTTATGCACTATTATTCACCTCTACACTGATAATCGGACGTTGTCTCTTGAAGCACTTTATATTTATTCTATTGTTTGGCACTGATACATTATACCTCCAATATACAGCGCAGCACTACCCCCTTATCTATCTTTTATCTGGACCGGAAAAAATCCTTTTCAGTGTTTGCCGCAGTATCCATTACATTACGATTTAGAAAGGCAGCGCAGAGATAACTACTTTACTACTAGCAGTGAAGGGGTTAACCACTAGGGGGCGGGGAGGAGTTAAGTGTGACGTGTGTGTGTGTTTTTTTTTACTGTAGGGGGGCGTGGCTTGGCATTCAACATCACTGATCGTCTTTTCCGATGACAGGGAACAGACGATCAGTGACAGTCTCACTAGGAAGCATGGGGAGAGGTTTGTTTACACATACCTCTCCCACGGTCACGGAGCTCAGGACCGGGTCGCGAGTGAGCTACCAGCGGCGCGCCACGGCTGGGCACTTAAAGAGCAACGTACATGTACGTTGATGTGCCCAGCTGTGCCATTCTGCAGATGTAAATGTACAGGAGGCGGTCCTTAAGCGGTTAAACTACGTAAATATTTCGTATTTTTTAATACAGAAAATATAGGTGCCTGAAATAGGGTAACTGAAGAGTTATAAGTGAATTTAGCAGGCAAAAATCAGATGCTGCTTTATCAATTATAAGCAAGTTTTATTTTGCCTTCAAGTATAGGTGGGGTAGTTACTTGGAGTTACAAATACTTTAAAGCCCAACTCCAGGCAAAAATGAAATGAAAAAAGTGCTTTGTGACCTCCTGAGTCAAGCTAGTTTGCTGCCCTGGAGACCAGACATTTTTCTGTGCGCATTATATTCTTGGGCACTGGTCCCCTCACCGCCCCCAGGAGTTATCCTGCCTCTGGAGCCTATGATATAGGCTGCTGCAAGTGTCACATCCACCATTAGGAGATATGCACATCAGACAGGCAGAGGGGTTGATACCCAAAAAAAGGACCCCAGGATGTAAATACAACATTGTAGAAGAAGTGAGGAGGATTTTCATGTGACAGTGGCTTCAAGTCAGTAAAATTGACACTTTGATTTTTTTTCCATACCAGTGGTTAGCTTGAGGGTGATGGGAGGGGGGTTGATAATATCTTACTATTAAGATATTAGTAACAAGCTTAATAACAAACTTGAATGGACTAAAATCAATACACATATATTTGGGAAGACAAAAAGGGTTGACAGCGCTCAGGAACTAAGCTGGAATTGATAGTTAATGGCTGCAATGAACCACATATATACTCAAAAAGGTTGCTGGCGATTTATTCCAAAGATTAAAACAAATTTGAATGACAACGTTACCACAAGGCTGTAAGGCTGGCTCAGGCACTGACGGAACACAAGGCCAGATCGGGATAACCAACTAAGGGACACCGCCCATGGAAAGCCACAAGGACATATGTATTATTTTTGACAACCCTCTTTTTCCTTGTGTTGTTTGTATATTTACTATTGTTTTCTCTATCTGTTTAGTGAAAAATATTAATAAGCTCCCGAAGAAGCATTATTTGCAAAACATATCGAGCTTGTATCTTTAAAAATGTTTTTTTGCTCCCACTCTTCCAAGGGAACTTCCCAGTGGTCATACATGCACTGACCCAGGCCCTTCGGATAGAGTTGGATGTGCTGTTTACCACTTTTTTAAGTCTGTATATTATTTATAAATACATTTTGTTAAATTCTTACTAATAAACATTTTTTTTTAATATATTGGTGCCTAAAAAGTCCATGATTTCCTCTGATTAAATTGCAACACTGGTGGGTAGGCTGCTGTGTTCAGCGGTGGCTAAACAACAGCTTTGGATGCAGCAGCTTTGGGTGCATACAAACTGACTGATTTTTTGTGAGAGCTTTGTGAGACCAGGATTGCCATCGACATTATCAGTGTCGGTACATTTTAATAAATTCCCTGCTCAGATTTTCACTAAAACCTGAAAATGGACAAAACTGTTCAAAAACATACATAATCTTGTTTATTTTAGTTTTAAAATGTATTAGTGTCTTTTTTTACAAGTGTCCTTTCACTTTAATAGCTGGAGCTAGGGTTGTGTCTTCAAAAGGGTTTATATATAATAAAATAAATTGGTGAAATACTACACTATGTGGATCTCCCCCTGTATTTTTATCCCCTCTATGGAGTCTATATTGAATAAAGAGTTCAGGGAGCTTTTGTATTCCAGATTGTGGTGTATGTGGCTGCTAATGCGTTTAGTGATCTCTTTGTGGCTTCAGAGCTGCTGGTAAGGAGCTCATTTAATCATTTGTGGTGATTCCTCTCAGGAGCAGTTTTCATGGTGGAGCACTTTATCATAATCATCGCAAGAGAGAAGAAATGCTGATGTTTTGGAACTGAGCACTTTTTGCATTTTAACATATTTGCGCTATAATTTTTACACAATTTTGCTAAATTTTTGCACATTATATGTGGACTTGATTTATATGGATTTGTTAAAGGCACTTTACTGTATTTCTTATAAGATGTATTAATTTTTATAAGGACAGCACACTTTGGAATATTGTTTTATTGCGGTTTTCACATAGATGACTGACTCTCCAGCTTTTAAATTAAAATGTTCAGCTTGTCACATATTTTACATAAATGTCAGGAGGGAGGAGACGGGTGTGATGGGGAAGTGGTGTGTATTTTCTCTCCAGGCATTGCTCAGAGACATATCTTGGAATTCCCTGCACCGGCCATTAAAGCTCTGTCACCCAGGAACGGGGTAACAAATCAGAAGGGAGCACAGTGGTCACAGTGGTCACTCAAACATTGAGACAATCAGGACAGAGGACACGGCATGGGTAAACTCCAGGGAGTCAATGTGGAGCCCATTTTAATCAGGAGGACACCATTGAAGACCTGCCAGTGCCGGGTGAGATTCTTTGAGAGCTGGAGGCACACACAGGAGACAGAAAGAGGAAACACAAAGTGAATGTAGCCAATCAGTAGAGAGCTAGGAGAGTTACAGGAAGGGACAGCTGATTGCTGTAGTGCCATGCACATCTCCTTCTTCATCATCCTCATCATCTATGTACTCGACTGTCATAGAGGTTTAAAGCAGAGTGTCACTGGGAGTGTCAGTGTTGTGAGATGGGTGTCTACCTGTATCTGTCTTGTGTCCTCCTAATGATGATGAACCTTCAGCTCTGATACCCCCAGTGGGTTTTGAGAGTCTGTTTGTTTCAGCCATCACAGGAAAAACTAATAAGTATTCTGGCCTTGTTCATGGAATATTCCATTCATGATTTCGACACATTATAGGAATTAAACACTCAATATGACTGTGACTAATATTTTCAATGTTTCAGTATTTTATAAATGAATGATATAAGAACAGAATGACTCTCTGTAATGGTATGTTATTATTAGAACTATTTAATGAGCATTTTTTGCTAAGTGAACTTTAGCCTGGTCAACCAAAATGAATGACAATCAAAATAGAATTGAATGCATAATTGTTTTGAGAACGTTTTATAGCCTTAATATCGGAAGTATCTATGCACTGGGCAGGTCCCTTTTCATATAGTACTGAATGCAACCATTATTGGAAGGGGCGGATGCTGTGTAGATGCAGAAATCTTCAGGAACTGACTATTGAATAACATCAATAAGCTCTCCAGCATGTCATTGTTGGATTTATGTTAGATGTGTTTCCTGATGAACAAATCTGTGTTGACAAGAGTTGGATAATGAACTAAGCACCTAATTCAAGAAGAATCTTGAACTGTGACTGCTGTAAGTGCATTCATACTAGCCAGACCCCTTCTGTACTTTTTGAGATTATTTCTCTATTGGTGAATGGGCAGCTGCCATTTAGATGGGCAAATGATATACACAGCCCTCAAAACTTCCACTCACCTGCCCGCATTTGACGAGTGGAAATAATCTGAGGGAAAACATGGAGTAGCGGTGGACTGGCCGCTCTGATGTCCTATACAAAGGCTGCACCCCTTCCCTTAGGCTGTGCGTGCACTCCGTCATGTCCCATCCCCAGCTCCACCAATGACAGACATGAGTAGCACAGTTCCTCAGCTCGCTCCATGTGGGAAAGACAGTTTCAGCTGCAGAAGTCGGCCATCAAGCAGCCTCTGGTGATGATGGAGGTTGGGGCCGGCATGCTGCTCATTAACGTCATCAGCATGTGTATGTCCAGGGACAGCACGGGGCTGGACACTTGCGCAGCGCAGTGGAGAGGGACACAGGCACGAACACGAGATAAGAACCGGAGAGAGATCGGCCAGAGAGGGGGCCGCTCTGGACTAGGAGGAGACCAACATCCTGGAGAACTGGGCCAACGGGCCTGCCGCGGAGGTGATGCCAGGAAAGCATAGTGAGGATGACTGCAGGAGTCATAGGGGACAACAGAGCAATGTGCCTGTCTGAAAAGCCTCCGGTGGAAGCTGCTGCTGCTGATCCCTGCTACTTCTAGAGAAATTATTTTTCTTGGGTTCACTTAGTTATACTACTGTAAGAATGACAGCTGTCATCTGAAGCTTCTCACATGGGCACCTTGCTGTGACAGGTTCTCTTTTTATCTCCTGGAATGTCATGAAAAGGACAGCAGTAGGGAAGTGTTAGGTGTAACTTGTCACACTGTCCCCAGCGACAGATTACTAAAGAGGACAGAGAAACCCCCAGCTGTTTCCATGGCATCACCCTGGAACTGCTGTCAGGTCACATTTGCCAGCTGGGCAAGGCCAATGTCGCCCTCTATAGCGATCCTAAAGCTGTTAACTTGTCCCCAGCAAAAGATCGCTAAAAAGGCTAGAGAAACCCATGCCTATTTTCCATGATGTGACAGCACACACCAGGCCCCAGTGCAAAAAACCCCAGCTGGGGCCCTTCCCACGATCCCTGTGGGAAAATCACATTTTATCCCTATTTTTATTTATCACAGTCAGATCAATGAATTATGATTGCTGGTATTGGTTAGGTTTATTTTTTTCCTTATTAAGTGTAATTATTACACTGAATAAGGTACAAAAAAATAGAAATAACCAATACCAGCAATCGGCAATCATATTTCATTGATCTGACTGTGATAAATAAAATAAGGATAAAATATGATTGGATACTATTGGCACTGTACACATCATTAATGCCTTATTAAGTAAATTATTTAATGCCATACTAAATAGCATTAAAAATATTTACTTAGGGGGCGTGGCCTGATGGCGGAGCGAGCGGACGCTTAGAAGCACAGCTCCGGCTCTCAACTGACATCCTGCAGTCATTTTTCGCCTAAAATCCTTGCAAAAGGGCTCAAAACGTTCCCCACTGTGGTGCGCACACAGCAGGCTGGCTACTATGGTCAAATATGGGCCGCCCTGGCCCCCGTCCGCAGCGGACCGACTGGCGGGATTCTGGAGGGAAGATGGCGCCGGTCCACATGCAGGACAGGCAGACATGCAGCCAGTGTCCCACTCTGCAAAACGGAGCACAGCTAAGGGGTTGAGTGCCTCTATTCCCACTATATTCTGCACACAATCAGACCCCAGGCTAGCACAGGACTCTCAGTTGCAGCATGACACCCAGCTATCACCGTCATCTATGCAGCCTGATGAGAGCAGCCAGGATGAGGTCTCTCCCCCTGCTGAACCTACACTGGCCACCATCATGCTGGCTATACAGGACTGCAAGGCCTCCCTTACTAATCAGATAGCATCTATGCGCATGGACTTCTCCCTCCTAAAACAGGATGTCCAAAACCTGCGTGATAGAACTGGGGAGTACCCTGGAAGACACTGTACACCCAATATCAGTTAACATGCGGGAAACTACAGGGGAAATGGCTGCCCTTCGCGCCAAAATCGGCGACCTCGAGAATCGTTCACGAAGGAACAACCTCCGCTTTGTCGGGTTTCCTGAACGAGCAGAAGGCCCCCGCCCTGAAAAATGTATTTACTCCTGGTTGAGAGATATTTTTGGCACTGATGCACCCTCGTTCTCCTACGTGATCGAAAGAGCACACCGCACTCCTCCCCGCCCTCCTCCAGAGGGAGCACCTCCACGCTCCATTATTGCACGTATTCTCAATTTTCAAGACAAGGTAGCCATCCTGAGACTGGCAAGAGAGAAAGACACGCTCAAATATAACGGCAATACCATATCGATCTACCCTGATTTTTCATCTGAAGTTCAGCGACAACGTGTCTCCTTCTCAGCAGTAAAGAACCGTCTGCGGGCCAAGGGACTGTCATATGCCATGCTCTTCCCTGCCAAGCTGCCCATCATTCATGATGGGAAAGCTAACTTCTACACTAATCCTAAGGAAGCCATGGCATGGGTGAATGATCACTACGGGCCCGCATCTAGACGCAGAGGTAACTAACAGCTACACATGTTTCCTGACATAGACTCTCTGCCTGTTTACCTAATATGGAACTGAAACCCCTTATTTGCCCTGGACCATGACTGCAACATGAATGCTGACCAATTCTGCCACACTGCCCAAAGACACCGAGATCACCCTGACGCCTTTTCTACACATCAGCAGACGGTGTTTACCTATGCACTGAATTTTCCCCTGCTGTTGGAACTACCAAGCTCGGCTGCAAAGAAAAACAGCAGGCTCATGTATCCCTACACGAAAATGGCAGCAACATTTCCTGCATCAGGACATAACATTCTATCGTGTTTTTTTTTACCCTCAGTTGAGGGCCACACCGGTCTCCATGTTTACTCACACCAGTTAGTGGCGAGGCCACAGGATAAGTTGAATCCCCACTGACATTAGAGGGGGTTTAACGTTTGGGTTCAGGGATCCAAGGCTCACTAAGTTGGGGATGGCCGAGCAGGGAGGGGGGCAAAAAGGGTTCAGCAGATTTTTTTTTCTTTGTTCCGTTTTTTTTTGGGGACTTGTTTTTCTTTTTTCCCCACTTTTTGTATTTCCCAAAGAAACCAACCATAGTAATGTATGGGTTTCCTCTGTTTTCCTCATTAACCACTCATACTTATGCAGTAACAGATATGTGCGGTACATCATAGATTTACGGGTGCCTCTGGGTTTCGTACTCATTTTGTATTTTTTTACACAACCCTTTTTTTTTCTTTTTTTCCTTTCTTGCATTGACTCAGGTTGATGCCCAAGGCCGCCTATGGGCCTCTTTTGGTCTTTCTATTGCTAATACATGTTTGTGTGAAAAAAATTACCTGCCGTATGCAATAGATATACTTGAATATATTCAGCTTGGCACGGTCTATCAGGTCTTACTTAACGCTACGTATATATGTTTATCTGGTTATGATGTAATGCACAATTTAATATGTGAAGCACCTTAAGATAGTGTCTTGGAACACTAGAGGTTTGAATGCACCCCAAAAACGATCTCTGGTCTTCTCAGTTCTTAAAAACTGTCGCCCCCACATTATATGCCTCATCTTACTGGTACCAAAGTGAGAGCCCTTAAGCGCCCATGGCTGGCCCAATCATATCACGCCACTCACACAAATTACTCCAGGGGAGTCTCAATATTATTGGCCAAATCTCTCCAAAGTTAAGACGGATCCAGAAGGGAGGTATATTATTCTTACAATACAAATTTCCTCTGTAACACTCACCCTAGTGAATGTTTATATTCCTCCCCCCTTCTCAGCAGAAGTTTTATCTAAATTATCACTTCATTTACTGACCAGACCCCCTGGACCTCTGCTTTATGTGGGAGACTTTAATGCAGTGTTGGACCCAGCCATGGATCACTTGGGAGGTGGGGGCAGACCTTTTCCCTCTTTTTTGGACTGGATGCAGGTATATGGCCTCACAGAGATATGGCGTTGGAAGCATCTGAGCAGTAACCAATATTCCTGCCACTCGGATTCCTTCCACACCATGTCTCGGATAGATCTGGCATTTGCCCCAGCGGACACACTTCCCATTGTGTCTACAGTTTCCTACATGCCCAGAGGTGTCTCTGATCACACTCCTCCGTTTGTGGACCTTGACATCCTTCCAGGTACGGGGCCCCTTATCTGGCGCCTGAACTCCTACTGGTTGGAGGACGAGGTGGTACAGGGAGAATGTAGAAAGGGCATTGTAGATTACTGGAGGAGCAACCTGGGAACAGCGGACACATCAGTAGAATGGGAAGCTTTTAAAACTACACTAAGAGGCACGTTTATGTCAATTTTACGTAAAAATAACAAGCAACGCACACTAGAACTAGAAACAGCTATGACACAGGCAGAATCAGTATATGCCTCCACCCCAACCCCTGACACAAGGGAAACATGGCTTCAAACACGCAGGGAGTATGAACTCCACCTACTAGACCTTACACAAAAACAAATGTTACATGCTACTCAGAAATCATTCGAACATGGCAACAAGGCTGGACGCCTTCTAGCATATCTCATCAGACCTGACAGACCCCCCATATCCATTCCTCGCATTCTTACTACCCAAGGACAAATAAGTGACACCCCCAGGGATATAATGGAAACTTTTCTTAGCTTTTATCAAGACTTGTACACTTCTAGAGCCACGTACACGGAAACCCAACTAAACGATTACTTAACAGACATATGCCTTCCTTCTCTCTAGGCTGAGCAGAGAAATGAGCTAGAAACACCTATTTCGACTGAAGAGATTGCAGCAGCTATCTCTCAAATGCCAACACATAAAACCCCTGGCCTAGACGGATACCCAACCGAATGGTACACTCAGTTTAAAGACCTACTAGGCCCATATCTATTACGCACATATAATAAAGCACTAGATACTGGAATTCTCCCACCCACTATGCGTGAAGCCCTGATAGTACTAATACTAAAACCCTGTAAGGACCCGCTCAAATGCGACTCATACAGACCAATATCCCTCATAAATGTAGATGTTAAGATTCTGGCCAAAATATTAGCTAACCGATTGAATACTGTAGTAACGACCTTGGTCAACAGTGACCAGGGTGGTTTCATACCCGGAAGATCCACTAGGATGAACATTCGTAGACTATTCCACAATTTACAATACCCACACGAATGCCACCCCACGAGGGCCATTGTGTTCTTATATACGTGTAAAGCATTCGACAGTGTCGAATGGCCATACCTCTTTCGAGTACTGCAGCTGTATGGCTTTGGCCCCCATGTGGTGGCATGGATTAAACTTCTTTATACGTCCCCGAAGGCCCGTATTCGGGTCAACTCCTCAGTTACAGAGTCCTTCCCAATCACCAGGGGCACCAGGCAAGGTTGCCCACTGTCCCCACTGCTTTTCGCCCTGACCATGGAGCAATTAGCAATACGCATACGCTCCTCTCCAACCATTAAGGGTCTCCCTATCACCTCCATAGAGGAAAGAATCTCACTCTACGCAGACGACACTTTGGTGTACCTCGCAGACACCAATAAAACCCACAAATCACTACTGGTCGAGATTGATAAATTTGGGGACTACTCGGTATTACGGGTGAATTGGGATAAATCCAGCCTTTTTCCCTTAGATACAGCTGCAACTTCCCAGATTCATCCGGACTCTAAATTACAAGTGGTGACTTCATTCAGGTACCTAGGAGTGATAGTGCAAACGCCCCTGTCCACATATATCGCCAATAACTTAGAACCACTACTAATTCGACTACAGGAACAATCTAAACAATGGATGGACCTACCTCTCGACCTCATGGGGAGGGCAAATACAATTAAATTGATTTACCTACCAAAACTACTATACATTATGGCTAATTCCCCTTGCAAAGTACCCAAATCTGTTTTTAAACGTATAGACTCAATCTGTACAACGTTCCTGTGGAAGGGCGGTTCCCCTAAGGTGGCACTTGAAACGTTAAGGCTGCCGACACACTTGGCAGGTTTGGCGTTTCCATTTTTTTTTCTGTACTATTTAGCATCCCAGCTAGTGCACATTCACGATTAGCTGCATCCAGTCTCAGCTAATGCCTGCACTACCACAAAGGGAGCCATTGCATCTTCAATGGAAACACTCCACAATATAGTTTACAGGGGCAAGGTCCCTTCCAGACCGGGCACTTCTGTCCTGTCCACCTCCCTCTCAGTTTTCCAACATGTTACAAAAAGGATTACCCGCAAAACATGGTCAACGTCCCCAAACAATCCCCTATGGTTTAACCCCACGCTACAGGAATTATACTCCTTGCCTGACCCTAACCGCTGGTACTCCAAGGGGGTGAAGTATCTGTGTCATTTATACAACGCACAAGGCTTTAAATCCTTTAATCAACTGAGACTTGACTTTGACCTTCCCCGTTCCTATCTGTTTTATTACTACCAGCTTAGACACGCTATTCGCACACAGTTTGGTTCCCTGGACGATCCCACTGACCTATCTCCATTAGAACAACTGCTGAGACAACCAGACTCTACTAAACTAGTCTCTGCCTACTACACTGCCCTAATGACAGACTTCAACCCCAGATTCTGCAAGGCACAAGACAAATGGATATCCATGGACATCTCAATGACAGAAGATGACTGGACAGAGTTTAGTGACACATATAAGACCTCGGTCATAGCATCAAGGGACCGTATCATACAAATTAAGATTTTCCATCAGTCCCATCTTACCCCTACCAGGTTGCGTAAGATGGGACTGATGCCTACAGCCAGCTGTTTCCGAGGCTGCGGCCAAGAAGTTGATTTTCTTCACTGTTTCTGGACATGCCCAATGGTAAATGACTTCTGGAGAGAAGTGGGTTCTTTTATTTCCTCGGCCTTGGGCCTTCCTAATATTGTACATCCCAAGAATGGCCTCATGGGAATTTTTGGTGATCTACAACTATCTTCACATGCTAAAAGGTTATTGCGTATCCTTTATTTCTACGCCAGAAAAACTATACTATTAACATGGAAGGGTACACAAGCCTCAATGAAAAACCTTTGGTTAAAACTAATTAATGACGCTATACCACTGTACAAACTTACCTTTGAGCTTCGGAAGCATAAAAAAACATTTCACAAAATCTGGGACAGATGGCTGAGCAGCCCTCCGACCCTTTCCCAACAATGAATTCATCCTATAATTTCCCATAGACCGTGCCAGGCCTAAGCATAATATACTACTTTTAGAATGCCTGTAATATTGCACATTCATGAAAAACCTGAAAAAAGCACTAAGATAAGGTTTATTATTACTTGACTGATTGTATCACCAACTGCCTTACTATATGAGCCTAATATAGACTGAAATGAGCTATTGTATGACGGAGAGTGTCTTGTAACACTGTGTTTTTTGTTTTTGTTTTTTGTTTGTATGTTGGTTTGAAAAAAAAACCCAATAAAAATATCTTTTAAAAAAAAAATATATATATATATATTTACTTAACAAGGCAGTAATGATGTGCACAATATAGTAACCCATAGCAACCAATCATAATTTATCTTTACATGGCTTACCACAGTAAGAAAATGTATTTTCCTTTTATGTTTATATTGTTTTATGTTAATATTGTTGAAATTGTTGTTAATATTTATTTTTGTAACTTAATTCTGCATAAAACATTTAACAGTATAATTTCATGGGATAATTTATGAGGACGTGCTTAGGGGCAGAATTAGGGATGGGGCAGGGCAGGGGTTGGGTGGGGCAACTGGTGGCAAGTGACTCTTAAGGCCTGACTAGAGCCCTAATACACATATTTGACTGCCATGTATGTAGAAATAAAGCTCTCTCTTTATGACTGAGAAATCACTTTTGAATGTTTATTTGATGGATATATACAGTACTTTGTGTTAATTCCAGCTTATAAGGGCTAATGGCTTTGAATATAAAAAAAAAATAAACCTTGAGTAATTTTAAGGTTTCAAGCAGACAATGTAAAACTACTGCCAATGGAATACCGGAACAAAACCAAAGCTGAATTCACTTTACATACATTAAAGAGGAACTAAATCCATCAAGGATTTTTTCCCAAAACAGTTACATTGAAGGCATGTCATCAATGATAACTGTAACAATTGCTTGTGGTCTCAACTGAACTGTCAAGTGTCATAGCTGAACAAAGGCTAAGATGGCAGCTTCTTTGGCTGTGAAGGAGAGGAGGGTTTAGTACCACTATAAGATGTTGGTGAAATTAAATGCTTTCATATGTGGTGAATATTTAGGGATACATAACTACTTTATATATTCATAGATTTTCAGATTTGTGGTAAACATGTTGATGTTTTGGCTGATTGGGGGTTGATTTTTTTAACAGATGTACTTTGTATGTAAATGTATGCAACGATATACAAGAAGGATATCAGTGGAGATATCTTTAATACACTAAGCTCAGTCTAGTTTACAACATATAATATAGTATAGGTTGTGCTAGACACAATACATGTCAGAAATATACAATAGGTTTGTTTTTAAGGTGGACCTGAAGATTTGCTATATTTTAAGGAATATATAACTGATGGTCTGCAAGTTTAACACGCCCACACTTGAAGGCCAACCACTGCGTCAACAGGAAAAATTTGAGATTTTGTTGAAGCTGACACTTTAAATAAATCAAACTGCACATAGTGTGCGCATGTGCAGTAAAAACACTTCCGCCAGTAATGGACGTGAGGACTATAAAGGGAATGGTTGCCGTGCCGTACAGCCAATCCCATGAATAAGGCGTGGCTGTGACATCTGACATCAAACCGGAAGTGACAATCCAAGTCTGATGAGTCAGTGTGGGTGAGATACAGGTTGAACACCGCGGGTCCGCTTTGACCACAATAAACCATCACTTGATAGTAACAGGAGGATTGTTTTATTACACCCCTATTTATCTCACAATATCATGGGATATCCTGGGATATTGGTCTGGATGCAAGCGATTCTGATGGGATTTCCGGGTGTATCGTGTGACTAACACCAGGAGGACTTCTGAGATTGAGCTCCAGAGTAATTACCCATTATGGGAAAGCCTATGTGACCCTTTGTTAATGCAGGGGTCCTGGTGCCGAGGTGAGCGGCTAAGAGTATGGTAGAGGTTACACAATTTATCACAGAGTGCATTCTCTTAAAGGAACATCTTCACTTTATTTTGGTTCTTGCATGCTCATGATATATGAACTTTTTCTAATAGCGCTGCACTATTTTGTATTTTATTCATCTAGGGTATTATAAATTGGCCCGGAGTATTCAGCTGCTGTTATCATTTTTTGTTTAATGCATTTTATAAATTTTGCTCAGGTTTTTATCAATTACTGTTTTAAATAAGCCTGTGCATATCTTGAAGGAAAGTCTGCTATGAGTTCATTAAGGCTATGACTGAACCAAAGGCCTTTGGATAACAGCCTATCTTTAAATAATAGTATTGGTGACAATGGTCACCAGCAAAAATAAAGGGTTGACAGGAATATTAACTTAAAACTAAAAAAGCTTTGACTAGAGATTCACTTTAATAATTATAGAGCTGCTTGAATTTGTAATTTTTATATGTCCCTGGAGTACTGTTATTGCATGTTTTTGTAAATATATGGCCTAAAACATTAAGTCCATGTTTTGTCTGCCGGCAGTGTAAACTCAAAAAGCCACAAAAACACACAACCTTTAAATTCTAACCAGCAAAACAAAAAGTCACATGAATCCTTTATCAATACTCGGGAGAACACAGCTGAATGACTCATAAGATTAAAATGATATTAAAGAAAATAAATGCTCTAGGGATGACATATATTGTAATTCTATCTTAAAACATCTACAAAGACCTCAGTGCAGCTGGACATTGCAGCAAAGGTTTAAAAACCTATACCTGTAGGTGTTTAATAAATACTGATATATAATTTCTTCAGAAGTTTGCAATAAAATTGTGCCAAAGCACCACATCCTGTCTGAAATTTGTTTCAATTGTTCATTTTCAAATGATTATTAAAAGCTGCTGCCACTAAATTCTAAACAGCCTGTTTTAGAACGTGTTGTCCCTGCTCAATTCTACATAAAAAGAGTGGTTCTCCAATAAAACATGCCAGAGCAGCGAATTGTACTTATATTAAAATGCAATTATTATTTATTTACAATGAACCTATTCCCTTTGCTGTAGGGATATTTGAACTTGGAATAAAATCTTTACTTACATTTAAAAAACAAAAACAAATGTTACCATATTTCCTCCTTCATTGTATTTCAGATATGTTGATGTGAAGCCACTTATCAGCAATTTCCCTGTCTACATGTATGCAATGATGGCTGCATGGCACTGGACACCAATGGACAATGCCACGTGTTTTGAAACAACCTCTTGTTGCCTCCACAAGAAGCCAGTGTAAAAGATTGGCAATGCACAAACACAATTGGGAGAGTGGGATAGAGTGTTGCCGTCTTGTAACAGGAAATGCCTGAACAAGAATCTTCATGAAAGGATTACTTGGTATTATTTTACTAAAACCTGCAGATTTTTTAACTTTTGAAATTAAATTTGAAATAATAACATATTTAAAATGATAGCAATAAAAGTGTTGCACTAATAACATGTGGACAAAAGGGGAATCAAAATACATATATATATATATATTATAGTGCAAATGGATCAGTCATTCAGATATAATACAATCCAAATTTCAGGCTCCATACCGATATTGTGGATAAGTGGATCCAAATTCCCTCCACCAGGTGAGTATACCACCACTACAGTGCAAAATGGACTCTTACAAAAGAGCCTGGACTCTTTGTTACAGGGTTGCAAACAGGCTTGATGTAATATCCTCAGTGTAAGTCACCAACTTGGGATAGAAGAAGGACACACCTGACGATCAATAGCAAGGTATCCAGAGGACTCCTCTCCCAAATCGTCCCAACGGCCAGAGCCCAGATAAAAGAAAACACTCAATAATGTAAAACCTTTAAGGATCGGATTTAATAAAAGTATTGCACTTACAGTTATTCAAGTAAAAACAGCATTAACCACTTCCCGCCCGGTCAATAGCAGATCGACGTCCGGGAAGTGGTTTAGTTATCCTGACTGGGCGTCATATGACGTCCTTCCGGATAACAGCCGACGCGCGCCCGTGGGGGCGCGCATCGCGGCGATCGGTGGAGCGGTGTGTCAGTCTGACACACCGCTACACTGATCTCGGTAAAGAGCCTCCGGCGGAGGCTCTTTACCATGTGATCAGCCGAGTCCAATCACGGCTGATCACAATGTACACAGGAAGAGCCGTTGATCGGCTTTTCCTCGCGTCTGACAGACGCGAGTAGAGGAGAGCCGATCGGCGGCTCTCCTGACAGGGGGGTTATGCCCTGATTGTTTATCAGCGCAGCCCCCCCCTCAGATGCCCACACTAGACCACCAGGGAAGCCCCCAGGACCACCAGGGAAGCCCCCAGAATGTGGATGGTCAGGTTCATCCCCCATGGCCATCCACATGTTAAAAAAAATGCAAAAAATATGCCAATCAGTGCCCATAGATGGGCACTGATTGGCACATCATATTTATTTAAAAAAAATGTTTAAAAAAGGGATGCCCAGCAATGCCACCCATCAGTGTCATCAGTGCCACTCATCAGCGTCCATCAGTGCCACCTATCAATGCCCATCCGTGCCCACCCATGCCCACCTATCAGTGCCCATCCATGCCACCTATCAGTGCCACCTATATGTGTGCATCAGTGCCACCCATAAGTACCCGTCAGTGCCGCCTATGAGTGCCCATCAGTGCCGCCTATGAGTGCCCATCAGTGCCACCTGAGTGCCCATCAGTGCTGCATACCAGTGCCACCTATCAATGCCCATCAGTGCCACCTATCAGTGCCCATCAGTGCCGCCTATCAGTGCCCATCACCAGTGCCACCTCATCGGTGCCACCTCATTGGTGCCACCTCATCGGTGCCCATCAGTGCTGCCTTATCAGTGCCCATTAGTGCCGCCTTATCAGTGCCCGTCATTGAAGAAGAAAACACACTTATTTACAAAAAAAATTAACAGTGACAAAGAAAAACTTGTTTTTTTGCAAAATTTTCGGTCTTTTTTTGTTTGTTGCGCAAAAAATAAAAATCGCAGAGGTGATCAAATACCACCAAAAGAAAGCTCTATTTGTTGGAACAAAATGATAAAAAATTTGTTTGGGTACAGTGTAGCATGACCGCGCAATTGTCATTCAAATTGCGACATCGCTGAAAGCTGAAAATTGGCTTGGGCGGGAAGGTGTCTAAGTGCCTGGTATTGAAGTGGTTAATATATAACAAAAAGGTGGCCACCACAGACATTCGGACATGTACAGGAAAACGCGATAGGCATGCCCCGGAAAAAGTCCTTTTGGTGACAAAACTGGTCGGGCTGAGATGGATGTTCCTGCTATCGCGTTTTCCTGTACATGTCTGGATGTATGTGGCACTGGCAGCCACCTTTTTGTGATATCATTTAGTCTGTGTTCACAATTTTTTCACAAGCACAGTATTTTTGGGGATTTTTTAAATATTTAAACTTATGTGAGATTTTATTTATTGGAATTTACATAGTTTAAGAGTATCTGCTATGCAGGCCAAAGGTTCATATTACTTCTAGCTCCTGCAACTGTTATTTACCTAATGTTACCTGCATTTCTCCACTACTTTGTTCACTTGCAAGAAAGGAGAACGTTAATGTTGCTACTGCTAGAAAGAGCTTTGGGACCTTTTAGGAAACTTATTACTTACTTATTTACTAACAAATGTCAGGATAGAGATTTGGGAGTCTGGTCCCTGACCAGAACCACCAAGAAAAGGGGAGCTTGCGGACTATCTCGATACAGGTTGAAAATGGAATATAAAAGAATGTGTAGACAGATATATAAATAAATATACATCAACTTCTTAATACATAGAAACAATTAGTCCCTTAAAAAACAGGTACAGATGGTATGGTATTTCGACTAGTTTCGCTAAAGATAGCTTCTTCAAGAAATACAAGGAATACATCTGGAAAAGATAACATATCATAATATGATAGCATTGATATTTAAGACAACATGTATTTTTGAATTTTTGAAAATATTTGGGGTATAAAGGGGATAACAATACATATAGCAAGCAGCTTCTTACCCCACATCCAGTACCATTGAACTAACAAATGTCAGAAGAATGAAATAATAGTCAAAAATGAAAAGTAAACTCCAATTGTAAAAGTTGTCCTTTGGAGCTGCCCCATCCTACGTTTCTATCCTAGATACTAGCCCACAAATGCCCTATGGTAAATACATCTCACAAATTGCTGTTCTATTCAACATACCCCTTTCAGTTCACATAAAGATAAAGTAAGCATTCCTGGTCTCACTGTTTTACAGAAATATCCACCATAATAATTCATTCACCAAGAACAAGTCAGAGTATAACTCTATCTTTCTGATATGTAATGTTGGCAATCAGGGCAGCTAATGCCCAACTCAAGCTATTTTTTTTCATAGTAAAAGAGGGAGGGGATAACACCCTGGTTCATTTTTTTACTGCTTTTTGTGTCCACGTTGCAAATATTTCTCCCAACTCCCTGTCTACTTGACAGGTCCCAGGCAAACAGGAAGTATGAGAAAATCTAAACGATGGATGTTGAGGCTCTTAGATTATACAGGCATACCCCACTTTTAACCTCCCTGGCGGTAATCCCGAGTCTGGCTCGGGGTTACCGCTTATGGTACTGAAGTTCCACCCCGAGCCAGACTCGGGATTACCGCCAGGGAGGTTAAAAGTGGGGTATGCCTGTATAGTCTAAGAGCCTCAACATCCATCGTTTAGATTCAGGATTGCATTACAGGATACAGGGGAAGTTACTTATCTTGTCCCCTGGATCCTGCGATGTCTCCCCGCTGTGTGTGCGAGCTCCTCCGCTCGATTCACACAGTGCCGAGTGCCGCTGATCTCTGTTCCCTGCGACGTTACGGCGCACGGGAACGGATATTGGCACCAAATTCGAAAAAGTTAAAACACACAAAACACATACAATACTGTAATCTTACAGATTACAGTACTGTATAAAAATACACATCCCCTTTGTCCCTAGTGGTCTGTCCAGTGCCCCGCATGCAGTTTTATATAATAAATAAAAAATGTTCTGCCTGGAAACTGGAGATTGTCCATAGCTACCAAAAAGTGTCCCTTTATGTCAAAAGTGGTTTTAGACCAGCTAGAACAGCGATAATAAATTAGAATCACAATTCATCATCAAACACTAAATCTAATGACAGCGACAATTCTGCAACTGAGCAAATTTCAGTGTTTTTGATTACATTATTGAATAATTTTTATAGTTATGTATTATATTATAATTTATGATTTTGTTTTTTAAACTTTATCATACCCGGGATGTCTACTAGACTCTGGTTTGGACAGATTTAAGTGAGTTATTCATAAGAATTGCATGCCTACAATATAAAACTCCAAATTTCCATGCAAAATAATTGTATCGCTTTTGGTACAAAATTCCTGACATAATCATACCGCCAGGGAGGTTAAGTACACAATGGTGTTTATTTACTAAAGCTGGAAAGTGCAAAATCAGGCTCACTTCTGCAGAGAAACCAATGAGCTTCCAGGTTTTATTACTGAAGCTTAATTGAACAAGTTGGGGTTAGAAGCTCATTGGTTTCTATGCAGCAGTGAGCCTGATTTTGCACTTTTCAGCTTTAGTAAATAAACCCCATTGTGTACTTAAAAGTGGGATATGCCTGTAAATAGCTTTTAGTGGTATATGTTCAGTCTTAGCTTCTAGCCATACTATTTTGTATCCCGACTCCCATGCAAAGAGTCCTCCAACAGTTTACAGGCATGCTGTTGAACAGTTGTAATAATAACTGATGCAAAAACAGTGGAGTAACAATAGCCATAGCAGCCCACAAGGCTGCTATGGAGCCTAGGGGTAGGAGGGGGGCCCATTGGAGAGTCTGTTGAGACACATTATGTGTGCATGTGTAGGCATTGTATTGCAGCAATCACTGGGTTTCTTTAAGTCACCCAGCAGAGCAAAACAATCCTTCTGTGCATACTTATTTTCTCTCTTCCACCCTGCTGTGCTATAGCATCAGCAAAGGGAGAGAGGAGAACAGCCTGTGATGGGCTGCTGCTGTGCAGACTGGACAAGACTCGTCCATGGCAACATTGCAAAGAGAGACTGCTGATTGGCTGGGTGGGATAAGATGATCTTCATTAGCCACATGGTTGAGTGGTAGACCCTGCTCACTGCTTGATAGAACTCAATCTGCCAGGACCTGTAAAGCTAAAGTTACACCCATGAAATGAGAAGATGAGCCTAATGTGTGTGAAAAAAGTATTTATGGAGCTTGCTCAGTATATTTGCTCCTACAGCTGATTTTGATTGCATTGTTAGGGCTTGCGGCCAGGGAGCAAAAAAATTGGATGGTTGAACTGCAGTTTTACAAAATAAAACTTTAACATGGTGGTGCAGGCTTTTAAATAATTAAAACAGGCACTGAGAAGGCGACATATCACCTCCCAGCCGCCCTCTGAAAAGCAGTCAACTGCAGATCACTTTTCAGAAGGGTGGCTGCCACTAATGCAAATGATCCCTTACTGCTCTTTAAATTCTGCATTTGATGTCACTTGTTTATTACATCTGACAAAGGGGGGTTGCTCCCCTAAAAGGCTATGTATTCTTGGTATACTACTTCTTTGAAGGATAGGATCTTTTCCCTTATGAAAGGCAGTAAGTTGTTGTTGTCACAATTGTTGGTACTTCAAGAGTGTTTATGAGAAGAAACAGTGCCATGTGTCAGAAATAGTATAAGGGAGACAGTCTTGAAGTTACATGAAGGTATGCAGTATACTGTACGTTCATTTACATATATCAGTAAATAAGGAATAAATATACTAATGCATTTCTCAGGAACGTTACAAAGTGTGAAGCAAATTAGCTTTATTGCTACTTTCAGCACTTCATTAAAAAATGAATTGAAAATATTGTACTGAAACTATGAATATATTGTTTCTGTCTACAACAAGGGCTCTTTATGCAAAAAAGGCCATTACATGTGAAAGGAGGCCGTGCAACATGATTACTTTCCATGTTTAGCCTAAGAAAATACAGTGAAACTGCGGAATAACAGGACAGAAGCGTGTGTGTGTTGTGGAGCATTTTGTCGTCCTGTGTGCTAACTTTCATTTATTCAAAGCACCCTTATGAATCTTAAAGTTACAACTACCTGACTTCTGTATGGTTTTGTGTTCTTCTATTAAAAGTGATATACTGCAGGCTCTCATACAATGGGGAGTTTATACTGAACTCAGCCTTCTCTGTGGTGAGTTATCTGGAAGTACACAGGCTACATCGATCTGTGCAAAAAGCAGCATTCATCTCAGAATTATACAACCACAAAACAGCCAGCTGGACTGGGATTTGTGCTTTTAATTAAAGCAAATGTAAACAAGAAACATGGAAGGCAAAAGAGGGCTGCATGTATAACAAAGTAATCACAGCGCTGGAGCCAAGAACTTGAAGAAAGATGGATACTTTTTTAATTAAAGACACTCTGTCCTGTTTTTTGCACTTCCCATGTGTAACTGTTTAATGGACGTTTTAGACATTAGCACATTATAATCTGGTCATAATGGATCTTTTTTAATTTAAGGTCGGTCTCTGTAAAATACATAGTTTTAAACTCCACGGCTATCACTTATTCCTATCTTCTGCTCATACTAAGAGGTACATTCCCTTTCTTGTCAGAGAACTACAGTAACTCTTGGAGATGCATGCTTATGATATTCTATATTACATTCACATTATCATGTAAACAATTAGTCTATATCCTATGCTCCATACCCACACCTCCAACACATAATCCTGCCTACCCTATAGTGTGAGGAGAAATGTTTCAAATATGTTTAACAGTTCCACTTGCACATCTGCAATGCATGTAACCCTAATGCCTCGTACACACGTTCGGATTGTTCACCAACAAAACCGTGGAATTTTGTCCGAAGGGCGCTGGCTCAAACTTGTCTTGCATGCACACGGCCACACAAATGTTGGCCAACAATTACGAACGTAGTGACGTACTAGACGTACTACGAGCCGATAAAAAGGAAGTTCACTAGTAATGCGCCACCCTTTGGGCTCCTTCTGCTAATCTCATGTTAGTAGAAGCTTGGTGAGTGTCGATTCCCTGTGCTTGTCAGTTTGTTTCTGTTTTTCAGGTTGTGCTTGTCGGTTCATTTCTGTTTTTCAGTGTGTGCTTGTCAGTTAGTTTCTGTTTTTCAGTGCATTCTTTTTAGTTCGCTTCTGATTTTCAGTGCATGCTTGTCAGGTCGTTTCTGATTTGCAGATTGTGCTTGTCAGGTCCTTTCTGATTTTCATTGCATTCTTGTTAGTTTGTTTCTGAACGGCCATTCGTCTACTAGCCATGTGGTGTTCTCGTCTGAGAGATTGTGCTATTGTTGGGCTTGGAGTTATTGCTTTGACCCAAGTCCGGTCCAGGAACAGGGGAAGGAGGAGTTCTTGGACCAAGAATTGGTTGCTTAATCGTGACTAGGGATGAGCCGAACACCCCCCCGTTCGGCTCGCACCAGAACCCGCGAACGGACCTAAAGTCCGTGCGAGCTTTAGAACCCTATTAGTTATAATGGATGCGAACGTTCGATATTTTAAATGCTCATTTTAAAGGCTAATATGCATGTTAATGTCATAAAAAGTGTTTGGGGACCTGGGTCCTGCCCCAGGGGACATGTATCAATGCAAATTTTTTTTTTAAAAACGGCCGTTTTTTCAGGAGCAGTGATTTTAATAATGCTTAAATTGAAACAATAAAAGTGTAATATTCCTTTAAATTTCGTACCTGGGGGGTGTCTATAGTATGCCTGTAAAGGGGCGCATGTTTCCCGTGTTTAGAACTGTCTCTGCGCAAAGTGTCATTTTTGAAAGTAAAAAAGCTATTTAAAATCACTCGCGGCTAATGTTAATTCACGGCTCCCGTAACACAGAGAACAGTGATTCATTGAAACTCCTTCATAAAAAAAAGTCATTGATAAAAAAAAAGAAAAAAAAAAAAAAAAAAAAAAAAAAAAGCGTAGGGGTCCCCCCAAATTCAATAACCAGGCCCTTCAGGTCTGGGATGGATATTAAGGGAAACCCCAGCCAAAAAAAAAAAAAAAAAATGGCGTAGGGTCCCCCTCAAAATCCATACCAGACCCTTATCCGAGCACGCAACCTGGCAGGCCGCAGGAAAAGAGGGGGGGGACGAGAGCGGCCCCCCCTCTCGCCTGAACCGTACCAGGCCACATGCCCTCAACATTGGGAGGATGCTTTGGGGGTCTAAGACCCCTAAAGCACCTTGTCCCCATGTTGATGAGGACAAGGGCCTCTTCCCCACAACCGTGCCCGGTGGTTGTGGGGGTCTGCGGGCGGGGGGCTTATCGGAATCTGGAAGCCCCCTTTAACAAGGGGACCCCCAGATCCCGCCCCCCCTGTGTGAAATGGTAAGGGGGTACAAAAGTACCCCTACCATTTCACCAAAAGAGTGGCAAAAATGGTAAAAATGACAGGAGACAGTCTTTGACAATTCCTTTATTAAATCTTCTTTCTTCTTTCTTCATCCTTCATCCTTCGGTTTCTTCATCTTCTCCTTCCTTCATCTTCTTCCATTTTCTTCTTCCTCCGATCCGCTTCTTCTTGCGCTGGTCTTCTCGTCCGGCATCTTCTTCCGTCGGCGTCGGTGTCTTCTTGGGCCGCTCCGCGCAATGGGAGGCTCCCGCTGTGTGAGGCTCCGCTCCATCTGACAGGTCTTTTAAAACGGAGGGCACCTGGTGACCCCGCCCCCCTCTGACGTCATGGAATTCCCCATGACGTCCCTGTGCGTTAGAGGGGGCGGGGTCACCAGGTGCCCTCCATTATAAAAGACCTGTCAGACGGAGCGGAGCCTCACACAGCGGGAGCCTCCCATTGCGGGGAGCGGCCCAAGAAGAGACAGAGACACCGACGCCGACGGAAGAAGATGCCGGACGAGAAGGACGAGAAGACCAGCGCAAGAAGAAGCGGATCGGACGAAGAAGAAAATGGAAGAAGAAGATGGAAGAAGATGAAGGAAGGAGAAGATGAAGAAACCGAAGGATGAAGAAAGAAGAAAGAAGATTTTAATAAAGGAATTGTCAAAGACCGTCTGTCATTTTTACAATTTTTGCCACTTTTTTGGTGAAATGGTAGGGGTACTTTTGTACCCCCTTACCATTTCACACGGGGGGGGGCGGGATCTGGGGGTCCCCTTGTTAAAGGGGGCTTCCAGATTCCGATAAGCCCCCCGCCCGCAGACCCCCACAACCACCGGGCACGGTTGTGGGGAAGAGGCCCTTGTCCTCATCAACATGGGGACAAGGTGCTTTAGGGGTCTTAGACCCCCAAAGCATCCTCCCAATGTTGAGGGCATGTGGCCTGGTACGGTTCAGGTGAGAGGGGGGGCCGCTCTCGTCCCCCCCTCTTTTCCTGCGGCCTGCCAGTTTGCATGCTCGGATAAGGGTCTGGTATGGATTTTGAGGGGGACCCCACGCCATTTTTTTGGCTAGGGTTCCCATTAAAATCCATACCAGACCTCAAGGGTCTGGTATGGATTTTGAGGGGGACCCTACGCCATTTTTTTTTTTTTTTTTGGCTGGGGTTCCCCTTAATATCCATCCCAGACCTGAAGGGCCTGGTTATTGAATTTGGGGGGACCCCTACGCTTTTTTTTTGTTTTTTATTAATGAATGACAGTTCTCTGTGTTACAGGAGCCATCAATTCATTAGCTGCGAGTGATTTTAAATAGCTTTTTTCCTGCAAAAATGACACTTTTTTGCAGGGAAAGTTCTAAGCACAGGAAACCTGCCCCCTTCACAGGCCACCTATAGACACCCCCCAGATGTGATACTGCAATGCTGTTCTAACAGCATGCACACACATATCCCCAGAAATAAAGCACATATTGTCAGCAGCACACTAACATGCTGACACGCTGACACTGACTGAAACATAATATGCGAGGCCGCCGGCGCGGTGGCCTCTTATACCGTGGGGCGTGTACTAAAGCCCCTGAGCTATAATTGGCTACAGGCAGGATGCCTGTAGCCAATTATGGCTCTCCTCGCTGCCGGCGCTGTGATTGGCCAAGCATGCGGGGTCACAGTGCATGCTTGGCCAATCATCAGCCAGCATTGCACTGCACGGGCCGCAATGCATTGCGGGGCCGCTCGCATCACACGAATTTGATGCGAGCGGCCCCAATAGTTCTGGGCTCGCCGAGCGAGCGAACACCCGGTGCTCGATTCGAACATGGGTTCGAATCGAACACCGGGCTCATCCTTAATCGTGACCTATTCTGTCATATGCCTTTGCTGTGGGAGCTCCAGGAGAAAAATTATTCTGATGATTTCAGGAATTATCTCCGGATGACGGACCCCTGCTTTCACCGCTTATTGGCTTTGTTCGTCTATATTAGTAAGCAAGACACATGCATGTGGCAAGCCATCACTCCCGAACAAAGGCTCGTCGCTACCTTGCGGTACTTGGCGACGGGGAGAAGTCTCCAGGACCTTAAGTTTACCACTGTGATCTCCCCCCAAGCTCTGGGAATCATTATTCCACAGACCTGTTTTGCCATCATACAAGTCCTGCAGAAGGACTATATTCGGGTAAGTTTTAGACTTTAACATCACATTCTATGTATTTAATGTTTGCTAATGTATTGTATTGATTTCTTCATTCCATAATTACCATTATTGTAATATGCTGTGAATTTCCTCTTTGTCCTCATGCATGCTGTATGCTTTTAATGCTCCTTTTTTGTCCTTTGTGCATATTTGCCTTCACTAACCTCCCCAGCATGCTATCCTGGGCCCATACACACCTAGCCTAGTAACAATGTATTTTGTCAGCTACATTTTTGTGCTTACCCTAAACACCCCATAAAATGTGTACAAATGTAATTGTTGTCCTTGAATTCAGGCAGAGTGCAAGAGGCAATTTTTTTGGGTCCCAAACTCATTTGGAACCCCCCCCCCAAATGCTAAGTCAACCGATACCAATACTCTAACTGCTAACTTTGCCAAACACATACACACTATACCTCTTTAGTGGTCATATTTATGGATGAATTCCCCAAAGCATGCAGTGCAAGGACCTGCCTAAATACATTCAAATGGTACTGTTGAAAGTTTTTGTCTCCTATTATCTTGATAGGTAATTGCCGAATGTAAAAATGTGCTTCAATTTGGACAGTGTGCATCTATATTTTTGGATTGTAACACTTCTTACTTGTCCAGTGGGCTGCCAATAGTGTAACTAAGGAGGGGCTGGCCAAAGTAACACACATTAATGCATTTAGCTCTCATGGAAGTTGAGAAGGTTACCTGTCCAAAACATCTACCCATACCCCCCCCACCATAACATTTTTAGAATGGGCCACCAGAGGAGGTGAGGAATCTGATAAGCTGACCTTATACTTTTGTCTTTAAATACTAAATTCAATAAATGTTATACTTACGTTGGCCAAGAATGTTTGTGTCTAATCTGCTTCAATGTTATGTGCAAAAGTACACATTTTTTTTCTTGTTTGATTCCACAGTTTCCTTCAAACCCACATGAATGGCAGACTGTGGCTTCCCAATTCCACCATCAGTGGGATTTTCCCAACTGTGGTGATGCTATTGATGGCAAGCATGTGCGGATTGTCCCACCACCCAACTCGGGCTCTTATTATTTTAATTACAAGGGCTTTTGTAGTATAGTGATGTTAGCGGTGGTGTCGGCCAATTATGAATTTCTCTACCTTGACGTTGGGAAGAACGGCCGAAACTCTGACAGAGGAGTGATAGCCCAGACAGAATTCTACCATCGGCTACAAAATGGCACCTTGCATTTGCCACCTCCTGAGGAGAATGTGGAGGGCCTCAACTTAATGTTTGTTGTGGATGAGGCCTTTGCTCTGGGGGAACATCTCATGAGGCCATTTCCCAGAGGATTTTCACTATCGGCTGTCTCGTGCCTGAAGTGTTCAGAATGTGTTTGGAATTATGTCGAGTCGGTTCCAGCTTTTTCTTACTGCGAGGAACCTGGCAGAATACAAACTCATGTGGTGTTGTGCTGCTGCATTCTTCACAATTATTTAAGGAGGAATGGAGGCAGCTATCTTGCCTCAGTTTCGACTGAGGTGGACTTTTCTATTTGTTAACATTCAATTTGCAACATTCATGAGCTCGAAATTGTGTGTGATTGATGACCAAAAACCTAAAGATATTTCCCATTTTCATACACAGGAAAGTCTCAGCCAAGAGGAGGCCGTGCCCAGCAGCCAGACTGAATCCCAGGTTCCTCCAAATAAAAGGGCCAGGAAGTCGAGAGACCTGGATGATGCCGCGGCTGTGTTCCTCAGACATGCCAAGTGCTATTAACATGGCCACTGATGCCCAGTAGGCTTTTGGCTGCATGACGACAAACAAGATGAAGGATATGGAGAAGGACAAACGCAGCATGTGCGAAGAGATGATCATTCAGCTCCTCAACAAGGGGAGGAAGGGCCAAATCACCACAAAAACGCACATATGCGAAATGGACCATAATCCTCCACCACCTCCACCATCACCACAGCCACCCCACCCACCACAGCAGCATGGCAGACCTCAACCAATGCAGCCCCAACACCCCCAACAAGGCCGCTGGGCTGGGGAATATCAGCAGTATAATTTATAATTTATCATTTTCTTTTTGTTTAATTTGAGTTAATCATATTTTTTTTATTTGGTGCAGAGAATACATTTTTGAGTTAATTTAGTTCATTTGTGTGGAAGGAAGCATTGAAAGCGATGGCCTGGCAAAAAAAGCAGGCTGTTGGAAGACCACAGCCTTGGGACATATATGTCATCTGCTGTTGCTCCCGATCTCTCGGAGTCCAGGACCGTATTGTGCTCCCTATTAAATGGACTCCTCAGGTAACCAATTTTGAAATTCACATAATTGATGTCTGCCCTGGGGTACAAACGCTTCACCAATTACAACTGTTTCTCCATTGTTGCCTTCCTCTAGATTTTTATATGACCTTGTGCTTCCTATTCAATTTTTTATTTTTTTTTGGACAATTACTTGGCTATGTGTTTTACTTAAAAAAGGACAGTTTGTTTGTGAGAAGGCAGTTACATTTCAAAAATACAATGTCAAATTAACAAGAGACACCAACATAGTTGTATCTCTAAGCTTCAAAAATACAAGATAATAATGGGCTTGTGGTAACTTGACCTCAAAAAAGAACATAAAAAAAATATTATTCTGGAGATCACAAGAAAAAAAAATGAAATACGTTTGGCAGAACTCTGTCAAAATCACCAGCAAAGCAGCTTCATTATTATACCTTTATAAAGAAGAGAATGCGCTTCATTGAGAGATTTCATAATTTACCGCGTCCCGAATGTGATATCTCCATTACGAATGCTAGTTTTACAAGACCGACCCCTTCCGACTCATCCTTGCTCCCAAGCATTTGTGTTTGTACTTTGGACTTTTCACCGACAAACTTGTGTACACATGCTTGGAAAATTCGACATCACACATTTGTCCACGGAATATTTGATATTTGTATATTCACTGCTACTTTTACTTACTATTAGAGTTGAGCGGACACCTGGATGTTCGGGTTCGGCCGAACTTCGGAAAAAAGTCCGGGTTCGGGACCGAACTTGACCCGAACTTGACCCCGAACTCTGAACCCCATTGAAGTCAATGGGGACCTGGACTTTTGAACACTAAAATGGCTGTAAAAAGGTCATGGAAAGGGCTAGAGGGCTGCAAATGGCAACAAAATGTTGTTAAGAGCATGGCAAGTGATCTGCAAACAAATGTGGATAGGGAAAGAACTTAAAATAACAAAAAATAAAATAAAATGCTGGAGGCCCCCTTCTCAGCAGAAGAGGTACAGGAAGTCATTAAGAACCTCAGAAACTCAACGGCACGATGCCGCACATATGGTGGGAATACCCCAGAATACGCACTTTCTGGAAAAAATTATTCAATTTAATGGATAAGATAGTGGGAAAATAAAATACTTGGAAATTAAAAAAAAAGGAAAAAAATTATAATCTTGACCTAGGAGGACGAAATTCAAATGGAGTAGGAGGTTGAGGTGGCGGTGGATGTGGCGGTGTAGGTGGAAGCAGCGGTGGAGGAGGACGAGGTAGCCAACACTGGTTCAAAAATACAACAACAATGGCTGGGTAAGGCTAGTGGTGAATGATGTGTCGAATTCTGTCCCCCGTCGCATAGTGTCCGCCCTGTACTGCGCTTGCTCAGTACGTAGGACAAGGGGATTTTGAAACTCTCCGAAGACGATGCGCGGTGACTCCAGGTTCAAGCCACATCATCCGAGGTTGAAGCCTAGCCAAGCGAGCCCGTGAGGGGCCCTGTTACTATGTGCTACCGTATGTCCACTTGGATGGTCGGGCTTGAACCTGCCCTCACTGCGCAGGCGACGTTCATCTTTGGAGATTTTGTGAATCTCCTTGTCCTCCGTACTGTGCAAGCACTGCACCTGCGCAGTAAGTGGCCGGACACTATCCGATAGCAAGACAGTTTTCATCAGAACACCGGTATATGTGTCTATTCTGCACAAGGTACGGCCAAGTCCTGTGGGATCCATGCCTGGTTCATTTTAATGAACGTGAGCTTGTCCACATTGGCTCTGGACAGGCGGCTGCGCTTGTCTGTGATAACGCCCCCTGCCGTGCTAAATACACGTTCAGATAATACACTGGCGGCAGGGCAGGCCAGCACCTCCAAGGCGTAAAGGGCAAGCTCAGGCCATGTGCCCAATTTGGAGACCCAGAAGTTGAAGGGGGCAGACCCGTCATGCAGTACGTGTACGCGTGTGCACACATACTGCTCCACCATGTTGGTGAAATGCTGCCTCCTGCTAAGACGTTCCATCTCAGCTGGTGGTGCTGGTTGTTTTGGCGTGCCGACAAAGCTTTTCCACATTCCGGCTATGCTAACCCCCCCTTGCGAGGTGCTGGCGGTGCCCCGGCTGCGTTGGCGACCTCTTCCTCCTCCTCTGCCTTCGCCTTGTGCTTCCACTGTACCCCCGCTTCCAAGTGGGAATGCCACCAGCAGCGCGTCTACCAGCGTGCGCTTGTACTCGCGCATCTTACGATCACGCTCCAGTGAGGTAATTAAGGACGGCACGTTGTCCTTGTAATGGGGATCCAGCAGGGTGGCCACCCAATAATCAGCACCAGTTAAAATGTGGGCAACTCGGCGGTCATTGTGGAGACACTGCAGCATGTAATCGCTCATGTGTGCCCAGAGGCAAGGAAAAGCTGTCCTCTGTGGGAGGTGTATCGTCTGTGTCCTCTGTATCCCCCCAGCCACGCACAAGTGATGGACATGAGCTGGTCTGGGTGCCACCCTGCTGTGAACATGGTTCCTCCTCCTCCATCTCCTCCTCATCCTCCACCTCGTCATCCTCCAGAACTGTGCCCTTGCTGCCAGACAATTGTGTACCTGGCGCTTGTTGGTGCAGGAACCCACCCTCGTAGCCACTTGTAAATGACTGCCCTGAAAGCCTTGGAAATAAACCCTCTTCCTCCTCCTCGAGCGAGCAGCAGCAGGGTGAGAACGCCGAAAGTGCGCACAGACGGCCCGCACTTTCTGCAGCAGCTCTGGCATATCGGGGTAATTCTTCAGGAACCTCTGGACCACCAAGTTCAGCACATGCGCCAGGCAAGGGATGTGCGTCAAACCGGCAAGGCCCAGAGCTGCTACGAGATTTCGCCCATTATCGCACACCACCAGGCCGGGCTTGAGGCTCACTGCCACCAACCACTCATCGGTCTGTTGTTCCATGTCCCTCCACAACTCCTGCGCGGTGTGGGCTTTTTCCCCCCAAACAGGAAAGTTTTAAAACAGCCTGCTGTCGTTTAGCCCTGGCTGTGCTGAAGTTGGTGGTGAAGGTGTTACGCTGACCGGATGAGGAGGCGGTAGAGGATGAGGAGGCGGAGTAGGAGGAGTTAGCAACAGGAGGCAAACTGAAGTGCCCTGCAATCCTCGGTGGTGGAAGGACATGCGCCAAACTGCTATCCGCCTCAGACCCAGCCGCCACTACATTTACCCAGTGTGCTGTTAGGGAGATATAACGTCCCTGACCGTGCTTACTGGTCCACGCATCCGTAGTTAGGTGGACCTTGCCACAGATGGCGTTGCGCAGTGCACACCTGATTTTGTCCCCCACTTGGTTGTGCAGGGAAGGGATAGCTCTTCTGGAAAAGTAGTGGCGGCTGGGCACGATGTACTGTGGGACAGCCAATGACATCAGCCTTTGAAAACTCTGCGTCTCCACCAGACGGAAGGACAGCATTTCAAAGGCGAGCAATTTTGAAATGCTGGCATTCAGGGCCAGGGATCGCGGGTGGCTAGGGGGGTACTTCCTCTTCCGCTCCAGTGTTTGGAAAATAGAGAGCTGAAAGCTTCCATGGGACATTGTGGAGATGGTTGGTGACCCAGGTGGTAGTGTTGCTGGCAGATCCTCTGTTTGCGGGTTGGCAGGTGTCACTACAGAGGTGGATGAAGAGGCCGAGACTGCAGCAGAAGAGGAAGCAGGAGGAGCCAGAGACCTTTCTTGGTTTTTGAGGTGTCTACTCCACTGCATCTCGTGCTTTGCACTTAGATGCCTGGTCATGCAGGTTGTGCTCAGGTTGAGAACGTTTATGCCTCGCTTCAAGCTCTGATTGCACAGCGTGCAAACCACTCGTGTCTTGTCATCAGGACATTGTCTGAAGAACTGCCACGCTAGGGAACTCCTTGCACCTGGCTTTGGTGTGCTCGGTCCCTTGCTGCGTTGGGCAGTAGCAGACGTACTGTCTAGGGGACGGACGCTCCGCTTTTGTACCCTGCTCCCTCTTCTGCTGTGCTGGTGGCTCTGTGCGACCGCCGCCTCTTCCTCTGAACTACACTGGTCACCTGCATGACGTTGATTCCATGTGGGGTCAAGGACCTCATCGTCCTCCACATCATCTTCCACCCAAAATTCACCCCTGCCCTCCTTGTCGGTCTGCACAATGGCGAAAGCAGCAGCAGTTGGCACCTGTGTTTCGTCATCATCCGAGACGTGCTGCGTTGGTCCTCCCATGTACTCATCATGAAACATAAGTGGTTGGGCATCGGTGCACACAATCTCTTCCACTTCTGAGGCAGGGCTAGGTGGATGGCCCTGGGAAACCCTGCTAACAGAGTCATCAAAAAGCAGAAGAGACTGCTGCATGATTTGGGGCTCAGACTGATTGGCTGATTTGCAAGGGGGTGAGGTGAAAGACTGATGGACATCGGCTGCAGGTGCCAACTCTGAACTTTCATCAGGAGACTGGGTGGGAGACAATGAAGGAACCGGAGGCACTGTCAGCAGCAACCCAATCTACTATCGCCTGTACTTGTCCTGGCCTAGACATTCGTACAGCCTCATTAGGCACGCCAAAATACTGCTGTAGGCTCTGTCGCCTACTCGCACCTGCGGAAGGTGTTTCACTAGTGCGTGTAGCTGGCACAGATCGACCACGTCCTCTCCCTGCAACAGGAGCGCCACCAGCAGCACCACGACCCGGGCCACGTCCCCTTTTTGATGATCTCCTCACATTTTCAAAATTTATGATCTCGCCCTAAATGGGTGTTTTTGTATATAGCAGAATACACGTACAGTGTCTAAAGCGTTTATGAAAACGCAGAAAATGCTATTGAAAAAAAAAAAAAAAAAAAAAAAAAACACCTTAAAATTAATTTTTATTGCAATGTTTTTGCAATATCAGACTACACGGACAGTATGTAAAGCGTTTATGAAAACGCAGAAAATGCTATTGGGAAGAAAAAAAAAAAACACTGCAAAATTATATTTTTTTGCAATGTTTTTGCAATATCAGAATACACGGTTAGTGTCTACAGCGTGTATGTAGGAACACGCAGAAAATGCTATTGGGAAAAAAAAATAAAAAGCAAAATTCAATTTTTATGCAATGTTTTTCCAATAGCAGAATACACACAGACTGTGGTGTATCTCTTAGTATATGCAGTGCAGTAATGTTGCACTGAGCTTGCAGGTAAAACGTTTAGATTTTGTCTGGCACTGGCCTCATGGCACTGTTACTGTGACTGTGCACTGCACCCCAGCCAGGGTACAATTGATTTAGGAATCTCTTCAATAATTATGTCTGCCTCTTTCTTTTGCAAAATAAAGAAACTCCCTCCCTACTCTAGCTATCTAGATCGCTCACTGATCTAACTAATTAGAATAAAATTCCAGGAATGTGGACTGACTTTAGCACACTAACTCCTAAAATCCTCTATCTATCTGCAGGACAGGAACCTGCCTAACAGTGTCTGTCTAACAGAATGACGCTGTGTGCTGTGTGTGTACTATTTATAGAGACTGGGTCACATGCTGCACTGGCCAATCACAGCCATGCCATTAGTAGGCATGGCTGTGATGGCTTCTAGGGCACACTAGTGAAACGATCATCCATTGGCTGCCCTAAAGCTGTTAAAAAGGCGCCAATACAGCGCCGAACACCGGACCCAAACCCGAACTTACAGCCAATAGTTCGGGTTCGGGTCCGGGTCCCGGACACCCAAAAGTCCGGTACGGACCCGAACTTTACAGTTCGGGTTCGCTCAACCCTACTTACTATGCCTTTTAGAATAAGAATATAGAGGTCCACACAGACCTCTGAAAAAGACCAAAATAAGTCACAACTGCTGAGAAAAGAGGGACAGAGAAACTTGATTAGGGATGGGCCCAACGGACCCCTGTTTGGTTTGCACCATAACTTTCGAACACCGTCAAAGTTCAGACCCGAATAATGAACTAAAAAAATAAAAAGTGCCCATTTCGAAGGCTTATATGCAAGTAATTGGGCATACAATGGTTATAGGGGTCTGGATCCTGCCTTAGGGGACATGTATTAATAAAAAAAATGTTCCTTCCAATATAGTGCCTGGGGGGTCCCCTTAATCTACCTGTAAAGTGGCAGGTCTGTACCATGTCTAGAATCTGCTGCAACAATAATTGCATTTGTAAAGCCTAAAGAAATTTTCCCTGCATGCTGCCTTTATTTTGCTCAGCAACAGCTGAGGAGCCAGTGTATATGATGAGGCCACAATGTAGTGCACTGGGAACAAGATTAGAGATGTTTTGGATACATTCTGGTGTCACTTTGACTTTGGATAGAAGTAACGGGTGCGTAAAAATTGGTCTTTGGGTGTTGGTGGCGCCTTCCCACCATGACCCTATAGAGGTACTCTTGACGAAAACAAGAATTGGCCTTGCTGTAAAAAATTACAATAATATGCACCTGTCAAACAGGTGCAGAAAAATTACTCTTTGGGTGTCGGGGACGCCTTCCAACCGTAACCCTATAGAGGTGCTCTTGATGAAGGCAAAAAAAATTGCACCCACCCCCTACCCAGGGAACAATGGACACGGTCAATATCTACTCCTTGAACGCTAAGGGCCTAAACATACCCGAGAAGCGTAGGATGTTGCTAAATGACCTTAAGAGAGCACATATTGATGTAGCATTTATCCAAGAAACCCACTTTAGAACCGGCAACCCTACATGCCTCAAAAACCAACACTTCCCCCACACATATCATTCCACTAATACAGAAGCCAAATCAAAAGGGGTCTCAATACTTGTTTCAAGGTCAGTGCCATGGACATACGACACCGCCCTAGTCGACCCCAATGGACGTTATTTATTTGTAAAAGGGACCATCAGAGGCACGAGGGTAACACTAGCAACCATGTATGTCCCCAACGACCAACAGGATGGGTTCATACACCGGACACTGAGACGACTGACCGACTTTAGGGAAGGCCAGCTGATAATAGGAGGAGACTTTAACATACCCCTAGTACCGGCATTAGACACATCCTCAAGAACCTCCTCGATACGATTAAGCATACTCAAACGGATATCACAAGACCTACATGAGACCCAACTTATTGACGCATGGAGACTTTACCACCCTGGAGAGAGGGACTACACCTTCTACTCCTCCCCCCACAAGACATACTCGAGGATAGACCTATTTCTCATCCCGCATAGCCAATTGGAAGCGATACAGAAGGTTGAGATAGGCAGTATTACATGGTCAGACCATGCTCCTATCACCCTGTGCTACTGCCTATCACCAACTCAGACAACCAGATCTAAATATTGGAGACTAAACGAAAGTCTCCTACAAACACCTGATGTCCTGACGGACATTCAGAAGGAAATAAAACATTACTTCCAGACCAACAACACAGAGGAATGCGACCCGGGCATCCTATGGGAGGCCCACAAGACAGTTATCAGGGGGGTGCTGATCAAACATGGGACGTACATAAAAAGGAAAAGGGAAAAACAGCTACTAGACCTCCTTCAGAAGACACACGACATAGAGACACAACACAAACAAGCACCGACCACCTCATTAGAAACGGAACTGATGTCCCTTAGGAGACAAGTCGTAGATTTGCTACAGTACAGAGCAAAGGCAGCTCTGCAAATCTGCCGGAAAATGACATACGAGTCGGGGAACAAATGCGGCCGACTGCTAGCCCGGACAGTAAAAACCCAAAAACTAAATACATACATCCCTCAGATCATAGACGCGAAAGGACAAAAACAGACCACACCCACCCAGATAGCAAAAGGATTCAGGGAATTCTATGCCAATCTATACAACCTCCCAAACAGAACACAAGACGAAAAGACAATGCAAGACTACCTTACAGCTTCACAAATCCCCCTTCTTCCCACGGAAGCACGGACTGAACTAGAAGATCCAATTACGATAGAAGAACTCCAACGGGCGATAGGAGGGACAAAACCAGGCAAAGCACCGGGCCCGGACGGGTTTACCCTACAATATTACCAGACCCTGTTCCCATTACTGGGTACACACATGGTGAGGATGTTTAATGGCCTAGGAGAGGGGAAATCACTGCCTAAGGACACACTGAGGGCCCACATAACCCTAATAGCAAAAGAAGGCAAAGACCCATCAACATGCGGGAGCTACAGGCCTATATCACTCCTAAACGTAGACCTAAAACTCTTTACAAAAATCATGGCCAATAGACTAACCCAGTATATGCCAGATCTAATTCACCTAGATCAAGTGGGATTCATCCCTGCCCGAGAAGCTAGGGACAACACCACAAAGGTGCTAAACCTTATTCACACGGTCAACAAATCCAACACTCCATGCGTACTCCTGAGTACAGACGCTGAAAAAGCGTTTGACCGTGTGAATTGGGGATACATGACAGCAACACTTAAACATATAGGCCTGGGACGCAGAATGTTACAGTGGATTCAAAACATCTACTCCATTCCCACAGCACAGGTAAAGGCCAACGGAATTCTATCCGACCCGTTCCCAATAACGAACGGTACCAGACAGGGTTGCCCACTCTCACCCCTCCTATTTGCCTTAGCTTTGGAGCCCTTCCTGTGTAGTATAAGATTAAATCCGGACATTACCGGAGTAACAGTAGACAACTCCCAATACAAAATAGCCGCATACGCGGACGACCTTATGTTCATCCTAACTAACCCAACCGTGGCACTACCAAACCTCTTGCGTGAATTCGAGAAATATGGAAACATGACTAACCTTAAAATAAACTTTGACAAGTCGGAGGCAATGGGACTTAACATAACTCCACACAGACTGGACTCGCTGAAAACACAATTCAAATTTAAATGGTCGGACACCTCCCTCAAATACCTGGGAACCCAAATCCCTAAAGACTTGAAGCAGGTATTCCACTTAAACTTTCCACCGCTACTGACCAAAACCCGATTGCTTCTGGAGGAATGGACCAAGGGTCTACACTCATGGTTCGGCAGATGCAATTTACTTAAAATGTCAATTTTGCCAAAGTTTCTATATCTATTCCAAGCACTGCCGATACAGATCCCACCCCAATATTTTAAACAAACAGAATCCCTCTTCACCAAATTTGTATGGACGAACTCAAAACCCAGACTACGTAGACAATACCTAACATTACCTAAAAACAGGGGAGGCTTAGCCCTACCAGATTTAAAAAACTATTATAGAGCAGTACACCTGGGCAGAATCATTGACTGGCACCGACATGACAAAAACAAACTATGGATACGCCTGGAACAGGCACAATGTTTACCCTCCCTGAAAGGGGCAATCTGGTGTTACGGGAAACTAGCCCCAACAGTAAAGACACACCCCACTATAGGGACGACCTTGAAAGTAGGGGCATCCATATTATTCTCGACCTCACAAACCACAGCCAACTCACCGCTATACCCAATATTGGGGAACCCTGCCTTTCCTCCTGGAATAGACGGGGGGGATATGAAGTGCTGTCCCGAAATAACAGGGACCAGGCCTCACACTTTCTAATAGACAACGAGTGGCCCACCATTCAATCACTGATGGCCGAAAACGGGCCCTTCCAACTACAGTTCTGGGGAGCAATCAGGATACACCATTTCTTGCACTCACTACCACAACCAGCACAGTATAACCGCAGCCTGACGACCTTTGAATCTTACTGTAGGGACGAGGGGTTCCTGCCACGGGTACTGTCGAAGACATACGACCTACTAAACTCTCCAGGGGTAACGCCTGATCTGACGTATATTCATAAATGGGAAGCAGACTTAGGAGGTACATTTACTGAAGCCCAGAGACAAGCGATCATTAGATTCTCCCTGCAAACATCTGTCTGTACAAAAATACAAGAACTTAACTTCAAGATACTAACCAGATGGTACTACACCCCCAGTAAACTACACAAATACTTCCCAGCCACCTCTGACAAATGTTGGAGATGCCAATCAGAAAAGGGGACGCTCCTCCATATTTTTTGGTCCTGCCCCCTACTGCAAAACTTCTGGACGACAGTCCGAAGGATTACACAAAAATTCACAGATCACACGATCAATGACGATCCAGCCTTCATACTACTACACGCCACCCCAATCCCAGCGAAAAAATATAAAAAAATGATAGTACGACACTTATTAAACGCAGCCAAAGCTTGCATCCCACCTCTATGGAAAAAGAGGACACCCCCGACAATAGGAACATGGTTGCGCAGAGTGGAGGAGATCAAGACGATGGAGGACCTAATCCTCACGTCACAGAACAAACAGGAACAACACTCACAGACATGGATGCTGTGGAACATATTTATATTCTCCGACGAGGGAAAGGCCATGCTCAACTCTTAAAGAACGAGGAACCAGAACAATGGATAAACACAGCCCACCCTGGGCCCCACCCCCCTACCCCCCCCTCCCTCCCTTCCCGTTTTCTTTTTCCTACTTTTCTTCTTTCTTATGCTATCCTTCCTCCTTACTCCTTTCTCCACACAGGAAGAAAACCCTACATATGGGATTAAAATAAACAAAAGACAATCCATACTAGACACCCTCTACCAAGAACCAGAGAGATGAAATCTGGCTCCCAGGCACAGAGAAGTGCGGACACACTCCGCTCACAATAATGAATAGGACACACAACAAATCAATAGGGGGACAATAGAATGCTAAGTAAAAGTTGATGAGGACACTGAGATTGATATGATACATATCCATATATATGTACAATGCAGAACTTGTGGAGAAATGTTGAACAAATTGTATATGACGTTATTGTTTTTGTTCATTTCCTTGCTGTTTGAAAAATTATTGAATAAAAAATATATTTGAAAAAAAAAAAAAAAAATTGCAATGATATGCACCTGTCAAACAGGTGCTAAAAAATTGGTCTTTGGGTGTTAATTGTACCCCATGAAACCTATACCAAAAACATTCTTCCAGATGAAATGATTGAACACCCTCAAAGCTAGGCAGCCTCAAAGTCCTGCAGAGATTCCACATCCCAAAAAGACTTTATCAGTGACATCGGCATCAGGGTCTTCATAGCTGGTAATCCAGGACTGATTCATTTTTATAAGAGTTAAACGGTCCACAGAGTCTGTGGACAGATGCGTTCTATGATCAGTAACGAAACCTCCTGCAACACTGAATACCCATTCTGAAAGCACGCTGGATGCAGGGCAGCCAAACAACTCAATAACATACTGGGCAAGTTCTGGCCAGTGTTCTATTCCCATGACCCAGTAAGTCAGTGGATCATCAGCTGGAAAGCTCTCCATCTTTGCATTGGCCCCCGAGGTAATTGTCCACCATGTGATGCAGATGCTGCTGATGGGATGTGGAAGCTGACAGCCCTGGGCGGTGAGGACTAAAAAAATTCCAAAATGCCTCACTTAGGCAGACGCCTTCTCCAAACGCACCTCTCTTGACCAAAAGAAGACTCAAAACTAAGTTTTACACAACATTGTAACTTACTGGATTCAGGAAAAACGTTCAATAAAATCCTCTTTAACGTGTCCTCAAGAGATTTTATCTTCTGCACTCTCTATGGGGACACGATGAGTTCTGAGACCTTCCCCTTATAACGGTAGTCAAGGAGGGTTGAAAACCAGTAAACCATCCTCCTTTATGACGTTGCCCATGCGCCTCAAATTTGCAGAGGCTTGAGAAGCAGACTCCTCTATATCACTCAGGATGACAGCATCTGGAACTTCCTCCTCCTAGCCACATACTACTCCCAAGTGTCCTGGGGTTGGAAAGCCATCGCTTGACGCATTCCTCTTCTTCAAAGCCTATGAAAGTGCCAGAATCCTCCTCCTCATCCTCCTCCCCTCTCCCCTCCTGTGTATTCTGTGACATAGGAATAATTGTGTCTGGATAAAGTGGGCCTTGAGAGGAAAGGAAGTCCTCCTCTTGCTGCTCTGCCTCCAGTGACCTGTCCATAATGCCACACAGAGTCTGCTCCAGCAGGAACACAACAGGGATTGTGTCACTGATGCATGCACTGTCGCAGCTCACCATCCTTGTAGCCTCCTCAAATGGTGACAATACAATGTCTCAGGGCGGACAGGAGGTTTTAGCCATTATGGCACAACACTATTCCTGGCTCCAGCTGGCGTGGTGTGAACCACCTTTGGGCCTGTCCCTGCAGAGCTGCAAGAATCTCTGCTCCGGTGTGGTTCCTGTCCCCTAAACACACCAGCTGAAGCACTGCATGGCACCTTTTAGCCTGACTCATGGAATAGCCCTTTGAATGCTTAGGGGGTACGTGATGTTCATAAGATAATTCTGCAGATGAGGGCATGGAGGTGGTGGAGGAGGAGGGGTAGATCTCATGGGTCTGGCATCATCACCATTAGCTGTATGGAGATGTGGGGGCACAACAAGCTGCAGCACCGAGCCCTGTCCTGCATCCTTTCGAGTTGCAAGCAGCGTCACCCAGTGTACTGTAAATTAAATATATCGTCCCTGCCCATACTTGCTGGACCACGTGTCAACAGTAAGGTGTATTTCTGCCTTGCCCAACGATGCCAGAACAACCTTCCACGTGATTGTAGAGAGATGGAACGTCCGTACGTGAAAAGTGGTAGCGACTGGGAACCTGCCATTGTGGTACAGCACATTGTGCGAATTCACAGAATGGGGCAGAATCCACCAGGCTGAAAGGCAGAAGTTGGAGACAAGCTTGCATTTAGACGCTGGGCATGTGGGTGGCAGGGACTGTATTTTTTTTATGCTGAACCAGATGGGGAAGAGAAATTTGACGGCTACAGTCTACAGCTGGTGGTGTGCTGCTGGCAGATATGCTGCTAGTACCTGGGACACCTTGTGCTATACCATCGTCTGTGTCAGTGGAGGCTGCTGAGAGGTAATGACTTGGTATAGCAGGGGAAGACTGAAGTGGGTAAGTAGGAGGGACAGATTGTGCCCCTTTGTGTGGCTTTTAGGTGCTCTTGCCAAAGGGCTGAGTGGTTGGACGTTAAATGCCTTGTTAAGCATGTGGTACCCAAATGGCTGGTGTTTTTGCCACGTTTGATGTGCCCGAGACACAGTTTGCAGATAACAGTGCAATCTGCTGCAGATTTGCTGAAAAAGGCCCAAACAGCTAAGCTTTGGGGAGTGGGCCAGGAGATAACAGCTGCAGAATGAGATGGAATAGGGTGGCTGTTCTCTACTCTTTCTTGATGTCGGCCTCCTTGGGGTTGTGCCTCACCTTCAGTTTCCTCCTCTGCTCTATCTGGCACCCAAGTCGCATCAGTGACCTCATCATCATCATCATCATCATCTCCATCTCCTCCATCATCATCATTACCACTGGAGACAACTTGGCAATATGCTGCGGCTGGGGGAACATAAATGCCAATTTGTCTACCAGTGTTCTCCCCTCTTTTTAGGCTCATATTCCTGTCATCCTCAACCTCAGAACCAACATCTGAATCCAGTAATGGCTGGGCATCATCAAGGGGCAAGTGGCTGACGCTGTGGTCAAATAACTCAGCTGACTCCTCCATGGCTGATGTTGGGGCTATGGCAGGAATAGATGTGGACAAGGAGGCAGGTTTATCCACTCTGGCAACTGCAGGGGACTGCACACTTGTCTCTGCTTGCGTGACAGAGGATAAGGAGGATGAGGAAGGTTTAGTAAGCTGGTCCACCACCTCCTCTTCATGCTGTGGCTGGCTAGCATGGGCAAACTCACTAAAGAGAGGAAATAATGCCCTGCCTGAGGACTGACCACCACGTCCACCTTTGCCTTTGGACACATTTGTTGCTGGCCCCCTTACAGTGGCAAGGAAATGTCTGCCTCTCCTTGTCCTCATAGACATTATTATTAGCAAATGTAAATAAGAAGTGGAAATATGTACGTAGATGCACTTTAATCAATGTAAAGTGGTGTTTGGTGCACTTTAATTTGCGTTCTCACACTACACAGACACCCTCCACGTATACACTATAATATACTGCAATATAATGCCCCAAACGTACAGTAATGCACAAAACTATATATCGTTAAACTGGCAGTAATGCATACAAAACTATATGGCGTTAAACTGTCAGTAACGCACACATAACTATATGGCGTTAAACTTGCGGTAACTCACAAAACTATATGGCATTAAGCTGGCAGTAACGCACAAAATTATATAGCGTAAAACTGGCAGTAACGCACACAAAACTATATAGCGTTAAACTGGCAGTAACGCACACAGAACTATATAGTGATAAACTGGCAGTAACACGCAAAAAAACTATATGGCGTTAAACTGGTAGTAACGCACACAGAACTATAAGGAGTTAAACTGGCATTAACGCACACAAAACTATATGGCGTTAAACTGGCTGTAATGCACACAGAAGTAAATGGCGTTAAACTTGCAGTAACGCACAAAACTACATGGCGTTAAACTGGCAGTAGCACACACAGAACTATATGGTGTTAAACTGGCAGTAATGCCCACAAAACTATATGGTGTTAAACTGGCAATAATTCACACAGAAGCAAATGGCATTAAACTGGAGTAACGCACACAGAAATAAATGGCGTTAAACTGGCAGTAACGCTTATCTCCTAGGAGATAAGAAATCCACAACTGAAAGATATTATCACAAAGGGAAGGATGAAAACACGACTAGAACTAGAAGAATTTAATAGGCGGAAGATACGTGAATGGAAATTCTTTCAGTTAAAACACTTAGTAAACTCACTCCCACATCCAATTAGAGACGAAGGGGAATTAAATCTTGAAAAACTCTGTTTCACACAAACACCATTGAAAATGGAATATCGAAAACTTACAGAATTTTGACAGACCTAGAAGGACAAGGAAGGCCTGCCTATATAGAACAATGGGAAAAAGAACTGGATTTAAAGTTAGAAGATCATCAAGTGGAAAAGATGATAGGAATGGGATATAATAATGCCTGGGATATGAATACCATTGAAATTAATTATACATTTTTAGCAAGATGGTACTTGACCCCTGAGAGAATCCATAAATATCAGCCAGAGGGATCACCACTGTGTTGGAGAAACTGTAAACAAAGGGCAACAATGGTACATATATGGTGGTAGTGTCCAAAAATAAAGGGGTACTGGCAAGAAATAGTGAGCAGTATAAAGGAGATAATAGAAAATAATATATGGACTTGCTTATTCCACGATTCTAAAACCCTAAAGAAACACTATATGAAAACAGTAACCCCAAAACTCCTGAATGATGCAAAGGGTTTGATCCCAAAAAATTGTTAAATGGTGAAAAAAAACAACAGGTATAAGAGAGTGGTTTGAACAAATAGACTATTACAGTAAAATGGAACTATTAAGCAGCAGGGATAAAAGGACATTATGGGAAATATATGAGCACCTGGGGGGGGGGGGGGGGATGGAAACATTTCATAACCTCGGATAAATATTTAGAGAAGGTGAAAGAAGGCGAAGGGCTGTGATCAGAAATAGAGGGGACATAGAATGAAACAAACCAAATAAAGGGGGAGGGGATTGGTGGGATATTGGGAAGAGGGAAAGAGAGATAAGGAATAGGTAAAGTGATATAATGTAAAAAAGACCGCGCTGACCTAAAAAGTAGACCTAAAATATATAAAACAGGCTGCAGTAATAGGGAGATAACCAAATAACAGAAAAAAACTGCGCCACAACATGTAATTAAAAAAGAACTAATGAAATTAAACTTTAAACAGTATAGTAACTGAGTGGGATTTCACAGGCATATTAGTAGTCCATAGAAGAGGGCAAAAAAGATGGTGAACAGAAGTCTATGTAATCTATGATGAATCCACTTCTTCACGATACCACCTTAGTGCACACAAATCCAACAGGTGAATCCCACCACCAGTAATCGAAGCTGCTTACCAGAGAGCAGCTATCAGAAAGCACAGCTCCTCATACACAGGATATAACGTCCAGCACCACACTTCCCCAGATGAATAAAGCACAAGCCTCAAAACTCAGCAGTCAGTAGATGCTCGGCGATCAATGGGTAACATCATGGACCATGTGGATTAAAATGAGGAGACCATAGCGTGATACAGTAAAAGCAATGGGTTTTAATAAGAAACAAGCAGTACAAAGTACTCACATTTGAGCAGATAAGTAACGCTTTTTAAAAAAATGCCGGCCGGCATGCATGGAGCCCTTCCTCCTCGTCTCAGGCGCGGTGACGTCACTGCACGTCCTCCCAGATGCATTTCATCTTCATAAGACGTTTTCAATAGGGATAGGGCATGCAGTAACTCACCGCTAAATAAATAGAACCAAGCCTCGTTTGCAACATGCAAGGAAATGGTCAATCGGCCATCTTGGTTATGGGAAACAATGCCCATAGTTAGGAATATGTGTGTAGATAAGAGCGTGGACCTGCTATTCAGCAAAAGGACCGCTCTTAATGCAATGTACAATAAATGCACTATTCGATCAACGGACAACCAAGCCCAGGCGAATTCATATATCAAGAAAGCCGAATCTTATGGAAAAAAAACCTCATCTTTCTCATAGAAATAAAAAAAATATTATTTTTTTTTTTTTTTTATTTCCATGAGAAAGATGAGTTTTTTTTTCCATAAGATTCGGCTTTCTTGATATATGAATTCGCCTGGGCTTGGTTGTCCGTTGATCGAATAGTGCATTTATTGTACATTGCATTAAGAGCGGTCCTTTTGCTGAATAGCAGGTCCGCGCTCTTATCTACACACATATTCCTAACTATGGGCATTGTTTCCCATAACCAAGATGGCCGATTGACCATTTCCTTGCATGTTGCAAACGAGGCTTGGTTCTATTTATTTAGCGGTGAGTTACTGCATGCCCTATCCCCATTGAAAACGTCTTATGAAGATGAAATGCATCTGGGAGGACGTGCAGTGACGTCACCGCGCCTGAGACGAGGAGGAAGGGCTCCATGCATGCCGGCCGGCATTTTTTTAAAAAGCGTTACTTATCTGCTCAAATGTGAGTACTTTGTACTGCTTGTTTCTTATTAAAACCCATTGCTTTTACTGTATCACGCTATGGTCTCCTCATTTTAATCCACATGGTCCATGATGTTACCCATTGATCGCCGAGCATCTACTGACTGTTGAGTTTTGAGGCTTGTGCTTTATTCATCTGGGGAAGTGTGGTGCTGGACGTTATATCCTGTGTATGAGGAGCTGTGCTTTCTGATAGCTGCTCTCTGGTAAGCAGCTTCGATTACTGGTGGTGGGATTCACCTGTTGGATTTGTGTGCACTAAGGTGGTATCGTGAAGAGGTGGATTCATCATAGATTACATAGACTTCTGTTCACCATCTTTTTTGCCCTCTTCTATGGACTACTAATATGCCTGTGAAATCCCACTCAGTTACTATCCTGTTTAAAGTTTAATTTCATTAGTTCTTTTTTAATTACATGTTGTGGCGCAGTTTTTTTCTGTTCTCAGGTAAAGTGATATGATCAGTTTTTTTATTCCTCTCCCTTTTTGTATGTAAATTTAATTAAATATGTAAATAACTAATAAAGATATTGCAGAACAAGCCACTATGATGTGAAAACGAGAAGGGACAAAATTGAACTGCAAAGTTGAAATAAGTCTCTCGGAAAATTTTGCTGAGGTGGAAAAAAAAAAACTGGCAGTAACGCAATCAACCGTCAATACACTGATGCTATCTGAACTGTCCCTACTCTAGCTATACACTAATGTCAAGATTACTGACACGGTCTCACTACACTACACTGAAACTATCTGAGCTGTCCCTACTCAACACTAGTGTATTTATGAATAACACCGTCTCACTACACTACAGTAAAACTATTTGAGCTGTCCCTACACTAGCTGCACACTATGCAAAGCTGAATGATGGTCCTCCTCACTACACTCACACTATCCCTAGACTGACACTAAACTAATATTCTACACTGACAATTGAAGCAGAATAGCACAGTATAGCACACTAACAACAGCTGTGCTTTGTTTTTAGTGTGTTCCTGTTAACAGCAGTACACTATTGTGTGTTTTTCTCTCTATATATTTTCTGACTACGAATACCCGGAAGCCGACAGGAAGGGGTCTATAAACGGCAGAGAAGGTGATCCTTAGCAAGCTGGATCGATCGGCAGTTACTATGAAAGCAGGAAGGACTGGCCATATATATATATATGTGAATGCTAATGTAACCATAGGTGTATACACATATTGCACGGTTCATTTGGTGTTGCACATCATATCCTTAGGAGGTGCATCTTTGATTGCACTGTCCTCACATATATATAATCTGATTCACTTTTGATTTATATTTATATCCTATTGGAAATGGCACTTTATTGATGAACTCATACATTGGAATATTTATTTATTAATATTGGGAATGGCAGCTTATTAATTTATTTTATATACACACTGTATTGGATTATTTGTCAGCACCTGGTCCGCACCTTATAATTATGAGCATATTTATTTTATGTATTTATCCAATTTAACACATGCATTGGATTATTTATCAGTACTTATTCATTTATTTATAATATTGGTAATAGCACTTTATTGATCCACATTTTATTCACTTTATTGGAATACGTATTAGCACTGTGTTTGCACTTTATAACTATTAGCGCACTAATTTTATTTTACTCATCATACCTTCTTAAGTGAGAGATCACTCCCATTGGTTGCAGCTTTTAGTTTGGGTTTGATTCTTACCGGGTTTTTTTTTTATCTTGCCAGCGCTTGAGTATCATACTTTTGGCATTATTATTATTATTATTTAAGGTACTTATATAGCGCCGTCGATTTACACAGCGCTTTACATATACATTGTACATTCACATCGGTCCCTACCCTCAAGGAGCTTACAATCTAAGGTATGCTGGTCTGCATGCCATAACTCTTAGCCCAACAATTTTGCAGGTCCTCCCCTGCATGATTAGATGCTGCACATCTACATCTACAAGTTGCTGTCATGTTCCAATGTCAGGTGGATTGAGCTGTAGCTGCCTATCTCACACATGCTTTATGGTAAATAATTTTGTATCCCACATTGTTTTATTGTTTACTATATAAAGAAATGTAATAAATGTAGTGGCCGTCTGTAGAGTAGCTCTCCCTAATGTAGGTTGATATACCAGGTCCTATGCAAGGAGTCTACTGTAAATTGAGGGCACGAGAGGTTGTGCTACCAGATACTTGCTGCTATCTTGCGACCTCAGGCCCTACCAGGTTGTACATGATCATGTGGCCTAATCAAATCACAATTGCACAGTCCATGTATTGGTGGGGGAGTGGAGATGGGAGTTTACACCCTACAGGGCAGGTTAGAAACCACCAGCCATTAAAGTAGTTCTCCACATTTCAGTTCCACATGTTTTGGTAAATACTTTTATATCCCACATTGTTTTATTGTTTACTATATAAAGAATTGTATTAAATGTAGTGGCAGTCTGTAGAGTAACTCTCCATAATGTGGGTTGAAAAACCAGGTCCTACGCTAGGAGTTTACAGTAAATTGAGGGCACAAGAGGTTGTGCTACCTGCTATTAGCTGCTATTTTGTGACCTCAGGGACTACTAGGTTGTACATGACAATGTGACCTAATCAAATCATAATTGCACAGTCCATGTGTTGGTGGGGAATTGGAGATGGGAGTTCACAGCCTTGAGGGCAGGCTAAAAACCATCAGCCATTAAAGTAGTTCTCCACACTTCAGTTCCTATGGCATTAACCTCTTCATGCCAGGAACAAATTATACAATATATTCTCCTCTCTCAGCCCCAGTAACCTTGTTTCAGGATGGGGATGCCGAATGTGACCCGCTCCTTTCCAGTCATTCATGTCCTCCCATGATACATGAACATCGTGTAGCACTACCCATGCAGGAGCTGCTTGGTAGATTGTGTTCTCTGTTCTGCCCCAATTCTGAGATCAACCTGAGCCCCACTGTCACACTAGGTAAGCAAATGGATACTGCACTGCTACTGGGAGCAGAAATATATATACTCTGCACACAACTAAGGTTCAGTATCAAAAAGCAACCATCAGACTGGTTAGTGGTAAATAAACCCAATATATTGTCATGGGTTACAGTAAAAAGCAGTATGCACATAAATGAGTAAGTAAGTTCACTAGACAGTATGTTCCGTGGGCTATAGCATCATAGCATGGATTTCTATGCAGCTAAATTAGAGTGAACTTGATAATCCATAAAATCAGCAATAAGTAATGGCATTAGAAAACTGTAACAGCGATGTTAATCAATGCTGTGATAACTCCTTTGTAAACAGAAGGCTATATTCTCTTTAGAATGCACTCTATATGAATGGCAGCCATAAAATGTAAGACTCCATAATAGAAACCTATTGCAATGGACAATAGGCAAAGTTCTTGTGAAGCAGCTATCTGATGAACAGTCTTTAGCCCTAGTTCTTCAGATGTTTAGTGTTGGGGCCCAGTCTCTATAGTGGTGCACATGAGAACAGTCCAAGTAAAATCTGCATGCAGTAAATAATACTGTTAGTTAGATGGCCAGTCCCTATGTGCTCAGTCTATGCTAGTTTCATGTCAACATTTGGATTACCTGCTCATGGCACTGCTGCTCCCAGAGCCAGCAGCCAGCCAGCAGGTGTATCCTAGCAGCCACCTAATCTCAGTAATTAGGCTCCACCTGAGTCTGGCTTATGGGAAGGTATATAATCGCTCCCTGTGGGGCACATAGCCAATTACCAGATCTTGGCAGCACACCGTCTGGGTTGAAGGACTCTGGCCTGAGAAAATCGAGAGAGTCCCCTGTCACTGATGCTGGGAGACTTGAGCTTTTTGGACTTGTCACTTACACAGAATTGTTGGCTCAAGGCAAAGTGGAGCATCTGGAAGTTGGTCCTCAAGGTAGGGGACTGTCAACACTTGTGTTAGGACTTGGATCACCTGATGTTGGCACTGATTGCCACCAGTGGGTGCCTCTCAGCAGCTAGCCGATATCAGTATCTAGGCCCCACCTGATACTGGCTGCTGGGAAGGACTGATTTCAGTTTCCTAAGTGCAGCTAAACAAATGTGGTCATTCCTGCTGCTGGATGCCTGTTTTCAGTATCCCTCACACAGCAACATCCATGTCCTCTGACCAATCCCAGCAAAACCGCAACAGGGGTCCCACTCTTCATGTGTCAGATCACTTCTGGATCTGCCTGGAGTGACTCTGGTCCTCAACATATGACCACAGGCTTGAAGCAGATTGATGTGCACACAGGAGCAGCAACGTGCACACCTCAGGCGCTTCATAGCAAAGAGGAAATCCCTTGTTATTCAGCCTGTCAAAATACACCTCTCTGTCTCTTTATACCCAGCTGGCATTGGGAATTGTGGTCCAATGGTCCATTAACTGCCACAGTACAGTTTATTTTCCGAACTTCATCTCCCATGAATTAATTCCACCACCCATCAAATTTCTTGAGCTCCTTCTGCTTGTCAGCTCCCCCTGGTGAATGGAGGCTAGGTAGTGTTAACCCATTCAGCTGAAGTCCATTGGGAACACAGAGAGCACTGCAGCACAGTGTCCTAAACCATTTTCTAAACAAACAAGATATTTGGGGGTCACACCCTAAAAGATGCATTAAAGATGGTGCAGCCATAAGACCATAGAACAGAACAAAATATTACAGTGCACACATGCAAAAATACATTTAACTCCTGCAAGGCTATTTTAAACACCTAAACATTTTCAAAAAATATGGGGATTTAGTCACACCTTATTGCTATATGGTAATATAGGTAGGTAAAAATTATTTTCGAAATGTTCGGTCTGTTTTTTTATTTGTTTAGCAGGTGATCAAATACCACCAAAAGAAAGCTCTATTTGTGGGAACAAAATTCTAAAAATGTTGTTTGGGTACAGTGTAGCATGACCGCGCAATTTGTCATGGTGAGCAACTTGATTATTCTTTTTTTCATACAGTTTGCTGAATTATGTCTGTATATTATTATCCAGTTTAATGCATTTGACTTGTGCTTTACTTAAGTATTTGTTTTATAGATTATTCCTCCTGAAGAAGTGGTGAATGTACCGCAAAACTAGTAGAGGAAAAGCCAATCTTGAGATTTACTTCAATGACAGATACCTTCTGGGGGAACCCAGAGTATTGTTTTTTTGAAAATAACTTCTTCAAAATTGTTGTTTTAATGTACCCTGTATGTCATTTTTTATATGTAATAAATCATTTTTATATTACCGGTATCTATATTGTTAGTCATCAGTACCGAGATAGTCCATCACATTTTTGAGGTTGTAAATAGATATACGGTCAGCTTCAGCAACTGCCCTATTTCCCCATCCTCATCCCCATTTCAATTTAATTTAATTTGTTCAAAAACGACCTGGAGAATGGGGTAAACAGTTTAATCTCTGTATTTGCGGACGATACTAAGCTAAGCAGGGCAATAACTTCTCTGCAGGATGTGGAAACCTTGCAAAAAGATCTGAACAAATGAATGGGGTGGGCAACTACATGGCAAATGAGGTTTAATGTAGAAAAATGTAAAATAATGCATTTAGGTGGAAAAAATATGAATGCAATCTATACACTGGGGGAATCTAGGATGGAAAAGGACCTGGAGGTCCTAGTAGATGATAGGCTAAGCAATGGCATGCAATTCCAAGCTGCTGCTAACAAAGCAGACAGAATATTGGCATGCATTAAAAAGGGGATCAACTCCAGAGATAAAATCATAATTCTCCTGCTCTACAAGACTCTGATCCGGCCGCACCTGGGGTATGCTGTCCAGTTCTGGGCACCAGTCCCCAGGAAGGATGTACTGCAAATGGAGCGAGTACAAAGAAGGGCAACAAAGCTAATACAGGGTCTGGGGGGTCTGGAGGATATTAGTTATGAGGAAAGGTTGCGAGCACTGAACTTATTCTCTCTGGAGAAGAGACGCTTGATAGTGGATATGATTTCAATTTACAAATACCATATTGGTGACCCCCACAATAGGGAAAAAACTTTTTTTGCGGAAGGGAGTTTAACAAGACATGTGGCCACTCATTAATAGTAGAACAAAAGAGGTTTAACCTTAAACTACGTAGAGGGTTCTTTATTGTAAGAGCGGCAAGGATGTGGAATTCCCTTCCACAGGCGGTGGTCTCAGCGGGGAGAATTGATAGTTTCAAAAAATGATTAGATAAGCACCTGAACTACCACAACATACAGGGATATACAATGTAATACTGACATAATCACACACATAGGTTGGACTTGATGGACTTTTTTCAACCTCACCTACTATGTAACTTTGTAATTACATGCCCCTGTTGAACAGGGGCTGAAAAATTGGGCCTTGGTTGGTGGTGCCACAACACTGTAACCCCTCACAGATACTCTTGTTGGGCATAGGAACGGGCCCTGCTGTGAAATATTAGATCAAAAATTGTAAATACATGCCCCTGTTAAACAGGGGTAGAAAAATTGGGCCTTGGATGGTGGTGGTGGTGGTGGTGGTGCCACAACGCTGTAACCCCTGACAGATACTCTTGTTGGGCACAGGAATGAGCCCTGCTGTGAAATATTAGATAAAAAAACTTAATTACATGCCCCTGTTAAACAGGGGCAGAAAAATTGGGCGTTGGGTGGTGGTGTTGGTGCCCTAAGCCAAAAATATTGTTGGAAGCTAGCATCATCAAGATTGAGGAGGGATAGGATAGTCAGCATAGGCAGTCTTTAAGGGATCCCAGATCCATAGCAAATTCAATCAGTTACATCAGGTGCTTGATAGCTGCTGATCCAAGACTGATTCATTTTTATGAATGTGAGCCTATCAATGGAGTCTGTGGGCAGGCGCACTCTTTGATCCATTACAAACCCTCCAGCAGCACTCAATGTGCGTTCAGAAAGCACGCTGGATGCAGGACAGGCCAGTAGCTCAATTGCTAATTGAGCAAGTTCTGGCCAGTGGTCCATCCTCAAGACCCAGTAAACCAGTGGATGCTCTGTTGGAAAGGTCTCCAAGTCTGCTCTTGCCCCTAGATATTCCTGTACCATATAATACAGACGCTGGCGATGGTTGCTTGAACCGATCAGACCTTAGCGCTGAAGACTGAAAAATTGTTTAAAGGCATCGGTCAGCCGGCCACCTTCTCCACCGCTCTTCCTCTGACTGAACGAAGCCTCAGCAACAAGTTGACCAGCACCAGGAAATGGTAACCTCCCCAGGGTCTCCAAGGCCTCCTAGAGATGTTTCATCCTCTGCTCCCTCTCTTTGATACCACGAATCCTAGGGTCCTTTTGCAGGCTTTGCAGAATCAGGGAGGACATGCAGCGTAAGTTTGCAGAGGCATTACATTTTGAGTCCTCTGGGTCACTAAGGAACACATGATTCGTAACTACCTCCTCCCAACCACGTACAACTCCTTCGGTTTCTGGGGACTGAAAACCATCCCTTGAAGACTGCTGCTGACTGTTAACCTCTACATAGTTAAATATAGTTACACAGTAGGTGAGGTTGAACAAAAAAAAAAACACAAGTCCATCAAGTCCAACCTATGTGTGTGATTATATGTCAGTATTTCATTGTATATTCCTGTATGTTGCGGTCGTTCAGGTGCTTATCTAAGAGTTTTTTGAAACTATCAATGCCCCCTGCTGGGACCACCACCTGTGGAAGGGAATAACACATCCTTGCCACTCTTACAGTAAAGAACCCATCCATGATGACACAATCTTCCTCCTCTTATTCCTGTGCTATCTGGATAAAGGGGGCCTTGAGAGGAAAGAAAGTTCTCCTCTTCCTCCCGCTGTTCTGCCTCAAGTGCCCTGTCCATTATTCCACAAAGCGTGTGCTCCAGCAGGAAGACTAGAGGGACAGTGTCGCTGATGCATGCATTGTCGCTGCTCACCATCCTTGTGGCCTCCTCAAATGGTGACAGGACAGCGCATGCATCCTTGATCAGTAGCCACTGGTGTGGCAAAAAGAAGCCAAGCTCCCCTAACCCTGTCCTGGTGCCATACACGCACAGGTACACCTGGTGGGCATGTCACAAATGAGGCGGTTGGTGGTGTAAAGGAAATTTGTAAGTTCTGTATATAATTGTATTCTATTTTGTATGTATTGCACGCTGCCCTCACTGTGCACACGACACTAATAATTTTTTCGTTACATGTTTGCATTTTTTTTAAGTCCTGATTAGAATTAGTCTGCCTATGTTACGCCCCTTGTTACCATAAATGTACAATTGTAATATTAATGTGATACCTACATAATCATGTGTATAAAAACCTTCAATTGCGTCATAATAAAACAGAACAGTTATTTGGAAAGATGCAGAGTGTATCTTTGGTGTCTTTTCCCTACTGCAGTAGTTATTAATAATTTGGAGCCACTAATCAATATGAGGATAGCAGTTGCCTATCTATAATTTTGTCAGTGGGCAGGTTGCATTCCCTTTGAATGTCAGCCAGCCGAGAACTGGCATTGTATGACCAGCGGAAATGACTTCAGACTTTTCTGGCCCTTTCTCAGGAGATCTTGTAAGCCTGGGTACTGGCTCAAGAACCGCTGCACCACCAAATTCAGGACGTGTGCCAAACATGGAACATGGTTCAAGTGTCCCTGTCAGAGGGCAGAGAGAAGAATGGTGCCATTGTCGCATACAACCATTCCTGGCTGAAGCTGCCGTGGTGTGAACCACCGCTGAGCCTGCGCCTGAAGAGCTGACAAAATCTCTGCCCCAGTGTGGCTCCTGTCCCTTAGGCAGACCAACTCAAGCACCGCATGGCATCCGTTAGCCTGGCTGCTTGCGTAGCTCCTTGAACGCTTACGGAGCACCACTGGTTCAGAGGACAAATTTGCAGAAGAGGCCATAGAGGAAGAAGAAGAGGAGGGGTGGAGGAGAGAGCTGTTGCAGAATCACCACTAGCATTTTGGAGGTATGGTGGGGGAACAAGCTCCAACAACACCGAACCCTATCCTGCATCCTTCCCAGCTGCCAGCAGAGTTACCCAGTGCGCCATGAAGGAAAGGTAATGTCCCTGCCCATGCCTGCTGGACCATGAGTCAGCGGTAATATGAACCTTATTGCTGACCGCCCTGTCCAACGAGGCCAAAACATTGCCTTCCACATGCCAGTAGAGAGCCAGAATAGCCTTCGGTGAAAAGAAATGGAATTTTGGAACCTGCCACAGAGATACAGCACATTCCACAAATTCACAAAAGGGGGCAGAGTCTACCAGCTGAAAAGGCAGCAGTTGCAGTGCTAGCAAATTGGCCAAGCTAGCATTTAGACGCTGAGCATGTGGATGGCTAGGACAGAATTTCTTTTTACCGTTCAGCAACTGGGGTAGGGAAATTTGCCTGCTAAAATCAATTGGTGATGTACTGCTAGCAGATTGTCTGCAAGTACTTGGGACACCTATTGCTATACCTTCCTCTCAGTGCAGGTTTTTGAGGACTGGAGGTATAGTAGGGTTGGAGATCCCAGTTGAGGTGTAAGGAGAAGTCTGCCTTTTTCTTTGATGTGGGTCTTTCAAGTGCTGTTGCCAATGGATGGCAGGTTGTCATATGTCTGGTCAAGCATGTGATGCCCAAGCGGCTGCTGTTCTGGCCACGCTTGATCCGCTTCAGACATAAGTTGCAAACAGCAACGGTGCGATCTGCTGCACATGTGTCTAAAAAGTCCCACACCAGGGAACTTTTAAAAGTCAGCAGGGAGTCAGCAATGCCCTGCACCTGCAGAGCTCTACAGTGTGATGCAACAGGGTGGCTGTTCTTAAGCTGCCCCTTAGAGGACACCCTGCCTTGTTGGAGTTGTGCCTCCTCCTCCTCCTCACTTTCCTCCTCTCTTCTCTCAGGCACCCAAATACAGTGAGTGACCTCATCATCCCCTCCCTCCTCATCACTGGAGCAAACTTGGAAGTATGCTGCAGCTGGGGGAACATGACTGCCAGTTTCTTGTCCTTCTGTGGCCTCCCTACTCTCTAGGCTCATGGTACTCCCTTCCTCAACCCGGGAACCAACATCGGAGCCTTCAAATCCTCCAGTAGCATGTACCCAACACTGGTTGAATAATTCTGTGGACTCCTCTGTGTACGATGGGGCTATGGAAGGAGTGACTGTGGATAAGGAGCCAGTGAAATAGGCCACTTTTCACTATCCTTTTCACTATCCACTCCACCAACTCTTCTGTATGTTGTGGCTCAATAACAAGGTCAGCAGCCAAAATAAAAGGACAAGCGTGCCCCACGGCCACCTGCAGAGGATACACCATGTGCATGACCACCACTGTTCACTGTAGACACAGAGGCTGCTTGCCCTCTTTTAGTGGCCTGTGAGCATCTGCCTCTCCTTCATGGCCTTCCGGACATGATGTATTTTTTGTTTTGCAATATCACACTACACTGTATTATATACTGTGTACACCGCCTGAAGTGTATTAGAAACTATACACCACCGAATGCACTGTATATATGGGCTACACTGAATGCAGAGTATACTGTGTATATATACTAGACTGTGTATATATATATATATATATATATATATATATATATATATATATATATATATATATATATATATATATATATATATATATATATATATATATATTAATACACCACCGGAAGTGTATTAAGAATTGTACACACTATATTAGATACTGTGTACACCGCATGCACTGTATTAGAAACTGTACTACGGCTGCACTGTATTGTGTACTGTGTACACCACCAGAAGTGTAGTAAAAACTGTACACACTGTATTAGATACTGTGTACACTGCCTGCACTGTATTCAAAACTGTACAATGGCTGCACTGTATTGTATACCGTGTACACCACCAGAAGTGTAGTAGAAACTGTACACACTGTATTAGATACTGTGTACACTGCCTGCACTGTATTAGAAACTGTACTATGACTGCACTGTATTGTGTACTGTGTACACCACCAGAAGTGTAGTATAAACTGTACACACCGTATTAGATACTGTGTACACCACCAGAAAACCTGTAGAAACTGTGGACACTTTATTAGATACTGTGTACACCGCCTGAAGTGTATTAGAAACAGTACACCACCGAATGCACTGTAGATATATGCTACAAAGAATGCAGAGTATATATAAATATATTTATAAAAAAAAATATCCAAATCTTTGATGATCCCTAGGAGCACCATCAAATCTATCATAACCAAATGGGAAGAACATGGCACAACAGCAAACCTGCCAAGAGACGGCTGCATACCAAAACTCATGGACCAGGTAAGGAGGGCATTAATCAGAGAGGCAGCACAGAGACCTGAGGTAACTCTGGAGGAGCTGCTGTTCCACAGCAGAGACTGGAGTATCTGTACATAGAACAACAATAAGCTGTACGCTCCATAGAGTTGGGCTTTATGGCAGAGTGGTCAGAAGAAAGAAATTACTTTCAGCAAAAAAAAAGTTGACACGTTTTGAGTTTGTGAAAAGGCATGTGGGAAACTCCTGAAATGTATGGAGGAAGGTGCTGATGAGACAAAAATTTTACTTTTTGGCCATCAAAGAAAACGCTATGTCTGGCGCAAACCCAACACATCGCATCACCCAAAGAACACCAGCAGTCGGGACTGGGAAACTGGTCAGAGTTGAGGATAAGATGGATGGTGCTAAATACAGGTATATTCTTGAGCAAAACCTGTACCACTCTGTGTGTGATTTAAGGCTAGGACAGAGGTTCACCTTCCAGCAGGAAAATTATCCCAAACACACTGCTAAAGCAACACTTGAGTGGTTTAAGGGGAAACATGTAAATGTGTTGGAATGGACTAGTCAAAGCCCAGACCTCAATCCAATAGAAAATCTGTGGTCAGACTTAAAGATTGCTGTTCACAAGCGCAAACCCTCCAACTTGATGGAGCTGGAGCAGTTTTGCACAGAGGAATGGGGAAAATCCCAGTGGTAAGATGTGGCAAGCTCAAAGAAACTTATCCGAAGCAACTTGGAGCTGTGATAGCCGCAAAAGGTGACTCTACAAAGTATTGACTTTAGGGGGGTGACTAGTTATGCACATTGACTTTTTCTGTTATTTTGTCTTATTTGTTGCTTGCTTCACAATAAAAAAAAAATAAAAAATGAATACACTGCCTGCACTGACTGTTTATCGAGTAAACACTGAATATATAGTCTATGCTAAATGCAGAATAAATATATATATATATTATATATATATATATATATATATATATATATATATATATATATATATATATATATATATATATATATATATTTAGTAAGATTGGGGTTATCAGACTCAAACGGTAGGGGTGCGTTTTCCAGTGAGTACGCCAGTACAAACTGTATTTTTAAGGGCCTGGTAGCCCGCTTTTATTTGAAAGCACAGAAAAGTTCACAAAGACATCAGTACCCACGCAGGGGGGTTCCACCATTACTGTATCTTGCACACTCGATACTTTAGCTGCCTGGCTTACATTCTTCCCATACAGGTGATTCAGGCCTTTAGCCTAGGCCTTAGGTCTGCTCCTCAGACCCAAAAGAGTTTCCTAGAGTTAAGCTCTCTCCTAGCTCACTCCTGATCAGCGCCTTGCTGCTCTGTCACCAAGTATGTCTGCCTCCTGCAGACATGCTTGCTCTGCTGCTCCCTGCAGCCTCTGACTCCTCTCAGAGGAATGGGAGTCCACCTGACTCCCATGCACAGATTTCCTGTCTGTTGGGTGGAACCCTGAGCGATAGTCAGGTCAAAACTGCACACAGCTGTTCAATCAGCGTGCCTTTCTCTCCAAAATCTGGCGTAAACCAGCAATCCTCCAGGTAGCACAGGGTCCTACCGCCACTATATATATATATATATATATATATATATATACTATATATATATATATATATATATATATATATATATATATATATATATAATCAAATACACTGCCACTAACTGAATAACCTGCCTGCTTAATCTAACTCAAGCTATCTCTCTGTCCACGCCAACAACACTACACACAGCAGTGTAAGCAGCCTTATATAGTGTGGGTCATGGACTTGGTCCCCATGAGCTATGATTGGCCAAAGGCACCCTGCCTTTGGCCAATTATGGCTCTTTCAGCAGAGTGTGCTGTGATTGGCCAAAGCATGCAGGTCAGTTGCATGCTTTGACCAATCATCATACAGCAATGCACGGCGATCTCGAAGTGCATTATGGGGCGTTCCGCAGAGCTCGAATTTCCCGCAAACGCCCCATAATGTTCGCTGTTCTGCGAACGAGCGAACACCCGATGATCGAGTCAAAATTATGTTCGACACGAACATCGAGCTCATCCCTAGTCCTAAGCCAGGCCATGGTGCCTAATACTCTCTCTAATTATGTATTCTCTTTAGTTCCCTGAATTATTTTTCAGAATCATTTAGTGGTTCCATTAGCATGCAAGAGCAGGCAGGCATTGGTATGGCAGCTTAGTACAACATTTAGTGATACATCAGCTGTATGGCATGTGTTTTCCTGGCTACTGAGTGCATGCCATATTTTGGTTTATTTGGCTGTCCTTACTGTTCTTTTTAAAAAGTGTATTCATCAATTAAATGTATCCAAGTTATGAATAAAGTACAGCAAGCTGTACAAACAGAACTTCAAACACAAGTCAGTTAGTTTTATTAATGACTAACACTGCTGGGAAACCCAGGCAAAGCACCAACCAGTATTGAAAGTTATAAAGGATGCACAGAGAAAAGTACAACTTCTTCTCTAATCCACACCTGCTACTTATTTACTTGTTCGGCTACTGCAATGCATAAAATAAGTGATGCTAAATTCAGGAGGAGTGGAAGGGCAACTTTGTAGTAGGGGAAAGATGGCTTTGCTAGCAAGGATAGGGTTAGTTAGAAGGAAGACATTAAACATTTATAGAATAAATGACTTCGCCCAAAACCGGCAGATTTAAAGGAATGTACAATGATCATTTTGGCATTTTTGTACCTTAGATCTCAATTTAGCCACCATCATAGTGTTATGGGTATGTCAGTAGTGTAAGTCAGGGACGTGCAGTGAGGTCAATGGCTGGTGAGTCACTGGCTAGTATCAGAGCCAGATACACACGGGTTAAATATGCTGCAAATGTTAGAGCGAGAGTAATAATTCTAGCACTAGACCTCCTCTGTAACTCTCAACATGTAACCTGTACATTTTTTTAAAGCGTCACCTATGGAGATTTTGTAGTACTGAAGTTTGGCCCCATTCCACAAGTGTGCTCAATTTTAAAGCGTGACATGTTAGGTATCTATTTACCCTGCGTTACATTATCATTCATAGTTTCCAAACAAAATGAAAAATTGCGCAAATACTGTGTAACATAAAAAATTGCAATGACTACCATTTTATTCCCTAGGGTGTCTGCTAAAGCAACATATATATATATATATATATATATATATATATATATTTGGTTCTGAGTAATTTTCTAACAAACAAATTATGATTTTTACATGTAGGAGAGAGGTGTCAGAATTGGTCTGGGTGGTAAGGGGTTAATTACCATAAGTAAGTAACAAACAAATAATTATATATTGTTTTTAAGGTAATTTACTATATTTTCTAAATCTGTACTCAAGCAGATGGCTTAATGGACAAATTACTGAAGTTTGAAGTTATAACTTCAAACCAGTAATTTCACAGCAAATAGATAAATAATACATTATTATGTTATAACATATAGCATAATAATATATGATTTAGCTTGATTAAAACAGTACCTTTTTCAGCAGTAGGAGATTCTCATTCTCCGTCTTAACTGTATGAGAAATACATGGGATTATAGGTAAATCTTATACACAAAAACCCATGTGTTTTTTTCCTTCTAGTTAAGAGGGTTGGGCTGGAAGGGATAATTTGTCTTTTAGACACATGACCCCTTCTATAACACTGCAGTGAGAGGACAGCCTCCCCGGCAGCATTTTTATTGGACCGCTGTGGCCAATGGTACTTTACCATTGGTCCAAGGCACCAAGCTGTCCATTGAGCTCAGTGCCTCTGACAAGAAGTGAGAAACATTGTGAGTTCATCCTCTCAGTCTGCTGCAAACAGAGTGTGCCAGCTTGTATTTAACCACCTCAGTACAGTGCATTTTCACCCCCTTCCTGCCCAAGCCATTTTTCAGCTTTCAGCGCTGTCACATTTTGAATGGCAATTTCGCGGTCATACAACACTGTACTCCAATAAAATTGTTATCATTTTGTCCCCACAAATAGAGCTTTCTTTTGGTGGTATTTGATCACCTCTGCGTTTTTTTTTTTTTTTTTTTTTTTGCGCTATAAACCAAAGAAGAGGGACAAGTTTAAAAGAAAAAACTATATTTTTTACTTTTTGCTATACTAAATATTCCCCAAAAATATATAAAAAAACATATTTTTTCCTTAGTTTAGGCTTATACGTATTCTTCTACATATTTTTGGTAAGAAAAATTGCAATAAGTGTATATTGATTGGTTTGCACAAAACTTATAGCGTCTACAAAATAGAGGATAGGTTTATAGCATTTTTATAATTTTTTTTTTAACTAGTAATGGCGGCGATCTGCGATTTTTATCGTGACTGCGATATTGCGGCAGACATATCGGACACTTTTGACACATTTTTGGGACCATTCACATTTATACAGCGATCTGTGCTATAAAAATGCATTGATTACTGTATAAATGTGACTGGCAGGGAAGGGGTTAACCATTAGGGGGCGCTGAAGGGGTTAATATGTTCCCTGAGAGTGATTCTAACTGTAGGGGGAGGGGACTCACGGGGAGGAGACCAATCTGTGTTTCTCTGTACTGAGAACACACCATCGGCTCCTCTCCTCTGACAGGACCGTGGATCTGTGTGTTTACACACACAGATCCACAGTCCCGCTGTGTTACCGGGCAATCGCGGGTGCCCAGCGGACATCGCGGCCGCTGGGCACGTGCATCGGGTGCCCAGTGACACGGAGGGCACGTGCGCTGATGGCGGCGCACGCGCTAATGGCGGCGCACGAGCGCTCCCTGGAGGGCCGGGAAGGGGAGGGCGTCATATGACACCCTCCCGCCCTGAGAGCTGCGCCGCCTTGCCATCAATAGACAGCCGGCAGTCGCATAGTGGTTATGGAGCTTCTGACAGGCTGCGCAAAGAGCCCCGTATCTCCGGAAACCATATGTCCAAGGAGCTTTTGATCAGTAGTGGGGTAGGACTTTGACTACCTACTCCAGGTTGCCGGGCTACGACCCTTGAAGCTTGATCATTTTTTTTTCTTGTTATTATTTTTTTTTATGTTCATACTTCCCTGACTGCATGTCCCTGGTGTAAGTGCATTAAGTAATTGCAATACAGCCAAAAGAACCTTTTAGAAAATCTTCTCTAGGCCCTCAGCCCAGCAGCTGCTGAGGCCCAAACTGCAAACCTTCTCTCACACTAGCTACCTTTCAGGGGCAGGAGCCCCAGGAGAACTGAAACCCTCCCTGAAAAGGAAATAACACTCTGGAATGGCCTCCCAGATATTTATCACCTCATCAGACACCTTGTGGACACCCCCTTTATCCCCCAGGGATTGGTTGAGGTATAATACCTATTTATGCCTGAGCGATTGACCCTCCTGCTCTATCTTCTGGAAGCTTCTTCCAGAAACAAGTAGAGGCAATCAATCACCCAGCAGAAAACCCTGACTAGACTTAAAGAACAGATCCTTGCTCAACTGACTACAGTGATGCCAAAAAAACGAAATTAAGCCTAACAGAGGCAGGGCACTACAAGAAATAGGAATAAGTCATATAAATACATGAACAGAGATCAACAAGGCCAATCCATACACCCTAACATCTTACAGAGGGGTTGCCCAGAAGGAATATACAGGTTAGTAATGTGAATGTTCTAAATTATTTCCTCTCAAGTGTTTCTTCTCTGGGAAGAATACGTTTAATGCTTTTAGTCAGTCCTCATAACTGAGGTCCTTCAGTCCCCTTATTAACTTTGTCGACCTTCTCTGGACTCTCTACAGTTCCAGCACATCCTTCCTGAGGATTGGTGATTAGTAGAGTTGAGCGGACACCTGGATGTTCGGGTTCGGCGGGTTCGGCTGAACTTCGGAAAAAAGTCTGCGTTTGGGACCGAACTTGACCCGAACTTGACCCAGAACTCCGAACCCCATTGAAGTCAATGGGGACCCGAACTTTTGAAGACTAAAATGGCTGTAAAAAAGTCATGGAAAGGGCTAGAGGGCTGCAAATGGCAACAAAATGTTGTTAAGAGCATGGCAAGTGATCTGCAAACAAATGTGGATAGGGAAATAAATTAAAATAACATAAAAAAATTAAAAATGAAAATAAAATGCTGGAGGCCCCCTTCTCAGCAGAAGAGGTACAGGAAGTAATTAAGAACCTCAGAAACTCAACAGCACGATGCCGCACATATGGTGGGAATACCCCAGAATACGCACTTTCTGGAAAAATTATTCAATTTAATGGATAAGATAGTGGGAAAATAAAATACTTGGAAATTAAAAAAATGAAAAAATTATAATCTTGACCTAGGAGGACGAGGTTCATATGGAGTAGGAGGTTGAGGTGGCGGTGGATGTGGCGGTGTATGTGGAAGCGGCGGTGGAGGAGGACGAGGTAGCCAACACTGGTTCAAAAATACAACAATGGCTGGGTAAGGCTAGTGGTGAATGATGTGCCGAATTCTGTCCCCCGTCGCATAGTGTCCGCCCTGTACTGCGCTTGCTCAGTACGTAGGACAAGGGGATTTTGAAACTCTCCGAAGACGATGCGCGGTGACTCCAGGTTCAAGCCACATCATCCGAGGTTGAAGCCTAGCCAAGCGAGCCTGTGAGGGGCCCTGTTACTATGTGCTACCGTATGTCCACTTGGATGGTGGGGCTTGAACCTGCACTCACTGCCCAGGCGACGTTCATCTTTGGAGATTTTGTGATTCTCCTTGTCCCCCGTCTTGAGCAAGCACTGCGTCTGCACAGTAAGTGGCCGGACACTAGCCGATGGCCAGACAGTTTTTGTCAGAACACCGGTATACGTGTCTATTCTGCACAAGGTACGGACAAGTCCTGTGGGATCCATGCCTGGTTCATTTTAATGAACGTGAGCTTGTCCACATTGGCTCTGGACAGGCGGCTGCGCTTGTCTGTGACAACGCCCCCTGCCGTGCTAAATACACGTTCAGATAATACACTGGCTGCAGGGCAGGCCAGCACCTCCAAGGCGTAAAGGGCAAGCTCAGGCCATGTGTCCAATTTGGAGACCCAGAAGTTGAAGGGGGCAGACCCGTCATTCAGTACGTGTAGGCGGGTGCACACATACTGCTCCACCATGTTGGTGAAATGCTGCCTCGTGCTAAGACGTTCCATCTCAGCTGGTGGTGCTGGTTGTTGTGGCGTGCTGACAAAGCTTTTCCACATTTCGACCATGCTAACCCTGCCTTCCGAGGTGCTGGCGGTGCCCCGGCTGCGTTGGCGACCTCTTCCTTCTCCTCTGCCTTCGCCTTGTGCTTCCACCGTACCCCCGCTGCCAAGTGGGAATGCCACCAGCAGCGCGTCTACCAGCGTGCGCTTGTACTCGTGCATTTTATGATCACGCTCCAGTTACGTTGTCCTTGTAACGGGGATCCAGCAGGGTGGCCACCCAATAATCAGCACCAGTTAAAATGTGGGCAACTCGGCGGTCGTTGCGGAGACACTGCAGCATGTAATCGTTCATGTGTGCCAGGCTGCCCAGAGGCAAGGAAAAGCTGTCCTCTGTGGGAGGTGTATCGACTGTGTCCTCTGTATCCCCCCAGCCACGCACCAGTGATGGACATGAGCTGGTCTGGGTGCCACCCTGCTGTGAACATGGTTCCTCCTCCTCCATCTCCTCCTCATCCTCCACCTCGTCATCCTCCAGAACTGTGCCCTTGCTGCCGGACAATTGTGTACCTGGCGCTTGTTGGTGCAGGAACCCACCCTCGTAGCCACTTGTAAATAACTGCCCTGAAAGCCTTGGAAATGAACCCTCTTCCTCCTCCTCCTCCTGTGCCACATCCTCTTCCATCATCGCCTGAAGAGTTTTTTCAAGGAGGCATAGAACTGGGATAGTAACGCTGAGAACGGCGTCATCGGCACTGGCCATGTTGGTGGAGTACTCGAAACAGCGCAACAAGGCACACAGGTCTCGCATGGAGGCCCAGTTATTGGCGGTGAAGTGGTGCTGTTCCGCAGAGCGACTCACGCGTGCGTGCTGCAGCTGAAACTCCACTATCGCCTGCTGCTGCTCGCACAGTCTGGCAAGCATGTGCAAGGTGGAGTTCCACCTTGTGGGCACGTCACATATGAGACGGTGAGCGGGAAGGCCGAAGTTACGCTGCAGCGCTGACAGGCGTGCAGCAGCAGGGTGAGAGTGGCGAAAGTGCGCACAGACGGCCCGCACTTTCTGCAGCAGCTCTGGCATATCGGGGTAATTCTTAAGGAACCTCTGGACCACCAAGTTCAGCACATGCGCCAGGCAAGGGATGTGCGTCAAACCGCCTAGGCCCAGAGCTGCTACGAGATTTCACCCATTATCGCACACCACCAGGCCGGGCTTGAGGCTCACTGCCACCAACCGCTCATCGGTCTGTTGTTCCATGTCCCTCCACAACTCCTGCGCGGTGTGGGTTTTTTCCCCTAAACAGGAAAGTTTTAAAACTGCCTGCTGTCATTTAGCCCTGGCTGTGCTGAAGTTGGTGGTAAAGGTGTTACGCTGACCGGATGAGGAGGCGGAGTAGGAGGAGTTGGCAACAGGAGGCAAACTGAAGTGCCCTGCAATCCTCGGTGTTGGAAGGACATGCACCAAACTGCTATCCGCCCCAGGCCCAGCCGCCACTACATTTACCCAGTGTGCTGTTAGGGAGATATAACGTCCCTGACCGTGCTTACTGGTCCACGCATCAGTAGTTAGGTGGACCTTGCCACAGATGGCGTTGCGCAGTGCACACCTGATTTTGTCCCCCACTTGGTTGTGCAGGGAAGGGATAGCTCGTCTGGAAAAGTAGTGGCGGCTGGGCACGACGTACTGTGGGACAGCCAATGACATCAGCCTTTAAATACTGTGTCTCCACCAGACGGAATGACAGCATTTCAAAGGCGAGCAATTTTGAAATGCTGGCATTCAAGGCCAGGGATCGCGGGTGGCTAGGGGGGTACTTCCTCTTCCGCTCCAGTGTTTGGGAAATAGAGAGCTGAACGCTTCCATGGGACATTGTGGAGATGGTTGGTGACCCAGGTGGTAGTGTTGCTGGCAGATCCTCTGTTTGCGGGTTGGCAGGTGCCACTGTCACTACAGAGGTGGATGAAGAGGCCGAGACTGCAGCAGAAGAGGAAGCAGGAGGAGCCAGAGACCTTTCTTGGTTTTTGAGGTGTCTACTCCACTGCATCTCGTGCTTTGCACTTAGATGCCTGGTCATGCAGGTTGTGCTTAGGTTGAGAACGTTTATGCCTCGCTTCAGGCTCTGATTGCACAGCATGCAAACCACTCGTGTCTTGTCATCAGCACATTGTCTGAAGAACTGCCACGCTAGGGAACTCCTTGGACCTGGCTTTGGTGTGCTCGGTCCCTTGCTGCATTGGGCAGTAGCAGACGTACTGTCTAGGGGACGGACGCTCCGCTTTTGCACCCTGCTCCCTCTTCTGCTGTGCTGGTGGCTCTGTGCGACCACCGCCTCTTCCTCCGAACTACACTGGTCACCTGCATGACGTTGATTTCATGTGTGGTCAAGGACCTCATCATCCTCCACATCATCTTCCACCCAGTCTTCACCCCTGCCCTCCTTGTCGGTCTGCACAATGGCGAAAGCAGCAGCAGTTGGCACCTGTGTTTCGTCATCATCCGAGACGTGCTGCGATGGTCCTCCCCATGTACTCATCATGAAACATAAGTGGTTGGACATCGGTGCACACAATCTCTTCCACTTCTGGGGCAGGGCTAGGTGGATGGCCCTTGGAAACCCTGCTAACAGAGTCATCAAAAAGCAGAAGAGACTGCTGCATGATTTGGGGCTCAGACTGATTGGCTGATTTGCAAGGGGGTGAGGTGAAAGACTGATGGACATCGGCTGCAGGTGCCAACTCTGAACTTTCATCAGGAGACTGGGTGGGAGACAATGTAAAGGAACCGGAGGCACCGTCAGCAACCCAATCTACTATTGCCTGTACTTGTCCTGGCCTCAACATTCGTACAGCCTCATTAGGCGCGCCGAAATACCGCTGCAGGCTCTGTCGCCTACTCGCACCTGAGGAAGGTGTTTCACTAGTGCGTGTAGCTGGCACAGATCGACCACGTCCTCTCCCTGCAACAGGAGCGCCACCAGCAGCACCACGACCCGGGCCACGTCCCCTTTTTGATGATCTCCTCATATTTTCAAAATTTATGATCTCGCTCCCTAAATGGGTGTTTTTGCAATATCTTGAAATATGAGTGTATCTCAAACTGCTAAACTGCAGAAAATGCTATTGAAAAAAAAAATGTCACTACAATTTTTTTTTTTGGGACAGCACAATAGAAGAAATATCGATCAATTGTATGTCACACTCCTGCACAAAGCACTGAAATATTTTATTTTTTGTCAATAGCAGAATACACGTACAGTGTCTAAAGCGTGTATGAACATGCAGAAAATGCTATTGGAAAAAAAAATGCACAAATCGCAGCAAAATTTAATTTTTTTGCAATGTTTTTCCAATGGCAGATTACACCCACAGTATGTAAAGCGTGTATCTCAAAAACTGCTAAACTGCAGAAAATGCTATTGGAAAAAAGAAAAAAAAAAGAAATTCACAGCAAAATTGTTTTTTTTTTTTTTTTGCAATGTTTTTCAATAGCAGAATACACATGGAGTATGGTGTATCTCTTACTAAAATATGCAGTGCAGTGATGCTGCACTGAGCTTGCAGGTAACACTTATATTTTGTCTGGCACTGGCCTCATTGCACTGTTAAGACTGTGCACTGCACCCCAGCCAGGGTACAATTGATTTAGGAATCTCTTGAATAATTCTCTCTGCCTCTTTCTTTTCCTTAATAAAGACACTCTCTAGTCTACTCTAGCTATGTAGATCGCTCACTGATATAACTAATTTGAAGAAAATTTAAGGAATGTGGACTGACTGACTGACTTTATCAGACTAACTCCTAAAATCCTCTCTTAGCAGCACAGGAACCTGTCTATAGCAGAGTGACGCTGTGTGCTGTGTGTCTGTACTATATATACAGGCTGGGTCACATGCTGCACTGCCCAATCACAGCCATGCCATTAGTAGGCATGGCTGTGATGGCTTCTAAGGGCACACTAGTGAAACTAGCGTCGATTGGCTGCCCTGCAGCTTGTAAAAGGCGCCAATACATCGCCGAACACCGGACCCAAACCCGAACATACAGCCAATAGTTCAGGTTCGGGTCCGGGACCCGGACACCCAAAAGTCCGGTACGGACCCGAACTTTACAGTTCGGATTCGCTCAACCCTAGTGATTTGAATTGGATAGCATATTCAAGATGTGGCCGTACCAGAGTCTTGTAAATTGGTAGAATTATAGTTTTATCCCTTGAGTAAATACCATTTAATGCATGCTAGAAATTCTGTCTGTTTTGCTTGCTGCAGTTTGGTATTGCATGCCATTGCTGAACCTGTGACCTACTAGGAACCCCAGACCTTTCTTCAACCCGCTTCTTCCTCTATCTTCCTCTGTTTCTTCCTCCGGCCCTCTGATTCTTTCTCCGGTCTCCTCCTCCGGCTTCTTCTTCCCCACTTCGTCCTCCGGACAATACACCTCAATGGGGGGCTCCCGCTGTGTGACGCTGTTCTGTTCTTGTAACAGCTCTTATATAACTGAGGGCGGAGCCACTCGGTGACCCCGCCCCCTCTGATGCACAGGGACTTCCCTATGGCTTCCCCGTGGTGTCAGAGGTACGTAAATACAATGTACCCGATACTCATTCACATGAGGGGCGGGTTCTGGGGGGTCCCCTTGTTAAAGGGGGCTTCCAGCTTTTGATAAGCCCCCTGCCCGCAGACCCCCACAACCACAGGGCAATGGTTGTTGGGATGAGGCCCTTGTCCCCATCATCATTGGGACAAGGTGCTTTGGGGGGACCCAAAGCACCCTCCTCATGTTGAGGGCATGTGGCCTGGTACGGATTAGGATGGGGGGGTTGCTCTCTCCACCCAGCCTTTTCCTTTCGCCTGCCAGGTTGCATGCTCGGATAAAGGTCTGGTATGGATTTTGACGCCTATGCCATTTTTTTTTAAATTTTTGGCTCAGGGGTCTCCTTAAAATCCATACCTGAAGGGCCTGGTATGGATTTTGGGGGGACCCTTACGCCATTTAAAAAAAAATAATTGGTGCAGGGTTCCCCTTAATATCCATTCCAGACTTGAAGGGCCTGGTATGGATTTTGGGGGGACCCCCCGCGCATTTTTTTTTAAAATTTTGGCGCAGGATTCCCCTTAATATCCATATCAGACCCAAAGGGCCTGGTAATGGACTGGGGGGGGGACCCATTGTGTTTTTTTAAAATGATTTTTATCTATATTGCCGGGATCCGGCAATACATTACAGCAGCAGTTGAATTACATTTTTTCCTTTACAAATGTAATTTTGCTGCTCTCATTCATAAAACTATGTAAGGCTGCCGTGTAAACAGCCTTACATTGTGTGGGGCATAGACTCAGCCCCCTGAGCCATGATTGGCCAAATAAGAAAAAAAAAACTATAATTGGGACTTTAAATAGATCACCACTCTCACCAAAGATTTTTGTGAAAAAATGTCTTCGAATTTTATTAGTCAATAAAATGATATATAAAATCACCCAGATGTCCGATAGCAGGGTGCACAGTTCATAATATGCATAGCAGTTTCACAACAAATAACTAAAAATTACAAATAAATAATATGACAACACTTTACAAAAAATATATACAAAGGTACAATACTGATGCTCTCAAAGAGGTGTGTGTGACCCCCAGATGCTCGACGCGTTTCCAGTTGCCCGAATGTGGGAACCTTCGTCAGGAGCAGAGAGTGGTTATATGTGGTAAGTACCTATCGCTCTAAGGAATGCAAAAGAGAGAGGGACAATCAACGGAGTTTGTTTTGTACTTTTTCCGTTATACACACATCAGGGTATCACAAAGACCCAGGAGTTGTAAGAGATAATTTCTATGCAAAAATGTTAATACAACCAATTCATGAAAAAGCCTAAAAGAGATTTTTTACTGGTATGCTCATGGAGTCAACCTATCTGGGTAGACATTGCAGCGTGTCAAGGGTGTATACATTACCACGTACCTCGTGGAGTCGATGTTCGTGGACCAAATGAGTTGTATCTCGAGAAGGAGGGAGGTGTGTCCCCCAAAGTGTGGCAGCACACGCGGGAATGAATCCTAATTACAGATTCCTTTACAGGGACTTATATGTCCAAACAGCCAGAGAGGGAGAAAATTAGTCATATGTCCCCACATGTATGTTCAGATCCAATGGAGAAAGGTATAGTGATGATAACTCAAAGAGTAGATAGATGCACCAGATAACAGCGACCAGTAGACCCAAAGCAGTGATAACTATGAAATATTTAACAAGTACCAATGGGATTTGATGATATACCTATACATAAAACATCCCAGAGAGGGAGAAGAAAGGGGTCACCACGGTGTCAATAGAGGTTTCAACATGTGTCCATAGAGCTGGAGTATTAGATAGTGCCTATACGTGAGTAACACAGAATAACATCTCACCCTAAAGGACAGGAATAGCACATATAGGCTATTCGCAGCTGTTCAAGGTGTACCCTTGAGACAGGACTCGTCCCCGAGAGACAATGTCCTGGATGGACGAAGTAAGATCCCAATAAGGGGTTACTGGAACCTGGGGGAGATGGAAAACGTCAGTGAAATATAAAGGGAGCCTCATATACTGATTGTAAGTGTGTGGCTTACCCTTACCTCTATGGAGTATCCCCTATCAAGGGGCGTACGACCGCTGTATACTGACCGCCGTGTGATCCTCTGCTGCCCATTGGAAAGTAGCATGGGGATGTATTTATACAGGAAGCTGCTGGAATTCGGGCGCACTCTGAGTGACGTCATCACTGAGCGTCCACTCGACGTGATGTGACGCTCCGCAATGCAGGATAAGAGCCTGCGCACAACGCACCTTCAATACGGGTGCGTGGCGTGGCCCTGTAGTACATTGCGCATGCGCGGAGACTTAGTATGGACTTACGTCTCCCATAGGGCGGAATATGCGCGTGCGCACATTACGGCTAGATTCGGCTATAGGGGAGGAACCTGTATGGTCCTGGTGTGAGAAAAAAAGGGAAAGCAGTTCCCGGCTTGGAACCACAAGAAAATGAGGTAGGCCCCTTTATGTGTAGTTAAAAAGGGGACATTATACATATATCCTTGGCTGTGCGCTGCAAAGGGAGGGCACACCTCCCTCCGATAGATACACAGATATATAGGAAATGTGTGCCCGGACTGTTGTGCAATAAAGGGATAAAGTGAGCCACCATGTCTACACTGTTAGCCCCTAAATAGTCCCGGGGCGAACACAGTCAAATTGATAATTCACTGTACGGTGCAAAAGGAGGGCGCATCGTCCTCCAATAGGCATGCAGAAATTGCAAGTATGCACTCGGACTGGTGTAGAATGTGGGGATACAGTGAACCACCTTACAATATCCCTGAAGAGACATATAAGATATTTTATGTATACACTCTTGACCCGTACGTGTCACCCAGGAAGGATACCACATAGATAGTAGCAATTCAGAAGGGTTGTCTTATAACATATAATTGTGTAACCAGGGAAAGGGAACATGCTCATCACCAGAGATAGAGCCTACATAGTATTAGAGGATTACATTGTAATATGTAAATTGTAATTTATAAAATCACTCCAAAATTGACAGGAGTGTGTACATCACCCAAGCGGAGATTCCCATACCCACTTTGAGGGCTATAACAACTGCGACATATGGAAAGGGAAGGAAATTTGTATCACAATATATACATATAATGGCATCAGACGGATGTTACCCATGACACTAAATTATATAAGTGATAACAAGCAGACATGCGTTAACCGTGTCCCTCCCAGGTTCCAGATGTAAAACCTTCCAGGAAGGGTTTGTAGCTAATGCAGTCATTTAGGCCTGGTGGATGGGTGGCCTTTAAGGCCACAATCCATCTAGTCTCATGTTGCAACAGGATTTTGTCCCAATCCCCCCCTCTCGTATTGGGATGTATACGATCCAAGACTAAGAACCTTACTCGTGGGAAATTTCCCATGTGAACATCTTGGGAATGTCTCCCCAGTGGTAGATCCGGATCGCATACACGGATACTATGTATATGCTTGCTTGTTCTCTTGTGTAACTCCTGCTTGGTTTTACCCACATAGAATGAGCCACAGGAACAAGTGAGCAAATACACCACCCCATACGTGCGACAATTTGCGTAGTGGTTAGGTCTGAAACTCTTTCCGTTAGGAAGTACTATATTGGTGTCAATGTTCATGTACTGACATTGGGTACAGCCTCCACATTTGAAGGTACCACGGCGTTTGCATGGATCTCCCCTGAATTCCCCTGTATATTCGCTTTTAACTAATATATCGCGCAGAGATTTAGTGCGTCTGTATGTAACAAGGGGCTCTTTAGGTATAAACGAATTCAGTGTGGGGTCGATATTCAATATGTGCCAATATTTTTTAAGAATATTTCTGACCTGTTGGTGTTGCTTATTATATGTCATCACTATTCGGGTTTGATCTACCGTTGTATTAGTTTTTTTAGTAGTTTTAAACATAAGGCTTAATCTTATTTGTTTGTAAACTCTCCTAAAAGCTTTTTTTAAACTGGTTGGAGAGTATCCCCGTTGGAGTAGGCGGGTTTGTAGTTTTTTTGCTTCTAACAAGAAGTCAGAGTCCTTAGTGCAGTTTCTACGTATCCGCAAATACTGGGAATACGGGATCGATTTGACCAGAGGGGTGGGATGGAAGCTAGAGGCATGTAAGATAGTATTTCCTGATGTTTCTTTTCGATAAAGGGTACTAGAGAGATGGCCATCCTTACTTTTCATTATGGTAATATCCAAAAAGTTAATTTTGTTCATGTCGCAGGTCATAGTGAATTTTAGGTTGAAGTCATTCATGCCCATGGCTGTTATGCACTGATCTAGGCCCTCCTTGTCTCCCTGCCACACTAAAATAATGTCATCAATATAGCGGTACCAGAGTGTGATCTGGTCCGAAAATTGAGGGTGCGTTGAAAGAAAGGTGTTCTCCCATTCCCCCAGATACAGGTTGGCATAGGAAGGTGCACAGCACGTCCCCATAGCCACACCCTGTATCTGGAGGAAATGGGAGCCGTGAAAGGAAAAGGCATTGTGCAATAGAATATATTCCAAGGCCTGTGTCAAGAAGTGGTGTAATGGTTTATCATCCTTGGATGATTGAGACAGGTAGTGGTTGATAACTTGCAGGCCCCTATTGTGGGGGATCGAACAGTACAGTGCCTCTACATCTATAGTGACTAATAAAGAGTCACTAGAAATACAGAGGCCATCCAGATGTTGCAATAATTGGGTGGTATCCCTAACATACGAGGGTAGGTTTGTGACGAGAGGACGCAGTTGTTCGTCCACGAACCTGCTTAAATTTTCAGAGATGCTCCCCACCCCGGAGACAATAGGTCTCCCCGGGGGGTTCGTCATGTCCTTGTGCACCTTGGGCAGGCTGTAAAAAGTAGGTATCCTCGCAAACTTGGTCCGTATGAACTCCCACGTCTGTTGAGTCAATACATTATCAAGGTATGCTTGGTCAATTAATTTAAAGAATTCATTGTCGAATTTTTCGATGGCAGAGCGAGAAATAGGTTTGTACCACTCCTTGTTGAATAATATTTTGGAACACATGGCAAGGTACGAGGAATTATCCATGATGACAATGTTGCCCCCCTTGTCTGACGGTTTAATCGTCAGTTGGTGTTGTTCAGTTAGCGTTTTGAGTGCCTTTTGTTCATTGGTTGTAAGATTACAAGGGGGGGTTGCTTGTGTGAGTTTGTTGATGTCATCAGTCACCATTAACACAAAGGCCTTTAAATTTGCGTTTTGTGTTAGTGATGGAAATTTATTGGATTTCTTTTTGAGTATAGAATTTCCTTTAATCCCTACCTTGGTTGGAGTTATGTTTTCCGCTAGGAGTGATTCTAGGTCTATTCTGTCAATAAGGTCCTTCTGCTCTTGTTCCTCCAACAGTGACACCAGATCTTCCACAGCTTGTTTTTCCCTGTTTGGAGGGGTTATCGCTAAGGTACTTTTGGTGTAGAGACTCTTTAATACAAGTTTTCTTGCAAACAGGTGTAAGTCTTTTATTGTGTCAAAGGTGTCAATGTTGGAGGAAGGGCAGAAAGATAGGCACCATGCCTTTGGCCAATCATAGCTCTCATAGCAGAGTGCGCTGTGATTGGCCAAAGCATGCAGGTCAGGTGCATGCTTTGGCCAATCAGCAGCCGTCAATGCACTGCAATCTCGCAGTGTATTGACGGTCTCGCTGTTCATTAAGGCATGTTAATGTTCAGTATATCTCCCCATAATGTTCGGTATTCGGCGAACACCCGATGTTTGAGTCGGACTTACGTTCGACTTGAACCACATGCTCATCCCTAGCACAGAATGTGGGATTTGTTAGGTGGGGTGTCACATTCCAAGGAGAGAGAAAGAGGTAATCTAAGCAGCACAGCAGCCATTAGTGTTTACGGTATACTGCAAGCAGCCAAGATTGTTTTTAGGCAGAGATCACCCCATCTGAGTAATGTAAAGATGATGAGAGAAGGATGGGAATGCTGGTGGCCATGAGACAGAGTCCCAATGGTGGGGGGGTCTGTGTAGTCCTAGATGCACCCCTCTGGGCAGCTGGACTATAATAGTGTCCCAGGGACTGTAACCATTGAGTAGCAAGACATTGTGAGTGTACTGCAGTGGCTGTTATACTGTCAGGAGTGGTGTTCTGCACTGCCTATCCTGAATTGTCTCCATCGGTGCTGGAACATCGTGGTCAGCTGGCAGGAGGAAGGAGTAAGAATGATATTTCCTTCCGTTATGGAACTCCGGTAAGTCAAGATTACCTCTAGTTATAAGGGTACGTTAACCCACATGCTAACAACTGTATATTTGGACCTGTCACCCGACTATGGTGAAAATACTTCCTTATCTCACAAGATTTGTAAGTTGAGGATGAGGTCTGACTGCAGAGGTGAACAACTTGATATTTCCAAGAAAGAGAGCAGACATCACCAGCACCTGGGTTCGATACCAGGTGGATGATTCCCTGGGAAAAGCTAAATTCATATTAGCATGGTTCAATCTTCTCACGAGAGAACTACTTATACTTTGTACACACGATCGGATTGTTTGCCAACAAAACTGTGGAATTTTGTCCGAAGGGGCGTTGGCTGAAACTTGTCTTGCATGCACATGGCCACACAAATGTTGGCCAACAATTACAATGTACTAGATGTACTACGAGTCGATAAAAAGGAAGTTCACTAGTTATGCACTTCCCTTTGGACTCCTTCTGCTAATCTCGTGTTAGTAGTAGTTTGTGAGTATCGATTTGCGCTTTTCAGACATTTCTGTATTTCAGGTTGTGCTTGTCGGTTCGTTTCTGTTTCACAGTGCGTGCTTGTCAGTTGTTGTTTTCTGTTTTTCAGTGTATTCTTTTTAGTTTGTTTCTGATTATCAGTGCATGCTTGTTAGGTCCGTTCTGATTTTCAGTGCGTTTTTGTCAGTTTGTTTCTGAACGGTCGTTCGTCTACAAGCCATGGGGTGTTCTCGTCGGAGAGATCATGCTATTGTTGGGCTTGGAGTTATTGCTTTGACCCAAGTCCTGTCCAGGAACAGGGGGAGGAGGAGTTCTTGGACCAATAATTGGTTGCTTAATCGTGATCAATTCTGTCATATGCCTTTGCTGTGGGAGCTCCAGGAGAATGATCCTGATGATTTCAGGAATTATCTCCGGATGACGGACCCCTGCTTTCACCGCTTATTGGCTTTGTTTGTCTGTATTAGTAAGCAAGACACATGCATGCAGCAAGCCATCACTCCCAAACAAAGGCTCGTCGCCACCTTGCGGTACTTGGCGACAGGGAGAAGTCTCCAGGACCTAAAGATTACCTCTGGGATCTCCCCCCCAGGCTCTGAATACATTCAAATGGTACTGTTGAAAGTGTTTTTCTCCTATTATCTTTATAGGTAATTTCATAACGTAAAAACGTGCTTCAATTTGGACAGTGTGTATCCATATTTTTGGATTATGACACTTCTTAGTGGGCTACCAATAGTGTAAGTAAGGAGGGGATGGCCAAAGTAAAACACAGTATTTAGGCATTCAGCTCTCATGGAAGTGGAGAGGGTTACCTGTCCAAAACATCTCTACCCACCCCCCCCCCTACCATAAAATGCTTAGAATGGGCCACCAGAGGGGGTGAGGAATCTGATAATTTGACCTTATACTTTTGTCTTTAAATACTAAATTCAATAAATGTTATACTTATGTTGGCCAAAAATGTTTGTGTCTAATCTGCTTGCAATGTTATGTGCAAAAGTAAAATTTTTCTTCAAACCCACAGAAATGGCAGACTGTCACGTACCTGGTGGTGCGAGCCCGAAATTGCAGAGAGAGACCTCCCTTGCGTCTCCCACTCCTGGTTCCCTGGTGTGGGGACAGGAGACCCAGGAGTGAGGAGGAGCACGGGTGCCTGGCAGGATCAACAGACCGGTAGAGTGACCAAGTCAACTTAGCGGACACGGTGGAAGCCTGGATAGCAGGGAAGACTGGATACAGACTGATGAGCTGGAAACAGGTTAGCAGAGCTGGCTGGATCTGGACAACAGCTTGGCAGACTGGATAGCAGAGCAGGCCGGAACTGAACAGGTAAGCAGGCTCACAGGTAAACAGGATAGCAGAGCTGGCTGGACCTGGACAACAGCTTAGCAAGCAGGCTCACAGGTAAACAGGATAGCAGAGCTGGCTGGATCTGGACAACAGCTTAGCAGACTGGATAGCAGAGCAGGCCGGAGTTGGGCAGGTAAGCAGGCTCACAGGCAAACAGGATAGCAGAACTGGCTGGATCTGGACAACGGCTTAGCAAGCAGGCTCACAGGTAAACAGGATAGCAGAGCTGGCTGGATCTGGACAACAGCTTAGCAGACTGGATAGCAGAGCAGGCCGGAGTTGGGCAGGCTCACAGGTAAACAGGATAGCAGAGCTGGCTGGATCTGGACAACGGCTTAGCAAGCAGGCTCACAGGTAAACAGGATAGCAGAGCTGGCTGGATCTGGACAACGGCTTAGCAAGCAGGCTCACAGGTAAACAGGATAGCAGAGCTGGCTGGATCTGGACAACGGCTTAGCAGACTGGATGGCAGGAAACAGAACCACTGAATGGGCTGGAGACATACAGGTGATCAGGTTCGTTACAGGGATCAGACTGCAGACTGGACAGAGACCATGCAGGTAACCAGAGTTCATCAAGGAAGTCAGGTCAGGAATCAAACTGGTAGCAAGGTGCAGTGGATCAGGCAGAAGGATGGTCACAACAAGCCGGGGTCGGGTACAGGCAGAAAGCTGGATAGTCTATGGTAAGCCGGGTCAATAGGACAGATATATCAGGATCAGATTTCACACACCACAACGCTGTAGAGCAGACAGCAAAGACCGTCTGCACAGGTCAAGTTTAAATAGGCCGGCTGGTGCTAACTAGAGCGCGCGCCCGTCTCCCTGTGCACGGTTGCACACGTGCACGCGCCCGGGCGCGCATGCGCATGCGCATGCGCAGTGGAATCTGAGGGCCGGGACGGCCCGGGTTTAGGTTTCTGGCAGGATCTTCATGACACAGACTGTGGCTTCACAATTCCACCATCAGTGGGATTTTTCCAACTGTGGTTGTGCTATTGATGGGAAACATGTGCGGATTGTCCCACCACCCAACTCGGGCTCTTATTATTTTAATTACAAGGGCTTTTGTAGTATAGTGATGTTAGCAGTGGTGACGGCCAATTATGAATTTCTCTACCTTGATGTTTTAAAGAACGGCCAAAACTCGGATGGAGGAGTGACAGCCCAGACAGAATTCTAACATCGGCTACAAAATGGCACCTTGAGTTTGCCACCTCCTGAGGAGAATGTGGAGGGCCTCAACTTCATGTTTGTTGCAGATGAGGCCTTTGCTCAGGGGGAACATCTCATGAGGCCGTTTCCCATGAGGCCGTTTCCCATGAGGAGCCCTACCCCAAAGCAAAGGATTTTTAACTATCGGCTGTCTCGCCCAAAGAGTTGTTGAGAATGCGTTTGGAATTATGTCGAGTCGGTTCCGGCTTTTTCTTACTTCGATAAACCTTGCAGAATACAGACTTAATCATGTGGTGTTGTGCTGCTTCATTCTTCACAATTTTTTAGGGAGGAATGCAGGCAGCTATCTTGCCTCAGTTTTGACTGAGGTGGACTTTGCTGTGTCCAGCCCAGCTGAATCCACAGTGCTGACGGCTCTGGAAAGTGGCCGTGCTGGGTTTCCCTCCCAAACTGCCAGAGAAAGCCGCCAAAAGTATCTGGAGTACTTTGTGGGTAGAGGGGCAGTGGCTTTACAGCAAAATTTGGCTGATGTATACTAAACAATTCACATGTGCGTTATAAAAGGTTTTTGAACAAACCAACATCTTGGTGTATAACATGTATGTTTGACATTATTTAGCCTTTTTTGGGGCTAAACAGGCATGTTTAAAAACATAACATGCACATCCACAACTCAGGAACTTACAAAGTTCAACTTTGCTAAAGTGAAGGCCATATGAGACATTAGTATCTCAAAAATGTGTTGATGCTGCCTTCCTCAGATGGGGTGATCTCACCCCTCTAAAAGACCAAATTTTAAGCCATGTACACGTAGAGGCATAACTAATAAATGCCCCAGTGTGTCAACATGTGCTAGCTCACATCATGGGGGATCAATGAACGTGTTTTGGGGGTGCAACCCCTTCCTCTCACCTACTTTAGTTTGTAGGAAGGGGTTGCACCCACAAAATGCGTACATTGATATCCCGTGATGGGAGATAGCTAGAGTTGAGCGGACACCTGGATGTTCGGGTTCGGCGGAACTTCGGAAAAAAGTCCGGGGTTCGGGACCGAACTTGACCCGAACTTGACCCCGAACCCCATTGAAGTCAATGGGACCCGGACTTTTGAACACTAAAATGGCTGTAAAAAAGTCATGGAAAGGGCTAGAGGGCTGCAAATGGCAACAAAATGTTGTTAAGAGCATGGCAAGTGATCTGCAAACAAATGTGGATAGGGAAATAACTTAAAATAACATAAAAAAATAAAAATGCTGGAGGCCCCCTTCTCAGCAGAAGAGGTACAGGAAGTCATTAAGAACCTCAGAAACTCAACGGCACGATGCCGCACATATGGTGGGAATACCCCAGAATACGCACTTTCTGGAAAAAATTATTAACTTTCATCAGTAGACTGGGTGGGAGACAATGTGAAGGAACCGGAGGCACTGTCAGCAACCCAATCTACTATCGCCTGTACTTGTCCTGGCCTCAACATTCGTACAGCCTCATTAGGCGCGCCAAAATACCGCTGCAGGCTCTGTCGCCTACTCGCACCTGAGGAAGGTGTTTCACTAGTGCGTGTAGCTGGCACAGATCGACCACGTCCTCTCCCTGCAACAGGAGCGCCACCAGCAGCACCACGACCCGGGCCACGTCCCCTTTTTGATGATCTCCTCATATTTTCAAAATTTAGGAGCTCGCCCTAATTGGGTGTTTTTGTCTATAGCAGAATACACGTACAGTTTATGAACACGCAGAAAATGCTATTGGGGAAAAAAAAACACAGCAAAATTTAATTTTTTTGCAATGTTTTTCCAATATCAGAATACACGGACAGTATCTAAAGCGTTTATGAAAACGCAGAAAATGCTATTGGGGAAAAAAAACACAGCAAAATTAAATTATTTTGCAATGTTTTTCCAATATCAGAATACACGGATAGTGTCTACAGCGTGTATGTATGAACACGCAGAAAATGCTATTGGGAAAAAAAAAACACAGCAAAATTAAATTTTTTTGCAATGTTTTTCCAATATCAGAATACACGGACAGTTTCTAAAGCATGTATGAACACGCAGAAAATGCTATTGGGGAAAAAAAAAAAAAAAGCAAAATTTAATTTTTTTGCAATGTTTTTCCAATAGCAGAATACACACAGACTATGGTGTTTCTCTTACTATATGCAGTGTTGGTCCTAATGGTGCACTGAGCTTGCAGGTAAAACTTTTATATTTTGTCTGGCACTGGCCTCATGGCACTGTTAAAAGACTGCACTGCACCCCAGCCAGGGTACAATTGATTTAGGAATCTCTTCAATAATTCTCTCTGCCTCTTTCTTTTGCTTAATAAAGAAACTCCCTACTCTAGCTATCTAGAACGCTCACTGATCTAACTAATTAGAAGAAAATTAAAGGCATGTAGACTGACTTACTGACTGACTTTATCACACTAACTCCTAAAATCCTCTCTCTCTCAGCAGCACAGGAACCTGTCTATAGCAGAATGACGCTGTGTGCTGTGTGTCTGGACTATATATAGAGGCTGGTTCACATGCTGCACTGGCCAATCACAGCCATGCCATTAGTAGGCATGGCTGTGATGGCTTCTAAGGGCACACTAGTGAAACTAGCGTCGATTGGCTGCCCTGCAGCTGTTAAAAAGGCGCCAATACAACGCCGAACACCGGACCCGAACTTACAGCCAATAGTTCGGGTTCGGGTCCGGGTCCCGAACACCCAAAGTCCGGTACGGACCCGAACTTTACAGTTCGGGTTCGCTCAACCCTAGAGATAGCACATGTTGACACACTGTGTGTTTTGGGGCTTTAGCAAAATAGATGTAGGGAAAGACACACATTTTAGGCATGGGAACATGAGGGAAATCCAAAGTTTGTGGCCCAATTTATGTGCATCTTCAAAATTTGGCTTTGCGATTCATAAAAACCCATAAAGATTACAATTAAAAAATTACTTAGGGCATTGTTTCACAACTCTCCTTCTCCAGATGCATTTCTAGGTCATGTTTTCTATATTTTTTGGTTTTGCCACAGGTGATGATGTCATTTTCGAGGTTAGTAATTTGCACATTTTTAAACGTTTTTAAAATGCGGAAAATAAAGAAAACAGGACCTGGTGGTGCACCTAGAGAAGTGGAGTGGCTAAACACTGACCTCAGACACTATAAAGCCTAGGTTCACATTGGAGCGATTTGTCATACGATTTGATAGATAAAATTGCATGACAAGTCTTTTTTGGGGCTAAACAGGCATGTTTAAAAACATAACATGCACATCCCCAACTCAGGAACTTACAAAGTTTGACATTGCTAAAGTGAAGGCCATATGAGACATTAGTATCTCAAAACTGTGTTGTTGTTGCCTGCCTCAGATGGGGTGATCTCACCCCTCTAAAAGCCCAAATTTGAAGCCACGTACGCGTAGAGGCAACTGTTAAATGTCTGTTATGATCCCCTGCCGAAAATGTGTGTAGGTACAAACAGGTTATTTCCTAAAGCCCCAAAACACACAGTGTATCAACATGTGCTATCTCCCATGCACCTAGAGAAGTGGAGTGTCTAAACACTGACCTCAGACACTATAAAGCCTAGGTTCACATTGGAGTGATTTGTCATACGATTTGATAGCTAAAATCACATGACAAGTCGCAGCCTATTTGGGGCAATGGCACTGTTCCAATCGGTGCGGCACTGATTTAGCGGCGCAACAAAAATTCGCAAAAGTAGCTCCTGCAATACTTTTTTCAATTTCAGGTGTGACTTCAATAGACATCTGGGCATGAAGCCATACAAATGTAATCCATTTTAAACTGTACAAATACATGTATAACATAACTACGAAAATAAAACGTTTGTTTTTTATATGTTCCCTAAAATATCTATGATAAGTCTGGTTTGTACATCATGGAAGTTTTCTTTCATTTTCTCCAAATCCCGATTGTAAACCATGAGCTCACTGATAAGGATTTGTGCACTTGCACTGCTGAAGTGATTTTGTTCTTCCACAACATCCACATCACCTAAAAAAAAACACTATGTATTAGAAACATGCAGGCATCCATCTATTACTTGAAGCTGTGGTCTCAGACACTGACCTGTGTTCGACACCATTTTGAGAACTTCACCCAGTACTTCCTGCACATCAACATCTTCAGGGTGTGTGGTGAGTTGCCTTTCTGTATCTTTAGTAGGTGCTGGGTTACTGGTGTCCCCACACACCTCAGATGTCCCTCTTCTTTTCTCCCCTATGTGAATACAAAAAAGGTATTCACATAGGTATACTTAGCAGACAGATATGTTAGGCTAGAAATAGTAATATGAAACATTGCTTGGAAGTGTCTTCCAATTGTCTGTTTTTGGCAGAGTTCCAAGCAGAATACATGATTTTTTGCCTTTCAAAAGCAGGAATACTTACCTGTTTTGTGCAAGTTTCACACGTGGAGATACCCCTAGTATCCACTGGAGCACTTGTGTTTAACACCATAACAAGGGCGTCTCCTGACACTGAATAAAGTTGACATTTCATTATAGTTTCAAACCCATCTGGACAACAATCTAATGAACTTATTTGAATCAAAATAGGCCTGAACAAATGCATTTAACCTGCATCTCCCAAAAACAAAGTTTTAGAGGTCGAACGAACAATGTTAATGTCCCATGAATGATTCCTGTGTCCACGAACATAAAACTTGGCATTTTAAACTGCAAAGAAAAGAACATGGACCAGCACAAAAGTAATAAGAATAGGAACATACGACAAATACTTACTTTTTCGCAGCACTTTCCTGATCTTTCTATACTGATCTTCCTCTCTCAATTTAAGGTCTGATCAGCGTTTTCTCAACTGATCCTTGGATCGTCGTACCCCAAAATTTCTTTGCAGACTTCTCACAACTTTAGCCATGATCTTGGCCTTTCTGGCATTTGGGTTTCTGTAAGGTCCATTATTCCCATCATAGTCTGTCCTCAATAACATGTCCACCATCTCCACTATTTCTTCAAAAGACCTATTTGAGGCCTTATATCTCCTCCTGGATATGGACGTTTATTGATCCGGGCTTTCATCGTTGCTGCTCTCAGCATACACCTGCTGTCTCACCACCATTTGCTCTCCCACTGCCCCAAAAGAGAATAGGTGGGGAATACACTAGAAAGAAGGACAGGGGCAGAGTTTCACGCATGCTCAGTGTATATAAAGCCATAACACACGGTCGATGTAACGGCCGTAGGAATGATCTGGTAGTGGAGGACGTAAGATCGGAATCGCACAAAGGAACATTAAAACAAAGGTACAATTTTAAATTGGGGCATCAGTGGTTAATGGCCTATACTGCTTATAGATTGAGGCCTATATTGGGACCAGATTATGAGAGTTTAGCCTGACATTAGGGTTTGTCTTGTGTTGTGTCTTGCAGGCAAAATGGTGGATAAATTCACAGTCCCTGATTTTTATGGATTTTATGCAACAATACCGGGAGCTGCCATGTCTATGGCAAGTTAAATGCAGGGATTATTCAAGCAAAATCAAGAGGAAGACAGCAATGGAGAAACTGTTGGAATTGGTGAAGTCTGTGTATCCCACGACAGACATCAATTATTTGAATACTAAAATTGGTAGCCTGCGTAGTGCTTATAATAGGGAGTGCAAGAAGGTCATGGATTTCCAGAGATTCGGAGTAGCAGCAGATGACATATATGTCCCCAGGCTGGGGTACTACAACAGCCTGCGTTTTTTGGCAGACCAAACCAAACCACGCCCATCACTCTCAACGTTTCCTTCCACATCGGCTGAGGACACAGCTCCTGAGGTCCACCCTGGCCCTTTGACACAGGAAGAATATATGGAGGAGCCCAGCTTGACCCAGGTATAGCATTGCTGAACATATTTGTTGTCAAAAATTGAATGATGTTAACTAGATGTTATTGAAGAATTAAAAATGCTGGGGTGAGAATGATAGTCTTTTCTATTTGTTAACATTCAATTTTCAAGAGTCACGATGAGCTCAAAATTGTGTGTGATTGATGACCAAAAATCTAAAAATATGTCCCATTTCCATACAGAGGAAAGTCTCAGCCAAGAGGAGGCCATGCCCAGCAGCCAGACTGAATCCCAGGTTCCTCCCCTCCGCCCTCCAAATAAAAGGGCCAGGAAGTCGAGAAACCTGGATAATACCACGGCTGTGTTCCTCAGGCATGCCACAAGTGCTATTAGCATGGTTCCTGATGCCCAGGAGGCTTTTGGCTGCATGACGGCAAACAAGCTGAAGGATATGGAGGAGGACCAACGCAGCAGAAATGATCCTTAAGCTGCTGGGCTGGGGATTATCAGCAGTATAATTTATAATTTTCTTTTTGTTTAATATTTGAGTTGATCATTTTTTTTTTTTTTTGGTGCAAAGAATGCATTTTTGAGTTAATTTTGTTTATTTGTGTGGAAGGAAGCGCTGAGAGCGATGGCCTGGGTTCGGTCTGGTCTGGCAAAAAACGCAGGCTGTTGGAAGACCACAGCCTCGGGACATATATGTCTTCTGCTGCTGCTCCCAATATCTTGGAGTCCAGGACCATATTGTGCTCCCTATTAAATGGACTACTCAGGTTACCAATTTTGAAATTCACATAACTGATGTCTGCCCTGGGGTACAAACGCTTTACCAAATACAACTGTTTCTCCATCGTTGCCTTCCTCTAGATTTTTATATGACCTTATTCAATAAAAAAAATTATTTGGACAAATACTTGGCTATGTGTTTTACTTAAAAAAGGACAGTTTGTTTGTGAGTAGGCCGGTACATTTCAAAAATACAATGTCAAATTAACAAGGGACACCAACATAGTTGTATCTTTGAGCTTCAAAAATACAAGAAAATAATGGTCTTGTGGTAACTTGACCCCAAAAAAAAAAAAAAAAATATATATATATATATATATATATATATATATATATATATATATTATTCTGGAGATCACTAGAAAAAAAAAAAACATTATTCTGGGGATCACTAGAAAAAAAAATGAAATACTTTTGGCCAGCACTCTATCAATATCCCCAGCAAAGCAGCTTCATTATTATACCATTATAAAGAAGAAGAGAATGCACTGCATTGAGAGATTTCATAATTTACTGCGTTACGAATGTGATATCTCCATTACGAACGCTAGTTTTACAAGACCGACCGCCTCTGGCTCGTCCTTGCTCCTGAGCATGTGTGTTTGTACTTTGGACTTTTGTCTGACTGACTTGTGTACACACACTTGGAAAATCCAACAATACACATTTGTTTGCGGAAAATTTGAAAACATGCTAGCCAACATTTGTTGGCGGAAAGTCAGACAACAATTGTCCGATGGAGCATACACACAGTCGGATTTACCACCAACAGCCTGTCATCGAACATTTCCCGTCGGAAAGTCCAATCGTGTGTACGAGGCTTTAGGCTGCCATTGCTGAACTTCATACTTTCTGAGTCACTGATCCATAACAATAAGGCAGGTAGAGAGTCAAAGTAAAATCAATACTCTTAATCCAGATAATAGCATTTTCAGAAGGAGGTCTTAGTGACAGCCTCTGTATTTCTGTCATGACAGTTACTCTTAAGGATATTTAACTGAGCATATGTGCATGATTGTATAATCTCCTTAATATTAGGGATGAGCCAGCAGTTCGGTCCTGCCACAAAAAAACACGTTCTAGCAGACACATTATAATGCCTTGCTGGGCAAACTTGACTATATTCACCCTACCAACCATAGAATCAGCTTATCTTTTTTTGAAAAATACACCAGAAAAATGGTAGCTGTAATTTGTATTCTAAGGGCAAAAGGCTTTTCTTTAGGGTACTGAGTGCTAATTAACTTGCCATGCTCATACGCAGTTGCAGAACCCTTTAACTCACCATGATGTCCTGTTTTCCTGGACAGGAAGAGAAGGTAAGTTTCTCTGCTTCCCACCTTCAGTGGCTTATGAGGTTGTACCTTATGAGGCAGATGTAGCTGTGTGAGTGATCTACAGCCAGGGGAGAGACCCTCCATTGTCTGAACTGGCTTGCTGGCAGCCAGGCTACAGCATAATAGCATGCAGCTTCTTCACAATTGCTACCAAATGATACCAGAATACTCCAATTTCAGTAGGGTGGTCCTTTGTCCTTGGATCCCTCCAGCTGTTACTGGTGTTATCAGAGCTACCCTGAACTTTACTGAGAGGGATACCATATATGTGTATAATCACAAGTAGCTGTTTGTGTTGTGAACTGTTTTTCTGAAGTAGTGATTCTAACCTCTGTTGTTATAGAGTCTCATAGGGACTATGCTATGCAGCCATATGTTACTCTGATTAAGCCACAGATACACTGCAATTATGAGTACATGTTTGTGCTTTCATAATCTGTGTTGTGCAGTGTTTGCATGCTCTTTGCCATTCTGAACCCATTTTGCATTACTGATTCATTCATTTATGATTCATTGATACACATGATAAAAAATTGTATAATAGTTGATAGTACCTTAGAATGTGAATTCTATGTGTAACACCCTCTAGTGTGCTACTAGATTAGTGCAGGGAAATGTATCTTAGACTTATGGTTAGTTTGTGAGTCTGAAATTGGGTCATGGTTTACTGCAGGTCAGGCTGGATGACTCACAGATGCACAACTTCTGGAAGTTTAGTGGGCAGAGGCCTGGACAGCTTATCTGCATACTTGAGGGACCAATACCCAGGCAGAGGGCCTGGTAGGGTGGATGAGTCAGCCCTTAAATATGGGGGATCCATGCTGGAAAGGGAGTCGTGGAAGATTGAGTGCTAAGGAGACTGTGGGTGGCCTAAGAGGGGACCCCTATGTCTGGGAGGGGGGCTCTGCCTCCAGGTTGTGGTCAGGCTGGCTTGGAAGGATCCTGAAAGCAGAGCGGTTTGAAAAGAATCTTGCCTAAGGAGCAGCAGGGAGCAAGGAGAACGGTTAAAGTACATCAGTAAACCTAAGGATTCACAAGGGGATACAAGCCACATGCTACATGTCACATGTAGCAAGCCTTTCAGGAGGACAGGGTTGTGCTTAACCCTTCCTATCCCTCACCCTGACAGATCTTTGGAGAAGCCAGGTGGGCTGGTAGTTCCTGCAGGCAGTAGAGCTGGGAGCAGTTTCTACGGTGAAGTTCGAGATACTCCTGTATGCAGCCTTCAACATAATGTGCTACTTTCTAAAGAGACTGAGAGTTCCTTGTCCTTAAGGGGCTTTTGCTTTTTGATGGTCAGTGTCCAGGAAGGAGGACAGTCCAGGATCCTGTACATAGGGAGGAAGTTGTTCATGTTTATTGTTGCAGTCAAGCTGAGCATCCAGTGATTCCTATTCCCCATCCAAGTTATTACCCCCAATAAAACAACAAAAACCAAGCTCAAAGACTGTTTCTTGTGTCTGTATGAGAGTGGGAAATGCTTGTTGTCTGGCTGTGTAGGAGTGGGGAAACCAGTTTACAGCAGCCCTTATGACACAAAAATAAATAAACAGTGTTTTTGCGCTAAAGTGCATCAAATATTAAAGTGCTCTAAATGCATCAAACATTAAAGTGCTGTGTAAATGTGTAATAAAACCAATCAGTGGTCACTAAATCGTGACTCAGAGGCTGATATTACACTAAGTGCGGTGAATCAATCATAAATATACACACAATGGAAAATAAATAATAAATAAACACCTAATATATATACAGTCAATATTAAAAATCATAAAAGTGAGTAGATGTGATAAAAACACTAGATCTCCAATCACATATAAAAACCATAAAGATGCATGGATCAATAAATCAATCAATCAGTGAGTATATAACGAGTCCGTAAGGTGGTTCATACAAGAGATAATGTGATAGAAGTGACACCCATAAGAAAAGCTCTATTAGTCTCTATAACACAGATATATAAAAGGTTCTTCCTTTCTCCAAACGTGAGGGGTGCTGGGTAGTGAGGGCCTGCTCATCAATGGTGCTCTCTAGCCTCTCACCTCTCTTAAGGTCAAACTGGGCATCTAAAGGAACAACTGTGGCAGTCTCCAGCTCTCCAATCCCCCGGATGGTTCCCAGTGCAATCTGTCTCAAAGCAAGGCAGTCCCCAATCCGAATCTCCACTTCCCCACAGCCGTGTCACCAGAAATAGCCCTCCGCTTGAAGGTATACAGGGTGTACCGCAATCCTGGTGGTCCTGTGGTTCCCCTCCTTACATCCCAATTTTCAGTGCAGGACCAGTGTGGCCAGCTCTGGTGAATGTCCGCTTTTCTAATAGCTCCTATTGCTTTCAGCACACAAGACGGTGGAATCCTCGGTGTGAAGAGGCACCACCAGGAAGTAGAACTTCAAACCACACTGAACGCCCTCTATACGTCCTAGTATAGACGGACGTATAGAGGGCGTTCAGTGTGGTTTGAAGTTCTACTTCCTGGTGGTGCCTCTTCACACCGAGGATTCCACCGTCTTGTGTGCTGAAAGCAATAGGAGCTATTAGAAAAGCGGACATTCACCAGAGCTGGCCACACTGGTCCTGCACTGAAAATTGGGATGTAAGGAGGGGAACCACAGGACCACCAGGATTGCGGTACACCCTGTATACCTTCAAGCGGAGGGCTATTTCTGGTGACACGGCTGTGGGGAAGTGGAGATTCGGATTGGGGACTGCCTTGCTTTGAGACAGATTGCACTGGGAACCATCCGGGGGATTGGAGAGCTGGAAACTGCCACAGTTGTTCCTTTAGATGCCCAGTTTGACCTTAAGAGAGGTGAGAGGCTAGAGAGCACCATTGATGAGCAGGCCCTCACTACCCAGCACCCCTCACGTTTGGAGAAAGGAAGAACCTTTTATATATCTGTGTTATAGAGACTAATAGAGCTTTTCTTATGGGTGTCACTTCTATCACATTATCTCTTGTATGAACCACCTTACGGACTCGTTATATACTCACTGATTGATTGATTTATTGATCCATGCATCTTTTTTATGGTTTTTATATGTGATTGGAGATCTAGTGTTTTTATCACATCTACTCACTTTTATGATTTTTAATATTGACTCTATATATATTAGGTGTTTATTTATTATTTATTTTCCATTGTGTGTATATTTATGATTGATTCACCGCACTTAGTGTAATATCAGCCTCTGAGTCACGATTTAGTGACCACTGATTGGTTTTATTACACATTTACACAGCACTTTAATGTTTGATGCATTTAGAGCACTTTAATATTTGATGCACTTTAGCGCAAAAACACTGTTTATTTATTTTTGATTCACGGGTCAGCGTTCACTCTTAGTTTTTGCAGCTTGTTTTAGGACTTGTTCCATTTTTAGCATCAGAACGCTCATATTTTAGATCACTTCTATTTATTATTTATATTCATTCATCTATTTTAGTATCTAGTTCATATACCAGCGCAAAGGACACTCACATTTATTTAGCCCTTATGACACAATGCTACATATGTAATTCAAAATATGTTTTTTAAGTATTAGCTAGTCATACTGCCTCTTAGAATAATTTTAACTACGTAATATGGCAGCCTAATGTCAGTTTTTTTTTTTTTTTTTGCTGAAACTTATGCAGTACCCTGTTATTGTTCCCAAAGATTTTTCAAATTACATGAGCACAGTCATTGTTTGTTATAAAATGGTTGTTTAATCACACAACAAAACAAGAAGTGGCTTCATTTTTTCCAATCATTCTGTGCTCCTAATCCATAAAAGCCTTATTTGTAATCCTGTTCTTTGTTTTCAACTGCAAATTGTTACAGAATGAGTAAGCATTACATGGAAAATGTAACGTTTTGGCATTTGTGAAAAAGAACATACATCATATTTAAATTCATACAGGTCTTCTCTTAGTCCATAGAGGATATATGTCTTCCTAAAATGATGAGAGTAAGAAATATATATATATATATATATATATATATATATATATATATATATATATATATTAGCATGTACCAGGGTTGTTTTACTATTGCAGACCTAATTTATAGGGAACCTTGTAGTAAAAATCCTTAATATAACTGGTCAGTCTCTCACCAGTATTAACAGCTTTAAAGTAAAAACAAACCTAAAAATTCTGAAACTGCTGTGGTTCACTACTCAGATTAAGTTGTGGGCTGGCTTGCCATAGGTTGGCACCTGCCAAATAAATACCATACTGAAAATATAAAGGACCTTACACAAAGAGATCCCATACTAACATATGGACTAAGCCAACATATCAAAAGCCATCAAACCAACAGGTGGCGACAAGGTTTGCTGTATGTTATTTACTTTTATGTTATATATTTCTCATTGACATTTTTATTCTGTAGATACACTGCATTTACATCTACTCCTGAAGAAGCGAGCAGCAACTCGTAAAACGCATCGAGTTATACGATGCCTGTGTATTACTGTGCATCAACAATTCTATATATATATATATATATATATATATATATATATATATGTATGTGGCTGCTTGGTAATGTTGTGTTTTATCACTGGCAAGTGGTTTGGCACTTCTGTTCATGCATTTCTTATACGATGAATGTAAAATAATTTTAATAAATTTATAAACCCTGTTTATTTTGTATACTCTCATTGACCTTTTTGTGCTCACCTCAAAGTCCCACGGGCGTAATTCTTCTTTGTTTCATTCACTATGAAGTCACTGCCCAGTGGGTACTCCTATGTGAACTAACTCATTCATCACAATGATAAATGCCTGAGGAGAGTGTGCTGTTCATTTGGGCAGCATTAGCTTAGAAATTGCACATTAAATACTGACCTTTGAGCAATAGACATGTCTTATGATTTTTTTTTGAACGTTTCCTATTTCTGGAGGGGGTCTCTATCTAAAGAAATTTAAAAGATGTTATTAACTTACTATCAAGGTCCAATGAACCCCAACCTGAATAAGGATGAGGAGTTGTACTGACCTCAGTGTCACCCTATTTTTCCAAAGTCTGTGACAAACCAGCCAAATTTTAAATCTTGTATTTACATTGCAAGGCAGAAAGCAGACATCAGAACACAGCTCAGCTGAGACAAGAATGCTAAAATGAATCCCATTAAGATTAATTAGCAGAGGATTTTACAGAACTCTAGCAGTATAATATATCCTGCTTATCCAAAATCTACACAGCCTGTCAATGAGCCCAGACAGTCAGCTCAATGACAGGCTGTCTCCTAATCCTGTACCAAGAAATGGCCACTGCCCCCACCAGTAACTGGCCTTTGTAGCAAGGAGCACATGGAAGGGAAATGCATGTCAAACAAAACCAAAGTAAATTTCAAGCTAAACTTACCGACCAACCAAATTGTCCTGTCTAACAGTGTGTGTAAGCTGCAGAGCCACTACGTGGCACCCCATTATTATCTGCAGTCCTAACTTTAAATTTTGAGAGCCTCCATGGTAGAAGCATGTGCTTTATAATGGATAGACAGAGGGCAGGTGAGTCTGGAGGGAGCCCACCCCTCGTTTAAAGCACAGGGGCACACTCAAACCCAGCATATAGCGCAATGGCAACAAAGGTGTGCAGTGTTCCCTCACCAGTATCCCAACAGTACAAACAAATGGCCATTTTACAATTTTTACCATGGAGGCTCTCAAAATTTAGAGTTAGGACTGCAGATAATACTGGGGTGTCGTGAGGTGGCTCTGCAGCTTATGCATGTATTTGCAAATGTGTGCAAACAAAACCCCTGTTTTTAACGCATACTGTTAGACAGGACAATTTGGTTGGTTGCAGGCTGCTCGGTAAGTTAAGCTGAGATCTTTCTTTGGTTTTATTTGACATGCGTCACCCTTACATGTGCTCCTTGCTGCAAAGGCCAGTTATAGATGGGGTCAGTGGCTATTTGTTTGTACTTTTGGAATACTGGTGAGGGAATGCACTGGACACCTTTGCTGCCATTGTGCTATATGCTGGATGTCTAGTGCACCCTTGTGCCTTTAAGGAGAGTTGAGCTTCCTCCAGGCTCACCTACCCTCTGCCTATCCATTATAATGCATGTGCTTCTACTAAATTTTGAATTAGGACTGCAGGTAATACTGGGGTGCCGTGAAGTGGTTCTGCAGCTTATGCGTGTATTTGCAAATGTGTGTGAATGAAACCCCTGTTTTTAATACATACTGTTAGACAGGACAATTTGGCTGTGTGCAGGCTGGTCTGTAAATTGCGGCGTGCTGACGTCACCATACGAACCACGCAGATCCCGGAAGCAAACGGGCAGCGAAATTGAGCCGGCCGGCTAATACAAATGCTTTTATCTATTGCGACCTTGTAAGTGCAATACTTTTTTAACTTTTATTAAACTGTATACAGAGATACACTATGGACTGTTTTTTTCGTTCTATGTTCCCCGCTTGACCATTTCTGAGTTCACACCATCCATTTCTGGGTAACCTGGTAAAGCCTCTGGATTCCCTTGGCCGGGATTAAGCCACAAGCCATTGTGACCTCTGTGACAGGGGGTCGCACAATCCGGTAAGGGTCAGTGTGATTGGACGGTGGAGGTGCTTTCTTTTTCTCATCTGGATCACCCTTTGAGCTGCTGTTCATTTAATGAGAGCACTGTGGAATCTCTGGAACTTTTTATATGCTTATTGTGTTTTTCACAAATCACATCGATCTTTATAAGGACAGTCAGTCACCAATGATTGTTTTTTTCACTTTTTGTTTTTACACGATTGTTTCATGTTATTATGGACTTCCTTGAACCTGATACTATTGAGTTATAAGGAGGTGTAAAATTACTGTGTCAACTCTAATGTATGTTGGTTTACATAATCTGTGTCACAAGTACACTATCGTTTGCAGCGCAGTTGTTTATTTTTATATTGGTCTGTAAATTGAGCTTGGAATTTTCTTTGGTTTTGGTCATCTCCTAATCCAGGCCTGCTATTAGCAGTTTAAAAATTCCTGTCTGGAATGGGATTTTACATTACATATCTGTCAGACTGAGATTTGTAAACTATATTAACCTACACATGAGCTGTTTACAGTAGAGTTAAGTTTAATACGATTTCAATAATTATATTTATGATTGAGCTAAGTTAATAACAAGTGTTTACACGATTGTATAAGGGACTACCAATCAGTTAATGACCAAACATGACTATACTCTAACGTACAAAGAACAAATTGGTTATACTTGATCTCATGGGCAATGTGTGCATTTTAATTATATGTTTGGTCTCTATCAAGTCATGATTTCACTCTGTGTAGTATTATATTGATTGTTTTATTGGAAATATTGATACAGTTAAAAAATCTGGCTGTGAGAGAGTGGCTGCTGAACTATCATAAAACACTTTAACAACTCTCAGCACATTACTCAGACCATTTGATTGGTTAAAGTATTCCTGTAAACGCACTCTTCAGGAACCAAAAAAGATGATTGAAATTGCAGCTTGAGAGCTCTACGACTGTAGGCACAAATGTTAGACCTCTTTTACACTGGGCAGTTTTCAGGTGCTTTAGCGCTGGAAATAGCCCATTCATTCAATTGTGACTTTTCACACTGGGGCGATGTAGCTTGCGGAACGTTCCACAAAGTCCTGCAAGCAGCATCTTTGGGGCAGTTTGGGAGTGCTGTATTTAGCGCTCTCAACACTCCCTGTCCATTGGAATGAATGGTCAGTGCTTCAAAATCACCTGAGAAGCACTTCGCAAGCCCTGCAACACAGAAATTTTAACCCCTTCTTTGGGGTTAAAAGTGCCCAGCTAGTGGGCGAAAAGCGCTGCTTAGACAGCGCTAATGTGCTGCTAAAACAATAGGTGCTTTAGTGCTAACTTGGCCGTGGCCCCAGTGTAAAAGGGGTCTTAGGAGTCATTCATAAGAGCTAGTGAATTTGACAGAATTTAGACGTACATGAAAATAAGGTGACTGTGCCAGAACAAAAGACCAGGCAAAATTTGTTAGGGTGGTTTTCACTTTTATCATCATGTTTATTTTGCTGTTGCTTATTGTCTTTATTTTCTTTTCAGTAAATATTTTTCTAACACCATTTTCTTGTCTTTATTTAAAATGATTTTTCAAAATCATTAAGCTGGTTCTCAAAGTGCTCTAATCAGAAATTAAAGAATTCCTGCCTCTTTGAAGAATGCTACCATACTGTAAATTCTGTTCCCCTCCTAATGGTGTAGCATTGTGTGGCTCAGACACTTTCTAAAGTTCCGAATGTTTACAGCAGATACTGTGTGTTTCCATTAAACAAGTGGTGCCATCTATTGTTTGGTTATGTAAAGGGTTAGAGCAGAACTAAACCCATCAATTTAATTGTTTTCCCAAAACAATAATATTCAAGACATGCCATGAAAGTTAACTGTCAAAGTTGCTTGTGCTCTCAGCCAAACTGTCAAACTTGTTCACTTTAAAAAGTGAATTTCAAGCTGTGCTCACTTCTATCACCCAATCACAAGCAAGCAGTAATCCTATTTATTTTCATTGCACATAATTGGGTATTCTTTGCAAAGTGTATTTTCTCCACATTCAGGTAACTGAAAATTCCCTTTTAAAGGGAAAATTCACTTTTTAAAGTGAGCAGGCACATAAGGGCAGAGATTTGCTGTGCATGATCATGTAACAGTCAAAGAATACAAAACTGTATTGAGATGAGAATGTCTCACCGCTCTCTAGTAAACAAATGCAAGAATAGATGAAGTTAAATACCTTCCATGACTCTCAGTCACCAAATCTAAACATTATCAACCTTTATAGGAAACAGCCCAAAATATATTTCCATCATCTTCATCTTTTAAAAATATTGCAATGTTAGTCAAGGACTAACTTCACAGATTTATCAGAGCAAATTAAATACCTGTTCTTAATATTAATATTTTTTTAGTATCAAAAACCAAATCCAATCTTTCCTCTGTGCCTCTTTAAAGATGTCAGGAAATAATGTATTTTGATTTTCTTTTTTGCACAAAATAGCCCTGAAATAGGCCTAAGCATTCAGCAAATTTGAAAACATAAATGCATTTGATAGAAATATTGGAAATCAAAAATATATAACATTCAATAAAAGTAATATTTTCTAACCAGTAATTGACTATCAAAAAAACACAGGTGTATACCTTATAGTACAATTACAAAGTGACTTATCTAATAAGCCAGTGTACAAGCGCTCCAGGTAATGATTATAAACAGATTGAGGTGTTCAAAAAGATGATGCTGGATGACACTGAGAAACCTAAAGTGAAAAAAGTCACAAAACCCATCCACATATGCAAAGGTTTCTATACATTGGAAGAAACAAAATATATTACAATTAGACCAATTGATAAAGGTAGAAGGGGGTATTGAGAGCTATGAACAAGAGATGGAAAGACTGCTGTCAGATAGAAGACTCTATTAGATAATGGAAAGAACTCTTAAACTAATTTACAAAAACATTTTAGGAGTGAATTATAACATTTTAAACAAATAGAAAGAAAAATATCTACTGCCTTCTTCATGCAAGAATCCAAATATATTATTTGCCCCAAATCCATACCAATAAAAAGAACCCTCCAGGAACACTATTTGCTAATGGTATTGATTCCACATGTTCTAGATCAGGGGTCTCAAACTGGTGGCCTTCCAGCTGTTGCGAAACTACAAGTCCCATGAGGCATTGCAAGGCTGACAGTTACAAGCATGACTCCTACAGGCAGAGGCATGATAGGACTTGTAGTTTCGCAACAGCTGGAGGACCACCAGTTTGAGACCCCTGTTCTAGATTGTGCCAGTATGTTGACTATTTGTTAGAACGTCTGATTTTATTAACAGAAGTTTTTTCTGAAAGACACCAAGCATTTTTTGCGTATTTTACAAGATGTGGACTACACTAATGATTTCTATTTGGAAACAGCGGATGTGAATTCACTTTATACCATTATAGGCCACCAGATGGGACTAGATTTTTTATTATTTTCGTATGACAAACAATTTCATAAACAAGTTATGAGTTTAGTAATAGCATAGCAAATATCTTCATGGTTAGATAAGAACCAGATTGTGTATTTTGAAAACTGGCCAAAGCAAAATATGCTAAAGAAGAGATTTATTGATGAGATCTTCATATTTTGAAAGGAGAAAAAGCTTCTTTAGAGTTTTTTCTTCTGGGCTAAGTGAGAAAAATATAAATATTGTTTGACTATAGCCTGCCATACATGGATTGAAATTAGGCCGGTTCAGCAGGAACCAGATGGACTTCAATTCATGTATGGGGACAGTGTTTGTACAGAAGTCAATATAACGATAACAAAGAATGTAATTTGTTGATGGAAAAAGTTTGTTTGAGGGGTTATATGCTTAAAATCATGTCAGATATACAGTGCCTTGCAAAAGTATTCACCCCTGAAGTAATCTATGCAATATTATACAATTTATTATAGCCTGTATAACTATTGCATACATGTATTAAACTGCCTATCCCTATAAACCCAGTAACCGCAAAAGGTGGTTCTACAAATTATTGTAGGTGGTTGTACAAAGTATAGCTAGTCTATAATGCCACGTACACGCGATCGGACTATCCGGCAGACTTAGTCCGGCGGACAATACGGTGGACTTTCCAGCGGATGTCCGCCGGACTTTCCGAACAAGCGGACTTGCCCACACACGACCGGACTTTTCCAGGGAACAAGGTCTGGCGGATAATCCATTATTCCCAGCATCCCCCGGGACTGTGATATCATAAAGGGCGGGGTCACCATGTGTCATCACCCGGTGACCCCGCCCCTTGTACCTATATAAGTCTCAGCACAATGCGTCCCGGCCATTACAGGCAGGGAGAGAGTTGTGCCAACATCGGAAGAAGAGAAGAAGAACAACAAGAACAAGGCGGCGACAGCGACGAACCAGAAGACCGTGCCAACACTAGTAAAAGAGCTGCAAGAAGATAGCGGAGGCCCGGCAGAAGAAACTAAGAGCGGTACAAGACCCCCAAAATCGGAAGAAGACCCCCGGAAAGCGTCAGCAAAGAAGGAAAAAGCTGGGCTCCTCTGCTAGTAAAAGAGCGGTAAAAGAGCAGAAGATAGTGGAGGAACCCGGCGAGAAGACCCCAGAAGTCGGAAAAAGACCCCCGGAGCTGTCTAATAAACTACTTTAAAAACCTGTGTTGTGTGTTTTTTATTAGCACTTTTTTCCTCAGGTGAATGGGTCCATGTATCCCATACTCATTCACATAGGGTGGGGGGCTGGGATCTGGGGGCCCCCTTATTAAAGGGGGCTCCCAGGTTCTGATAAGTCCCCCCGCCCGCAGACCCTGACAACCAACGGCCAGGGTTGTCAAGAAGAGGCCCTTGTCCTCATCAACATGGAGACAAGGTGCTTTGGGTTCCCCAAAGCACCCCCCCATGTTGAGGGCACGTGGCCTGGTATGGCTCAGGAGGGGGGGGGGGCTCGCTCGTCCCCACCCCCTTTCCTGACCGGCCGGTCTGCGTGCTCGGGATAAGGGTCTGGTATGGACTCTGGGGGGACCCCCGCGCTGTTTTTTCGGCGTAGGGGTTTCCCTTTAAATCCATACCAGGTGACGGGACTAGCAAGGTGTCAATTTTGCCGATGGAGGCGGCGGCATTGACTTTCTTCGCTAGTCCCGTCTACCTGGAGCCACGTTCAAAATGAACGGACTTTACTCCATGTGTGGGCAAGTCCGTTCATTCCAAAAGTCCGGCGGAATAGCACACAGACAGGGGGAGAGTCCGCCAGACCAAGTCCGCCAGATAGTCCGATCGTGTGTACGCGGCATTAGAGTTTGATAAGCACAATGATATAACAAACACACCTGCTTAGTGAACAATGTTACATTTATTTCCCAAGAAAATAGGAATATACTAAACAGCAGAATTAGGAAACTAACTAAAAGTATTAAAATATGTTACAATGCTTACAAACCGAACATAATACAAGAATATACTTATCACATCCTCTAGAACAGACTCTTCAGCTGGTCTCCAGATGTTGAAAGAGAGGGCCAGAGCCATGAGGCTTAGGCCCAAGCCATGATCCAAAGGGAAAGGGGAAGAGGCTCAGGCCAAGGCCAGCATTGGAAGAGTCCTTTTTACAAACCTCAGTCACACCTCATCCAAACCCCCCAATTGCCAGCCCCACTTGGTCTTGGACGAATCAGAGTTTTCACAGGGCAGTCTTCCTCAATAGATTATATTAATTGGCCTCTGGGGGCAGTGTTTGTCCATGAATCGCCACTGTCTGACCTGAGTCAAATCTTCATAGATATCTGGGTCTTTGATCTTCTGTAGCTCAATTCATCAATTATCTCTGCCAGTCATGCTCTCTTTGAAGCTCGCTTGCAAAGCAGTTAATCAGGAATTCTCATAGACAGATCGGAGTCAGTATTGTCATGCACAGTTAGAGGCTTAATTGGCTATAAACTCAACTTGGGAGGGCATCCTGTCCTCCAGGGAGTGAGATTACCTTCATCCTTCCAAAAACCATGGAAGCCTGGCTGATTTTGGGAATAAAAACAGATATGTAGAAAATCCAGAAATATGACATTGGACCATGTCGACTTCCAACAACCCCCCTTGACATTTTTCGTGTTTTGTTGCCTCACAACCTGGAATTAACATCGATTGTTTGAGGATTTGCATCATTTAATTTACAGAACATGCCCACAACTTTGAAGGTGTTTTTTTTGTGAAACAAACAACAAATAGGACAAAATAACAGAAAAAGTCAATGTGCATAACTATTCTCCCCCTAAAGTCAATAATTTGTAGAACCACCTTTTGCGGCTATCAGACCTCCAAATCGCTTTGGATACGTCTCTATGAACTTCTTAACATCTTACCACTGTTTTTTTTTTTCCAATTCCACCTTGCAAAACTGCTCCAGTTCCTTCAAGTTGGATGGTTTGCGCTTGTGAACAGCAATCTTTAAGTCTGACCACCGATTTTCTATTGGATTGAGGTCTGGGCTTTGACTAGGCCATTCCAACACATTTACATGTTTCCCCTTACACTACTCAAGTGTTGCTTTAGCAGTGTGTTTGGGGTCATTGTCCTGCTGGAAGGCGACCCTCGTCCTAGCCTCAAATCACACACAGGTTTTGCTCAAGAATATGCCTGTATTTAGCATCCATCTTTCCCTCAACTCTGACCAGTTTCCCAGTCCTGTCTAGACTGGGATGTTGTTCTTTGGGTGATGTGATGTGTTGGGTTTGCGCCAGACATAGCATTTTTTTTGATGGCCATAAAGTTCAATTTTTGGCTCATCAGACCAGAGCACCTTCCTCCATACATTTTGGGAGTCTCCCACATGCCTTTTCGCAAACTCAAAACATGCCATTTTGTTTTTTGCTGAAAGTAATGGCTTTCTTCTAGCCACTCTATGGAGCATAAGGCTTATTGTCATCCTATGTACAGATACTGCAGTCTCTGCTGTGGAACTCTGCAGCTCCTCCAGGTTTACCTTAGGTCTCTGTGCTGCCTCTCTGATTAATGCCCTTCTTGCCCGTTCCGTGAGTTTTGGTGTGCGGCCGTCTCTTGACAGGTTTGCTGTTGTGCCATGTTCTTTTCATTTGGTTATGATAGATTTGATAGTGCTCCTAGGGATCATCAAATATTTGGATATTTTTTTATAACCTAACCCTGACTTATACTTCTCAACAACATTGTCCATTACTTGTTTGGAGGGTACCTTGGTCTTGATGGCAGTGTTTGGTTAGTGGTGCCTCTTGCTTAGGTGTTGCAGCCTCTGGGGCCTTCCAAAAAGGTGTGTATATGTAATGACAGATCATGTGACACTTAGATTGCACACAGGTGGACATTATTTCACTAATTATATGACTTCTGAAGGTAATTGGTTGCACCAGAGCTTTTTATGGGCTTTATTACAAAAGGGGTGAATACATACGCCCATGCCAATTATCAGTTTTTTATTTCTGAAAAATAGTTTTATGTATACAGTGGAACCTTGGATTATGAGCATAATCCCTTCCAGGAGAATGCTCTTAATCCAAAGTACACACATATCAAAGTCAATGGAAGTCAATGGAAACTAAAATAATTAGTTCCGCATTGACTTCAATGGCATGCAATACCACATGCGTCCAGAGGTGGGGGGCGCCGGTGAGCCTCAGAAATGTCCGGAAAGGCCAGAGGACACCTCGGAGAGACTTTGTTTCCGAGTTGTCCTTGGGCCTTTCCGTGCATTTCCAAACAGCGCCGATTGGTGCCGCTCGGCCCAACTCAGGCCAAATGCAGTACTGCACACCCTTTGACCTGAATCATGCTTGTTTTGCGAGACAAGACTCGCAAACCGAGTTCCGATTTTTAAAAACACAGTGCTCGTATTGCAAAACGCTCGTTAACCGTGTTACTTGCAATCCGAGGTTCCACTGTATATTTTTTGAATTTGACTTCACCAACTTAGACTATTGTGTTCTGATCCATCACATATAATTCAGATTTAAAAAAAAAACATTGAACTAAAGGCTGTAATGTAACAAAATAGGTAAAAAGCCAAGGGGGGTAAATACTTTTGCAAGGCACTGTAACAAAAAACACAGGAGAAATGTTGTTGTATCCAGCACTGAAAGAGAATATATTATCACAAATTTTTTTGGTGCAACACTGAGAGTGATATACTTGTTGTTGTAATACCTGCTTGGCCAGCAGTAGTATGTTGGACATACCACCAGATCCCTAGCTAAAAGATGTATATAATATAAATCTAGATTTAAAAAATGTATCTAAACATTTTGCATTATATAATAATAATGACCCCAAAGGTTTACAACTTTGGGTGCTAGAAAGGTTATATAGACACTGACGTTACATTTAACCGGTTCCCGTCCAGCTCACGTACTTATACTGCGGCACAATGGCACCGCTGTGCGAAACCCCGTATGTGTACGCGGCCCCCTTTTAAGAGCCGCCAAAGGGCACCCGCTGCATGGTGGGGGAGGCGATGAGCATGGCTGGCGAGCGCAATCGCCACCGGCCACGCGCGATTGTGTGCTCGGGGATTTGTGTGTGTGTAAACACAAATCCCTGTTCTGTCAGGGAAGAGGAGACTTATTGTTTGTTCCTATTAAGTAGGGACAATGATATGTCTCCTCCCCCAGTCAGTCCTATCCCCCTACAGTTAGAACACATCTAGGGAACACACATTTAACCCCTTGATCGTCCCCTCGTGTTAACCCCTTCCCTACCCGTGACAGTTGCACAGTAATCAGTGTATATTTGTTAGAAAGGGGCGTATTTTGGAGATGTTGAGGTGGCAAGATTTGGACAGTGATTGGGCGTGGTGCTTAAAGGAGAGTTCAGAGTCCAGGACTACACCTAAAACCTTGGCATGCGGGGATGGGCTTATAGTTGTGCCATAGATTTTGAGAGAGAGACATCAGGGGAAGGGAAAAGATCATATGGGGGAGTAAAAATTATAAGTTCGGTTTTGGATAGATTGAGTTTGAGAAAGTGGTGTGAAATCCAGACTTATATATCTGATAGTAAATGAGTGATATGGGAGGAGGCAGAGGGAGTGTGCTGAGGGGTAGAGAAATAGATTTGGGTGTCGTCAGCATAGAGGTGGTATTGGAAGCCATGGGACGCTATAAGCTGACCCAGGGAGGAGGTTAAGATTGAAAATAGGAGAGGTCTAAGAACAGAACCTTGGGGGACCCCAACAGAGAAATGAAAGAGGAGAGGAGACAGTAGAATTGTAAGAAACGTTAAAGGTTTGGTTGGATAAGTAGGAAGAGAACCAGCAAAGAGTACAGTCGCGGAGACCAAAGGTGTGGAGTTTTTTGAGGAGGAGGGGGTGGTCAACCATTTCAAAAGCAGCACAGAGGTCCAGGAGTAGGAGTACAGAATAGTGCTGATTGGTTTTGGCCGTTAGTAGATCGCTTGTTAGTTTTAGGTTGAGGACAAAATCCAGACTGAAGGGGATCAAGAAGGCTATTATCAGCAAGGTGGATGCTCAGTCGGTTGTAGACCAGACGTTCAAGGAGTTTGGTTAAGAAGGGGAGCAAGGAGATGGGGCGTAGGTTGTTAAGATTGGATGGGTCCAGTGAGGGCTTTTTAAGTATGGGTCTGACAAGTGCATGTTTTAGAGAGTTGGAGAAATTGCCAGAAGAGATGGAGAGATTGAAGATGTGGGTTAGAGGGTGTAGCATAGTGCCAGTGGGTGAACGTAGCATTTGCGAGGGAACAGGATCCAGAGGGCAGGTGGTAAGGTGGACGTTAGCAAGTAGTTTAGCAACCTCGTCTATAGTGGTGGGGTTGGAAGAGGGAAGTAATGATTGTACCTGTGGGCATGAAGTGTAAAGCGTGGAGGGTATCTGAACAGTAGAGATCTCCTCACCAATTGTATAAATCTTCTGTGAGTGAGTTGGCGGGTGGAGCCAGTGGAGGACAAAGTAGAGAGTTGAAGGTAGAGAAGAGTTGATGGGGACGGGATGATAAGTTGCTAATGAGAATGATAAAATAGGTCTGCTTGGCAGTGAGGAGGCTGGAATTGTATTTTTGGAGGGCAGATTTATATTGGTTGAAATCTTTCTGAGACTTATGCCCTGTACACATGGTCGGACATTCCGACAACCAAATCCATCAGATTTTTTCCGACGGATGTTGGCTCAAACTTGTCTTGTATATACACGGTCGCACAAAGTTGGTCGGAAATTCCGATCGCCAAGAACACAGTGACGTACAACACGTACGACGAGCCAAGAAAAGTTCAATAGCCAGTGCTGCACTTCTGCTTGATTCCGAGCATGTGTGACACTTTGTGCGTCAGAATTTTGTTGTTGGAAAGTTTGAGAACCAGATCTCAAATTTTGTGTGATGGAAATTCCTATGAAAAATGTGTGATGGAGGCTATACACGGTCAGAATTTCCGACAACAAGATCCTGTCACACATTTTCCATCGGAAAATCCTATCGTGTGTACAGGGCATAAGTCTTACGCCACAGGCGCTCATGAGCATGACTATGTTTTTTTAGACTTCTAGTATCATCTGTTTGCCAAGGTTGAAGGGGTCAGGGCCTGATTCTGTGTCTAGTGAGGGGGCAGTGAGTGAGAAGTGAAGCATTATAGACAGAAGTGGCTAGGTTTGTGCAGGATAGGGGTGAGATTTTGTTATAGAAGTTGTTGGTAGCAGAGTAGAGAAGAGAAGGGTTGAGATGACATAGGTTTCTGTGGGCAACTTTTAGGTGGTTGGAGGGAGAGGAGGTGGAGGAGAGGGAGAGAGTGAAACTAATAAGGTAGTGATAAGAGAGAGGGAATGGAAAGTTAGAGAGGTTGCATGGAGTGCAAAGGTGAGAGAAAACAAGGTCAAGGGTATTGCCTTCAGAGTGAGTAGGAGCATGTATCCACTGCTTCAGGTCAAAGGAGGTTAGGCTGAGAAATGTGTAAGTGGCAGGAGTGTTAGTATTAATAGGGATGTTCAAATCACCCAGAATGATTGTGGGGATTCCAGAAGAAAGAAACTAGGGTAGCCAGGCAGAGAAGTCATCAAGAAAGGTGGATACTGGTCCAGGGGGCCTGTAGATCACAGCTATCCTTAGAGAAACTGGAGTGAAAAAACAAATGCAGATCAGAGTGACAGAGAGGGAGGTGGTCGAAGTACCTAAAAGGTGCTATGTGGAGCTAGAAGGATTCCAACCCCCTTCTCCCTTATGTCCACTGGATCTGGGGGAGTGAGTCCAGAGAAGACCACCATGGGATAGGGCAGCAGAAGACGCAGTGTCGGATTCATGAAGTCAGGTTTCGGTAATGACGAGCTGATTAAATGAGTTAGTGATAAAGAGGTCATGAAGAGAGGTGAGTTTGTTGCAGACAGAGCGGGAATTCCAAAGGGCACAAGAGAAATGGAGTCTGGTCTTGGGAAGAATAGAAATAGGAACTAAATTGTGTTGATTGCGGCTGCTGCCAGAGGGTGCAGGGTGCATGAGGTACAGTTAAATTATGGAGGCCCAGGGTTTGGGGATATATCTCCAGAGGTTAGGACAAGAAGGAGGGTGAGGGAGGTAATATGGGATTGGGATTTATATGAAGGGACATGCCCCAGGGTCCTGGAGATTTTTTGTGAATGTGTATTTAGAATTAGTAGGAGTTGGTGGGTGCAGTAATAAGGAGAGGGCAGAAGTGAGGGTGATATATATATATATATATATGCTGTGGAGGGGGGGTGAAGGAGAGATAGTGTAAGGATAGAGGACAGAGCAGTCAAAAGCAGTGGTAGAGAGTACATTTTACAAGGAGAAAGAGCTGAAGGGGTAAACAAGGTCACCTGATGTCTGTGCAGTGTTTTTCAAATAATTTTCTTGTATTCATTTGCTTTGTGCATTCGCTGTAGTGCTCCCACTTATAGAAATAGCCCCACTTTGAGAAAGAGTCCCAGTTGCAAATGTGCCTCCTGCAAATGCTTCCCCCAAAAGATGCTTATATTTATACTGATAGGGATCGGGGAGGGGACATTTCAATTATCAATCAGGAGGTAATAAAAGTTGGCTGGTTAACAGGGCAAAATTCTTACGTCAGAAACAGACTAGCAAGAGGGCACAAAGTTAATGGGCCATCATTTTTGGTAAGACAAGGGAGATAATAAAGAATTGTAACGTGGACAGGTCTACAGACGGTTAAGCAAAAAATAACATACCAGCATTATTAAATAGACATAAGCAGATAGCAGTGTTTCAGTTTTTGGGTGAGTTTTTGGGTGGAGATGTTTTAGCAACACGTACCTGTGAAAGGATGGAAGACATTTTCAGATGCAATGTGTGCAGAGTCAGAAGTGCTCCCACTTATAGAAATAGCCCCACTTTGAGAAAGCGCCCCAGTTGCAAATGTACCCCTATTAGCAGATTTAAATACACTAATTAAAGCTATAGTCCAACTCGCACTTTATAATCAGTTACAGCAAACTGTTTTTTTTCCCTTTTAGGATAAAGGTTTCACATGAATAAATAAAAGCTGATCATTTTAACCACCCCTGCCAGTTTTAATTGGTTTGTAAATGTAAACTGATACATTCTGCTGGAGAGAAAAACTATGGACTTTCTGGCTTGAAATTATTGTAGCCATCACAACTAAGTATTAGTGAGCTGCAATATAATAAATGTTTTCTTTTGGGTAAACAGTAGCAGCAATGGACAGTATTGCGGGTGAATTTACTGTGTTCAGGAGACTGCCAAAATGCATTAAGGGTGACTATGCTAGGCCTAGGATAACTGAACGGAGGTACCCTTTATGTGAGTAGTAGATGGGGGGCTTGTAGAATGGCTTCATAGGTGGGAAGTCCTTTACTGCGTTCTTCTATTGTTGGGGCCCATAAGCAGTGTTGGTGCACCTAACAATAGTCTTGGTGAACCAACACACAGTGTAGGTGTTGTGTACTAAGTGTCACTGCTAACAGTGTGGAAGTATTGGGCAGTGCGCCCCCTTTACCAGTCCCTGCGGTGTAGCTGTAGACTCCTGCTGTAGTAAAGGGACCCCTTTGCTTCTGTGAAGGAGGGGTGAGAGATAACTTCAGTCTCCCTGCAACAAGTGTAAGATTGATTTAATTGCTGTGGTCCATGTAGCTCATCTCCCTTGCCACCATTATCAGACGTCAAGCTCTGGTCCCCACCAGTCTGATCGTCTGTAGAGATGGGCGCACACAGGCTGATGTGCTCACATGGACTGCCGTCTCCCACGCTGCCAAGGGTAAGAAGTTTTCATTGCAGTCTGGTATAAGCTTCTTCTCCCTCTCCCTCATTGTGCTATGGGCACTGTAGTGTGATAGTATTGAGTCCCATTCTATTGCTGATGTCCCCAACGTCGGAATCTGGGGTTCGTCCCTGAAGAGACAGCCACTGGGGAATGCCACTGATGGACCCTTTTTATACATGGACTCTACCTTTTGCAGGTATGCTGGGGCAGCACATAGCCTGAGTTAGGATTGTAGAGATGTAGGGAAAAGGACTGTTCTCACATGTTGGACTTTGTAAGGTTTTTGCACTTTTACAAGTAAAGCTTTTGAAACCTTGTTCCCGCCTGGTCTGACGTTACTGAAGGGGTGTATTGCAAGTAACTGGCACATTTCTGCAGCTCAGGTCACTAAAACACATTGGGGTATGAAGACATCAGTAAAGGCAGTAATACAGTATAAAAATACAGTGGTTTGAAGAAATCATCGACCCAGGTAAGTGCATGGACAAAGAACCCTCACTGACAGTCTGTGATTACGGTAATGCAGAGGCAAAAAAGGAAAGTGGGCTGCACTCCAATGACATTGACAGTGCATAAAACAATGTTTATTGAAGTTGTCTAAATGTAAAAAAAACAGACATCACAGCTCAATATCACAGAACAGTGGAGTTAACGCGTTTCACATGGAATGTGCTTAGTGTGAAATAATCATCATTATCGTTTTATCCACTACATCGTTGGAGTTCAGCCAAATTTTATTCTTTGCCTCAAGATACACGGGTTACCAAGGGTAATGGAGGTTTCACAATCAGCTTGTACTTAAGTGTGTACATGTGGCAGGTGAAATAGCTTCTTGAAGCGAGGGAGATGTTGTCAGCACTCCTTCGGCAGCCCTTCAGGTGCCTCATCCTGTACAGAAGAAGGAGTTAAAGTGGAGTTCCACCCACTTTTACAACTCTTCAGCATCCCTCCCTAAACTGTGCACTGTAAACAAATTGGATATTTTTTTTTATTTTTTTTCAGCACAGACTGTATATCTGCTGTATTCATTTTTCACTTCCTCCTCCCTGGCCGCGGCCCATTGCATCATTTCCTGTTTGCAATGCCTACTGGGAAGGGGCAGCAACTTCCTCTCAAACTGCCGTTGCTATGGAAACCTGACCTGAAACCTATTACACTGCTTATGCTGCACTGAGCATGTACGAGATCTGCAAGGATGAGATCCAGGAAGAAATACAGTCTGGCTTCAGATGCCCACACTTAAGATGGCCACGGCCTGCTGCAAGTTTATAAAATAACAAACTACTGCTAAAAACTAACAAAACAGACCTTAGTTTACAGACTAACTTTACTAGAATACATTAAGCTTGTGTATTATAGGGGTATTTTTATTTAAAAAGTATAATTTCGGCCGGAACACCGCTTTAAGTGAAGTCAAGTGCATGCATGGAGTCCATGCTAGGTGCATGGCAGGACCCCATATAGTTACTGGGAGTGAGGTGGTGGTGATACACTGTACAGGTGGACGTGGATAGGGTTCAGTGTGTCCCTCCTAAAGGCAAGTTACAGTGAGGGTGTAAGTTGTCACAGGGACCCGAGAGTTAACTGGAGAACAGTTATGGTGCAATTGTACACAGTGTATATTCATCTCTAAAACCTTAAGGTTGAGTATTCTCCAACGGTGGCCTCAGCCTTGTCCCAGGGCATTAACTACTTCCCAACCAGCTGGTTGGCTCCCCTGCGCGAATCGTCCATAGCTGTATGGCGGCCACTTCAAAGGGTATAGGGGGGTGCACACACGCGCGTGCACGTGCCACGTGATGTCGGAGCAAATGCGCGTGGCCAGCGGCCGCAATGTCCACCGGTGACCCACAATCGCTCCTGAGAGAGACAGAACAGGGATCTGTCACTGTAAACAGACAGATCCTCATTCTGCCAGGGAAGTAAAGAGAGATCTGCTGAATCAGGAACAGCTGATTTTCTCTCTATTCCCTGTCAGTACACTGCCCCCACAGTTAGAAACACCGCCCCAGGGAACACTTAACCCCTTGATCAACCTCTAGTGTTAAACCCTTTCCCTGCTAGTGACATTTATACAGTAATCAGAGGCTATTTTTAGCTCTGTCCCAAAACGCCATTACTAGTAAAAAAAAAATTATAATAATAAAAATGCCATAAATCTATTCCCTATATTGTAGACGCTATAACTTTTGCGCAAACCAATCAATATACGCTTATTGCGATTTTTTACCAAAAAATCTGTAGAAAAAAACATATTGGCCTAAACTGATGAAGATATATTTTTTTGGGGGGGGATATTTATTATAGCAAAAAGTAAAAAATATTGCTGTTTTTTTTCAAAATTGTCGATAGAGGTGATAAAATACCACCAAAAGAAAGCTCTATTTGTGGGAAAAAATGGATGTAAATTTTGTTTTGATACAGCATCGCAAGATCGTGCAATTGTCAGTTAAAGCGACGCAGTGCTGTATTGCAGAAAATAGCCTGGTCATTAAGGTGGCAAATCTTCCTGTCCTTAAGTGGTTAATTAAAGCAGCACAGAAGTAAAGGTACCCCATGTGTAGTAAAGTGATCCTGTTACAGGTGCCTAGCATAGCCCAGAAGAACCCACCTGGGGGAGGGCTTTCATGTGGCCCTTGCTTGGCGCCCAACAAGGAGGGAAGCATGGAGAGAGTGTCACCCACTTACCCACCTACCCACTATACTACATGCATATTAGGACTTTTAACCTCTTGTTTCAGGTAACTGTCTCAAGCTTTTGAAGCCAGCATTAGCTAGGCATCTTGTATTTTCAGAATTGCCAGCTTCCTTATTTATTTTACAGGTTTCCTTTAATAACTTGCAAAAATTTACAATTTTGGTTTGTAAATGGAAACACTTAAATACTGTCACGTAAGCATCTTTGATATCCTGAACTTAAATACTAAAATGCTTTGTCTATGCTAATATAGCCTGCCAAGTGAATTTAATAACCCAAATTAGGTTTATTTATAGCTAGCACATGATGTGAAGATTTTGCTTTTCTAATCATGTTTAGGGATGAGCCGAACACCCCCGGGTTCGGTTCGAACCAGAACCTTCGAACGGACCGAAAGTTCGCGCGAATTTTCGAACCCTATACGTTATAATGGACGCGAACGTTCGAAATCAAAAGTGCTAATTACAACGGCCAATATGCATGTTAATGTCATAAAACAGGTTTGGGGACCCGGGTCCTGCCCCAGGGGACATATATCAATGCAAAAAGAACTTTTAAAAACTAACGTTTTTTCGGGAGCAGTCATTTTAATGATGCATAAAGTGAAAAAAAAAAAGTGACATTTTCCTTTAAATATGGTACCTGGGGGGTGTCCAAAGTATGCCTGTGAAGTGGCATGTGTTTCCCGTGTTTAGAACTGTCCTTGCACAAAATGACATTTGTAAAGGAAAAAAAAGAAGCCATTTAAAACCACTTGCGGCTTTAGGTTTGATCTTAAGTAGAATCTGAACAGGTACATTATGAAGTGTAGCTCCATCCCAAAAAAATCTATTTTTAAGCTTTTTGGAGAACATAGGGAGGGGTTATCACCCCTGTAACATTTGCTGTCTTTGCACATCTGTTCAGAACATGTCACCTCACTTTCCGTCCCAATGACAAATGTTTTTGGAAAAGTGGGGTTTTAATTGAAACAAGGATTGGTGATAAAGTATCAGTAGAGAGGAGATACCTTTTTCCCAAATTAAATCTAACAGGATAGAATTTCCCTTCCTAGGGGTAGATTTCCTCTCACTTCCTGTTTTCTCTTTCCATTTGCAAGTAGGAGTCGTTTGTAAGTTGGATGTTTGAAAGTAGGGGCCTGGCGTATATACTCTGCAGAAATTTGCCCTATTAGATGTTGGTGTAGCCACAAGACTGGTGGGCACAGGAATGGGCCCTGCTGTGAGTTAATAGATCAAGATTTGTAATTGCATGCACCTGTTGAACAGGGCAGAAAAATTGGGGGTGGTGGACGGTTTTGCCACAAGACTGTAAGCTCTCACAGTTACTCTTGGTGGGCGCAGGAATGGGCCCTGCTGTGAGTTATTAGATCAAGATTTGTAATTGCAAGCACCTGATGAACAGGGCAGAAAAATTGGGCCTTTGGCGGTGGTGGTGGACGGTGTTGCCACAAGACTGTAGGCCCTCATAGTTACTCTTGGTGGGCGCAGGAATGGGCCCTGCTGTGAGTTATTAGATCAAGATTTGTAATTGCAAGCACCTGATGAACAGGGCAGAAAAATTGGGCCTTTGGCGGTGGTGGTGGACGGTGTTGCCACAAGACTGCAGGCCCTCATAGTTACTCTTGGTGGGCGCAGGAATGGGCCCTGCTGTGAACTATTAGATCAAGATTTGTAATTACCCGCCCCTGTTAAACAGGGGCTGAAAAATTGTGCCTTAGGCACTGGTGCTGGTGCCACAACACTGCAACCCCTCACAGAGACTGTACTTGGAGCACAGCAGTCACACGTGTTGCGAAGCATTTTTTTAAAAAATTGTAAGTACACGCCCCTGTTAAACAGGGGCTGAAAAATTGTGCCTTAGGCACTGGTGCTGGTGCCACAACACTGCAACCCGGCCCTCACAGATACTGTACTTGGAGCACAGCAGTCACACGTGTTGCGAAGCATTTTTTTTAAAAAATTGTAAGTACACGCCCCTGTTAAACAGGGGCTGAAAAATTGTGCCTTAGGCACTGGTGCTGGTGCCACAACACTGCAACCCGGCCCTCACAGATACTGTACTTGGAGCACAGCAGTCACACGTGTTGCGAAGCATTTTTTTAAAAAATTGTAAAGTACACGCCCCTGTTAAACAGGGGCTGAAAAATTGTGCCTTAGGCACTGGTGCCACAACACTGCAACACGGCCCTCACAGAGACTGTACTTGGAGCACAGCAGTCACACGTGTTGCGAAGCATTTTTTTAAAAAATTGTAAGTACACGCCCCTGTTAAACAGGGGCTGAAAAATTGTGCCTTAGGCACTGGTGCTGGTGCCACAACACTGCAACACGGCCCTCAAAGAGACTGTACTTGGAACACAGCAGTCAAACGTGTTGCGAAGCATTTTTTTAAAAAATTGTAAGTACACGCCCCTGTTAAACAGGGGCAGAAAAATTGTGCCTTAGGCACTGGTGTGGTGGCATGGATCATTGAGGAGGAGGAAGAGGATAGTCAGTGAACATAAGAGGACAGTCACTCAGCATCAGCATAGGCAGTCTTGAAGGGATGTGACATTAAAAATTATTCTGTTATATCCGCCTCAGGTGCCTGGTAGCTGGTGGTGATCCAAGACTGATTCATTTTGATGAATGTCAGTCGATCAACCGAGGCGGTGGACAGGCGCACCCTATGATCAGTCACAAATCCTCCAGCAGCACTGAATGTGCGTTCGGAGAGAACGCTGGAGGCAGGACAGGCCAGTAGCTCAATTGCATACTGTGCAAGCTCTGGCCAGTGATCCATCCTCAGGACCCAGTAAGCCAGAGGATTTTCGGTGGGAAAGGTGTCCAAGTCTGACCTTGCCCCAAGGTATTCCTGCACCATGTATATCAGACGCTGGCGATGGTTGCTGGAACCGATCATACCTTGGGGCTGCGGACTAAAAAATTGTCTGAACGCATCGGTCAGACGTCCACCTTCCCCACCGCTCCTTCTGCCACTGACCGAAGCCTCAGCAACTCGTCGCCCAGGACCAGGAGTTTGTAGCCTCCCAGTTTCTGGGAACGCGTTGCACAGACCTTTCTGCAAGGCCTCCCTGAGATGTCTCATCCTCTGCTCCCTCTGCGACGGCAAGATAAGGTCCGCAACCTTACCCTTGTACCGCGGATCAAGGAGAGTGGCCAGCCAGTAATGGTCCCTCTCCTTGATCCGAAGAACACGAGGATCCTTCCGCAGGCTTTGCAGGATCAGGGAGGCCATGCAGCGTAGGTTAGCTGAGGCATTCGGTCCGGAGTCTTCTGGGTCACTGAGGATGACATGATCGCCAGCCACCTCCTCCCAGCCACGTACAAGTCCACTGGCTTGTTGGGACTGTACATCATCCCTAAAAGACTGCTGCTGCTGATGCTGAGTGCCAGGCTCCACCTCCATGCTCACACAATCCTCCTCCTCCTCCTCCTCCTCCTCCTCCTCATCCTCTTCCTGTGTGATGGGTGGGACAGAAGGAACACTGTCCGGATAAAGGGGGCCTTGAGAGGCAAGGAAGTCCTCCTCTTCCTGCCTCTGTTCTGCCTCAAGTGCCCTGTCCATTATCCCACGCAGCGTATGCTCCAACAGGTGGACAAGAGGGACAGTGTCACTGATGCATGCACTGTCACTGCTCACCATCCTCGTGGCCTCCTCAAATGGTGAGAGGACAGTGCATGCATCCCTGATCATGCTCCACTGACGTGGGGAAAAAAAACCAAGCTCCCCTGACCCTGTCCTGGTGCCGTAGTCGCAAAGGTACTCATTGATGGCCCTCTGCTGCGTGTGCAGTCGCTGCAGCATGGCCAACGTTGAGTTCCACCTGGTGGGCATGTCAGATATTAGGCGGTTCTTGGGCAGGTTCAGCTCCTTTTGCAGCTCAGTCAGCCGAGCACTGGCATTATAAGATCGGCGGAAATGCACACAGACTTTCCTGGCCTGCCTCAGGACATCCTGTAAGCCTGGGAACCTGCCCAAGAACCGCTGCACCACCAGGTTGAGGACGTGAGCCATGCAGGGCACATGGGTGAGCTGCCCCTGTCGCAGGGCGGAGAGGAGGTTGGTGCCATTGTCAGAAACGACCATTCCTGGCTTAAGCTGACGTGGCGTCAACCACCTCTCGGCCTGCCCCTGCAGAGCTGCCAGAACCTCTGGCCCAGTGTGGCTCCTGTCCCCCAAACACACCAGCGCAAGCACGGCATGGCATCTTTTTGCCTGCGTACTTGCGTAGCCCCTTGTACGCCTACGGAGCACCGCTGGTTCCAAGGACAGAGCACTGGAGGAAGAAGAAGAGGAGGGGGGAGGAGAGAGGTGTGTCACAACCAGTAGCAGTAGTCGCGTTTTGGAGGCGTGGTGGCGGAACAACCTCCAACACTACTGCACCTTGTCCTGCATCCCTCCCAGCTGCCAATAGAGTGACCCAATGGGCCGTGAAAGAAAGGTACCGTCCTTGTCCATGCCTGCTGGACCATGAGTCAGCGGTAATATGCACCTTACCGCTGACCGCCCTGTCCAGCGAGGCATGGACATTGCCCTCCACATGCCGGTAGAGAGACGGAATCGCCTTCCGCGAGAAAAAGTGGCGTTTGGGAACCTGCCACTGAGGAACCGCACATTGAACAAACTCACGGAAGGGGGCCGAGTCTACCAACTGAAAAGGCAGCAGTTGAAGTGCTAGCAATTTAGCAAGGCTAGCATTCAACCGCTGGGCATGTGGATGGCTGGGAGTGTACTTCTTTCTACGGTCCAGCAACTGGGGCAGGGAAATTTGCCTGCTGCATTCGGACGTCGGTGTACTGCAAGTACTTGGTTGTGACACACCGAATTCTACACCTTCAGTCCTCTCAGAGCAGCTTTCAGAGAGGACTGAAGGTGTAGTGGGGATGGAGATCCCAGCTGAGGAGGAGCAAGGAGAGGTCCGCTTAGTTCTTTGGTGTGGGTCTTTTATGTGTGCCTGCCAACGAGCTGCATGGCAGGTCGCCATATGTCTGGTCATGCTTGTCGTGCCCAAGCGGCTGATGTTTTGGCCACGCGAGATACGCTTGAGACAAATATTGCAAATAGCAGTGGTGCGATCTGCTGCACTCGTCTCAAAAAAGGCCCACACCAAAGAACTTTTCTGATAACGTGCAGAGGCAGCGCCCTGCACAGGCGGAGCTCTGCGGTGTTGTACAGTTGCTGTGCTGGCCTCTACCTGGCCTCCAGGGGGCATCCTGCCTCGTTGGACATGTGACGCCGCATCCTCCTCCTCCTCGTCCTCCTCCTCATCCTCTCTCCCTTGAGGCACCCACGTGGAGTCAGTGACCTCATCATCCCCTCCCTCTTCACCACTAGAGCAAACCTGGCAGTAAGCTGCAGCTGGTGGAACTGTACTGCCAGATTCCTCAAGCTGGGTATCGTCATCCGAGCCTTCGAATCGTTGGGCATCCTCCTGGAGCATGTACCCAACACTGTGCTCAAAGAGTTCGGGGGACTCCTCAGGAGGACATGGTGGGTCTAGGGAAGGGGTGGCTGATGATGCTCTGTCAGTACCCTGAGCCTGGGTGAGAGAGGATGAGGAGGATGAGGAGGGCTTGGTCATCCATTCTACCAAGCCTTCAGCATGATGCGGCTCCACATGTCCAGCTGCCGAAAACAAAGACGCGCGTGTCCCATGGCCACGTGCTGATGACGATGCACGACCACGTCCACGTCCACGGCCACGTCCACTAGAAACAGAGCCTGCCTGCCCTGTGTTCTTGGCTCTGCACGCTCTGCCTCCCCTTGGCGGTCTTCCAGCCATTGTAGTCGGTAGTCCTGTGGGTGCTGCTGAGAAGAAAATATAGGAGCTCTGTGTGATGCCACTAACACACTAGAAGTCCTATGGGTGCTTCTGCAAAGAAAATAGAGGAGCTCTGTGTGATGCCACTAACACACTAGAAGTCCTGTGGGTGCTGCTGAGAAGAATATATAGGAGCTCTGTGTGATGCCACTAACACACTAGAAGTCCTGTGGGTGCTGCTGAGAAGAATATATAGGAGCTCTGTGTGATGCCACTAACACACTAGAAATCCTATGGGTGCTTCTGCAAAGAAAATAGAGGAGCTCTGTGTGATGCCACTAACACACTAGAAGTCCTGTGGGTGCTGCTGAGAAGAATATATAGGAGCTCTGTGTGATGCCACTAACACACTAGAAGTCCTGTGGGTGCTGCTGAGAAGAATATATAGGAGCTCTGTGTGATGCCACTAACACACTAGAAGTCCTATGGGTGCTTCTGCAAAGAAAATAGAGGAGCTCTGTGTGATGCCACTAACACACTAGAAGTCCTGTGGGTGCTTATGCAAAGAAAATAGAGGAGCTCTGTGTGATGCCACTAACACACTAGAAGTCCTGTGGGTGCTTATGCAAAGAAAATAGAGGAGCTCTGTGTGATGCCACTAACACACTAGAAGTCCTGTGGGTGCTGCTGAGAAGAATATATAGGAGCTCTGTGTGATGCCACTAACACACTAGAAGTCCTATGGGTGCTTCTGCAAAGAAAATAGAGGAGCTCTGTGTGATGCCACTAACACACTAGAAGTCCTGTGGGTGCTTATGCAAAGAAAATAGAGGAGCTCTGTGTGATGCCACTAACACACTAGAAGTCCTGTGGGTGCTGCTGAGAAGAATATATAGGAGCTCTGTGTGATGCCACTAACACACTAGAAGTCCTGTGGGTGCTGCTGAGAAGAATATATAGGAGCTCTGTGTGATGCCACTAACACACTAGAAGTCCTATGGGTGCTTCTGCAAAGAAAATAGAGGAGCTCTGTGTGATGCCACTAACACACTAGAAGTCCTGTGGGTGCTTATGCAAAGAAAATAGAGGAGCTCTGTGTGATGCCACTAACACACTAGAAGTCCTGTGGGTGCTGCTGAGAAGAATATATAGGAGCTCTGTGTGTGTAATGGGACTAACACACTTCAAGTCCTATAGGTGCTTCTGGGAACAAAATATAGCTCTGTGTGTGTGATGGGACTAACACACTTCAAGTCCTATAGGTGCTTCTGGGAAGAAAATATAGCTCTGTGTGTGTAATGGGACTAACACACTTCAAGTCCTATAGGTGCTTCTGGGAAGAAAATATAGCTCTGTGTGTGTAATGGGACTAACACACTTCAAGTCCTATAGGTGCTTCTGGGAAGAAAATATAGCTCTGAGTGTGTGATGGGACTAACACACTTCAAGTCCTATAGGTGCTTCTGGGAACAAAATATAGCTCTGTGTGTGTAATGGGACTAACACACTTCAAGTCCTATAGGTGCTTCTGGGAACAAAATATAGCTCTGTGTGTGTGATGGGACTAACACACTTCAAGTCCTATAGGTGCTTCTGGGAAGAAAATATAGCTCTGTGTGTGTGATGGGACTAACACACTTCAAGTCCTATAGGTGCTTCTGGGAAGAAAATATAGCTCTGTGTGTGTGATGGGACTAACACACTTCAAGTCCTATAGGTGCTTCTGGGAACAAAATATAGCTCTGTGTGTGTGATGGGACTAACACACTTCAAGTCCTATAGGTGCTTCTGGGAAGAAAATATAGCTCTGTGTGTGTAATGGGACTAACACACTTCAAATCCTATAGGTGCTTCTGGGAAGAAAATATAGCTCTGTGTGTGTGATGGGACTAACACACTTCAAGTCCTATAGGTGCTTCTGGGAACAAAATATAGCTCTGTGTGTGTGATGGGACTAACACACTTCAAGTCCTATAGGTGCTTCTGGGAAGAAAATATAGCTCTGTGTGTGTAATGGGACTAACACACTTCAAGTCCTATAGGTGCTTCTGGGAAGAAAATATAGCTCTGTGTGTGTGATGGGACTAACACACTTCAAGTCCTATAGGTGCTTCTGGGAAGAAAATATAGCTCTGTGTGTGTAATGGGACTAACACACTTCAAGTCCTATAGGCGCTTCTGGGAACAAAATATAGCTCTGTGTGTGTGATGGGACTAACACACTTCAAGTCCTATAGGTGCTTCTGGGAAGAAAATATAGCTCTGTGTGTGTGATGGGACTAACACACTTCAAGTCCTATAGGTGCTTCTGGGAACAAAATATAGCTCTGTGTGTGTAATGGGACTAACACACTTCAAGTCCTATAGGTGCTTCTGGGAACAAAATATAGCTCTGTGTGTGTGATGGGACTAACACACTTCAAGTCCTATAGGTGCTTCTGGGAAGAAAATATAGCTCTGTGTGTGTGATGGGACTAACACACTTCAAGTCCTATAGGTGCTTCTGGGAACAAAATATAGCTCTGTGTGTGTGATGGGACTAACACACTTCAAGTCCTATAGGTGCTTCTGGGAAGAAAATATAGCTCTGTGTGTGTGATGGGACTAACACACTTCAAGTCCTATAGGTGCTTCTGGGAACAAAATATAGCTCTGTGTGTGTGATGGGACTAACACACTTCAAGTCCTATAGGTGCTTCTGGGAAGAAAATATAGCTCTGTGTGTGTAATGGGACTAACACACTTCAAGTCCTATAGGTGCTTCTGGGAACAAAATATAGCTCTGTGTGTGTGATGGGACTAACACACTTCAAGTCCTATAGGTGCTTCTGGGAACAAAATATAGCTCTGTGTGTGTGATGGGACTAACACACTTATAGTCCTATAGGTGCTTCTGGGAACAAAATATAGCTCTGTGTGTGTGATGGGACTAACACACTTCAAGTCCTATAGGTGCTTCTGGGAAGAAAATATAGCTCTGTGTGTGTGATGGGACTAACACACTTCAAGTCCTATAGGTGCTTCTGGGAACAAAATATAGCTCTGTGTGTGTGATGGGACTAACACACTTCAAGTCCTATAGGTGCTTCTGGGAAGAAAATATAGCTCTGTGTGTGTGATGGGACTAACACACTTCAAGTCCTATAGGTGCTTCTGGGAACAAAATATAGCTCTGTGTGTGTGATGGGACTAACACACTTCAAGTCCTATAGGTGCTTCTGGGAACAAAATATAGCTCTGTGTGTGTAATGGGACTAACACACTTCAAGTCCTATAGGTGCTTCTGGGAAGAAAATATAGCTCTGTGTGTGTAATGGGACTAACACACTTCAAGTCCTATAGGTGCTTCTGGGAAGAAAATATAGCTCTGTGTGTGTAATGGGACTAACACACTTCAAGTCCTATAGGTGCCTCTGGGAACAAAATATAGGAGCTCTGCCTGCCTGCCACGAACACACTACAAGTCCTATAGGTGCTTCTGGTAACAAAATATAGGAGCTCTGCCTGCCTGCCACTAACACACTACAAGTCCTATAGGTGCTTCTGGTAACAAAATATAGGAGCTCTGCCTGCCTGCCACGAACACACTACAAGTCCTATAGGTGCTTCTGGTAACAAAATATAGGAGCTCTGCCTGCCTGCCACTAACACACTACAAGTCCTATAGGTGCTTCTGGTAACAAAATATAGGAGCTCTGCCTGCCTGCCACTAACACACTACAAGTCCTATAGGTGCTTCTGGTAACAAAATATAGGAGCTCTGCCTGCCTGCCACGAACACACTACAAGTCCTATAGGTGCTTCTGGTAACAAAATATAGGAGCTCTGCCTGCCTGCCACTAACACACTACAAGTCCTATAGGTGCTTCTGGTAACAAAATATAGGAGCTCTGCCTGCCTGCCACGAGCACACTACAAGCCCCTCTTTGTCAATCAATCTTTGTAACTGAATCTCTCTAACTATCTAAATGCAGCAGAGTGTCACAGAAACAGCCTGCTCAATCTGCGCCGGAACAGCATGTGACCGGCGCAGACGGCGTGGCGGCGTTTTATAGGGGGGGGGGGGGGGGGGGGGGCGTGTACTACAGCCCCTGAGCTGTAATTGGCTACAGGCGTCCTGCCTGTAGCCAATTATGGCTCTTCGAGTTTCCGGGGCTGTGATTGGCCAAGCATGCGGGGTCACAGTGCATGCTTGGCCAATCATCAGCCAGCAATGCACTGCGTCGGCCGCGCCGGCCGCAATGCATTGCGGGGCCGCTCGCATCACACGAACGTGATGCGAGCGGCCAAAATAGTTCTGGGCTCGCCGAGCGAGCGAACGCCCGGTGCTCGATGCGAACGTGGGTTCGCATCGAGCACCGGGCCCATCCTTAATCATGTTACAGAAAAATGTAAATGCAGATTTTAAATGTTTTACAGTCATATATAAAACTCATAAGAACGTTGTTATAGAATTTTATAGTGCTTTATTGAGCATGGCACAATATATACAGCTTGAATATGTCTTACACAACAGAAATATCCAGACTGCATATGTATAACATTAGTATTGCCATATGGTAATAAAGTACAGCCTGAAGAGTGTTCTTTTAGTCCAGATTATTTGGTCTAAAAGTAAATTAAAAGCAAGGATTATTTCTTACATATCTAGAAGAGGTCTTGAATGTGTTAATGGATTGAACTTGATACCTGCTTTTCCAAATTATCCCCAGAAGTCTCTTGAATGTCAAGAGAGATGATGGAATCAAACAAACAATGGAAAAAAACAAAATCATATTTTCACAAGGGAGACAAATTCATTACTGTCGTGGCAATTGCAAGACCGGCATGATATTGATGAGAATATATGTTCTGACCTTTTCGAGAATTTTTGTGCATTCAGCTTTAATGAGGTAGCGCAGGAAGACAGACTATAATTAAAGGAGTGGTAAACAATATTCATAGCAATTTCAAATGGGTGTTCAATAATATTGATGCATCTTTTATAGAAACATACAGAATTGAATTGTGAGAAAGACCAGTTAACAGTAACACAGTTTGTCAATGTAGGCAGCTTTATTGTGCCACCATGCAGTTTCCTACAACTCAAATAAAATAATAAAAATAAATAATAAAGTTCCTTACTGCATTATCTTTGCCATATAAGAAATAAGAACAAAATGTGAATGAACTGAGGGACAGTCTGCCACTGTCCCAAAAAAATTCCAGCATAGGTCTTTGTGGCCTGTCCGGCATGTTTGGCCTGTTACTTATGCAAAAACTATATATTTAAGACTTTTGTATTACAAAGATTAGAGAGGGCACTGAAGGATTTAGCAACAGTATGGTTTGGGTCTTTATTCATCTCAGCATCTACATCAACGAGTAAATGAAAATAAAATTCTAAATAAGTTCTAAATGTTAATTCAAGTGTGCCCACTTTATGAAAGGCACAACAAAGATCAGATTTTTCCTGCACCCCAGACCAGCTCTCTTGTGCCAACCCTACCTTTCCCAGTCAAACAACTAGCCTTTGTGTCATAATATTAGACATCATCATAGTCACGCAAGCCAAGGATAGGGGATGAGTGGCTGAAAGGGTCAGTTTGCATGTACAACATACAATATTGCTGTTGTACATGCTACTGGAACACTCCCTGTTGCGGGGGCTGTGATAACCAACATTAGCACCATTAGTAGTAATACACAAGTATGAACAAATAGTATTCTGCAGAATAGGTAAAAACAATTTGCACACACCCACAGTGATGAACCACCCTAATAAAAATAAATCAAACGTACTGTCCAGTAAAATATAAAACAACTAAATTATTCTCCTCTGTGATAACACACTTTAAAAATTAAAACATCAAAGTAAAACTAATGAGAAATTATAAAGTATCAAAGTATGCCTCCCACATACACAATACAGGAAATTACAAAATTATAAATATAGTACATCAAAATGTCAAAAAGTATGCCTCTCATATGATGTGCACCAATCGCGTTAAAAAGTGCTCAGTCTAGAGCTGTGCGATTCTGGCAAAAATGAGGATCACAATTTTTTTGCTTAGAATAAAAAGATCACGATTCTCACAACGTAAAATCTTTCACATTATACCACAAAAATTGGGCTAACTTTACTAGTTAGTTTTTTTTTAATTAAATAAATTTTTTCCAAAAAAATTGCATTTGAAAGACCGCTGCGCAAATACAGTGTGACATAAAATATTGCAACAACCACCATTTTATTCTATAGGGTCTCTACTTAAAAAAAAATATGTTTGGGGGTTCTAAGTAATTTTCTAGCAAAAAAAATGATTTTAACTTGAAAACAACAAATGTCAGAAAAAGGTTTAGTGTTTAAGTGGTTAAACTTTCCTCACTTACACACAAAGTCTTTTCCATTGACAAATTGTTACAATGTTTATACTTAAGTTCAACTGCTAAAGAATGTTGTGATTCTTGGCGACTGCCCAGTTTTTTTCTTCCTTTCTTTTGACGGCTGTGGCTTCAGAAAAGCAAAGAGAATTCTTTGCATAGCAAGAATCGTGAAACACATTTGTCATGATCTATAAAACACTAAAAAGGGGTATTGGCGCTGTTCTAAAACACAAAATAAAAAATATAGATAATACAGGGGTATACAATGTAGGGGTGGAACGTATCTCAAATATTTAAAATATTTAAAATATCAAACACAAGATAAGGTGCATGTGTAAAAAAGGGGAGTGAGCCAGTGGTGTATACTAGCACATAAACCACACTATACAAATCACACAATGTTGAAGGTACCCGAGATATGGTGTTCAACTGGCACGGGATAGTGATTTTTAAGAAATAAATATTCAGAGAGTGGGGTAAAAGTGAACAAAGTGCAGGTACATCAATAAATAAATGAGGTAGACATATTAGCTGATTCCTTCAATACGGTAAAAAATTGATCATAACGTAAACAATATTAAAAATATAGTACACGTTAGAAGGCCGCCGGGAAGATTATATAAAGAAAGAATTGCATTCACTATAAACAAACAGTGATGTCACCCGTAAGGCCTGGGTGAAGTGACTCCAAGGGCTATACCCTGTATCTGATGTATATGTCTATATCCGGTCCAATAGAGATATAAGTTGATATAAAAAGTGAAAAAACGGGTGAACAAATATCTGCGCTAATTCCAAAGGTGAAAAAGTGGTAGCAGCAAACAGTTTGTTGATAGGCAAACTAGAAATATACAAAAAACAAAGTGTAGCGCTTAAATTATATGTGATTGGAAATTATCCAAAAAATCTAAATCCATCTCAAAAATAATCAATAAAGTCAACCATCGGCAATATTGGTGATGTGAAGGAATTCCATCAAAGTTCAGTGTACAAAATGAACAACAAAAGGGAACAATCCAAAATTTTGTAATCACGATCTGCTTACCAGAACCAAGTAGTAAAGAAGCGATGTAATCAAACGTGCCGGAGATGGGTGAGACTTGATCAGAAGAGTCAAATGAAAAAACGGATCCAGATTTCTCCAATAAGTTGTAAAACAACGGGAATCACGGATCCGGATGGATTGAATGAGCTAGAGGAATCTCCCACGGAGTGAAGGAAGGAAAAGACCAATAGTGAAGCCCGCAAGGTAAAATCAAAATTTTATTTGCATATGGTCTACTTACATCAATATAAAAGACACCAGGGCATATATGAAAGTACAGGTACGCGTGCTTGCATCAGCCAGCCTAATACGTGTAAGGCGGCACTATCTTGGTACACAACACGTCACATCCGGCGCAGCCGACTTCCGGTTCTAAGCTACTCGCGGCCGTGAAACGCACGCCGCTTATCCTGAACAGCGGCATTTGATGACACGCCGACTTTTGTTTTGTTTTATGGGCTTGCCAGCCCTTAATCCTTCCTTTACACCACTTGGTGGTGAATTGCAATACAATTTTAAAGATTAAAATACTGCTTTTTACAAAACGGATTCACGCTATGAGTCTGTCCTTCCCCATATATTATATCCAATACTGCTGAGAATACCCTGATGACCCAAAGATAGAATCCAGATGACAGCAACCCCCGGGAGAAAGTGGACACCCCCAGCCTAGACGAGCGAGGACCCCCAGCCGAGACAAGCGAGGACTGCTTGGATTACTACTTCTATGCTCACTACCCCTGCAGGGGTTGGGCACTCTGGTAAGTGCAATCACATAAGGGGCACTGTCGGAAGGAGGGGAGCACTGGATCAACACAACTGTATTCATCTCAAGAAAAATTATTCACTGTTTTGGGTCTGATATCAGACTGAATGTTCAGCAGATTATATACACATATTTTTTTCCCGCGTTACTGTATAAACACTTATATAACTTTCACTTGTTTTATGGAGGACTTCCATACTAATTTATCTACTAATTTTGTATATATCCTTATATTTTTAAATATACAATTTTTTTTTTATCTTTTGGTATTTTTTGGTATCTTTTTATATCTTTTTATATCAACTTATATCTCTATTGGACCGGATATACAGTGCCTTGCGAAAGTATTCGGCCCCCTTGAACTTTTCAACCTTTTGCCACATTTCAGGCTTCAAACATAAAGATATAAAATTTAAATTTTTTGTGAAGAATCACCAACAAGTGGGACACAATTGTGAAGTGGAACGAAATCTATTGGATATGTTAAACTTTTTTAGCAAATAAAAAACTGAAAAGTGGTGCGTGCAAAATTATTCGGCCCCTTTACTTTCAGTGCAGCAAACTCACTCCAGAAGTTCAGCGAGGATCTCTGAATGATCCAATGTTGTCCTAAATGACTGATGGTGATAAATAGAATCCACCTGTGTGTAACCAAGTCTCTGTATAAATGCACCTGCTCTGTGATAGTCTCAGGGTTCTGTTGAAAGCGCAGAGAGCATCATGAAGACCAAGGAACACACCAGGCAGGTCCGTAATACTGTTGTGGAGAAGTTTAAAGCCGGATTTGGATACAAAAAGATTTCCCAAGCTTTAAACATCCCAAGGAGCACTGTGCAAGCGATCATTTTGAAATGGAAGGAGTATCAGACCACTGCAAATCTACCAAGACCTGGCTGTCCCTCTAAACTTTCAGCTCAGACAAGAAGAAGATTGATCAGAGATGCAGCCAAGAGGCCCATGATCACTCTGGATGAACTGCAGAGAACTACAGCTGAGGTGGGAGAGTCTGTCCATAGGACAACAATCATTCGTACACTGCACAAATCTGGCCTTTATGGAAGAGTGGCAAGAACAAAGCCATTTCTCAAAGATATCCATAAAAAGTCTTGTTTAAAGTTTGCCACAAGCCACCTGGGAGACACACCAAACATGTGGAAGAAGGTGCTCTGGTCCGATGAAACCAAAATCAAACTTTTTGGCCACAATGCAAAACGATATGTTTGGCGTAAAAGCAACACAGCTCATCACCCTCAACACACCATCCCCACTGTCAAACATGGTGGTGGCAGCATCATGGTTTGGGCCTGCTTTTCTTCAGCAGGGACAGGGAAGATGGTTAAAATTGAGGGGAAGATGGATGCAGCCAAATACAGGACCATTCTGGATGAAAACCTGTTGGAGTCTGCAAAAGACCTGAAACTGGGACGGAGATTTATCTTCCAACAAGACAATGATCCCAAACATACAGCAAAATCTACAAAGGAATGGTTCACAAATAAACGTATCCAGGTGTTAGAATGGCCAAGTCAAAGTCCAGACCTGAATCCAATCGAGAATCTGTGGAAAGAGCTGAAAACTGCTGTTCACAAACGCTCTCCATCCAACCTCACTGAGCTCGAGCTGTTTTGTAAGGAAGAATGGGCAAGAATTTCAGTCTCTCGATGTGCAAAACTGATAGAGACATACCCCAAGCGACTTGCAGCTGTAATCGCAGCAAAAGGTGGCTCTACAAAGTATTAACGCAAGGGGGCCGAATAATTTTGCACGCCCCACTTTTAATTTTTTTATTAGTTAAAAAAGTTTCAACAATCCAATAGATTTAGTTCCACTTCACAATTGTGTCCCACTTGTTGGTGACTCTTCACAAAAAATTAAAATTTTATATCTTTATGTTTGAAGCCTGAAATGTGGCAAAAGGTTGAAAAGTTCAAGGGGGCCGAATACTACCGAGTCTGTCTCCCCGAAGCCTGGGTGTGTACACGTGGGACGTGATTACCTCTCACTCATGTGTGAGACACTGCAGGAAGAAGTGCCTTGGATTGCAATGCACACCATAAGGATAGACAATTATGCCATTGATAGCACTTTTAAAGTAATAAGATGGGGAGGTAAGATTAGACTAAAGCCCAATAAATATAACAACAAATATAGCCCAAGCTTTTGACAATTTGCTTGGTAGAGTAATTGTTGGCATTTTATTGGTGGAGGAATTGTGGGTGATTTTTTATTTTTTTTTTATTTAAAAATGTTTTTATTTCATATTGGAACTTGTAAGAGAAAATTTATTTTTTTATTATTATGTATACTTTGATATGCAATAAAGAGTATTTAAAAAGAACATTTTATTTCATGTTTAATAATATGTATGTAAGAAACCCAGATGACACCTACAAACCATTCACAATCCTGTCAGTGCCTCATTATATACTGTGCATAAAATGTACTGTATATATCCTGTATAAAAGAAACAATGTTTCTTTGTAATATACTTTGCAAAGCAGTTGCATTGTCATAAGATCACCACAGAACTAACCCTATAGTAAATACTTTTAATTCAGTAATAGTTCACATCTCTGCAGTGTGTGAGTATCAAGTCTCCTTGGCATGGAGCAGCAATAATCTGGACTACAAAAGCATGAGGCTTCTGGTGTATTGCCTGTTGCAGCACATCTGATGATTTTCTGACACATTCCAACTTCCTTATTGGAACATGTCTTTGTAATAAAATTTATTAATTTTAAGAAAAAATAAATGCTTAAATCATAACAAATTATGACATTTCCCTAAAGTTAATGTGATCCAGGAAACTTTACAAAAACATAAAATTTTTAGCTATATTGGGCGATCCACATATTAAATATTTACTTCTCAAAATATTTGTATTTTTGGATGGCTGAATTCAAGCCTAGCCAAGAGAACACATGGCACATGGATGTATTTCCTGTGAGATCATTTTCTGGATATTAACATATTAAAATATTTCAAAATATATCCTTTCCTTTTTCTTACAAATTTTCATACTTCCACAATATGTATTAGAACATATACACTGTAAAAGTAATCTGCAATTATTTTAATGTAAAAAAAAAAGTAGCTGGCATAAAAGTAAAATGTTGTTTTAGCTTAATGCTTTTATTTACTCCTCAGGACAGACTGACCATGTATTCAGTTATTTCTTGAGAAATATTAAGACATTTTTGAATAAAAATAAAGACCCGTTTTGTTCTGCTGTTCATCGAACGTCCGAACAGCGAAAGTTCGCCCGAACTTATGCTCGGGCCGATCCGTTCGCCCATCCCTACTAGGAAATTAAACTTAGCAGGTGGATTATTCAAGAAAAAAAATACTGTAATTAGGAGAATTAGCAATAAATATCAAGTCTGGATTACATGAAAAATAACTTCTCTTCTGGGGTTCCCCACCAACACTCTAGGTGCTTCCTCTTGGTGTGCCACCACAGGAAACTATAGACACACACACACACAGTCTGGCTCTGCCCTGCCCCCTGCTTCTCCTCACAAAATTTGACTGACAGCAGCAAGAGCCAAAATTTGCTGCTCTCAGCCAAGCTTGTAAGTGCAGGGGAAAAGGAGAGATGCAGATGGGCAGCTTGGCACAGCGCTGCATCGATACAGCCAGGTTTCAGACAGGTTTTCAAAAAATGCTGTAGCTGCTGACTTTTAATAAACAATAACCTGTGCATTGATCCAGCACTGTCCTCACACGGGCTGGTTCTTCACCGTTCTTCGGATCCATGGTGCTGGCATGTTAACTGTGGGAAGCCAACTGTGACTCCTTACAGCTTCACAGCCAGCTTTCTATTGTACACTCTATTCATTAAGGTGAAAAACCTTCTGTAGTGCTGCAACCCCCCAGTGCCCCCGTCTTACTTACCGGAACCCCGTCTTCTTCTCCCGGGGGATGAGCACACCAGCTCTAGCTGGTGTCTTGTGTACTGATTGGATAGATTGATAGCAGTGCAGGCATTGGCTCCCACTGCTGTCAATCAAGTCCAATGATGCGGGTGCCAGGGGGCGGGCCAAGTTCTGCTTTCTGTGTCAACGACGCAAACGCAGGACTTGGGAGCACACCCGTCCACCAAGGACATCGCTTCTCCAACGTGGGCACTCAATGCAGGGAGGAGCTACCAGATCCCAGAAGAGGAGGATCGGGCCACCCTGTGCAAAACGAACTGAACAGTGGAGGTAAGTATGACATGTTTATTTAAAAAAAACACGAGGGTTTAATAACCCTTTAACTGTAAATGTACTTAAATAATGCAAATAGATATTCAGTGCTTTCTCTACAAGCACTAGAAACAGCACTTCGTTACTGTCAACATTAGAAGACAGCTGCATTGCTTAGGTACTTGTTTCCTTATCAGCTTCTCAGATGTTTGTTAAAGAGGTTCTTCAGCCAGGTTTTCAAAAAATGCTGTAGCTGCTGACTTTTAATAAACAATCACCTGTCCATTGATCCAGCACTGTCCTCACACAGGCTGGTTCTTCACCATTCTTCGGATCCATGGTGTTGGCATGTTAACTGTGGGAAGCCAACTGTGACTCACAGCCAGCTTCCTATTGTACATGCACAAGCCACAGTGCACCCTGTGAATGTTCCTACAACTGCCTGGGACCTGTGACATGTTCCAGAAGGTTGCAGACGGGGTAGCAGTTGAACTTCTGCTTGGATCAACTAGGCTGTCAAAACTAGGTTCCCCCCACTCCCAAAAAAAAAGTGCAGAAAGTTAAAGAGGAGAAGAGGAGGGTTTAAGACATCGAATTTAGGGGGGCGTGTCCAAGATGGCGATGGGAGCAGACGCGTGTTAGCAGAGCTCCCGGCTCCGACTCACCATCCTGCCTTAATCCGGGTACATCAGATCCAATACTAAGGAGATATCTACCAGCAGTGGAAGCGGAGAAAGCGGGCGATGCCAGGGGGGAAGAAGTACGGCCAGAAAAAGACCGCCAAGCCGACTGTGAGTACCCGACCCGCGACGCGGCCTACATCCCAGGCGCCCCAACACATGGAGACTCAGACGGATTCCCCACCGGACGGCACTATACAGACCGGCACCGCGGCCTTTGACGCCCTAATGCTGGCAATCTCGACCTGCCAAACCACGCTGACTTCCAAGATCGATCATGTCCAGATTGAGACAGCCCTCATACGGAGGGACATGGACAAATTCCGTGATCGCGTGGCGGAGGCGGAGAGGCGGGTATCGGAGGTTGAGGACGTACAGCGGGACCACCATGGGGACATCCAGGCCTTGAAGATGAGGGTAAAAAACGTGGAATCAAGGGAGGAAGATGCCCAGAACCGGAACAGGCGCAACAACCTGCGGGTTCTCGGCCTTCCGGAGGGGGCAGAGGGCAACAACCCGGTGGAGTTTATGGAGAGGCTCCTACCAACCCTGCTCCCTGAAGCCCGGTTTTCCCCGCACTTTTCTATTGAGAGAGCCCACAGGATGCCGGCAACCAGAGGTCCCCAGGGAGCCCCACCGCGTACTTTCATATTTAAGCTGCTTCATTACCGTGACCGTGACACAGTCCTCCGGGCGGCAAGACAGCAAGGAGAGCTGAAATTTGAAAATACCAGGCTGCTTATATTGCCGGACTATTCTGTGGAGACACAGCGCCAGAGAAAATCCTTTGATCAGGTCAGGAGCCTGCTACGCCAAAAGGGGGTCAAGTATAGCATGCTCTTCCCCGCCCGCCTGAGGGTTCAAGACGGAGAGAAGATACAATTCTTTACCTCACCCAGGGAAGCGGCAGCATGGGCAGAAGCTCTCCCCCGCTAATCTCACATCAGGTATGCTGACAACTGTAAGGAAACGTGGGAAGTGTAGAGTTACCCTTTAAGATTTAATAGTATTGTAACAAAGATGTTTTTCTGTTTCTCTGTAGAAACTCACTGTAAATTCTGTTTATCTCACACTCACACATTTCCATAACAAGTTTTAGTTCTCATGGCTTCTAGTAACGGGTCTGCTTCCCATAACAAGTAGGCTATATTATCAAAACATACCGAGAATCTTATCAAGCACATATATTGCATGAGACATTTTTAGAGTAAATATGATGTTGAGTCCGAAAGAAGAAATATTATGAATCTTGCAGATCAATATTGAATTGTATAACAGAATGCTTAAATGCTTGAATGTGATTGGTTGTTCAATTGCGTTCTTCCCCCTTTTTTGTATTGTATATGCTCTGTGAAACGTAAGTAAAGGCATCTTTTTTCAAACCTCATATGGTGTATGGTGTCTGATTATCTGTCCGGACAGACAGGGTTATTTTCCATTGACCGCCAAAGTCCAATTGAGATAAAGAGGGGCTGATGCGGAGGGGCTGAAACAGAGGACCTTACAGATGGTACCAGAAGTGGGGTACATTACAGGTAAGCTTTCTTTAAAATTACTTGTTCAAAGTATTTTTGAACAGCTTACTCTGTCAATGTTATAACCCGTTGCATTATACCTCTCAAGGCATAATTGATTAATTTATTTTGATTAGCTTGCCTGAGAGATAGGGACATTAGAATTTTAATACAGCTCGCTCATAGATAGGAATGCCTGCTGTGCTGCCTAAATTGGGGCAGGCACCAGGGTTCCGGGTATAGGAATGCCTGCTGTGCTGCCTAAATTGGGGCAGGCGCCAGGGTTCCGAGTATTGTAATACAGCTCGCTCATAGATAGGAATGCCTGCTGTGCTGCCTAAATTGGGGCAGGCGCCAGGGTTCCGGGTATTAATATAAAAGGACGGTATCAGGATCAAAATATAGGGGACAAGGATACTTGTTAAAATTGCCCAGGATCCCTCCCATATATTGTATTAATACCATACCATAGCAGGTTGAAAACCTTGTTTTTAACCAGAAGGACTGGTCATTGGAAACCCCTAAATCATTTAAACACTTAATGTCAGGACCTTGTCCTAAGTGTTTTTTGGCAGGACGCTGCCCTAATTGTATAACAGGTCTGTTATTTGTGTATGAGGGATCAAATACTTATTTGGTTGCTAGTATTCCCGGAAGTTATTACCAGGTTTAATATACATAATAATTTTGTGTTCCAGGAGGGTCTTTGATACATCATGACAACAGGGACGTTGTAACATTTTTCTGGGGTAATACATGGATTGGTGAGGCTAACTTTTGATCAAAACATGCTATGTGAATAATTCCTTTTGCCACTGACATCTTTTGCGCAGGGGAAGTCAGGTGCAAATTTTGGATATTTTGGCGTTTTGCCAATAAGGGTTCAAATGCTAATATCTCACCAACCGTAACGGATAGTGGGAAATTGTTTGCGGCATTAGTATTACAGCAATTGAAAGTACTGTTTAAACCTGTTGGCACTTTGCCAAGAAATTTAAAATATAAATAAAAATTGTTTGGTTATAAGAATAAGGAAAGTAATAACGTACAAAGCTTACTTATAAGCAGGGGAACCTCTGGCCAGAGGGAGGTTTTTTTTTTGGCATTTTGCCAAGAAATAAAAAAAAAAAAAAAAAAAAAAAAAACGTTTTAATTTCAAGAAGCTTTAACTGTTAAAGGTGTCATAGGTATTATAGAATTTGGAACTGGTGAAAAATTTGTGGTTTGTCCTAAGTCATTAACTGTATGTTCCGCAGCTGGTGTGTATAAATAGAGTTATAATATAAGATAAAGTATAAGAATTGTAAACATGGGAAATCTGCCGGGAAAGGGAGGTTCGGAAGGTAAGCCGGATCAGCCCACTCCTTTAGATTTCGTGTCTGGAAACTATGGAACATATTATACTGAACATCTTCTGGAAAAACATATTGACCAGAGCACATGCTCTACAAATTGCGGGGCTAAGTGACTGGGGACCATGTTCTGCAGAGGAATGGGAAGAAGTCACTAAAATTTGTAGCCAACATAAGCAGTATAATTATCCACCGTTTCCTTATGATAAAGAATATATGACTGAATGTTATAAAATGTGGTGTAAAGCATTGAAAAATTATAAGAAGCAATTCCCTCATCCATTAGAGAAGCCTCATCCTTCCTTAGACAAGCCTCCTAAAAAAACCAACACTTGCCTCTGCCCCTATCCAACCCCTTTGTTATGACATAGGGGATACAGAGGATTATGTGCCAGTACCTCCGCCACCCCATGCGGCCCATGTTTGCCCTAAGTGGCAAACCCTGACCCTGACCCCCCCCACAGTTTGTGGATGATGTAAAGAAAAGGGCCTCCTCCCAGATTTTTTAATTCCAAAGGAGGACTATTCGCCCAGACCTCAGGGACTCCCACCCCCATGCTCCCAGCCTTTGATAATTCCACGTTGCAAACACAAGAATACCCAAATCAAAGCTGTTTTCATTGTGGAGACCCCTCCCATTGGAAAAAATATTGTCCGCACAGAAGAAACACCCAGGGAAATGGACAGGGTAGGTTTCAAAGAACGGGGTGGAGTGTTTCCAGAGGCAGATATCAGCGTAAATTTCCCAATTATCAAAAACAGCAATATCCTTCTCCAAGACAACAAAGCCGCCCCCTGCAACCTGAACAATACACCCAAAACCAACCCCCCCCCCACTTGGCCGCCGCCGAACGCAACCAAAATATAACCGTCCTGTAATCAAGGCGGCCCCCCAGAGAATGGCCAGAACCCAGAATCACTGTCGAATTAATTCAAATGGATTGGCCAGGGTACAATGATAACAACCCTCACAATAACCCCTTTCATCAACATCCATAAGGAGTATCCGGAATAGATTCCCTCCTTGGTAATGCATTTCTTCTCTTCCCACTGGAAAACACTTCCGCAGGTAGTCCTTAAAGTTGAGGGATGGGTGGTATGTTTTTTAGTGGACACAGGGGCTAGCATGAGTTGTCGTAATGACACCCGTTTTATCAAAAAAATAATAATTTGTACTGAGGGCTGCTCCACTCTATGGGAATTAATGGGATTGATGTTACACACAAACATTTGCCATCCTCACTGACTGCCCCTTATGTCTAAAGGGAAGAGACCTCATGTCTTCATTAGGGGTAATGTTAAATTGTTAAATTTGACCTACAAGGGGGAATGACTGCCAAATCATCAACATGTGACTTGACTATGCCAAAAAAAAAAAAAAAATAAAAATTATGTTTTACTTTATGACCATACAAGCAGCATTAGAGACTCACCCGATATGGGAAAAGTCAAAGACAGATGTAGGACATGTCAAATGCACTCCTTATGTCCCTACTGCAAACCAAACATCACACCTTTTCTTTCAGAAACAATACCACCGTCATGCTGACGAAGTATAGAGTACACCACTGATCACCACATACATGCAGTAAAGAAAGCCAGCGGCGAGTGGAGGCTAGGGGGATTTGAGGGGGGTGAACAAATGTATTTAACCACTTCCACCACTAGTCTCAAACATCACAGGAATTTTTATAAACATCCCCGCTTCCTCCACTGTATATAGGGTACTAGACTTCCAATGCTTTCTTTAGCATTGATGTTCACAGGGATTTCCAAAGGATCTTTGCCTTTGCCTGAGGCACGGGCCAACTGACTTGGGCCTATCTTCCTCAAGATTTTCCATGGTGTTAAAACTAACCCTGGATGACTGGGCGCTCCCACAGGGATCAGTACTCCTGCAATATGTAGATGACCTACTGTTATGTAGTGAGAGCAGGGCACAGTGTGCAGAAGACTCTGAAAGCCTGATGACTCACTTATCTCTTAAGAGTCACTTGGTGTCTCGCAAAAGAGATCCAGTGGTGCGGGGAGAGGGTGGAATACCTAGGATGTATTATCTCAGGCGGGACCAGGCAAGTGTCCCCTGAAAGAGTCAAGACTCTGACCTGTCTCGGCCCACATAAAGATAAGGCAGTGCTCCTTTCTTTTCTTGGCTCTATTGTCTACTGCAGGCAGTGGATCCCAGATTGTTCTTTTTATGATTCAATCCTTGCGCCCCTCTACTGCAGCCACTGCCCCCAAGCAGGTGTTACACTGAGGAAATAACACGTACCTTATTACAGTCTTTGGCCAGTGCTCCAGCACTGGGTTTACCAGATCATAAGAAATCCTTTGTGCTTTACTGTATAGTCAGGGGCCCTGCGCTGGCTGCCGTACTGGCCCAAGCGCATGGCACCCACTACCGACCCGTGGCTTATCTATCCAAAAAACTCCCCGTTCAAATTCAAGGACTGCCAGCTTGCCTACAAGCTGTTACTGCCTGTGGCAGTAAACATGACAGTAAAGGAAACATCCAAAATCACTTTAGGAACTGATACTACATTGTACACAACACATACTGTAGTACACCTTTTACAAAACATTTCTACATCTACTGACTACATAAATGTTTTTTTTTGACGGCAGCTGTTCTAAGCGATACTGTATGCTGTAGTAACTTTACCAGACATAATATAAGAACCGAAACCACTAGCAGCGACTTCAGACCAACAGGCAGAGCTCTATGCTATGACACATGCCTGTCAATTATTCAAAGGACAAAAAGTAAACATTTACACTGACAGTAGATACACTTTTGGGGTCTTTTAGGCCCGCGGGTACAAGACAGCGGATAATAAGCAAATCTCAAATCAAGTCTGGGTAGAGGATTTATTAAGTGCACTCCACACTCCACTTACCCTTAAAAAAAAAACAAAAAAACAAAAAAAAAAAAATGTATTAATGTCATAAAAGTAATAGGTCATTCCTATGACAAATCTGATATTACTAAGGGAAACAACTTAAGAGTCAGCAGCCAAAATTACTGCTAAGGAGGCAATCAACCCTCCAATTGTTTTCTACAGATTTTTCGTCCCCAAGTTTCCCAGCCCGAGCCAGAAGAATTGTCTGACATTACCTGTTGGGAGTCACAAGGTTTGACACATAACCCGGACGGCTTGTGGTCAACCAAGGAGGGGATCATAGGTATTCCAGAAACAGTAGCTCCTTTGATAAGAAAACCCTTAAGCCACTTGCTTAACTTGTGTCCAGAATAATGTTCAGGGACACATAGGCCCATTAAAAGACTTACAAGGGACACATAGGCCCATTAAAAGACTTACAAGGGACACATAGGCCCATTAAAAGACTTACAAGGGACACATAGGCCCATTAAAAGACTTACAAGGGACACATAGGCCCATTAAAAGACTTACAGATTGATTTGACACATATGCCCAAACAGAAAGGTAATATCAAATATTGCGTAATAATACTCCAGTTTGCCATTTTCCCTCATGGCCGGAAGTTATTCCCGTAACAGGAGAGACCGCAGGGATGAATAGAAACATTAAAGACAGGACTGTCCCCCTTTTGAGATCCTTATGGGAAGACCCGCTCAAAAAGCCCCTAAGATAGGCGAGGAATCTAACTTATATTCCTTACAGGAAGAGTACGTGAAATATCTGGTAAGTAGCCCTGCTGAAACTTATGACAAGGTTGCTGTCACCTTTCTTCCTCTTTCCACAGAACCAACACATCCTTTCGTCCCGGGGGATGAAGTACTGATCAAACAACTTGCAGTCCGCAAACAACCAGCCCCCGTCTTCCAAGGTCCATTTGAAGTCCTCAATGTCTCCAGGATAGCAATACTGACGGATCAAAGCCTGCAATGGATCCATGCATCAAGGTTGAAGAATAGCCCACAAATAAAGGAGACAGGGAAGGAAATGGAGGAGCCCCACAAGAAGAGACTCAGCCACTACTGTCCCATGCCCCCTCTCACAAAACCCCCAAACCATTCTTACCATAGACTTTCCCCGTGAGCCAAGAAAATGCACCACCTGGACAATTTCTGTTTTCAATTAGAATGACCATCACTGTATTCTTTCTCTTATTTTTTGGGTGTTGGCTAAACTCCTCGTGCGGGATGGGTGAGGATACTGTTGTAGTGAATGCCAGAGCAACATACATAGAAAGGAGTCATACTTATCCACAGGCCGACATTTAGTCCCTATGGTTGGAAGGCCTATCACCCTAGAGCAGTTACTAAATACCACCCAGGAAGTCCCTGTTATAAACACCACTCCCACGGGTTAGCTACTTTTAATATCCTGGACCCTGATGAAAGCATAGGTAACAGGTCCCTATATGACATATGTAAATGTGTAAGGGGATCCAACAATCCACGGGTTACTGAATGGATAAACAGCACACACATGGACAGCCCCTGGATAAGGCAAGGTGGAGATAGTATTCCCTCTCTGGGGGATTGGATGTGTTTAGTGGGATTAAGGTCAAGACTTAGCCCCCCCAAAGTGATTCAAGCCCCTCATGTTCCCCACGGATGGAGGGTCTGTTGTGGACTATGGTGCCATACCACCGTCCCTTACCCTATGGACAGAAAAACTTCAGGTTGGTGTACTTTTGTGGAAATGATCCCTCTAATGGGGACCACAGGGTCAGACACACTTGTGTCCATGAAACCTGCCCACGGTCACCTTGAATTTGGCAGACCCAAGAGGGAATTAACCACTTGGTGGGACAAAATTTTTGCATCCTTCGGTGGGGTGGGCGTATACAATGCCCTCACAAAGGTAGATGGATTTGGGATGTTAATGGACTTATGGATGAATGCCACAGCAATAGATATAGGATTACTCAATGAAGAACTTAGGAAGGTATTATTTGAACAAGAGGTAATTAAACGAAGGCAAGAACGAATGATGATGGTTCTTACAGGGCTGTGTGACCTAACCGGGGATAAAACCCTATGCTGCACAAACATGAACAATCTTACAAAGCCGTCTGAAGATTTAGAAATCCCAGACTATTATGACATTATTAGAGGTCACAATGAAGAAAGGGTAAAATTGCAGGACCAAATGAGACATATGGGGGACTCATGGAATCCCTTTTCAGGTGTAGGAGGATGGTTCGGGTCTATATGGGAAAACATTATGAATTTCTTTAAGAAAGCGGGTATTATACTTCTCATGATACTTATTTTAGCTCTGGCAATATATGTGACAATAAAATTAGTGTTCTGCCTGATAAGTAAAGTAGCAAAATCAAAGAACCTAGTTGATAAGTCTGAAACAGCCATGACCATGTTCAAGGCAGGATATAGGTGGTACAATGAGTGATCAGCGGAGACTTCTTAAAGTCTCCTATGATCAAAGGAGGGATTGTAAGGAAACGTGGGAAGTGTAGAGTTACCCTTTAAGATTTAATAGTATTGTAACAAAGATGTTTTTTCTGTTTCTCTGTAGAAACTCACTGTAAATTCTGTTTATCTCACACTCACACATTTCCATAACAAGTTTTAGTTCTCATGGCTTCTAGTAACGGGTCTGCTTCCCATAACAAGTAGGCTATATTATCAAAACATACCGAGAATCTTATCAAGCACATATATTGCATGAGACATTTTTAGAGTAAATATGATGTTGAGTCCGAAAGAAGAAATATTATGAATCTTGCAGATCAATATTGAATTGTATAACAGAATGCTTAAATGCTTGAATGTGATTGGTTGTTCAATTGCGTTCTTCCCCCTTTTTTGTATTGTATATGCTCTGTGAAACGGAAGTAAAGGCATCTTTTTTCAAACCTCATATGGTGTATGGTGTCTGATTATCTGTCCGGACAGACAGGGTTATTTTCCATTGACCGCCAAAGTCCAATTGAGATAAAGAGGGGCTGATGCGGAGGGGCTGAAACAGAGGACCTTACAGACCGGAGTACATGACCACTCTATGCAGCGGATGCCCACACTTTGCCCCCTATGACATGGCTGTTAGTTCTTGGACTCTAGTTGGAGTGACGGTTCCCGTTCGCTGACTTCCCGGGCTTGTAGCGGCTGGTTCCCCTCCCCCCCCACCTCATGGATGGTCGAGCTTACTGCTGGTTGCTCCTACGGACCCAGGCGGGGGGAAGCTTCATGACTGTGAGCCCTGGCTCTTTTTTGGCCCCCCCCCCGAAGAGACTTATGGACCGGCTGTACGCGATCTCCACCTTACCTTCCTGCCTTGCAGAGCTGGGGGGATTTACCAAACCTGCTCCTGGCTGGACAACCTGGAGCGAGCTACGCTCCCCCTCCGGTTCCCTGTTTTGTTACTCCAGGCTCTGGACACCCATGGTGAACTTTTCCCTCTGCCTGCACTTGCTTATGGGGGGTGATCCCGCGGGAACCCGGTACCTTGGGGGGGGGGAGCTGGGGGCACGGGTATATCCTGAATAACTCTTCACATGATCGGGACACCTGCTGGCTCTTTCTAATGTTCCTCCAACGGAGCTGTTTTTGGGGGGAGTTAATCCGCAGTCACTCCAGCTGTGCCAAAGGGGCGGTCATGAGACTGTAGTGTCTGGGATGTTGTCAATTATTTTCTCACTGTATGTCCTAATGTTCTGAAGTGTGTGCCCCCGGGGACCCGGGTGATATGTACCAAAGTATCCTTCTGTTCTGTGGAGCGAGCACTTTGCCCCACAGCGCAGCCACAGTAGGAGGCTGACACCTCTTGCACATTGCCCCCAAGTTAGGCTTTGAGCCAACATCTGTTTGGGAATGGAGACCTTCCCCCGATTTCGGGGGGTGGGTGGGGTGGGGGGGGGAATTATTACAGTTGGCCTGCGGTTGCAGCCCCTAAGTTTATATGTACATTCTTCCTGTATCTGTTGACAGTACTGCTCAGTTTTAAGATGGTTGATGATGCATACTCAGTGTTGGGCTCTGGGACCCTAGCCGGATCCGGAGTGCAAGGTACAAGGAGCTTGATCTCTAAATTATATCCTGCAATGTTTTCTCACATCATTCATGTCTTCTCTTAGGATACTCTCCTGGAACACGAGAGGCCTTAACTCACCGATTAAAAGATCCCTGGTCTTTCAGTTTGTTAAATCCTACCATCCTCACATATGCGTGTTCCAGGAGACACATCTGGTGGGAAAGAAGACATTTAGTCTAAAAAAGCCATGGGTGGGGCATCATTACCATTCGACTCATTCAACATTCTCACGGGGCGTCAGTATTCTAGTTTTGAAGTCACTCCCCTTCAGGCTCCTTGACCTGGCTCTGGATCCGGAGGGTAGGTACGTGGTGATGCATGCACTGATACACAACGTCCCATGGGTCATAGTGGGCCTGTATCTGCCACCCCGGCCTCTTTACATGTACTTAACCTTATCACTGCCAAGATAGCAGAGTTCTCCACGAGCAATGTAGTTCTTCTAGGTGATTTTAATTTAGTCCCTGACGCGGGGATTGATAGACTCCACTCTGCTGGCACGACACGCCAGGGACTGGCGGACTGGGCCGACACGTATGGGTTTACAGACGTCTGGCACTGGAAGAACCCCCAGGCGAGGGCATATACCTGTCATTCAATGACTCATAGAACCTTTTCACGCATTGATCTGGTCTATGCGGGCAGCCCTGTGCTCCCCAGGGTCCGGGAGGTCAAGATCCTCCCAAGGGGTATCTCGGACCACACCCCTCTCCTGGTAGACATTGAACTCTCGTCTGCCCAGTCGGACAAACTTTGGAGGTTGTCTAGGTACTGGGTGTCGGATGAGGGGGTGGAGCCGAGATACGGCCAGGAACTGGAGATGTATTGGAAGGTGAATGAAGGCACAGCTTCGGCCGCTTCGGTCTGGGATGCCTTCAAGGCCTATTCAAGGGGACAGTATCAGACCATCATTGCGGATTTTCGTAGAGAGCGCAGGAAAGAACTTACCGCCACAGAGGCAGAAGTTGTGAGGCAAGAGGCTGAGTATGTGCGATCCCCAGACTCCCAATCCTATGCTAAGTTGCAGTCCTTGTCCAGGGAGGTTCTCTTGCTGCGTACGGCTCTGACGCAAAAGAGACTTTTACACCAAAAACAAAGGATATTTGAGCAGGGGGAAAAGACTGGACACCTGCTGGCTTGGCTCTCCAAAGAGCAAACAGTAGGTATGACCATCTGCCAGATCCAACCTTCTGACGGCCCCCCCTTATCCACTCCAGAGGAGATTAATTCCGAATTTGCCTCCTTCTACCAGAATTTGTATCGCTCTCGAGTGGATTACGACCCCCTGGCCCTGGTGACCTACCTGGATAGCGTAGACGTCCCGTCCCTCACCCCAGCTTATGCTAGGACCTTAGACGCCCCCATTAAGACTGAGGAGATACAAAAAGCATTGAAAATGATGCAGACGGGGAAAACACCGGGACCGGATGGTTTCCCGGTGGAATTTTATAAAGCGTATGCGGAACAGCTAGCCCCCAGATTCCAATCCCTACTTGCTGAGTTCATGAAGGGTGGCTGCCTTCCGGACACAATGCAGGAAGCGGTGATAGTGGTCATCCCGAAGCCGGGTAAGGATCCTGCTTCGTGTTCGTCATATCGCCCTATCGCCCTCCTCAATGTGGATGCCAAAATCCTTTCTAAGGTCCTCGCCAATAGATTAAACACGGTCATCACTGCCCTAATCCACCCGGACCAGACGGGCTTCATGCGGACGGACATAAACATCCGTAGGTTACACACCCACATTGCACTTGCTTCAGGGAGGGGAGCTGGAGTGGTGGCCTCACTCGACGCCGAGAAGGCATTCGACTTGGTTGAGTGGGGCTACTTATGGGCTGTTCTCCAGAGGTTTGGCTTCGGCCCTGGGTTCCTGACTTGGCTCCAGATGCTGTATGCCTGGCCGAGGGCCCGGGTCCGCACCAACGGGACCCTCTCGGGGGAATTTACGCTGGGGATGGGGACGAGGCAGGGATGCCCGCTCTCCCCGGCCTTGTTTGCACTGGCTCTGGAACCCCTGGCATCCCTTCTCAGAGCTAGCGAATCCATAAAAGGCATACAGGTGGGTAACCTGACAGAAAAAATCTCCTTGTATGCGGACGATTCACTCCTTTATTTAGCAGACGCCTCTGATTCATTAAAGGCGGCATTGGCCCTATTTGATGAATTCGGACACTTTTCGGGAGTTCGCATAAATTGGAGTAAATCTGTCTTATTTCCCTTATGTCCATCCATGCCTCAGGTTGACACGGGAACCCCTTTGAAATGGGTGGATGAATTCACTTACTTAGGAGTGAAGATAGGACGCAGCATGGCAGGATACCTAGACAAAAATATGTACCCACTGTTATCACAACTCCAGCAGAAGTGCTCTGTCTGGAAGTCCCTCCCATTGACACCAGTAGGAAGGGGCAATCTTTTAAAGATGATCTACTTACCAAAATTCCTCTACTTCTTTAGGCAGACCCCGACTCCGATCCCCAGATCCTTTTCCCGACGTCTAGATAGCATAGTGATCTCCTTTCTCTGGGCTGGGAAGACCCAGAGGGTGGCACTTAGTATACTCTACCTCCCTTTGTCTGGGGGAGGCTTGGCGATGCCCAACTTCCTAGTTTACTATTGGGCTGCGGTCCTGGTGACAATAAGGTGGTGGTTTTCACAACCAAAAGGAAATCCTGCTGTCAGCCTGGAGGCAGCCCTGATGGGGTCGTATGCGGCATTGTCTAACCTTCCGTACAGAGGTCCAAAGGCCAGCCCAGAAGTCACTACTCCTATGAAGACTACCCTTCAGGTATGGAGATCCTCCAGAGCTGCTCTTCTGGACAAGTCCAGCATCTCTCCCCACACCCCAATATGGGGCAACCCCAGACTCACATACCTCTATACAATCCCTGACCAAGCTGGGTGGGCACGAAAAGGTATCACCACCCTGAAACATGTTATGCCACGGGGCACTGTACTTACATTCCCGGAGTTTCAGGTCTCCCATAATCTCCCGAGAGCATTTCTCTTTAGGTACTGGCAGCTCAAGCATGCTCTTAAGGCCCAATTTCCCTCCCAGATGACCCTTGAACCTGATTCCATTGAACGCCTCCTGATATCGCGAGCTCTGGACAAACCCTTGTCCTCCCTATACCTCTATCTTACTGCAGCCCATGATGTAAAAAGTAATAAATCCATGGTTAAATGGAGAGCGGACATTCCGTCCCTGGGGAGGAGGAATGGGAGGAGTGCCTCACGGCCTATATTCCATCTATGATCGCTGCCAGGGATAGATACATCCAGTTAAAATTCCTACATAGAGCCTATTACACCCCTCAACGATTGGCTAGCATATATCCGGGCACAAGTCCCAGTTGCACTCGCTGCGAGCTAGAAACTGGCTCCTTCTTCCATATGGTCTGGTCCTGTCCCAAGCTGCTCCCTTTCTGGAGCTCGGTGGCAGACACCCTGGGGTCGGTTTGCGGGGTAGAGTTACCCTTGGATCCCCAGATCCTGCTCCTGAGCCATTTGGAGGATATAGCGGGGGATAGATATGTCAAACTGTGCCTTACATATTCTCTATTTTACGCCCGTAGAGAGATTCTTCTCAAGTGGAAGCAAAAAGATCCCCCATCCAGGGAAGCATGGCAGAAAGCAATTAACAATGTGTTACCCTTGTACCGTATTACTTATGAGAGCAGGAACTGCCCACGGAAATATGATAAGGTTTGGTCTTGTTGGGTAGATGCATATGGTTAATTATGTCCCCCCCCCTTCCCCTCCCCGTCCTTCCCTCTCCTCCCCTACTCCCCGGGCGGGGGGGGGTCCCACTCGGGAGAGCTGGCCTCTCTCGGGGGGCTCCCCCCCTACGCCCGCGGATGCCCTCCCCCCCCCTCCACCGATACTGAGCCTCTATAGGGTTGGGGGCCAGGATTCCTCCCCCCTTTACCTATCCTGTGCAGCTATCCACAAGCTTCCTTCACCGCTGATACTGCTACCCTACTTTGGTGATATCCTCCACCAGCTGTTTGATATAAAGCAGAGAAAAATTTGAATAAGAATTGATGACTGTTTAGTATGCTAAGTACTGTTGTGCACTTGAGCACCTACTGTCGGATCCTCTGTAATATGTATGTTGTGTTGTACTGTCTAGTTTGTCAATAAAATAAAAAACTTTTCTGTTAAAAAAAAAAGACATCGAATTTAGCATTTAGAAAATACTTTTTATCTGACCTGAGTTGTCACTGAGTTTATCTGAGTTGTCACTAAATGATATACTGCTCATACATGCCATAGTTATATGTGGAATATGTGGAATTACACCCCAAAAATACTGCTGCTTCTCCTGATTACGGGGATACCACATGTGTGAGACTTTTTGGGAGCCTAGCTGTGTACAGGACCCCGAAAGCCAATCACCGCCTTCAGACTTTCTAAGGGCATAAAATGGTGATTTCACTTCCTCACAACCTATCACAGTTTCGGAGGCCATGAAATGTCAAGATAGCAAAACCCCCCCCCAAATTACCCCATTTTGGAAAGAAGACACTTCAAGCTATTATCTGGACATGTCAGGGCCTCCATAACTGTGATAGGTAGTGAGGAGTAAAATCACAATTTTATGCCTTTAGAAAGTCTGAAGGCGGTGATTGTCTTTTGGGGTCTTGTATGCAGCTAGGCTCCCAAAAAATCTCACACATGTGGTATTCCCATATTCGGGACAAGCAGCTGAATGTATTTTGGGGTGTAATTCCACATATATCCATTCCATGTTTGAACAATATATCATTTAGTGACAACTTTGTGTAAAAAAAAAAATAAAAAATAATTTTTTTTTTAATTTTCCCGAAACTTGTGGCAACATATTAAATATTCCATGGACACAAAATGCCTCTCAGAAAATAGCTTGAAGTGTCGACTTTCCAAAATGGGGTCATTTCGGTGGGGGGGGGGGGGGGGGGGGTGTTTTGAACTGTTTTGTCATTTTATGCACAACATTAGAAGCTTATGTCACACATCACCCACTCTTCTAACAAGAAAAAACCCTTTCTGACACTTTTTGTTTACATGATAAAATATTTTCTTTTTGCTAGAAAATTACTTTGAACCCCTAAATATTATACATTTTTTTAAAGCAAAGGCCCTACAGATTAAAATGGTGGGTGTTGCAATTTTTTTTCACACAGTATTTGCACAGCAATTTTTCAAACGCAATTTTTTTTTGAGAAAAAACACTTTTTTTTATTTTAATGCACTAAAACACACTAAATTACCCAAATGTTTGATGAAATAAAAAGGATAATCTTTTACCGAGTACATGTATACCAAAAACGACGTGCTTTAAAATTGCGCACAAACGTGCAGCGGCAACAAATGAGATTTTTAAAAGCCTTTAAAATCCTTTACAGGTTACCACTTTAGATTTACAGAGGAGGTCTACTGCTAAAATGACTGCCCTCGATCTGACCTTCGCGGTGATACCTCACATGCATGGTGCAATTGCTGTTTACATATGACACCAGACCGATGCTTGCATTCGCCTTTGTGCATGGGGGCGACAGGGGTGCTTTTTTTTAATTATTATTTATTTAGCATTTTTAATTTTATTTTTAACCACTTCAACCCCACCCACTGTCATATGACGTCCACAAGGTGGATCTCCCATCCTGGGTGGATGTCATATGACGTCCTCCCATTCCCGGCCGTCTAGGGGGCACGCGCCCGCGGCGTCGCTCGGCACCCGCGATTGCCCGGGAACACGGCAGGACCGTGGATCTGTGTGTGTAAACACACAGATCCACGTCCTGGCAGTGGAGAGGAGACCGATGGTTTGTTCCCAGTACAGAGGAACACCGATCGGTCTCCTCCCCTTGTGAGTCCCCTCCCCCCACAGTTAGAATCACTCCCAGGGAACATACATTAACCCCTGCAGCGCCCCCTAGTGTTAACCCCTTCCCTGCCAGTCACATTTACATAGTAATCAGTGCAATTTTGTAGCAACGATCGCTGTGTAAATGTGAATGGTCCCAAAAATGTGTCAAAAGTGTCCGAAGTGTCCGCCGCAATGTCGCAGTCATGAAAAAAATCGCAGATTGCCGCCATCACTAGTAAAAAAAAAAAATTACCAAAAATATGTAGAAGAATACATATCGGCCTAAACTGAGTAAAACATTTTTTTTTTTTTATTGGATATTTATTATAGCAAAAAGTTAAAAATATTATGTTTTTTCAAAATTTACGCTCTTCTTTTGTTTATAGCACAAAAAAAAAAAAACATCAGAGGTGATCAAATACCACCAAAAGAAAGCTCTATTTGTGGGAAAAAAAGGACGTAAATTTTGTTTGGGTGCAACGTCGCATGACCACGCAATTGTCAGTTAAACGACGCAGTGCCGAATCGCAAAAAGTGCTCTGTAAGGAAGGGGGTAAAATCCTCCGGTGCTGAAGTGGTTAAACTGTTCCTTTCATCTTTTTTTTCATCATTTTTATTGTTATCTCAGGGAATGTAAATATCCCCTATGACAGCAATAGGTAGTGACAGGTATTCTTTTTTGAAAAAAATGCTTTCCCAATTTCACAATAGCGCTGTGATGAAATGGTTTCCCAATTTCAAAATGGCGCTGTGATAAAATGCTTTCCCCAATTTCACAATGGCACTGTTTATATTCGGCGAAACCTAAGTCATGAAATGCTCGTAGCTTCCGGTTTCTTAGGCCATAAAGATGATTGGAGCTATTCTAGTCTCCGATCAGCTCTATGGTCAGCTGGCGGAACCACCGGCTGCATTCACTGGTTCCCTGTTGGGACAGGAGAGCCAGAGAAAACCATGGAAGATGTAAAAGCAGTATAGAGGCTAATTAGCTGCTAGAATTGCTTTTACTTGAAAGCTCACTGCTGGCTGAAAAGAATGATACAAATATGATACCTAAACCTGCAGGCATCATTCTGGTATAACCACTCAAAGTCCAGCAACATACCAGTACGTTGCTGGTCCTTGTTGGGCATATATTGTAATGTTCTCATTTTCATGCAGCCTGTGGGCTGAACGAAAAAAAAAGAGATTGATTGGTGGGTATGCCCACCATTAGAATACCGCCCTTCATCCATCCACTTCTAATGATGGGCATACATGCACCATTTATTTTTTATTTTTTTTAATACAAACGTTTTTTATTGAGAACACAAAAAAAATAATACAAACAATCGACAAATCGTATTATGCATAGTACATGTCTGAGAGTCAAAATGTCAATGTCAATGCAAGGGACATACAAAAACAAAAAAAGAAAATAAGGAAAACAAGAACACAAAAGTAGATCGTGAAGCATTCGAGAAACATAGTCGTGCACAACAAGATTACTGTAGAAAAAAATAGTAACCTAACGTAAGATTAAAGCGGTTCTGCACTCTGAAAAAAAATTTTTTTTTTTAGGATGTAATATAAAGTGTGCTTACCTTTATTAGGGGACTCACCTGTTCCATCTTCCATCTCGATCGCCGCCGGTTTTCGTCCGATGAAGTTCCTCGTCTTCTTCTTTAGTGCTGGGGGCCATCTTGCCTGTGGGCATGTGAAACACCCACAGGGACTTTAGATGGCCCAGCATGCACTGCCGTTACTCGCGCGTGCGCAGTAACGGCTCATCTGCCGAGATCTCACGAGATTTCGGCAGATGCGGCCGAAATCTCGGGAGATTTCGGAAGATGTGGCCGAAATCTCGCGAGATTTCGGAAGATGCCCGCACTGACTCCTGGGATCAATGACACCAGATCCCAGGAGACAGTGCGCCGTGACGACGATCGACGCAAGACCCCGCCCGCCGCCGCAGAGGGAGAAGACCGGAAGTCTTCAATTACAAGGTAAGTAAAAAAAAAAAAAAAAAAAAAAACATTTCATTTAGTACTCTTTGCCTGATTTGGAAGGCAAAGAGATTTACTAAATGAAAAGGGTGCAGAACCGCTTTAAGGGGTGAAGTAGTATGACAGCGTACCATGGTCTAGAGTAGGATAAAACAGATACAGTACTTATAGTTGTGGTAACAGGTTTTGTCTGTAAGAATTCCAGGGCGACCATCTTTGGTCAAATAGATGCATCCTATCATACAATGTGCAAAGAATTCTCTCCATCAACATAATGGCGTCCATCCTATAGAGGATGGAGGCGGTAGGTACAGTAGGGGCTTTCCAATGTAGGGCAATAGCCCATAGGGTGGCTATGCAGGCAGTGTGGATGAGGCATTCCTCTACACGAGTCACCCCAGGAACAGATGCTCCAAGGAGGCCCATGGCTGGGGTGAGTCGTATCGGGGTACCTGCTATAGCAGACGCCATAGCATTCACTGAGTTCCAAGTGTGGGTGAGTTGGGAGCAGTCCCAAAAAATGTGCATAAATGTGCCTGGAAGCTGACATCCTCTGAAGCAGAGATTAGAGGCCCCGGGAAAAATGGAATGAAGTCTGGATGGGGTATAATACCATCTGGTCAGTACTTTGTATGCTGTTTCCCTAACAGCCAAGGATTTAGAGGCTTTGCGTAAAATGGTTAGCATGGTGTCCCAGTCTTCTGCATCAAAAATATCGTTACAATCTGCCTCCCACTTTTGTTTATAGGGAATAACCCCAGGAAAGATTGTAGTTAATGCTGATTTGTAAAGGGAGGAGATAAGACCCTTTCCTCTGGGAGAGTCACGGCAAATTTGTTCGAACATAGAAGGGGGAGATGAAGGGGTAAGAGCGAAGTGAGAGATGTAGAAGTGCCTAATTTGCATATATCGGAGATGTTCCCTTAGAGGAATCTGTTTCTGTGTGCGTAGAAGGTCAAATGAGGCAAAGGTGTTCCCGAGTTGTAGGTCCGCTAGTGTGACCATAGAGTTGGCTATCCACCAGGAGAAACCCTCAGGGTTATGAAAAGCTAAGTTAAATAGGGGTTCCCCTAAAAAGGAGGAACCTCGGGGTGCGGGGGTCACCAGGCCTAGTTTGTGCTTGTAGCGATACCATAGGATTAGAGAATGGGTAACAAGAGAGTTAAGGGAGATAAGTTTGTGGACTAGTTTGGAGGGGGACCACAGAATAGTGGAGAGCCTGTAGGGAGCAATGGAATGCGCTTCAAAATCTACCCAGGGTACTTTAGAGTTAGGGATATTCCATTGTGCAATTTGGGAGAAGCGGGCAGCCAGGTAATAGAGCCAGAGATTTGGTAGACCTAGTCCACCTTTTGTTTGCGGGTTGAAAAGGACCTGTTTGGAGAATCTCGGCCTCTTGTTCTGCCAGATGAATTTATGAATATCTTGCTGCAATTTGTCTATAAACGTTTTAGGGATGAGAACTGGTAGGGCTCTAAAAAGAAAAAGAAGCTTGGGTAAGAGGGTCATTTTGATTGCCGTGACTCTCCCAAAGAACGAGATATGATACGTGCTCCACAATCTGAGCATATTACGGAGTTGGGACACGCATGCTGGGTAATTCGCTGCAAAGATAGAGGACCAATGTGGTGTGATATAGACACCTAAATAAGGTATTTTGTTGGTAGACCATTGCAGGGGGAAGGAGCTCTGGAGGGTCTCACACTGAGCAGGGGGGATATTGATTGGGAGAGCCGTGGATTTTGACATATTCACTGTAAGCCCAGAAATGGAGGCGAACCGGGATAGTAAGTCAAATAGGTTGGGCAAGGAGATGAGGGGTTGGGAAAGAAAAAGCATAACATCATCAGCATACATACATAGATGTGATGTGGAGGAAGCCATCTGGTAACCTGAGATATCAGGGTGTCTTTTAATAGCTGCGGCAAGGGGTTCCAGGGCTAGGGCAAATAAGAGGGGAGATAAGGGGCATCCCTGGCGAGTGCCCCTGCCCAGTGTGAAAAATCCAGAGCTGCAGCCCGGGATTTTGATTCTCGTTTGCGAGTTGTGGTATAGGGCTTGTACCCCTAGCAAGAATTCATCCTTGAAACCAAGTCTTTGTAACACTGCAAGTAAGTAAGGCCATAGCACGCTGTCGAACGCTTTGTTAATGTCTAAGCTCAGGAGAAGAACTTGTTGCTTGCGTAAATTAGCATCTTGGAGGACATTTAAAGTCAAGCGAATATTGTCTGTGATGAGTCTATTGGGTATGAAGCCAGATTGGTCGGGTGAGGTTAGGGTTTCAATGATGGAGGCTAATCTGTCAGCTAGGGCTCGGCTAAAGATTTTAAAGCGGTTCTGCACTCTGTAAAAAAAATTTTTTTTTTTAGTATGTAATATAAAGTATGCTTACCTTTATTAGGGGACTCACCTGTTCCATCTTCCATCTCGATCGCCGCCGGTTTTCGTCCGATGAAGTTCCTCGTCTTCTTCTTTAGTGCTGGGGGCCATCTTGCCTGTGGGCATGTGAAACCCCACAGGCACTGTTGATGGCCCAGCATGCACTGCCGTTACTCGCGCGTGCGCAGTAACGGCACATCTGCCGAGATCTCACGAGATTTCGGCAGATGCGGCCGAAATCTCGGGAGATTTCGGAAGATGTGGCCGAAATCTCGCGAGATTTCGAAAGATGCCCGCACTGACTCCTGGGATCAATGACACCAGATCCCAGGAGACAGTGCGGCGTGACGACGATCGACGCAGAGACCCCGCCCGCCGCCGCAGAGGGAGAAGACCGGAAGTCTTCAATTACAAGGTAAGTAAAAAAAAAAAAAAAAAAAAAAACATTTCATTTAGTACTCTTTGCCTGATTTGGAAGGCAAAGAGATTTACTAAATGAAATGAGTGCCGAACCGCTTTAAGGTCGTTGTTGATGACCGAGATAGGTCTATAGTTCTGGGGGAGGGAATGGTCTTTCAGTGGTTTGGGGAGTAGCGACATGTTGGCTAAGGTCATTTCAGGGGGGAAATGTTCGCCTTTGAGGATCTTGTTGAACATATTGGTGAGGCGTGGAAGTAATATAGGGGCATAATTTTTATAGTAACTGGCCGTGAAACCATCCGGCCCGGGGGCCACAGAGCGTTTCAGGGATTTAATAACTCCTAGCAGCTCTTCTTCAGTAAAGGGCGCGTTCAAGCTTTCAATCTGTGAAGCGGACAGAGAGGGTAGGGGTAAGGAGTCCAGCCATTCCCGAGAGGGTTGGGCGGGGTACGGTGGGGGGTTCGAGAGGAGATTGGAGTAGAAGTCTTCGAAGACATGCAGGACCTCTTTGGGATGGGAAACGATTCTCCCTGATGAGTTGCGAAGCTTATATACATGGGGGGGGGGCGTAGTGTGTGGTTTAGCTTTCGGGCAAACATGGCCGAAGCCGTGCTGCTATGGAGAAGGAATTTGGCTTTGGACCATCTTAGAGCCTTTTCGGTTTTGGCTGATAAGAGGGTATCCAATTCAAGTCTCTTTTGGTCAACTAAGAGGGCGTTTGCTTGAGAGGGGTTCCCTATTTGAGTTTTATGTAGGGCATCTAGTTCACCCGTTAGCGTGAGAATTTGTTGCCATCTTTCTTTGTTACGTCTAGATGCAATGCTAATAAGGCGGCCACGTAGTACAGCCTTATGGGCCATCCACAAGGTGCCAGGAGATATGTCTGGGGTAGCGTTGATGGTAAAATATTCTTGGAGAGCGGTGGAGACTTCCTGACGTATGATAGGGTCAGTTAAGAGGGAGTCATTCAGCCTCCATGTGTATGGAGTCTCAGAAAGGCCAATAAGTGTGGTGGACATGGCGACTATGTTGTGATCAGACCAGGGGCAAAGGTGGATCTCAGAACGTGTGGAGTTGGCTAGAATGATAGGTGTGCAAAATATATAGTCCAATCTGGCGAAAGAGTTATGGGGGTGGGAGTAAAAGGTGTAGTCTTTCGCCCCTATGTTATGAGCTCTCCATGTGTCCGAAAGTTGAAATGACTGGAGTGTCTTGGATAGTGATTTAGGGAAAGCGGAGTTGGGTTGGGAGGGGGAGCTCCTGTCTAATTGTGGGTGCGCTACCAGGTTGAAATCTCCTCCAATAAACATATGGGTGGAGGAATATTTTTCAAGAGTTTTGAAGAAGGCGGAAAAAAAAGTCGCCTGTGCGACATTGGGGGCATAGACATTGGCAATAGTGAGTTCCCGCCCAGCTATAAGTCCTTTAATTATAAGGAACCTACTATCAGGATCCCTATAAACCTGTTGGACTTCCAAAGGGAAAGAGTTGTGCAAGAAGATGGCTACTCCTCTGCATTTGGATTCATATAGTGTATAAAAGGCTTGCTTGTATGAATTATGAAAGAACGACGGGTGTTTGTCTGTTGCAAAGTGGGTCTCCTGCAGCAATAGGATCTTGGCCCCTAATTTCTTATAGGATGTAAAAGCTTTTTTCCGCTTGTGAGGAGAATTAAAACCCTGCACGTTATGCGTAATGCATGTGATCACCATTTATGTATGCAATAGTGTCCCAGGCTCACCTGAGGGGTCGAGGGACCCGGAGAGTGCAGTGCTGAAAAACTCCATCACAAGGGGAACAGCCGTTTGGAGAGGTTCTAAGCAAAAGACAACCACAAGAGCACAGTAATATGTTCTATACCTGGAATGCTTCAGTAATCTAAAAAAAAAAGACAAATTAAGTAGGAGAACAACATAAAAAAACACAATACAACCTAATGCCAGCAGAGCAAGTGCAAGCTGGACTAACAGTGGGTCAGGTTGCGTACAGCAGAGACCTGAAACATAGAAATTCGCTCGATAAGGGGCAAAAGCACCCTTAACTCCCCGAGTCATATCCAGAGTTCCGAGGAAGTCGGGATATGAGAGGAGTGGGGCGGCACGGCATCGACCTCAACCGGACTAGCCTGCTGCAAAAAATAAAAAAGTTAAACAGACATGCTAAGATGTGTGCATGCCATAGGTTGACTATCTGACATAGCAGCTTATCTGATGTCCTGAGCTCCAATAATCATTTGAATATGAGGGTAAGGAAGTCCCGAAAACAACATACTTGTAATAAAAAAAAAAAAAAAAAACTTGACCAAAAAGGGGGCATAGGATAAAAAAATAAAACTTCGCCTGGTCGTAGAACATACCAGCGTGTGCGATCCTGTTCAGGGTGAGGACCAAGGAAATCCGGGAATGTGAGGTCAATCTTGCTGGGCTAATACCCTGCTTACTGAGACAGGATGAGGGGATTTGGAAAAAAAAAACATCAGGTTAGAGATGCGGTAGTTCCAAAAAGGGGCAGTAGGTGGTGCTCAGAGACCTAGACAGTCAGAACCATTTCAGAGTTTCAAAGAGAGCAAAAAGGAACCATTATTCAACAGTGACCAAAGAGAGAATAATAATAAAAAAAAAAAAAAAAAAATGCCTGTGGTCAGTTCAGAAAGGCGTTTTGGCCAGCTTCATGCCTGATTCTTCTGCGGTCACGTCCCGAGGGGGGTGTATTCCAGATGGGCATCGGTCTAGGAGTAGTGGGTTGGCGGGGAATAGCTTCAGCTTCCAGGAGCCCCAATTTAACAAGGATTTCTTGGCCCTCCAGAAGGGTGGTAGCAGTGTATGTAGTGCCGTTGTGTGGGATGGAGAGTTTGAAGGGGAAGCCCCATCTGTAACGGATGCGTGCTCTGGCCAGCACCACGGTGACCTCCTTCATCCTACGGCGTCTGTCCAGAGTGGCGGGAGAGATATCCGGGTAGATTTGGACTGGGGAGCCGTCCAGGGTGATGGTATGGGAGTTGCGGGCAGCCCGGAGGATCTCCTCTTTGATAAGGAAGTCCTTTAAGCATAGGACAATGTCCCTAGGGGGCTTGTCTGGTGGGGGTTGTGGGCGAAGCGCTCTGTGTATCCGGTCGCATGTGAATGCGTCCACTGCCCGGTCTGGTAGGAGTGATTGGAAAAGTTTGTGCATGGCGGGAATAAGGTCAGACGTAGTTTCAGGGACTCCTCTGATCCTAAGATTGTGCCTGCGATTCCGATTGTCGAGATCCTCTGCGTGACAGTCGCATTAAGGGATTCAAATTCTCTGGAGAGATCATTGTGGGCAATACTGAGTTCGTCATGCTTTGTCTCTAAGCGGTCCGTACGGGCGCCCAGGGCAGAGATCTCCTGTGTCAGAGTATTTGTGCTTTTATGCAGTTCCGTTTGGAATTTGGAGGCAATTTTGCTGTAAATGGATTCCAGGCTTTTATCTAGGTCTGCTTTGGTCAGGGGATGGGAGTACTCACAGTCTCGTGAAGAATCTTGTGCTGAGACCGCGGCGTCCTGTGAGTCCTGAGTGTCCTGTGTGTCCAGCAGTGCAGGAGAGGCAGGGCCGCCGGCGCCATCTTGGGACATGTTATATCTCTCCTGGTTCCTTAGCAGATAGGTGGTTAAAGACCGCTGCGCGGACTTCAGGCTCTTTCTGTGTTTCGGCGGCATGCACAGCTCGTTCCGGGGGGTGATGGGAGCAGTTCTGTAGAATTTCAAGTGCCTATGGCCCCGGGAAGCAGGCTAATGGGTTGGAGTAGTACGGAGCTACTCAGTCATGCGGCCGGTCCCGTGGAAGTCGCGCATGCGCCCCGCACCATTTTTTTTTAACTGTGGTGGTGAAATCACCTCCTACAGCGCGGGAGTCGCGGATTTACGTATTGTGAGCGCAAACGCTGTTGCTGTCAAGATAAATAAATCAGTGCTGCAGCTGAATGGTGTACCTGAAAAGCAAACAATGGTAACGATAAAACATTAACTTAATAAAACAACTTGATTTTTTAACGCAATCTGTAGCTAAAAAATATATGCCGCAGCATGGGGGAAATCCGCCCTTAATGTTAGGAGTAAATCGCTCCTCCACCCCTGCCCCCATGCTTCGGCATATATGCACTTTTTTTTTTAACTGTGGTGCTAAAATCATCTCCAGCATCGCTGGAGTCACGACTTTACATATCGTGGGAGCAAACGCTGTTGCTGTCAGAAAAAATAAACCCGCGCTGCAGCTGAATGGCGTACCTGCTAAGCAAACAATAAAACAAAGTAACATTACAGTATAACAGTAAGACATACCATACCTGCAAAGCAAATACAATAAACCATAGCAAAAATAAAACATTACCGTTCTAAAATACAGTAACAATAGAAATAGAGCAATAGATATAGAACAATAGGGAGAGAACAATAGAGCGGACAATAGAGAAAGAACATAAGAGAGAGAACAATAGAGAGAAAATAAAAATAAAACCACAGCTATTTTGGGCTTTTTATTTATTTTATTTTTTTTGTGTTTTTGTGTGTTTTTTTTTTGCACTTTTATATGAACTGTAAACTGTAAATGTTCCAGATTAGGGTCACTCAAAATGTGATGGCCATCTCATCTTTCCAGACCCTGTGTAAGTGTGCCCTAGGACTGTGCAATGCTGTACCCTACGGTAATACTTAACTACTGTGTGGTAGCGTTTGAAATAGTCACCAATGCAGAGACCAGGTTGGTTAGGACAGGAAGGACAATGAAAGCGGGTTTCATGCCTAAATCCACGTTTTCTGCTTACACAACATCTTCTTTGGGGATTTCTTTAGGTATGGGTACAAGGGAGGACATACAGAAAATACCACTCATGTAGCTGGCTCACTGCATTTTCATTGGGAAGGTGGGCCACAGCACCGTCTGGAAAAGAAGGGCTGTGATGATCTCTTCCTGGAATTTAAGGAAGGATCCAGTTCGTCCTGAAGCTTTGTATAGCACATAAGCATTCAGCAGAGCCAATTGGAACCAAAATATCCAGTGTATCCCTCCACTTCACTGCTAACAAATTATTACATTTCAAGCAGGCTCTCTCCCCCCGTCTAAGTTGGGATTCTTCAAGCTGTTGGGGGAAGCCCCGGCGATTAGGTCGCACGGTACCACATGCACCAATTCCACAATCAAATAGGTGACTAAAAAGTGGCACGCTTGTGTAATAATTGTCCACGTACAAGTGGTACCCCTTTCCGAATAAGGGTGACACCAAGTCCCACACAATCTTACCAGCGCTCCCTATGTAGTCTGGCCAGTTCTCGGGCTCCACGTGACTATCGCTTCCCTCGTTAACCATAAAACTATATGTATAGCATGTTGCGCTGTCACAGAGCTTATACATCTTAACCCCATATCTGGCACGCTTGCTGGGAATATACTGTTTGATAGACAAGCGGCCATAAAACTTAATCAGGGACTCCTCAACACAGACAACTTGATCGGGAGTAAGCAAGGCTGCAAACTGTAGGTTGAAGTGGTTTACGAGTGGGGCCAAATTTTGTGGAGCCGATCGTATCCAGGATCACCCCTAGGATGACAGAGTTCATTGTCATTGAAATGCATGAACCGCAAAATCTGCTCGTATCGTGTCCTGGTCATGGAGGCAGAGAACACGGGCATATGGTGAATTGGGTCAGTGGACCAATATCACTATAAAAAGTAGGAATAAGTATAAAATGCGCAACAAACTAAATTCCAGCCCGTGCGCCAAGGATGACCAACCTAAAGCTAAAAGCTGCTACTGATATGGGTGTATATAGAGAAAGGGGATCAGACAGTGGTCCGAATCGGATGTAGCCTGATAAGTAGCGCTAAAGTAAATCACACACAATTACATATTAAATAAAATAAAAATAATACAAGAAAAACTAGACAGATATGACTTTACAAATAATCCCTCGTGATGACTGATAAAAGGTGTCCTAAATAAAAAATCAATATCGTACACAAACAATTGAAGATGTCCTTCAAACAATATAGTGTATAAAATAGATATAGACAAAAAAGTGCTCCAGTGTTGATAAGTGTTCATAAAGATGTGAATCAAAACATATATATATCTGCAAGTGAAAAAACAAATGGATGGAGCTCCTATAAAAAGGACATGTGTCTTCACAAACGTATATAATCGATCAATCTTCCACCACACCGTTGTGCTCAAAAGTGTCCACTCCCTTAGGAAACTCACTCACCGAATAACGTTGCCCACACTCACGTGTAAGGCTAAATCGCATAACCACTTTCCCACACTCGGTCAGCGTTCTTCCAATATATTCTCCAGTGTTAACAGCTAGGTGAAAACGCAGTGTTCCATATGCAAATAAACAGATGTGCTCCAATAGTGTATTATTGCAAATTTATTAAAATAGCCCACACTTCAAGCTTCAAACATTAGACTCACATTTTAAAAGAATAAAATAAGCAGAAACAAGATCACCAGACGCCACAGCAAGCTCCACTTCAATATTCAAAGACACTGCAATCTCACTTCAGATTATAGATACTAGGTCACGGCGGACCTGGGGTGTTTGCAAGACCACCCTGTAGTTCTCACCCTCCACTGTTATTGGAACGCCTCAGTATTTCCACCGCAGCTGGTAGGGACAAGTAGTTCGTACAAATACTAGATTCAAATGCCGCTAAGCCACGCCCCCGACATGTTTCGTCACTTCCTGGACTTATTCATGGGGTCGCAACCCCAGTGATTGTGTGTGGCCAAGTCCGTTCATTTGGAAAGTTCGTCGGAACTCCGCTGAAAGTCCGGAGGGAAGACTGTCGGACCTAGTCCGTCTAAAAGTCCGGCCGCGTGTACATGGCATTAGACAGGAATCTGCTCCCCCCTGAAAGGTGACAAAATGCGGAAGTTCCATTTTTGGGTGTAACTCTGCTTTAAATTATCAGTTAGGGGTTGATTTACCAAAACTGGAGAGTGCAAAATCTGGTGCAGCTGTGCATGGTAGCCAATCAGCTTCTAACTTCAGCTTGTTCCATTAAGCTTTGACAAAAAAAATCCTGAAAGCTGATTGTTTTCTATGCAGAGCTGAACCAGATATAGTGTAGTTACCTGAATTTGACTTATGTTAGGATTACACCACTGCATGTCAGGAATGTCAGGAATGTCAGGAATGTGTGCCAAATTTCAGTGCTTCACTTTTTTCTGGAAAAGTGTCAGGGACTTCTTTTCTGAATTCCTCTTATGCCCCACACACGATTGGAAATTCCGCCAGCAAAAGTCCGATGAGAGCTTTTGGTCGGAAATTCCAGCCGTGAGTATGCTCCATCAGACTATTGCTGGCGGAATTCCTGCCAGCAAAAGATTGAGAGCATATTCTCTATTTTATATTCGGACCATCTGTACAAATTTCGACGCACAAAATTCCTACGCATGCGTCGGACACAGCCGGTCACAGATCGCTGCAAACGGCCAATCACAGCGGCCGTTTACAGCGAGATCGGGCTGTCCAATGAGAGATGATCTCATATGTTTGCATATGCAAACATATGAGATCATCTGTCAGAGCCGCTCTGCCTCCTCACACAGACAGCGTGTGAGGAGGGAGAGAGGAACGGTGCCGGTGCGCTGCAAGTAAGAAGAAAAATAAATAAATAAAGTGATCTGTCCCCGCTGCAATGCTGCCACCTGTCACCAGTACCACCTGTCCCAGCTGCCACCTGTCACCAGTACCACCTGTCCCAGCTGCCACATGTCATCAGTACCACCTGTCCCAGCTGCCACCTGTCATCAGTACCACCTGTCCCCAGTACCACCTGTCCCCAGTGCCATCCGTGCCATCTGCCAGTGCCACCTGTCCCCAGTGCCACCTGTCGCCAGTGCCATCTGTCATCAGTGCCACGTCAGTGCCATCTGTCATCAGTGCCACGTCAGTGCCATCTGTTATCAGTGCCACGTCAGTGCCACCTGTCATCAGTGCCACGTCAGTGCCATCTGTCTTCAGTGCCACGTATAGGTGCCATCTGTCATCAGTGCCATCTCTCATCAGTGCCACGTATTAGTGCCACATGATATCAGTGCCACGTATAAGTGCCATCTGTCAGCAGTGCCACATATTAGTGCCATCTGTCTTACGTGTCATCAGTGCCCCCGTATTAGTGCCATCTGTCATCAGTGTCACGTGTCATCAGTGCCCCATATTAGTGCCATCTGTCATCAGTGCCACATCAGTGTCACGTGTCATCAGTGCCACCTGTCATCAGTGCCATGTCAGTGTCACATGTCATTGTCCTGGTGCTCCAGGGCCTATAAAAGTGTAATAGGTAGTCAACAATTTAGATGTGTAATTTATGCTCCTAGAACACGTGATGGTGCTCCCTGCATTTTGGGCCTCTCTAAGTGGCCAGGCTGTGAAAAAGTCCCGCACATGTGGTATCGTAATACTCAGGAGGAGTAGCAGAATTTATTTTGGGGTGTCATTTGTGGTATACACATGCCATGTGAGAGAAATAACCTATTACAATGACAATTTTGTGGAAAAAAATAAAAAATAAAAAAATAATTCATTTTGCAAAGAATTGTGGGAAAAAAATGACAACATCAAAAACCTCACCATGCCTCTTACTAAATACCTTGGAATGTCTACTTTCAAAAAAGGGGTCATTTGGGGGGTATTTGTACTTTCCTGGCTTGTTCGGGTCACAAGAAATGAGATCGGTCACCAGTGCATCAGGTGTGATCAATTTTGTATAATTCGCACCACAGTTTGTAGAGTCTGTAACTTTCACAAAGACCAAATAATTTCCACTAATTTGGGTTATTTTTACCAAAGATATGTAGCAGTATAAATTGTGGCCAAAATTTATGAAGAAAAATTAAAAGTTTGCTAAATTTTATCACAGAAACAAAGAAGAATGCGTTTTTTTTCAAAATTTTCGGTCTTTTTTCATTTAAAAAACCCAGAGGTGATCAAATAACACCAAAAGAAAGCTCTATTTGTGGGGAAAAAGGGACAAAAACATCATTTGGGTTCAGTGTTGCATGACTGAGTAATTGTCATTCAAAATGTGAGTGCACCGAAAGCTGAAAATTGGTCTGGGCAGGAAGGGTGTTTAAGTGCCCAGTAAGCAAGTGGTTAAAAGTAGTTTTTAATTCTGTAAACGTTGTAGTTTTAGCATTAGTAAATATTATGCAATAAAAGTTTATTTTTGAAATTGCAAAGTAATGCCATTTAGATAGCAAGGGATATTCTCATGGAAAAATAAATAAATATATAAAAGTATACGATTCAGTTTCATTAAGAGGATGTTCATCCAACATTTACTGCCAGAATGCCAACACAATCCAAATGTTTTATTTGCTCAATGATCAATATTTAATTACACAGTTTTTTTCACTAGAATCCAATCAAATTCTTTCAACTTAAATGTCAGAATATAGGTTTAGCTGTGTAGTAATACATGTCTTGTACACTAACTGCTTAGTGGCCTTTTATAATTTCAGTGCAAGCTTATAATATTAATAAAGGATCTAGTGTATTGATATGAAAGTAATGAAACATTTTCTAAAAATCATCGGTAAGGATTCTGAAGGAGGGAGAGTGATAGGGTCAATGCAGATTAGAGAGGATGGCAGATGATGCTACCATGATAGAGCTACCATCAGTGTGGGAATAGGTTCTTGCCAAGTTACAACTTCTGGATTTACCACTGTGGTTGGTTTGGTATTATGCAGTAGGCACTCCTAGTCTGTGTTCCTTGCTGGATACTGACTAGTTAAACAGATGATAGCAAAGTAACACTTATCAAAGCAAGTTTGTTATCAAGGTCAGGCAAAGAGTCATATCTAGCCAGATGTAGAAAGCACTAGATTGGACAGACGTGTAACCAGGTATGATTAAAGCTGAACACAGAGTCAGAAATCAAAGCTTGGCCAAGATAGGTCAGCAACTGAGGCGAGTATGAAACACAAAGTCAAACTCATGGTCTGACATACTCTACAAAAAGCAACTTAAAAGTGGAACAAGTTTCACTTGTGAGCATGATCAATCAGCATGTATGCTGATGCTTGGTCATGCCTCTGTGGGTGGACAGGGTACCTGATGACATAAAAGAAATGCTGATGTGGTCATGTGGAATTTGGACAAGAGTATGCCATGTAGGAGGATCCAGACAGGGAAACCAAAGGACAGTAGGATCCAGAAAGTACACTGGAGCAAAGATAGCTGAGGACAAGTGTATGTAGGATGAGACAGCAAAGAGTATCGCGCAGGAACCTGTTGGACACTAGACCACACTCCGGATGGCCAGTAGCAACACAGCTGCATATATTTATTGTGCTTTTATTGTCTATGCACTCAGGAATAGTGCACTGTACAATGTTATTGAGGTTTTGTATGGGAATTGGTTTTAATAAGTATATTGATGAAAATGGTGAGCACTAAATAGTATGTTTTTTTTTTTTTTTTACTCTGAGTGTCGCTGGAAGGGGAAACCATTGGGCACTTGTGGAAACGGGTCAAGGGGAAAAATTATATTTCTGATTTATAATATATTGGTCATTCATTAAAGGTGAGTGCACATCTTGTCATTTTAGCAGGGCAAGGACACCTAAGATTTTGGGTTGCATAAATACTATTTAAATATAAGGTATGATTTCATACAATATGTCTGGCGGAAATCCAAAACAGCTTACCATCCAAATAACACCATTCCTACAGTAAAGCATGGAGGTGGTAATATACTGTTATGGGGGTGTTTCTCTGCAGGAGGCACTGTAGCACTTGTCAGTAGGGATGAGCCGAACACCCCCCTGTTCGGTTCTCACCAGAACCTGCGAACAGACCTAAAGTTCGTGGGAACTTTAGAACCCTATTAAAGTCTATGGGACTCGAACGTTCAAAATCAAAAGTGCTAATTTTAAAGGCTAATATGCATGTTATTGTCATAAAAAAAGTGTTTGGGGACATGGGTCCTGCCCCAGGGGACATGTATCAATGCAAAAAAAAGTTTTAAAAACAGCCATTTTTTCAGGAGCGGTGATTTTAATAATTCTTACAGTGAAACAATAAAAGTGTAATATTCCTTTAAATTTCGTACCTGGGGTGTGTGTATAGTGTGCCTGTGAAGGGGCGCATGTTTCCCGTGCTTAGAACTGTCCCTGCACAAAGTGTAATTTTGGCAGGAAAAAAAAGCTATTTAAAATCACTCGCGGCTATAATGAATTGCCGGCTCCCGTAATACAGAGAACAGTCATTCATTGAAAGTCATTGATAAAAAAAAATAAAAAAATAAAATAAAGCGTGGGGGTTCCCCCAAATTCAATTACCAGGCCCTTCAGGTCTGCTATGGATATTAAGGGGAACCCTGCGTCAAATAAAAAAAAAATTACGTGGGGTTCCCCTTAAATATCCATACCCGACGCCGTGGAAGAAGATGCCGGACTTGAAGACCAGAGCAAGAAGAAGCGGATCGGAGGAAGAAGAAGATGGAAGAAGATGGAAGAAGAAGATGAAGAAACCGAAGGATGAAGAAAGAAAGAAGACCAGAAGAAAGAAGATGAAAGAAGAATTTAATAAAGGAATTGTCAAAGACCGTCTCCTGTCATTTTTAACATTTTTGTAACTTTTTTGGTGAAATGGTAGGGGTCGGGGAGGCCGGGATCTGGGGGTCCCCTTGTTAAAGGGGGCTTCCAGATTCCGATAAGCCCCCCGCCCGCAGACCACCACAACCAATGGCCAGGGTTGTGGGGACCAGGCCCTTGTCCCCATCAACATGGGGACATGGTGCTTTGAGGGATCACAGATCCCCAAAGCACCCTCCCAATGTTGAGGGCATGTGGCCTGGTATGGTTCAGGAGGGAGGGGGGGCCGCTCTCGTCCCCCCTCTTTTCCTGCGGCCTGCCAGGTTGCGTGCTCGGATAAGGGTCTGGTATGGATTTTGAGGGGGACCCCACAACATTTTTTTTTCTGGTGCGGGGTTCCCCTTAAAATCCATCCCAGACCTGAAGGGTCTGGTATGGATACTTAGGGGGAACCACGCGTCATTTTTTTTTAAATTTGACGCAGGGTTCCCCTTAATATCCATAGCAGGTAATTGAATTTGGGGGAACCCCCACGCTTTTTTATTTTATTTTATTTTTTTTTATCAATGACTTTCAATGAATGACTGTTCTCTGTATTATGGGAGCCGGCAATTCATTATAGCCGCAAGTGATTTTAAATAGCTTTTTTCCTGCAAAAATGACACTTTGTGCAGGGACAGTTCTAAGCACGGGAAACATGCGCCCCATTCACAGGCATACTATACACACCCCCAGGTACGAAATTTAAAGGAATATTACACTTTTATTGTTTCACTTTAAGCATTATTAAAATCACTGCTCCTGAAAAAATGGCCATTTTTAAAACTTTTTTTTGCATTGATACATGTCCCCTGGGGCAGGACCCAGGTCCCCAAACACTTTTTATGACAATAACTTGCATATAGGCTTTTAAAATTAGCACTTGAGATTTCTCCCATAGACTTTTACAGGGTGCTTTTCGAATTTCCCGCGAACACCCCAAATTGTTCGCTGAACAGGCGAACAGGCAATATTCGAGTCGAACATGAGTTCGACTCGAACTTGAAGCTCATCCCTACTTGTCAGGATAGACGGAAGAATGGAGGGGGCAAAATACTATCAAATTATTGAGGAAAATCAGCTGCCCTCTTCCAGAAAGTTGTCAAAATTGAAGGAAAAAGTGGAGCAAAAGGTTTGTCAACAAAATACTGACACAAGGGGGGTGATCATTTTTCCAACTCAGTGAATCTGTTTTTGAATTGTATTTTTTTCTGACATGTTGGTGTTATATCTTTCACTTGGATGTTATAAGTTGCACTGAGTAAATACAGCTGGCTAAAACAAAAACTGCGTCTGTCTTAATTTCAGGCTGCAAAGCAATGACATGTGATTATTTTAAAGGGGGGTGATTTTTTTCTATACACACTGTAGGTGGATTGCTGGTATAAAGGATGAGGCAGACTAAGACGACAGGAAGTTGTTGAACTGCCCTTGAGGGGGCCTCACCACAGTTCCCTGCACTCACTTTGTAATGATGGAGAGAGTGGCACTCTGCATCACTGAGGACTGCTCCACATGGGAGGAAGATCCAAAGACGACCTTCTATGTCATGTAACTAATCTGAAGACTCTGGAAAAATATAACAAAAAAAAACACAATACAGTGGAGGGCCACACAGGGAGCAACATTGAAGGGTGCAAGGCTGAGCCTGGAGTTTTTTTACTTATCCGCTTGTGTCTAAAGCTGGCCATACACTAGCAGATTTTTGAACGAATGTTCGTATAAAAAGTTGTATGAATGATCGAACAACAATTCTGATTAGTACATTCGATTACATGACAAATGTTGTTCAAAACTATTTAACCTCCCTGGCGGTATGATTATTTCTGATTTTAGATGCTGAAAGCGGGACAATTATTTTGCATGGAAATTTGGCCTGTAGGCCTGCAATTCTTAGGAATAACTCACTTAAAATCTGTCCAAACAAGAGTCTAGTAGACATCCCGGGTATGATAAACACAAAATCATAAATTATAATATAATAAATAACTATAAAAATTATTCAATAATGTAATTAAATCAAAAACACTGAAATTTGCTCAGTTGCAGAATAGTCGCTGTCATTAGATTTAGTGTTTGATGACGAATGTCCACAAAAATCGCTATCGCTCAATTCTGCAAGTGATTCTAATTTATTATCGCTGTTTTCTAGCTGGTCTAAAATCACTTTTGACATAAAGGGACACTTTTTGGTTGCTATGGATAATCTCCAAATTCCAGGCAGAAAAAAATGTATTTATAATATAAAAGTGCATGCAGGGCACTGGAAAGACCACTAGGGACAAATGGGATGTGTAATTTTTTATACAGTACTGTAATCTGTAAGATTACAGTACTGTATGTGTTTTGTGTGTTTTTACTTTTTTGAATTTGGCGCCGATCTCCACTTCTGTGCGTCGCAACGTCGCAGGGAACGGAGATCAGTGGCACTCGGGCACTGTGTGAATCGAGCGGAGGAGCTCGCACACACAGCGGGGAGGACATCGCAGGATCCAGGGGACAAGGTAAGTAAGTCTCCCTGTATCCTGCAATGCGATCCCAATGGCTCGGGGTTACTGCTTATGGTACTGAAGTTCCACCCTGAGCCAGACTCGGGAATACCGCCAGGGGTGTAACAGATGTATGCTTTAACATTCAATCTTGCAGTGAATGGATGAAAACCACATTACCTGTTAGAAATTATAATTTGTTTGTGAAAAGTTTTCCATCCTGCTCCTTCAAATTTTCTTGTCACTGCAGTCAAACGAACATCTATTTGACCTCACTAATGAATAGAAAATCAAATGAACTTTCTTAAAACAAACATTCCCTCATTCGGAACTAAGTCCCTCTTTCCTTCTTATTTGTCCCATTTTGGTCTGATTCATATAGTTGTATATGAAATGCATTACTTATCTACAGTATCAAAAAAGTGTTTCCCAGTGCTAAACCTTTCATCCATTTTCTAAATTGCTGCATTTGTAAATTTCAAAAGCGAATATAAAGGAATAGTAGTGGTAAAAAAAAGCACTTGTGGGTTAACCAGTTATTTTTTTGTAAAATTCTCCTTTAGGGGGAGTGTCAGGGGGTGTGCCCTATGCCTACATACTTTTATGAATAGGTGGCCCTCATTCCCATCTCGGAAAGTTGGGGTATGGTCTTGAGTGGCTGCCGGAATGTACATCATCAGCTGCACTTCCAGCTCCCAGACACATTGGAACAATTTCTTCTACAGACATCAGTTTTGATGTTGTGCTTTTGTTCCCTCACTCGGCTTAGTCAGTCACCAAGCACATTCCATGCAAAGGTTGGATTTAGCCAAAATGGAGACATAGGCGAAAATCACATCTTGTCTAGAAACAAACATAAAACTTACAGCCTTGTACCGTAAGAACAACACTGCAAAGATCCATGGTGCTGCAAAACAGTGGGAAATAATTTTAAAAATGCAGTTGTCACTTCTGTCCATAAATAAAAACAAAGATAAAGTGTGAGTGATGCTGTGGCTTAAAAAAAAATGACCTCTGCGGACACAAAAACCAGATATTTTTTGCAAAATGTTAAAACTGCACAGTATTTTCAAAATTAATAGACAGGTGGCAACCGTATTTTATGTCAATTTTAATCCAACATGTAATGGGAAAACATATGCTTTCACGTATTTTGAAATCAGAATGAGCTGTGATATGATATATTAGACAAGAAAGTTCAAACATCAATAATTCTGGCTTTCACATATATTCATATTGCCAGGGATAGGATTATGTAGTTATCCATAGTGGTCACATATGAGCTGTATAAAGTGTCAATCTAGTTAGAGACACCACATAAAATACTTTGTTAAACTAAAAGAACTGCCTATGAAAATGAATGCTACAGAAAATAAATTGGTGCTAAAATATTTTAATCTTTATATATGGATGATAGATGGATGGATGATGGATAAAAACATTATTTAACACACGGACACCTGTAATTTTTCAAGTACAGATTAATAATCAAAAGAAAATAACTTGACGTATAAACAACAACGTCTATGGGTGTATTTATTTAAAGGAAAAATTGCTGATCTTTTCACCTGCAAAACTGCAAGTAAATTCAATCTGTGTGAACTTTTGATATATATATGCTTTATATGGTTTGCACCAATGCATTTAGGAGCAACGGTAGGCAACAAGTAAAAACAAGCAATTTCTGATAATATTCTGACTGACAGAATGCCTACTTACTTTTGCTTTCCTCAAAGATTTAAAGTGATTGTAAGTGATCACCTTGTAAAACAACTCATTCAGATTAAAATAGAAATGAAAGGCAAAACATTTTTGTATAGATATATAAAACATTATAAATACCTTTTTTTCCCTTTTACAAAAGGTAATAACTATGGAGGATGAGCTGTTGGAGATAGTGGAAAAACAGTTGTTGGTGGAGGTGGCATAGGCTTCTCCGAAGAGAAGGGTTTTTAGGGAGTAGGGAGTGCCATAGGATGAAATGGAAAAGGAACAAGGCGCACCAGACTAAGTGATGTATTTAAGAACTCATTTAATAGGACAAACAAGCCAAATGGCTACTCACAAGGAGATGATAATATTCAGGCATATATAGGATAGGGGGTCAAGGGTCACTGTGCAGTCAACGGTGTAGGGAGCTGTGTTCCAGCAAACGAGATAACCAGCCGCAGAGAGGTGGAACAGCGGTAGAGCCTCTGTGGACACCGTGTGATCTCTATGGCATCAGGAAGCCAGAGACCAGAACCTGAAGTGCGTGTCAGCACAAACGCAAGCTCCGTGAGGCGGAAATGATGTAGCGATCAAAGGATGGCCATAGGATGGGAGAGGCTCAGGAAAAGTCCTGGGGGCAGGCATGGGAGGAGATGACAAGGGAGCTAGAGAGTATGAGGTCTTGGGAGGAACAAGAACGATTTAGTTGGTATTTTGAGACTAGGTTAGTGATGTAGCTGGGGACCGAGTTGTGGATGACTTTGTTGTTGTTGTTAGTATTTTGAATTTAATTTGTTGGGTGAGTGGCAGCCAAATAAGGTGGATGAGTCTAGGAACAACATTCATGATGGACTGAAGGTGGGATAGCCTATGTAAAGGTAATCCATTGAAGAGGGAGTTGCAGTAGCCAAGGTGAGAGATGACCAAAGAGTGAGTTAGAAGCTTAGTGGTGTCATTAGTTGGGAAGGGGCATATTTTGGAGATGTTGCTAAGGTTGAGGCAGCAATGGGGGCACAGAGAAGATGGAAGGCACAGCTAAAGACAGGACCAAGCAGGTATATTTCTCTCTTCACACAATGACTGCTTTAGTAGCTTTGTGAGTATGAACACTGTTATATAACTTGTAATCAGAGTTTGTCAAAGTCTGGGTTTAACTACTTAAGGTTCACCCTATAGCAGTTTTTCTGCCACAGGTTGGCACCTATGTGCCAGATCATGTATATATATATATATATGTATATATACTTATATTTTCGATGTAGAGGACCAGTGACTCGCTTCCGCTGTGATTACACATAGCAGAAGCCGATTGGTGGGTGTTCGGTACCTGATGTCCTCCGGCACCCAAACATTGTTAGGCAGAGAAACAAGGCAGATCACCATTCTGACAGGAGGGAAGGGATGGAATTTGTGTCCCTGCAAAGTAGGGGATAAATTCCATCTCTTACCCTGGTAAAAGCACCACCAACAGTATAGTAAAACAATGGCTAGGCACACAGTTAACCTTTTGATCGTCCCTGATTTTAACCACTTCCCAGCCAGTGTCATTAGTACAGTGACAGTGCATATTTTTAGCACTGATCATTGTATTAGTGTCACTGGTCCCCAAAATATCTCAAAAGTATCAGTTAGTGTCAGAATGTCTGCCACAATATCGCAGTCCCGCTATAAGTCACTGATCGCTGCCATTACTAGTAAAGAAAGAAAAAATATCCCATAGTTTGTAGACACTATAACTTTTGTGCTAACAAATCAATATACGCTTATTGAGATTTTTTTTTTTACCAAAAATATGTAGCAGAATACATATTGGCCTAAATCTATGAAGAAATTAAATGTTTACATTTTTTTATCGGAAAGGTTTTATAGCAGAATATAAAATGTAAAAGTATGTAAAAAATGCAGAGGTGATCAAATCCACTAAAAGAAAGCTCTATTTGTGGGGAAAAAGGACATACATTTTATTTGGGTACAGCATTGCATGACTGCGCAATTGTCAATTGAAGTAATACAGTACCGTAATTCAAAAAATGGCTTGGTCATGAAGGGGGTTAAATCTTCCGGAGGTCAAGTGGTTAAAAGAATTGACTGCCTTAACACAAAATTAAAGTGTAAGTTCACATTTACAGAAAAATCTGTAAGGTGAACCTACACAGGTCCCCCTCCTCGCCCCCCCAGTTCCTCTGTCCTGGACCATGGCAATCTCTGGTTCTAAGCCCCGGTATATCCGCGCCAGGAGCCCGGGGCTTAGAAATCCCCTCTGCGGCCACGCGTCTTCGCCATATCTGACAGGACAGACTATGCGGCTGCTGATTGGTCGGCACCATCCATGTGACGGCACTGACCAATTAGAATGCTCCAAAATGTCCCTCCCAACAAGGGACGTTGTGGACATTCAGCTCAGGGAATTTCTAAGCCCCGGACTCCAGTCGTGGGTATACCGGGGCTTAGAAATGGAGATTGCCGCAGTCCAGGTCAGCGGGACGGGGGGGGCAAGGAGGGGGAACTGTGTAAGTTCTCCTTACAGAGTTTTCTGTAAAGGTGTACATGCGAAACACCAGTGAGAGGTAAAACTGGTGTTCATATATTTAAAAAAATGTGAACTTGCATTACCACAGTACTACACAGAAACTTACACTTAAAACTGTACAGCTGCTAAGAAAATATTAGAAGTGTAAAATCAGAATGGAGCTACAAGAATCAAAGCTGTATTTCAAAGACAAGTTAAATCCGTGTTCCCAAAAGTTGGCTGTGAACTAAAATTTTCTTAACACAATGTAACACAAACGGTAACAGGGTTAAGACATCATTCATCTGTTAGTCTATCCTCTGTTAACTGCTATTCCAGATGTTAAAAAAAGGCATTTAAATCCTATCTCTTTGCTGCAAAACTTTTATTAGACAATGAGATCACGTCCTGTGAAGCATGTGGAGCAGCTACTTTTGCCAGTTGCATGAAAGGTAATTATAGGCAACACTAGTGCATCATAAATATTAATCTAAAGGTATTCTGTACTGATTTGTTCTATCCATGTATAGCGATCCCTACCATACTCCCATGGTATATGTTGTATATCATTTTAAATATACTAGCCAGTACGATGAAGAGTAAGTAAAGCAACAGCTTGAGATATATATTTATTTAAAAATTTCTTCATATCATAATTATATAAATCTCTCTATTGTAGTGAATAAGATCAAATATATACCGTATTTATCGGCGTATAACATGCACAGGCATATAACATGCACCTTCATTTTAGGAGGGAATTTTTAGGAAAAAAAACGCACCTTTTAAATAAAGAACTTTGAAGCAAAATTAGGGTCACAGCTCATCAATGCAGCCTCACCAGTGCCCATCTGCAGCCACTAAATTGCCCAACAATGCAGCCTGCTCAGTGCCCATCTGCAGCCATTAAATTGCCCAACAATGTAGCCTGTTCAGTGCCCATCTGCAGCCTCACCTTTCCCATCATTGCAGCCTTGCCAATGTTGGATTACACAGTGTTAGATTATGCCTGCTGTCTCAGAGGGAAGAGGAGGAGCGAGTGCCGCTGACTTATACAGAGCCGCAATCTCCTGTGTACCTGACGCCCCCCGTCACTCACAGCCACGCCTCCTGGCCCTGCTCATGTGATAGACAGAACAGTGGCCCAATGCGGGGCCAGGAGGCGTGGCTGTGCTTGACTGAGCGCCGGGTACACAGGAGACCACGGCTCTATGTAATTCAGCGGTGCTCGCTCCTCTTCCCTCAGAGACAGCAGGGATTGGCGTATAACACGCACACACGATTTCTCCCTGATTTTCAGGGGGAAAAAGTGCATGTTATATGGCAATAAATACAGTATCTCTCTCTGTTTAACTCTTCTACAACATTAGCGCAAAATTTACATAGATGTTCCTGCACATGTCAGATACACATGAACATATAAAAGCCTTGACCAATACAACCCATTGGGTTACATTTTTCTTAAAGAAATTTTATACTTTACCCTTTTATACAATCTTTTCCTGCTGTCAATCTGAGTAATAAGGGTCTGTTCACACAACTGACTCATGGTCTGTGAATAGGTTCCCTGCTGAATCGGGGCAGATGGGACAAAAGTCAATTTTATGACATATGTACCTGTACAGTTTTTTTCTATGTTTTGCAACTGAACCATTGCTGACCCATGTTGCATCTATGGGTGGCCAGATACATCTGGCCAACTCCAGCCAATTATGTATAAGACCAGAAAAACAAGAGGGAAGCAGTTCTTTCCCATTTTTTTCCCTGGACCTTGGCAAATTTATATACTCATAAAACCATAGGTTTATACAGAGCTTCCAAACAGGTCTGCCTGGAAAACTGTCAGGCAACCGATTGGTATGCTCATGTGAAATGACCCTAAGTATTTAGCCAAAAAATATATATTTTGCATGTATGTTTTCCAATAAAACTGTCAGGCTTAAGGTGTACCAAATCCCTAAAATAGAAAACATAATCCTACAGCATACCAATCTTTAGATGTGGTGGCCACATTTCTTTTCTGTATTTTTTTCTTTATTTTTATCTGATCAGTAACACACTTCCTGTCTAAAGGTGGCCCCTCTATCTTTGGAAGAGCAACGGAGACACCCTTGAAAAGTAGCATGACAACAGATGAGTGTCAAAGTCATGCTCTCTAACTCATATTAAGCTCCCCCTAATATGAGTTTCCTAGGCATCTCCTGGATGGGCACTGATTGAGATAGCTCCTTATTGAGACCCACATGTATCTCTCCACCTCCCTTCCCTACCTCTTCTCCCCCTTTTTCCTTTTTTTTTTATTCCTATCTGCTGTTGTCTTCAATATATTTTACATATTCACAACCTTCATCTGTTTCATTCTCCTTTGGACTGTCTTAGTTTTCCTATACTTGATAAGATATATCTGTTCCTCCTGTATGTATTTTCTAAAAAAGAACAGAGGTTCACAACTTTTGTCTGTATGACATCAGTATTGCTACATCGAAATATAATGATCCTTACACAATGAACCTTAGTTCACCTATTCTCCAACAGCCAACAATATATGCAAATATATATATATATATATATATATATATATATATATATATATATATATTTTAGCTGTGGACATGGGTCACCATGGACAACATGTCCACTTGCTGCCTAACATATCCCACCATAATGTAATGGCTGATCAGTGTGTGTGTGTGTGTATATATATATATATATATATATATATACAGTATCTCCAAAAAGTGAGTACACCCCTCACATTTTTGTAAATATTTTATTATATCTTTTCATGTGACAACACTGAAGAAATTACACTTTGCACATATAAAGTAGTGAGTGTACAGCTTGTATAACAGTGTAAATTTCCCCTCAAAATAACTCGACACACAGCCAATAATGTCTAAACCGCTGGCAACAAAAGTAAGTGCACCCCTAAAAAAATGTCCAAGCTGGGCCCAAAGTGTCAATATTTTGTGTGGCCACCATTATTTTCCGGTACTGCCTTAACCCTCTTGGGCATGGAGTTCATCAGAGCTTCAAAGGTTGCCACTGGAGTCCTCTTCCACTCCTCCATGATGACATCATGGAGATGGTGGATGTTAGAGACCTTGCATTGCTCCACCTTCCGTTTGAGGATGCCCCACAGATGCTCAATAGGGTTAGGTCTGGAGACATGCTTGGTCAGTCCATCAACTTTACCTTCAGCTTCTTTAGAAAGGCAGTGGTCTTCTTGGAGGTGTCGTTATCATATTGGAATACTGCCCTGTGGCCCAGTCTCTGAAGGGAGGGGATCATGCTCTGCTTCAGTATGTCACAGTACATGTTGGCATTCATGGCTCCCTTAATGAACTGTAGCTTCCCAGTGCCGGCAGCACTCATGCAGCCCCAGACCATGACACTCCCACCACCATGCTTGACTGTAGGCAAGACACACTTGTCTTTGTACTCCTCACCTTGTTGCCACACACACGCTTAACACCATCTGAACCAAATATGTTTATCTTGGTCTCATCAGAACACAGGACATGGTTCCAGTAATCTATGTCCTTAGTCTGCTTGTCTTCAGCAAACTGTTTGCGGGCTTTCGTTTTGCATCATCTTTGGAACAGGCTTCCTTCTGGGACGACAGCTATGCAGACATTTGATGCAGTGTGCGGCGTATGGTCTGAGAGCTGAGAGGATGACCCCCACCCCTTCAACCTCTGCAGAAATTCTGGCAGCACTCATACGTCTTTTACAGTTTAAGCAGCTAGTAGGTCATTGGTGAGTTTCAGTAGGGCAGATTCAGTAGAATGTTGTGGATGGAAGGTGGTTGTCCGTGAGGTAGCGACTCATTCGGTCATGGACATGGCGTTCGATGAGCTTGGAGGCAAACGGGAGCAGGGAGATGGGTCTTAAGTTATTCAAACAGGTGGGGTCTAGTGAAGGTTTTTTAATTATGGGGGTAACCAGTGCATGTTTGAGCAGGGAAGGAAAGGTGCCGGAGGAGAGGGAGAGGTTGAAGACATGGGTTAGGGAGTTTAGGATAGAGTGGGAAGGTGGTCACAGTAATTGTGAGGAGACAGGGTCCAGGGGACAGGTGGTGAGGTGGGCCAAGGAGAGGAGTTTATCAACTTCATCAGTGGTAACTGGGCAAAAGGAGGAGATTATTGAGTGTGGTGTTGAACCTGATGTGTTGGGTAGGGGAGGAAGTTGAATGCTAGATATCTCCTTGCAAATGGTGTCAGTTTTGCTTTTGAAATGGTTGGCAATCTGTTGAGCGCTAAGCAATTGGTGGGTGGGGTAGTGGAGGGTGAAGTAAGGAATTAAGGGTAGAAAAGAGTTGACGAGGTTTGGATGAGAGGGTTTTGATGAGAGTGTTGTAGTAAGTTTGTTTAGCAGTGTGGAGGCAGGAGTTGTATTTAAGAAAGGGCAGATTTGTAGAGGGTAAAGTCTTGCAGGGACGGCTGCATCTCTTTAGACTTCTGGTGTCGTCTGTTTGCCAGGGTTGTGGCAGATGGGGCCTGGTTCTAGATATAGAAAGAGGAGCAAGTACGTCTAGGGAGGATGACAGTGTGTTGTTGAAGATGGAAGTGGCTAGGTCTGGGCAGGACAGGGGTGCAATTTTGTCGTAAAGGCCATCAGTAGCAGAATGAATAAGTGAAGGGTTGAGGTTGCGAAGGTTTCTGCGGGTAGTGGTTTGTGGGTTGGCAGCATGGGAGGTAGGAGACAAGGGGAGTGTGAAACGGATAAGGTTGTGATCAGAGAGAGGAAAGGGGGTGTTAAAGAGGTTGCAGGGAGTGCAGCAATGGGAGAATACGAATACTGTATATAATGCATATATCATTCCAGGAATCAGGTTTGATGGTCCATTGAACTCTGTGGGGTTGATTTACTAAAGGCAAATAGGTGGCTGACTGTGCAATGAAAGTTGTACTTTGCAAGGGAATTTTCCCTAGATTTTAGTGAATTTGATTAAATTTCACTGTACAAAAAAAAAATATTTTTGCTTGCACATGATTGAATGATGGAAGTGAGCAGAATTTCATTGTATTCACTAAGCTCTAGAGGAAATTCCTTTGCAAAGTAGAATCTGCCTTTTGTTAATTAGCTCTGATATGTTGATTATTGTCTACTAACAGGCTTACTTATACTAAAACCCTCCATGTCAGACTTGTATGGTTCATACATTGTGTATTTCTTTTTTTGAAACCTAATAAAAACTGAATAAACTAAACACATACTCTCTGACATCTGACCCCTGGCACAGCATAGTCCATATGTGTATTTTGTCAGATATATCACATTTGCAGGAACCGTTCAAGAACAATAATATTTGTGTAATTTATGATTGGTTAATTAAAAAATTCCCTTAAATGCTAAATTGTTTTGCATACCTCTATATCTATAGGGGTACCTAGGGGAGAAGTATGCAATGTCAGAAGACTGCAGTTTAGAAAAACAATCAGCAACCAAAACACAAGGTTCTCGCAGTGTAATAATTAACCATAACCATTGGTTAACCATGGTTAACCAATTAACCATATATGAAGCAGTCCCAGTTGAAGAAACAGAGAACACAGAAAAGATCCAAAAACCTCCTGAAGCTCCTGAAACAGATCTGAGAAGGAACCACTTATTAAAACATAGTACATTAACATGTTAAAACCACTTAGTCCCGCCTAGGATAGATCATCAAACAGCATGAGTGCATCAAGACGGGGTCAGTCATACAGCACGAATGTGTATAGCAGCGTCAATGGAGACCCAAAAGAGCTGGTAGGCTGGTGACATCTATGGCCATAAGCAGGGGTGGCTAGCTGTCAAAATTATAATTTGATGTTGGATGTGAGTGGGCCGCAACGTGTTTCAGGGACCCCACCCCCTTTGTCAAGAAGAGAGGGACAACAGAATTCCATTTTATGCCACCACCACCATGAGTGGAAGTTAAGAAAATCGCTTGATTTCCCCCATTGACACAGGCAGTGTTGATGGAGGGATTTCTCCCACAGCGCTTTTCTGCTCGGCCAGCGGGGGGGGGGGCAGGATGCAATAATTACTGCTGGCGGCTAAATTCACATTGACTTCAGCAGGGTTTAACGTTACTCATGTTTGAGGCCTCAGACTGAACCTACCTCTAATCAAACCCAGGTACAGTAGGTCCATCCTTATTCTTAAGATGAAAATAGTAATGCTATTTGAAATGCTGACGTTTAGCCTATTCACGTGCAGTGAATCCAAGTACTATGACTATGCTATGTTACATTTTAATGACTGATACACTTTAAGTGCTTTTCTTCAGCAATAAAATATACTGGAAACTTGAGACCTATTCATTTCAAACAGTTATTGAAATGGAAACCAGAAAAGGGAGCTTGGTTAGAGCTAATGAGGAACACAACTAAAACTAAAAAAAAGTTTAAAAAATAATTGCTTAGTCTCAAAAACAGATGTTAACGTCACCGATTTTCAAGCACTAACATTATTTTGAAGGCATGATATGTACCTCAGTTTCGTAGAGAAGAAAACAATCCTTATCTGGTCAGGTACATACAACAAAATTAGTTTAGTCATTTTCAGTGCATAATACTTTCCATTGCTTGGATTCTACTCACTTTCTACTATCTGATTGCTGAGTGGGATGGCCTTCCAACTATAGTTACATAATGAGCCTCAGTGTTGTAGTGAAAGAACTGCTGGCAGCTTGGCAACAGCAGCCACTTAATCACATGAGCATGAAATTGCAATTCTGGAAGAGTGCTTTACACAGTGCTTTGTACAGAATTCCTTTATACAGGGAAGCCATATTTGCTAAACTAAAAAATTAAGTTTTTATAAGCACTAAATAACAAACAGGGTTTTGTGAAGACCAAACCTATATATGAATATATATGTTTTTTTTTAGAGTCTGCATATCCATAGTCTAGTCACTAAAAAGAGGAAAATTAAAATGAAGGTATGCCACAGCATTAATACAGTTACTAATTTATTTTGTCCATCAACCAACATTTCACTGATATCACTTTTTTCAAGGTCCAAAATGGCTATCGTGTAGATATTTTAAGATGTATTAAAATCAAATATAATTACAAAACTAACAGCATAAAGTACCATCATAAATCTCTTGCTGCTGAATCTCTGACTACCTTAACCTCCCTGGCGGTATGATTATGTCAGGAATTTTGTACCAAAAGCGGTACAATTCTTTTGCAAAATAATTTGGCGTTTTATATTGTAGGCCTGCAATTCTTAGGAATAACTCACTTAAATCTGTCCAAACAAGAGTCTAGTAGACATCCCAGGTATGATAAAGTTTGAAACACAAAATCATAAATTATAATATAATAAATAACTATAAAAATTATTCAATAATGTAATCAAATCAAAAACACTGAAATTTGCTCAGTTGCAGAATTGTCGCTGTCATTAGATTTAGTGTTTGATGACGAATTTCCCCACAAATCACTATCGCTCAATTCTGCAAGTGATTCGAATTTATTATCACTGTTTTCTAGCTCGTCTAAAACCACTTTTGACATAAAGGGACACTTTTTGGTTGCTATGGACAATCTCCAAATTCCAGGCAGAAAAAAGTGTATTTATAATATAAAACTACATGTAGGGCACTGGACAGACCACTAGGGACAAAGGGGATGTGTAATTTTTTTATACAGTACTGTAATCTGTAAGATTACAGTGTACTGTATGTGTTTTGTGTGTTTTTACTTTTTTGAACGTCGCAGGGAACGAAGCTCAGTGGCACTCAGGCACTGTGTGAATCGAGCGGAGGAGCTCACACACACAGCGGGGAGACATTGCAGGATCCGATGATCCGATGATCCCTGTATCCTGCAATGCTTGGGGTTACCGCTAATGGTACTGAAATTCCACCCCGAGCCAGATTTGGGAATACCGCCAGGGGGGGTTAAAGTAATTGGAAAGTCTCATTTTTTTTCACTAAAAATAACAAACATGATATACTTACAGTACCTGCCCTGTGCAGTGGATTTGCACAGAGCAGCCTGGATCCTCCTCTTTTCAGGTCCCTCTTCAGAGCCTCTGGTCCCTCCCTCCTGTTGAGTGCCCCCACAGCAAACAGCTTGCTATGAGAGCACCCGAGCCGAGTCACAGCATCCTGTGTCCATTCAAACACAGAACTGTGGCGCCGCTCAGTCAATCAGGAGTGAGAGTCTTGGATGGCCAAGACACTCGTGGACATCGCTGGACAGAGATGGGGCTCAGATAAGTTTTAGGGGCTGAGGGGGGCTGCTGCACACAGAAGGTTTTTTTTATCTTAATGCATAGAATGCATTAAGATAAAAAACCTTCTGACTTTAAAAACTCCTTTGCTGCCTCTTAAACCTGTTAAGCACATGATGACTTTCTTCAAGTTTATCTCCAGCTAAAACATTTTCTTTATTGTTTTGTATCGAGTATAAAAGGATTAGGACCCCTGTCAGTTTTTTTTTACTGCTGTTAGCATCCCCATTGGGGATTCCCCTCTTGCCTGCTAAAAGGAGGTCAGAGAGACATTAATTGAGACAGTAACCAACAGAATAAAGTGCCATCATAAACCTCTTGCTGCTGAAACCCTGACTACCTTAAAGTGAATGTAAAGTCTATTTTTTTTCCAATAAAAATAACCAACATGTTATACTTAGATGGAGACAGTATATTTGCAAAATATATACAAAATGGAGACAGTAACACATTTTCTTTTTTTAATAGAGTGTGGAAAGGGTAGAACCTCTGTTGGGTTTCCACTTGTTCCAAAAACTTTCCAATTGGTATTACCTTCACTGGTCAGAATGGCAAAAAATGATCTCATATACTTAACGCAGGTAGATGTCTAATGGCACTCAATTGGAAAAAGATGTATCCTCTCACTCTCTTAGAATTGCACACAAGAAATTAAAGATGAACAATTGATGGTGACTCTTAGGCAGTCCATAGACGGTGCAAATGTATTTTCTGCCACCACGGATGGCAGGAAAGAAGTTTGCACGATTCCCCCATCAACACAGTGTTGATGTGGGAATCCCTCCTGTTTGATCAGAAGGGTGGGGCAGGCGGAGGAAGCCATCCCCGACGGGAGAAGACAGTGATTATCACTAGCAACCATTTGAGATAATTGCAAACAAATCCAGCAGGTTGGTTGTACCCAAGTTGATCGATTGATCAACTTGGTACATACATCCTGCCCAGTGCCCACTAATGGTTTGAATCTCGACCGGTTCATCAGGAGATTTGAATCATAAATGGCCGGCCTTACAGCATGATTAGGTGATACTCTGAACAAACATGATAAAGTGTGGGAATTATGGTGCTTTTCTAATTTTTTCCTTGATTTTCTTTCCTCTTTTGATCCTTTTGTTATATAGGCTTCTAGTAATCTCTTGTATATTCATAAATGAAGGCATAGCAAATGATTGTTCTAATGCTGCCCTGACATTGGTGTTTCAGGTTTCCAAAGATATCGTTTGACCGCTAATCATACAATATAATTATTTGTAGATTCTTTGCTTCTTTAGCTGAATAGTTGTTACAGCAACTGATTTGTATAAATAACACATAACTTGAGTTTTTGTAGATATGCTGACATTCCGTCAATTGAGACTACCTTGTACTTCTGTCATTATTAGTTCTGGAACACATTGCCTTTCTTAACCTACAAATAATGTACTAAGTTAAAGGTACAGGGTAAAATAAATAAATAAATAATACAAAAAATGTAATTAAAAATTAAAGTACCCCAGTGCCCCTATGCTCATGTGCCAATGTGAATGCTCATGTAGGTCCTGCATGCAAATGTAAACAGTGATCACACCACACATGTGAGATATGTCAGAGCAAGAACAATAATTCTAGTGCCAGACCTCCTGTGTAACTCTAAACTGGTAACCTATAATGGCTTTTAAAGTGTTGCCTTTGGAGATTTTTAGGTACCCTAGTTTGGTGCTGTTCCACTGGCATAATCAATTTTAAAGTGTGGCATGTTAGGTATCTATTTACGCTGTGTATCACCATCTTTTATGTTTTGCCAAATTGGTATTTAATTGTGTTTGTGTTCACTAAAACTCATTAAAGTGTATTTTGTCCAGAAAAATTGCAACAGCAACCATTTTATTTTCTAGAGTCTCAACTTTACTAAAAAATATAACTTTAGGGGTTCTAAGTAATTACAGTAATGCCAGAATTGGCCCAGACTGGAACTGGTTAAAAGTCAGCATAATTTAAAAAGAAGTGTTGCAGTAAGCATAGCGGTAAGAAACATTATTCCAGTGGAACCTAATGCCATGGTAATTGTTGGGGATTATAGTAAGAGAAGAGCATGCAGCGGCTGGAAGATAAAGTAACCCACAGCAAGAGTAATGCCGCGTACACACGTACGGACTTTTCCCGGCGGACCTAAGTCCAGCGGACAATCCGCTGGACTTTCCAGCTGGGTACGCTGGACTAAAAAGCGAACGGACTTGACCACACACGATCACGCAAAAAGTCCGACGGTTCACGCGATGACGTACAGCACGTACGACGGGACTAGAAAACGAAAAATACTAGAAAAATACTTGCTACTGAGCATGCGTCCTTTTTGGTACGCCGGACCATACTACACACGGCCGGATTATCCGCTGGACTGCCAAGTCCAGCGGATAATTTGAAAACAAAACTTCAAACTTTAGTCCGCCGTACTTTGGCCAAAAAAAGTCCGCCGGCGCCCACACACGAGGGGATTATCCGCTGGACTTCGGTCCAGCGGATAATCCCGCGGGATAGTCCCTTCGTGTGTACGCGGCATAAGAAAGACCTTCAGATACCTAAGTTTTGGAAACTAATAATGGACCTGTTTTTTAATTGTCAGTTGGATGACTTGTTCATCTTGTGTAACTGTATATTATGGCTTCTAATAACATTTGGTAAATATGTCTATGTATTTAAATTGTCGGGGTAATTCATATGCCATGTTTGCACTTTTTCTTTTTGTATAAATGCATTTCTTGTCTTTACAATACTGACATTTCCCTCCTGTTTTATGATGGACTATTGTGGCATATGAGGTCCTTTCATTGTATCTAGTTGCCTTCCCTTTGACTTAAAATAAGAATAATAATAAAAAAAAAAAAAAAAATGGTAGCTAAATTCATTTTAAGCTGTGTGACTATGTACTAGTACAGGTTGCATTTGTTTTAATAGTTTGCGCTAGTATTCCTAATTAGACATGTGCATTTTGTTATGTTCCGAATCGAAATTCGGACGAATTTTTCATTATTCGGACATTCGGATGCATCCGAATTACCGAATTACAATACTAACGAATTTAACCGAATCCGAATTTTTTTCGAATCGAAAAATCGCGGACGAAATTCGAAATATCTCAGGGTCACTTAGCGATAGAAACCCCAAATTTGGATATGTTGTAGTGCTAGTTCTTCTGTGTTTGCATACCAAATTTGGGGTTTCTAGCTATAAGTGGCCCCGAGATATGTGGCCCCAAAGTCGGGTCGAAAAATGTCATTCTCTGCTGCAGAAAAGTGCTTGACATTTTGTGACCCGACTTTGGGGCCACGTATCTCGGGGCCACTTATAGCTAGAAACCCCAAATTTGGTATGCAAACACAGTAGAACTAGCACTACAACCTCTCCAAATTTGTTTCTATCACCAAGTAACCCCGAGATACGTGGACCCAAAGTCGGGTCGCAAAATATTTTCGAATTCGGTTGAAAAAATTTCAAATGCAGTTGAAAACATTTCAAATGCAGTTGAAAACATTTCAAATGCAGTTGAAAACATTTCAAATCATGTTGATAATATTTCAAGCGGATTTGAAAATATTTTGGGACCCGACTTTGAAAAAAAAAACTGAAATTGATTCTAACAGTCTGCAGAAGATCTGCAAAAAAAAAAAAAAAGAAGTGAAATGGCTGTTAATAGTCTACAGGAGATCTGCTATTAAATTATATATTTTTTTTCTATTCTGTTCTAATCTTTTCTATTTGAATTATAAATTTTGGAAGATGGTTATTTACTTATATACATCTGTCACATAAAAAAAAAAGATGTGAAATGGCTGTCACGGATGTCGATCGCAAGGCAAGTACATATGCTGTATGTCATTGTCCACTTGCCACAACACCTGCCACAAGTGCCAAGACACCTGCCATGAGTGCCACGTGACCGACCACAAGTGCCACGTGACCTGCCACGTGACCAAGTTGTGGATTGTCCACTTGCCATGTCACCTGCCACAAGTTATGGGGTTCTTAGAACCAAGTGACCCCCAGATATGGGGCATATGTCAAGTACTTTTCTACAGCAGAGAATTACATTTTGTGACCCTACTTTGGGGCCACGTATGTGACAGATGTATATAAGTAAATAACCATCTTCCAAAATGTATAATTCAAATAGAAAAGTATAGAACAGAATAAAAAAAAAATATAATTTAATAGCAGATCTCCTGTAGACTATTAACAGCCATTTCACTTCTTTTTTTTTTGCAGATCTTCTGCAGACTGTTAGAATCAATTTCATATTTTTTTTTCAAAGGCGGGTTGCAAAATATTTTCAAATCCGCTTGAAATAGTATCAACATGATTTGAAATTTTTTCAACATGATTTGAAATTTTTTCAACTGCATTTGAAATTATTTCAACCGAATTCGAAAATATTTTGCGACCCGACTTTGGGTCCACGTATCTCGGGGTTACTTGGTGATAGAAACCAAATTTGGAGAGATTGTAGTGCTAGTTCTACTGTGTTTGCATATTAAATTTGGGGTTTCTAGCTATAAGTGGCCCCGAGATACGTGGCCCCAAAGTTGGGTCACAAAATGTAATTCTTTGCTGTAGAAAAGTACTTGACATATCCCCCATATCTGGGGGTCACTTGGTGCTAGGAACCCCATAACTTGTGGCAGGTGACATGGCAAGTGGACAATCCACAACTTGGTCACGTGGCACTTGTGGTCGGTCACGTGGCACTCATGGCAGGTGTCTTGGCGCTTGTGGCAGGTGTTGTGCCAAGTGGACAGTGAGATACAGCATATGTACTTGCCTTGCGATCGACATCCGTGACAGCCATTTCACATCTTTTTTTTATGTGACAGATGTATATAAGTAAATAACCATCTTCCAAAATGTATAATTCAAATAGAAAAGATTAGAACAGAATAAAAAAAAAATATAATTTAATAGCAGATCTCCTGTAGACTATTAACAGCCATTTCACTTTTTTTTGCAGATCTTCTGCAGACTGTTAGAATCAATTTCATTTTTTTTTTTCAAAGTCGGGTCGCAAAATATTTTCGAATCCGCTTGAAATATTATCAACATGATTTGAAATGATTTCAACCGAATTCGAAAATATTTTGTGACCCGATTTTGGGTCCACGTATCTCGGGGCTACTTGGTGATAGATACCCCAAATTTGGAGAGGTTGTAGTGCTAGTTCTACTGTGTTTGCATACCAAATTGGGGGTTTCTAGCTACAAGTGGCCCCGAGATACGGGGCCCCAAAGTCGGGTCGCAAAATGTCAAGCACTTTTCTGCAGCAGAGAATGACATTTTTCGACCCGACTTTGGGGCCACATATCTCGGGGCCACTTGTAGCTAGAAACCCCCAATTTGGTATGCAAACACAGTAGAACTAGCACTACAACCTCTCCAAATTTGGGGTATCTATCACCAAGTAACCCCGAGATACGTGGACCCAAATTTGGGTCGCAAAATATTTTCGAATTTGGTTGAAATGTTTCTACCTGAAATTATTTCAACATGATTTGAAATTATTTCAACCGCATTCAAAACTATTTCAACCGGATTCGAAAATATTTTGTGACCCCACTTTGGGTCCAACTATCTCGGGGCCACTTATAGCTAGAAACCCCAAATTTGGTATGCAAACACAGTAGACTTAGCACTACAACCTCTCCAAATTTGGGGTTTCTATCACCAAGTAACCCTGAGATACGTGGACCCAAAGTCGGGTCGCAAAATATTTTCGAATTCGGTTGAAATAATTTCAAATGCAGTTGAAAACATTTCAAGCGGATTCGAAAATATTTTGGGACCCGACTTTGAAAAAAAAAATGAAATTGATTCTAACAGTCTGCAGAAGATCTGCAAAAAAAAAGAAGTGAAATGGCTGTTAATAGTCTACAGGAGATCTGCTATTAAATTATATATTTTTTTTCTATTCTGTTCTAATCTTTTCTATTTGAATTATAAATTTTGGAAGATGGTTATTTACTTATATATACATCTGTCACATAAAAAAAAAAGATGTGAAATGGCTGTCACGGATGTCGATCGCAAGGCAAGTACATATGCTGTATGTCATTGTCCACTTGCCACAACACCTGCCACAAGTGCCAAGACACCTGCCATGAGTGCCACGTGACCGACCACAAGTGCCACGTGACCTGCCACGTGACCAAGTTGTGGATTGTCCACTTGCCATGTCACCTGCCACAAGTTATGGGGTTCTTAGCACCAAGTGACCCCCAGATATGGGGCATATGTCAAGTACTTTTCTACAGCAGAGAATTACATTTTGTGACCCTACTTTGGGGCCACGTATGTGACAGATGTATATAAGTAAATAACCATCTTCCAAAATGTATAATTCAAATAGAAAAGTATAGAACAGAATAAAAAAAATATATAATTTAATAGCAGATCTCCTGTAGACTATTAACAGCCATTTCACTTCTTTTTTTTTGCAGATCTTCTGCAGACTGTTAGAATCAATTTCATATTTTTTTTTCAAAGGCGGGTTGCAAAATATTTTCAAATCCGCTTGAAATAGTATCAACATGATTTGAAATGATTTCAACTGCATTTGAAATTTTTTCAACTGCATTTGAAATTTTTTCAACTGCATTTGAAATTTTTTCAACTGCATTTGAAATTTTTTCAACTGCATTTGAAATTTTTTCAACTGCATTTGAAATTATTTCAACCGAATTCGAAAATATTTTGCGACCCGACTTTGGGTCCACGTATCTCGGGGTTACTTGGTGATAGAAACCAAATTTGGAGAGATTGTAGTGCTAGTTCTACTGTGTTTGCATATTAAATTTGGGGTTTCTAGCTATAAGTGGCCCCGAGATACGTGGCCCCAAAGTTGGGTCACAAAATGTAATTCTTTGCTGTAGAAAAGTACTTGACATATCGCCCCTATCTTGGGGTCACTTGGTGCTAGGAACCCCATAACTTGTGGCAGGTGACATGGCAAGTGGACAATCCACAACTTGGTCACGTGGCACTTGTGGTCGGTCACGTGGCACTCATGGCAGGTGTCTTGGCGCTTGTGGCAGGTGTTGTGCCAAGTGGACAATGACATACAGCATATGTACTTGCCTTGCGATCGACATCCGTGACAGCCATTTCACATCCTTTTTTTTATGTGACAGATGTATATAAGTAAATAACCATCTTCCAAAATGTATAATTCAAATAGAAAAGATTAGAACAGAATAAAAAAAAAATATAATTTAATAGCAGATCTCCTGTAGACTATTAACAGCCATTTCACTTTTTTTTTTGCAGATCTTCTGCAGACTGTTAGAATCAATTTCATTTTTTTTTTTCAAAGTCGGGTCGCAAAATATTTTCAAATCCGCTTGAAATATTATCAACATGATTTGAAATGATTTCAACTGCATTTGACATTTTTTCAACTGCATTTGAAATGATTTCAACCGAATTCGAAAATATTTTGTGACCCGATTTTGGGTCCACGTATCTCGGGGCTACTTGGTGATAGAAACACCAAATTTGGAGAGGTTGTAGTGCTAGTTCTACTGTGTTTGCATACCAAATTTGGGGTTTCTAGCTATAAGTGGCCCCGAGATACGTGGCCCCAAAGTCGGGTCGCAAAATGTCAAGCACTTTTCTGCAGCAGAGAATGACATTTTTCGACCCGACTTTGGGGCCACATATCTCGGGGCCACTTGTAGCTAGAAACCCCCAATTTGGTATGCAAACACAGTAGAACTAGCACTACAAACTCTCCAAATTTGGTGTTTCTATCACCAAGTAGCCCCGAGATACGTGGACCCAAAATCGGGTCGCAAAATATTTTCGAATTCGAAAATCGGTCGAAAACTAAACGAAATCCGAAAACGAATTTAACAAATTTAACGAATCTAACTAAACGAAATTAATTAATTAACGAATTAAAACGAAACGAGTCCTTTTGCACATGTCTATTCCTAATCTACATGTGTAAGGCTCAGTATTGTTTGTAAGATGAACTGTACATAAGATAAAAGGAACCAAAACTGTTACATATCTATGAAAAGTCAGGTTGCGCTCCAAGTTAATATACTTGTCCTTTGTCACCATGACTTCCTGACAAGAATACAGGCAAGTGTCCTAGCTCTAACAAGCTATTTGTCTTTCTCTCTGTCATTGTAAGGTGACAATTTTTCATGCTGTATTCCAACTCATGAGCTTAAAAGAGTGATGTAACAGAGCTAACGGGTTTTTGCCACACATCCACCAGCAAGTTTTCTGTAACTTCACTCTCCTGCCTTCTACAAATGGCCCATATGGTCATAGATAATGACACAAATATTATCATTATGCTACATTTAGGAAAACTATAACAAGCTCCCTTAAAGTGATTGTAAACCTTCCTGTTTTTTTTTTTTCTAAATAACAGGTCATACTTATCTCCACTGTGCAGCTTGTTTTGCACAGAGTGGAACCCGATTATCCTCTTCTGGGGTCCCTCAGAGGCTCTCGCGGCTCCTCTTTGCATCAGATAACCCCCTTGGAGAAGCGCTCTCCCGGGGGTTACCGTGCGGGCGCGCTCCTGAGTCCAGCATTTGCATCCACTGACGCGAATGCCGGACTCGGCCCCGCCCCCCCATTCCCACGTCATTTGATTTGATTGACAGCAGCGGGAGCCAATGGCTGCGCTGCTATCAATCTATCCAATCAAGAGCCGGGACCCTGTGCAGAGAGGGAGAGCGTGTCTCTGCCGAGGGAATTACGGGGCTCAGGTAAGTAAAACGGGGGGGGGGGGCGGACACTACCACACTACCAGAAGTTTCTTCACCTTAGGTGAAAAAAAAACAGGGTTTACAACCCCTTTAAGTGTTACATATGTTTCTAAAACATTTTTCAGGGTTAGAAATATAAATGAGTTAACTGATTTACTCTGCCAGCAGTTATTTAAAATAACTTATTAGTTAAAGTATTACAAAACCCAGGACCCTACATTCACTATATCTGGTCTCCCACAATACAAAGAACATGAAAATGCAATAGTTTTAGTAAATATAATCTGCTAAATACATTTTTTCATCAGCAGTTAGAGCAGTCTTCTGACTTGTATCAGGGTCTGCTTAAAGCTTGTAGGAGGCGTTTTTATTCTGCACTGATCCTCTCTCTGGACAGTGCTGATTGGCCCTGTGCTGATCACTTGCACTCTCCCAGGAAAAAAATAAAACTCTCTAGCAATACACACCAAACTGAGCATGTGTAGTCTGACTCCTAATGCTCTGTTCTATCAGGAGATGGAATGGAGTCAGTTAAAGAAGAGGACACAGCACACAGCCTTTATATACAACGCAGAAGATTAACCCCTTAGGTTCCACAGTGAGCATAACAAGCATGCTTTACTGCATATACACACTGATTTTACTGTTGTTGGTTTACACTTTTATGCCCTGTACACACGGTCGGATTTTCCGACGGAAAATGTCGTATCGGACAATGTTGTCGGAAATTCCGACCGTGTGTAGGCTCCATCGGATTTTTTCCGTCGGATTTTCCGACGGACAAAATTTTATCTCCTGCTCTCAAATTTTCCGACAACAAAGTCCTATCTGACTTTTTCCGATCGTGTGTAGCGAATTCCGACAGACAAAGTGCCACGCATGCTCAGATCACATTACAAGACCAAAGCTATTGGCTACTAGCCTCTACGTAGTCCCGTCATAGGCAACAAACGTCACCACGTTCAGAATGATCGGATTTTCCGACAACTTTGTCCGACCGTGTATATGCAACACCAGTGTCGGACAAAATCCGTCGGAAAAAATCCGATGGATTTTGTGGTCGGATTTTCCGACCGTGTGTACAGGGCATAAGGCTTTAAGTGGACCTATGTAGGAAAATTTACAAATCACATTTCAAATTTCCACTACATAAAATACAGTTAGGCAAATGATCAGCAGATGTTTTTTTAGCACTTTGCTAAGGTCTTATTACAACACACTGCCCAGCATTACTAAGCTATTATTTATACAATACTCTCCCTAGACTACTACAAGGTAATTGCAACCATGCTCATATGTCAGAAATGCAGCACCTATCCTTGGCAAGAGATCCTATTAAGATTTAAGATGTAAATGAGTGATAGGTACTGTATATTTATTGATTTTCTAGAAGAATTGAAGCTATTATGTGGCTACTAACAGCTATATTCTTTCATGCTGTTACAAACTTAGATTTAAAATGCTTTTCTATATAGTAGTTATTTGTTACTTAATAATGCTTATTAGTGTTCTAGAAATTCAACCTCAGCTCATCTCTCAAAATCTGCACAAGAATAAATAAATTCATTAACACATAAAACTCTCATTTAGTCAATAGATTTAATTAAGCAATACCTTTCCTTTACCCTCTAATGCACTGCCACTGACTGGAAGGTCATATACAATAGATAAAGTAGTCTTTTCTTGGATTCGTTGGAGAGCGTCCAGTGTTCCATAAATACAGGGCCTTGTGGGATTAAGTCAAACTTTGTCTAACTGAAGCCATTATTCTTAGCTCACTTAGAGTAGATTTGTGAAAAATAAGTATACAATTGACATTCTGTACAGGTTGCCATATTTAATGTGAAAGGGAAATGCTTTTCCTTAAATTAGTTTACTTTAGCAAGAACATTCCATTTTGTACAGGGCTCATTTTATACATACAGTAAATAAATGTAGTTTTAAATGTAATTGTTACTTATTCCTATATTATACAATATTTGTCAGATGGTTTATTCTAAAGACCTAATAAAATAAACTTTTTTTTTTTTTTTTAATTGTATTTTTATTGAAAATTTCAAAATTACAGAAAATGCAATGTCATAAACGGCATATTCAAATTCAGATAACAAAGAAACAAGAAGTTCACACATGTGAACCGCCTAAAAACAACAAAAAAGAACACATGTACGGGTTGAATTAAAGTACATACAACTTACAGCGTATGGGAATAAGGCAAACACAATACAAGTCAGTATACAATTCAGGGAAGCATATAAAATATTGAGAATTCACTGGGGCGTTATATCAGGTAAAGAGGAATGGATGGTACGGCCAATCAAAGTGCGGTATCAGGTAGGGGAGTGCCATATTCAGACATGTCCCAAAGATCCCATATTTTGTTAAATTGGGGGATACAATCGTGGACAGAGGCTGTCATGTATTCCATCCTGCGGATATCTGTTATGAGTTGAAGGAGTCTAGATTTGGGAGGGGTAGATGTGGAAAGCCAGCAAAGGGGGATTAGTCGCCTGGCAGCCAACAAAAAGTAGGTCACCAAGCGATTGCCCTGTTTTGTGATACCTGGGAAGGGGAGGCCTAGCAAATAATGAATGGGATCAAGCGGCAGAGATACATCTATTACCTTCTGTATTAGATCCATTACTTCCTGCCAGAGAGGTTGAATCAGGGGGCATTGCCAAAAAAATATGATATAAGGAACCAACTGAGAGTCCACAGCGCCAACAGTGGGCCAGGGTCGAGGGGTCATATTTATGGATAACTTCAGGGGTTTTGTACCAGGACATAAGAATTTTTATAGATGTTTCCCTCTGAGTGACACATTTGGAAGATTTAAAAATAGAGGACCAGATTCTATCCCATTTTTGGAGGCTGATAGGTCTATCCAATAAGATTGCCCATTTTTTCATGTATAGGTGAGTAGTCTCGGACATAGGGACTGACTCTTGGAGGATAAGATGGATGGAGGAGGCTAGGTGGAGTTGATGGGGACCTTGAGCGCAGAGTGATTCAAAGGGGGTGGGGATATCCAGAGTTAGGGTAGGAGAATAGGTTTGGAAAAGATGTCTAATTTGCAAGTAGAAATAAAACATTTTGGGGGGGGATTGCGTATTTCTCTTGCAAGATCTCAAATGTGTGCAGGTGTCTAGATACAGGATTGACTAAATTACGCAGTTGAAAGACAGAAGCATTAACCCAAGGGAGGGTATGTCCCAGGGATAAGCTGTCTGGAATGGATGGATTAAATAAAACGTTCAAAAGGGGGGGGCATGGGGATGAGAGGGGATAGGACTTGCAACAATTTTGCCATATAGACAGAGAGAAGTTCATAGGGGCGGTACATTGGCGTTTAAAAATAGGGTTAGTTTGTAGCAGGTCTGACCAGATTAGGGAACATGGGTGGACCGGATATAGAACACCTTTCTCTATGTCTGACCAGTGGTTAGGAGCCTGTAGACTGGACCAGGAAACAACGGTCCTAAGGTGAGTGGCGTAATAGTATTTTATAACATCCGGTGCACCCAGCCCTCCACGGGATTTGCGAGAGAATACTACCGAGGCTGCTATACGGTGAGCCTTGTTGTTCCAAATGAACTTTAAGAAGGCCCTCTGCACAGCTTTAAGCTGTGAGAGGGGGATGGCTACAGGAAGGGTTTCAAAATGATAAAGCAGTCTAGGCAGGATAGACATTTTGAGAACGTTCACTCTGCCCAGAAGGGAAATAGGATATTTGGACCATGTCTGTAGTGTTTTATTGATATCTGCAATCAGGGGGGGAAAGTTTTCAGAGTATAGTGTGGAATATGTTGATGTAAGACGTATCCCCAAGTATTTGAGGGATGTAGGGCACCATCTATAGGGGTAAGAGGACGTCAGTTGGGAGAGGAGGGGTGGAGGGATATGGATAGGGAGGGCTTCAGTTTTTGAGGTATTGACCTTATAGCCTGAAATAGCACCAAAGGAAGAGAGAAGACTGTGTAAGGAGGGTAAGGAAATTAGAGGTTGCGTAACGGTGACCAAAATGTCGTCTGCAAATAAAGATAATTTGTATTCCCTCTGTCGCATCACCACCCCATGAACACTGGGTTGTAAGCGGATAGATTCGGCCAGGGGTTCCAGGCATAGTATGAACAGTAATGGAGAGAGGGGGCATCCCTGCCGTGTGCCATTATGCATGGGGAAGCAAGGCGACAGAAACGAAGACATTTGAACCTGTGCAGATACTTGTGAATACAGAGCTTTTAGTGCACTAATAAAGGGGCCCTTGAGGCCAAACCTATCGAGGGTAGCGAACATATATGGCCAACTCAACCTATCAAAGGCTTTCTGTGCATCAAGACTCAGAACCAGAGCTGGGAGAGAATTTCTGTCTAATAGGTCAATAAGATGGATGGGACAAACCCCACCTGATCTCTGTTGATGAGCTTTGGAATAAATTTGGACAGTCTGGATGCTAGAATTTTAGTAAATATTTTGTAGTCTGAATTTAACAGAGCAATGGGCCTATAATTATCTGGGAGGGAGGGGTCTTTCCCAGGTTTGGGGATCACAGATATGTAGGAATGTGTGAACTGCGAATGAGGGGGTTGGCCTTTAAGGAGAGAGCTATAGAGGGATAGAAGATGGGGGGATAATATGTCTATAAAGGTTTTGTAGTAGGAGTAAGGAAGGCCGTCAGGGCCGGGGGATTTATGCAAAGGGAGGCCTTTAATGGTGTTGTAAAGTTCCTCAGTAGAGATAGGGGCATTGAGGTCAATGAGGTCTGTAGAAGAGAGAGTCGGGAGCCTGAGATCAGCAAAAAAAGTTTCAAAGTTATCTTGTGAAAAATTAAAGTGGTTTTCGGGTGACAAGCAATTGTAGAGTTTTTTGTAGAAATCGCCAAAAGTTTTAGACATTTCACGGGGACAGTAGGTTTTAGTGCCGTCTGTTTTAACAAGGAAGTCAGGGAAGGAGTTAGAGGGCCGAGGGCGGAGCTTTTTAACCAACATTCTATGGGGCTTATTCGAGTATTCGTAAAATTTCTGTTTAGACCATAGTAGGGCTTTCGCTGTTTTGTTAAAATGTTTAGTTTTAATTTGTTCCCTCAATAGTACTACTGTGCGAAGCCTCGACACTGTGGGATTTCTCAACAACTGAGTCTCCGCAGACACCAAGTCAGATGTCAGCGTCTGCAGGAGCCGAGATCTGTCTTTTTTCAATCGAGAACCTTCTGCAATACATACCCCACGAAAGACAGCCTTATGGGCTTCCCACAGTGTCGAGGGTTCAGGGACAGAGCCTTTGTTTAGCAAAAAATAATCCTTCAGACTGGAAGCCAAAGAGGTACGCGTGGGTTCCGATCGCAGGAGATGGTCATTGAGGCGCCAGTGACATGTCCTAGGATGGGGTTGGGATAGTAAAACATCTAGGGTTATAGGTGCATGATCAGACCATGTGATGGGAGCTATATCAGAATTGACAGTGTAGGGGATGAGGGGAGCTGAAATGAGAAAATTATCTAATCTAGAGTACATTTTATGGGCCGTAGAGTAGAAGGTAAATTGTTTGGTCGTTGGGTGTTTGATCCTCCAAGAGTCAAATAATTTATCCGATCTAGTGCATTTGCGGAAGGCGTTGGCTTGGGAGGCAGATTTCAGGGAGAGATTGGCACCTGAGACACTTTGTCTGTCTCTTGTAGGGGACATGACCAAATTGAAATCACCGCCCACTATAGTGAAAGGCTGTGGACGATATTGAGGGGAATCGAGAACTTCGTTCAGGAAGGCTATCTGCCCACTGTTGGGGGCGTAGACATTGACCAAAGTAAAGGAAGAGGTCATATAGTCACAGTCCAGGATAATGTATCTACCGTGTGGATCTGTAAATGAACTTTTAACCCTTATTGGGCAGGATTTCTTGATTAAGATAGCTACTCCTGCCTTGCCTGAAGAGTCCGAGGCAAGATAGGATGTAGGGTAAAGTTTAGATGCAAATTTAAACGATCCGCCGATGCGGAAGTGAGTCTCCTGGACCATGACTATATCCGCCCCTGAGGATCTGAATTCCTTAAGGGCGATCCAATGTTTCCGAATGGAATTCAGACCCTTAACATTATATGATAAGAGTTTTAAAGCCATGGGTACTGTGAACAATAAGGCACATGGTGTTTAAGACCTATAAAACTACATACACTGTTTCCGACTCTATGAGTAAGTTGCATAGGACAAACATAAAAATTCCAGGGGTAATTAAAACCAAAAAACCTGATCAGGAAATAGTTTTCCTTATAGGCTGATACAGACCTGTGATAAAGGGGGGGAGAAGGGTAATTAGGCCTCGAAGGGAAAAAAAAACAGGAAAATAAATGAAAAACAAGAACAAAAAAGAAAAAAACATTAGCATAAAGCCTGGGACATATTCATGTCTCAGGAGGCCCGAGACAACGTCACGGGCCAAGAGGGGACGCATGACAACCACTAACCAGGGGTACTGGAGAGAGAGCAGGAAAACCGACCGTTCTCCTTACAGCAAAAAATAAAAGAAAAAGTGCAAACATATGAAATGATAACGGTGCAAAAAATCAAGGTGCAAAACATGTTTCACCACATAGGGATGTGAAAACAAATGACTCACCCATAGAGAGGCAGGGGAAATGAAACAAAAATAAAGTCCATTGCCTCAGGGTGAGACATGTAAAAAAACCTGAAGTCCAGGGCACAATATAAGTGTTCATCATGGACTTTTAGAAGGTGGGGAAGAAGCTGGACATCTTACAGGATACGTGTCCTCATGGAGGTTGCTTAGAGAACCGAGGGCGCTGAGGGGTAGAAAGGTGCTTTTTGGATTGGTTTCGGACCGGGGTCCAGGTGCGACTTGGCGTAGTAGGGAAAGGGCGAGTTGGCACTTGAGTAGGTTGAGGGTCCTCATCAGGTAGTGGAGGGAGTGCAAGACTTTTAATGAAAGCATCACCTTCTTGGAGATCTCGCATGCTGTGTTGGACACCATCCTTGGAGACGACAAGGCGAAAGGGGAAGCCCCAGTAGTATGGTACCCGGTGTTGTTGAAGGTGGGCTGTGATTGGGCGCAGATTTCTTCTCTTGGCTAGGGTTATGGGTGAAAGGTCACTGAAAATCTGCAGCTTAGCACCCTTGTAGGATATTTGCGATTTGTTGCGTGCAGCCGAGCTCAGGGCCTCCTTGCTGTCGTAGTAATGGAAACGTACAATGACATCCCTGGGCCTAGCTCCAGCCGGAGGTTTTGGGCCCAGGGAACGGTGGGCCCTATCAAGGCGCCAGTCCACATCCACAACTGCAGGAGCAAGGGTATTAAAGAGACCCAGGAGATAGGAACGCAATGAGGAGTCACCAACCGTTTCAGGGATACCACGGAGCCTAAGGTTCTGGCGTCTTTCGCGGTTCTCAAGGTCTTCTTGCTGTAGTTGCAATTGGGTCATGGATTGTTTAAGATGGTGGTTCTCTTCTTCTATAGTTTGCACATAGTTCACCATATCGTCAAACTTATACTCTAAAGCATCAGTGCGCTCACCTATCTGATCAATTTCCCCCCTCAGTTCTGTAGATATCTTGCTCACCTCTGCCACAATGTTCCTGGTGATCTGCTGGAGCAGAATTTGCAGATCCCGCCCACGGGCCAAACAGAGGGTTGTATGAGTGTTGCTGCTGGCCAACCTTTCCCATGTGGCGCTGGGGTATCAGGGTAGTGTAAGTGGCTTTTGAAGCAAAATGAGCGGTGCGGGGGCCTCGGAGAACGGACGGGTCCCGGAGCTCACTCAGCAGACGTCCGCCATGTCAGGAAGCCGCGCATGCACCCCTAAAATAAACTTTTTATACTTTCGTTTTTGTTTGGCAAGAAGTATGTGTAATGCCATCTCTTTTTTTTCTAGCTTTAAATAGAGTAGAGAGCCATATGAGTTTATCAAGTTTTAATTGCTTTCTGCCTCCTCGCTGGGTAGATTACCCTGTTTGTCCTGGTGACCATTGTTGCCATTGGCTAAATCCAACATTTTACAGATGTAACAGTATGAGAGAGAACAAATTCCAGTAGAGACTGGAGACACGTACTTGTGACAACGGTCTAACTAGGGAGTTCCCCTCATTATGGAGAACATTTCTCTTATTTCCTGTGGCATGCCCAGGGCATAAAGTGAAGGGAAATCTCCCCAAGGGGACACAGAAAGTAAAAAATAAACTCACTTGGGTTTTAACCCATTCCTACTAAACTAAAAATAACTTTTTGACTATACATACACCTTGGTGTCAGTAGTTTTTCTTTACATAAAAAAAATAAAATTACAGGATAAGTTCATCTTTCATAATGTGTTACAGGTTACACCCATATTAGGGGTGTGAAATTTTATGACTGCACCGGCCCCTGCACCTCCCGCTCCCCTGCTGTGACAGTTAGTGGGGAATATCCCCCCCCCCCCTCGCTATCTGTCAAAATTTTAAAAAAGCAGCCAGTGCGGGGCTCTGCCCACCCAGGGATGTGTCACTCATTCAAAGCTCTCTGAAAATGGAAAACTACAAGGTCCAGCAGCCTTTGCGGCAGTTGGTTTGTAGTATTTAATGAACTACCATAACGCTGTGAGCTCTGTGGTAGTTCATTCATTCTTCCTGTCAGAATGTATCGGCTTCCTCGTACGAGGTTCAAGCAAGCCAATACACTGACAGGTCTGCAGGAGACCTGCATGGCATCAGAGACCTTCTGATCGCGGGCGCAATATTTTACAGGCTCCAGAAACCAAACATAATAAATGCACATCGTTTTCACCAGCAAAAAAATGTGCATTTATTATTTTTTGTCAAAAAGTGTACTTATCCTTTAAATAAATGTACCATGTTGAACTCATAAAATCCTACAACTGTGATGATGATTTGCAACACCCTAAACATTACTGGAGGGGTGGCAGGATGGTGGAAAGTCCACTATAAGGTAAATATTATTTTATGACAAATATGCTGTATACGGTATTATATATGGGATTGGTAAACAGCTTTAGGCATGATCTAAAAAAGGAGTAGCAAGCTTACTTTAAAGCTGAACTCCAGCTTTTGATACACTTTACTAGAGATGGGCTGAACACCCCCCAGTTTGGTTCGCACCAGAACACCTCAAACAGGCAAAAATGCAAACCCTATGAAAGTCAATGGGACACGAACATGAACAATCAAAACTTCTTATATGTGAGTTATTGCCATAAAAAGTGTATGGGGACCTGGGTACTGCCCTGGGGGACATGTATCAATGCAAAAAAAAGTTTTTAAAAAACAATCGCTTTTAAAGGAGCAGTGATTTTATTGATGCTTAAAGTGAAACAATAAAAATGAAATATTCCTTTAAATATTGTGCCTGGGGGGTCCCCTTAGTCTGTCTGTAAGGTGGCGCATCTGTGCGATGTGTAGAACATGCTGCATCAATAGTGAAATTTCTAAAGTAAAAAATGTCAATTAAACTTGCTGGCGGCTGTAATGTATTGCCAGCTCCCGGCAATATAGATGGAAAAAAAAATGTCATGGGGTTCCCCCCCTGTCCATACCAGGCATTAAAGTGAACTCCACTGCAAAGTTAAAAACAAAATTGTCGTGGGACCGCCCCAAAATCCATACCAGACCCTTATCCGAGCATACAGCCTGGCAGGTTAGGAAAAGGGGATGATGAGTGAGCGCCCCCCCTGAACCGTACCAGGCCACATTCCCTCAACATGGGGAGGTGGGTGCTTTGGGGCATGGGGACACCCACCCACCTCTTCCCGACAACCCTGGTCGGTGGTTGTCGGGGTCTGCAAGTGGTGAGCTTATCGGATTCTGGAAGCCTCCTTTAACAGGGGGGCCCCCAGATCCCGGCCCCCCCATGTAAATGGGTATGGGGACAGTTTTTGACAAGTCCTTTATTAGTTTATAAGTGTCCCACAATGTAAATCAACCATCAATCACGCCGCCCAACGGACCCAAAAAATTGCAAAAATGGAAAACTTTCACCCTCCATGGGAAGCCTCCTGACGAGTGCTGTCTCTTTGCTTTGACAGCTCTTATATAGGCAAGGGCGGGACCACCCGGTGACATAACCAGGTGACCAGCCCCTTTCTGTAGTCATGTGTTTTTACTAAGGGTCTGGTATGGATTTTGAGGGGGACTCCACGCTATTGTGTTTTAAAAATTTGGTGCGCGGTTCCCCTTAATATCCATACCAGACCTGAAGGGCCTGGTAATGGAATTTGGGGGGCCCCCCCACGCACATTTTTTTTTAAATTTTGGTTGGGGGTTCCCCATAATATTCATACCAGACCCAAAGGGCCTGGTTATGGACTGGGAGGAATCCCCATGCCGTTTTTTTCAATGAATTTCATCTGTATTGTCAAGACCCGACAATTCATTATAGCCGCTAGTACTTTTAAATTACTTTTTTTCCTTTAGAAATTACATTTTGTGCAGGGACTTTTCTAAACACGGGAAACATGTGCCACTTTACAGGCATACTATAGACACCCCCCCCCAGGTACAAAATGTAAAGGAATATTACACTTTTATTGTTTCACTTTAAGCATTATTAAAATCACTGCTCCCGAAAAAACTGCAGTTTTTAAAACTTTTTTTTGCATTGATACATGTCCCCTGGGGCAGGACCCAGGTCCCCAAACCCTTTTTATGACAATAACTTGCATATTAGCCTTTAAAATTAGAACTTTTGATTTTTCACATTCGAGTCCCATAGACTTTAACGGTGTTCGCATGTTTGAACAAATTTTATGCCTGTTTGCATGTTCTGGATGGGTTCGGCTCATCCCTACTCACGACTTTACATTGTAGCAAAGTATGCTTTTTTCAGTGTTGTCACATGAAAAGATATAATAAAATATTTACAAAAGTGTGAGGGTGTACTCACTTTTGTGATATATATATATATATATATATATATATATATATATAGTATCTATATTGTACAGGATGCCAGGTATGTGGCCTGGACGGCGGGTATATTTTCCCACTGTTTTTGGTTGTGGTCCCTTTAAGTATTTAGGTGTTCTCACTCATGCAGAGTGGAAGGTTTCGGGGTAGTTTACTTGGAGAGGAGAGGACTTATTTACAGTTCTCTTGGGATTGGTAAAACTCCATTTGGGACCTGGAATTTAGATGTTCAGAGAGACTTTTGGCTGGGAAAGATCCTCTAAAGTCTGATTACAGGAATATTGGTCCCAAAAGGGTTAACTATCTGTAGCAAAGTCCAGAAGCAGAACAAGAATCAGCCAGCACGTGTCTGTGATACAGAGAGAGAAGAACACAGCTGAGTGAGCACTGTGGACTAGCTTGTGACTGAGACACGGTTGCTAAACTGTAGAGATATCCTTTTTGGGACCCCTGAGGCAGATGGGAACAAAAAATCCAGGACACATACCACTGGCAGGACGCTGGACCAATATGGCTGACTGGTGATCCCGATATATATATAGTATCTATATTGTACAGGATGCCAGGTATGTGGCCTGGACGGCGGGTATATTTTCCCACTGTTTTTGGTTGTGGTCCCTTTAAGTATTTAGGTGTTCTCACTCATGCAGAGTGGAAGGTTTCGGGGTAGTTTACTTGGAGAGGAGAGGACTTATTTACAGTTCTCTTGGGATTGGTAAAACTCCATTTGGGACCTGGAATTTAGATGTTCAGAGAGACTTTTGGCTGGGAAAGATCCTCTAAAGTCTGATTACAGGAATATTGGTCCCAAAAGGGTTAACTATCTGTAGCAAAGTCCAGAAGCAGAACAAGAATCAGCCAGCACGTGTCTGTGATACAGAGAGAGAAGAACACAGCTGAGTGAGCACTGTGGACTAGCTTGTGACTGAGACACGGTTGCTAAACTGTAGAGATATCCTTTTTGGGACCCCTGAGGCAGATGGGAACAAAAAATCCAGGACACATACCACTGGCAGGACGCTGGACCAATATGGCTGACTGGTGATCCCGGCCTTCCAGATGTTGATATATATATATATATATATATATATATATATATATATATGAAAATTGAGGCCATATGTCATTCTATTAAACTAACAACACTGAGCCACAGGGAACATTGTTTGTTATCTGTAGCAATTCAGAAAAATGAAACCCTAACTGATTAACATCCATTGACCTTCGATTTATGCATTTAAATTAGTATGAATGTACATGGTGGAAAATCTATTGATGGGTAAATTAAACACTTTTAAACTGTGCTTAAATCAACATTAAAGTGTATTAGCATTAAAAAAACTTTCTGAATCTTGCATGAATAAAAATGATAACAGAATGGGATTACTCCAAACCTAATTCATCTTCATCAGCTGGCCACAGTAATCAACGTGTTTCAAATACAAGCTGTTTGTGTTTCTTTCAACTGTTTATTAGCACAGGTTTGTAATTGATTGGTAGCCAGTGATAGCCAGGGGGAACATATTATGAGTGCCACCTGCACTGCTGCAAAAGGGCTTGAGTTTAGTAGAAGAAAGCAAAAGAAGCAGAGCTTCACAATGAAAAGTATGTGGTTAAAACGTAGAGGTAAATTTCTCTGTACATACTCTTATGCCGCGTACACACGAGCGGAATTCCCGTCCGAAAAATATTGGATGGTTTTTCCGACGGAATTCCACTCACGCTTGTCTTGCATACACACGGTCACACAAAAGTTCTCTGAACTTTCGACCGTCAGGAACGCGGTGACCTACAACACTACGACGAGCCGAGAAAATTAAGTTCAATGCTTCAGAGCATGCGTTGAATTGTTTCCGAGCATGCATGATTTTTTGCGTGTCCAAATTGCATACAGACGATCACATTTTCGGATAGGAACTTTTTCCGACCGAAAAATAGAGAACATGCTCTCAATCTTTTGCTGGCTGGAATTCCACCAGATGGAGCATACACACAGTCGCATTTTCCGACAAAAAGCTCTCATCTGAGTTTTGCTGGCGGCATTTCCGATTGTGTGTACCGGCATTAGTTTTAGTATTCCTTACATATTGCCCTAGCATGCAACGCTGTTTCCTGGCCTAGGCCGACAAGGCCCAGGCCTAGGGCAGCACTTTGGAGGGGGGCAGCACCGAAAGAGTCCCCGTCGGCTAGCGCTACACTGTTACTGTAGCGCCAGTCTTATGGGGCGCACTGGGCTGAGATGCAAATTAGTCTAGCGCCTCCATAAAACGGCCGTACTGCTTCCAGTATGCGGGTGGCCAGCATTCCGCAACTGTGGAGGGGGGGGCGCCGCTTCTAATTTTGACTGTCCTATCATCCTGGACCACAAAACTTCCTCACTGTGCTATGTTTTCTGCTGCACCATTGGCATGGTTATATCTTCTTAGTCCTCTCCATAAAATTATCAGAAATTTGTGCTTAAAGTAGAACAATAGGCAACACTTTTTTTTTTTCATTTTGGATAGAATAAGGGAGGGTTATAGTCCCTGTCACTTTATTTTTTACCATCACTGTCCCATTGCATAGATTTCCCTTCACTTCCTGCCCCATAGCCAAACAGGAAGTGAGAGGAAATCTATGCAAATTAAGGGAATCCTTTGCCCCCCCCCAGGCCCTCAGAACTAGTGTCCCCACTCGAAAATTTCAGGGTGGGTCTTAAACTGCAAGGGGTGTGGCCATGACAGGAAGGGGTGGGTCATATTTAAATTAGGGGTGCACGAGTTTAGTCAGGCCTAGGGCAGCACAAAACCTAAATACACTACTGATGTGGGTGGTGGTGATTGGGGACACTGACTGGTATGGCGGTAATTAGGGACAATGTGAGTGGACTGCAGTGATTAGGGACACTGTGAGTGTGTGGCAGTCATAAGGGAGACTGACTGGTGTGTGGTGATTAGGGACACCCTGAGTGGATAATGGTGATTAGAGACACTGTGAGTGGACTGTGGTGATTAGGGACACTGTGAGTGGGTGGCGGTGATTAGGGATACCGTGAGTGGACTGAGGTGATCAGGGACACTATGAGAGGACTGCGATGATTAGGGCTACAGTGATAAGTGGCAGTGATTAGGGATACTGACTGGCAGCGCTAGTCTGGTGACATTGTACTTATGTGGCGTGATCAGAAATAATGGCTGGCGACACTGACATACAATGATATCAGAGCAGCCATCCATTGTGCATGATCACCATAGTGGCAGCCACCATATTGACACTGCACTTACTCTGGCAACAGTATGTAAATCTATTTATCTATCTATCTATCTATCTATCTCTCCCTTATTTTTTTTATTTATTTCAACTTTTTTTTTACATGCTGTCACCAAAGCAATGCAGTGACATTCTACACTCTGATTGGTTATTACAGTGATCACTGTACTAAGCCTTCTGCAACGCTGTTCAAAGGTTTTATTCATGAAACCTTGCTTCCTATTGTGATGCGGTGATTGGTCACAGCTATCACATGGCACAGGGCCGCTGTGATTAGCCCTGGTACCATGTGATTGCTGTGACCAATCACAAAGATCACACAGTAGTAAGAAAGGCATCATGAATGACAGCCTTGCTGACTACTGTGACTGTGATTGCTGTGACGGGTCACAGAAATTACACGGTACGAGGGCCATTCACATTGGTAACAGACACAGTGGTAACAGAACGTGCTGCACGCGCTTCTTTGAGGACGTACGGGTATATCCTCCCAGAACAACAGAGCACCCAAGCGGGAAGCAGTTACATAGGTTGCAATTTCTGAGGACCTCAGCAGCATGCCCCTTGGGACAAAGGAGAAAAATGTTTTGAAGAACTATCTGCACATATTTAGCCACTTCAGCCCCGGACCAATTTGCAGCCAAAGGACCAGGCCCCTTTTTGCGATTCGGCACTGCGTAGATTTAACTGACAATTGCGTGGTCGTGCGACGTGGCTCCCAAACAAAATTGGCGTCCTTTTTTTCCCACAAATAGAGCTTTCTTTTGGTGGTATTTGATCACCCCTGCGGTTTTTATTTTTTGCGCTATTAACAAAAATAGAGCGACAATTTTGAAAAAAATGCAATATTTTTTACTTTTTGCTATAATAAATATCCCCAAAAAATATATAAAAAAACATTTTTTTTCCTCAGTTTAGGCCGATACGTATTCTTCTACATATTTTTGGTAAAAAAAATCGCAATTAGCGATTATTGATTGGTTTGCGCAAAAGTTATAGTGTTTAGAAAATAGGGGATAGTTTTATAGCATTTTTATTAATATTTTTTTTTTACTAGTAATGGCGGCGATCAGCGTTTTTTATTGTGACTGCGACATTATGGTGGACACATCGGACATTTTTGACACATTTTTGGGACCATTGTCATTTATACAGCAATCAATACTATTTAAATGCATTGATTCCTGTATAAATGACACTGGCAGTGAAAGAGTTAACCACTAGGGGGCGGGGAGGGGTTATGGTGTGTGACGTGTATTTTTTTTTTACATTAGGGGTGACGTCATTGATCGGCTTTCCCGATGACAGGGAACAGCCGATCAATGGCAGGCAGTGTAGGAAGCGCGGGGAGAGGTTTGTTTACACAGACCTCTACCCGTTCTTCAGCTCTGTGACCCGATCGCGGGACACCAGCGGCAATTGGGTCTGCTGGTCCCGCGGCCGTGGTCATGGAGCTCCCGACCGGGTCCCGAGCGCACCGCCGGCGGCGCGCGCGCGCGACCCACGGCTGGGCTCTTAAAGGACCACGTACCTATATGTGGTTTTGCCTAGCCGTGCCATTCTGCCGACGTATATCGGCGTGAGGCGGTCGGGAAGCGGTTAAAAGCACATTTTAGGTCAAAATTTGAGAGGTGAATAGTGAGGCCATTTTAAGGAATGAATGTTAGGCCACACCACAACTGGGAAAGCAGCATGAAAACACATAAACTATAGACCAGGTGTATTGATGATACACTGTAATTCACCAAAATAATTAATGGCCAATGCAATATTTACCTAGCCCCAAAACAGAAACAGTTTCTACATCCATAAAAGAAGCCTTTTAAAAATTTGGTTCCATGTATAAATAGCGCCAAAGCACCATAGTCCGACACAAATATTCTTGCATAGGAGGTGCTCAATCCTGGGAAAAAAATTATATATATTTTCTGCAACTGTCACACACCTGCTGAAAAATTGGTCATGTTTTTTTTTTTTGAAAAACACTTATCATTTACCTTCCACTTCACAATTATGTGTCACTTTGTGTTGGCCTTTCACATAAAATTTGGGATGCCCCATATAAACATTGTTCCCCAGTGTGGGAGCCATAGGCTAGAACACTGACACCCCTTGTTTTACCAACATCCCTATTGATGGATGCTGCAGAGAACGCAAGGTGTATAGTGGGGGTATCTGTTAAACGAGAGGATCTGAAGAAGGAGAAGTGAGGCCCTATTCCTGATATATGTTTTCTGGTGCTATTTCCAATGATCTGTATGGTGAGAGGTCAGATGTCTTTTCATGCACGTGATATCCAAATGGCCAATGCTATCACCATGCTAGATCCACTTCAGCAAATAATAATACAGTGGTCTGCTGCACACATGCGGAAAAAAAAGGCCACACAGCTGAGCTCTAGGGAGTGGATCAGGGGACAACTTTTCCCTGTAGCTGTGGAGCTCTGCAATCTGGTGGAATTGGGTTGCTGTTCCCCTGACTTCTCTGCTAGCTGCCTCTGGAATACAGTCTTCCTCACTTTCCTCCTCTGCTTTATCAGGCATTCAGAGACCTCATCATCACCTCCCCTCCTCATCACTGTAGCCAGCTTGGCAATATGCTGTGGCTGCAAGATCATCACTTCCAATTTATTGCCAATAACTGATGTCTCCTCCCTCTAGGCTTCCATTACACTCCTCCTCAGAGCCAACATCAAAGCCAATGAATCTCTGTGCATTCTCTTGCTGCAAGTGGCTGATGTTATGCTTAAATAATTCGGCTGGCTCTTCTGTTGCATTGGACTAACATCTAGTGTGGGCCTGGGTGACAGAAGAGAGGAAGGAGGAGGATTTCTTGGTTAGCCCCCCCCCCATGTGCTGTGGCTGTATAGCATGCCCTGTGCATGAAAAAACCGGGCATCCAGATAATGGAACAAATCCATGACCATCAGTTTGGCCTGTGGTAACAGAAGCTGCTCACTCCATTATAACTGCTCTGGAACTTCTGCCTCTGCTTGTTGGCTTGATGCCAAGCTTATTCAATAATTTTATTTGCAGCCAATGGAGGTGCAGTATGGTGGTATATAAATATACTGTATATATATATATATATATATATATATATATATATATATATATATATATATATACAGCTGTGCACATACGTTTACATATCCTGACAGAATTTATGATTTCTTGGTAATTTTTCAGAGAATATGAATGATAACACAAAAACTTTTCTTTCACTCATGGTTAGTGTTCGGCTGAAGCCATTTATTATCAATCAACTGTGTTTACTCTTTTAAAATCATAATCACAACAGAAACTGCCCAAATGACCCTGATCAAAAGTTTACATACCCTGGTGATTTTGGCCCAATAACATGCACACAAGTGGATACAAAGGAGTTTGAATGGCTATTAAAGGTAACCATCCGCACCTGTGATCTGTTTGCTTGCAATTCGTGTGTGTATAAAAGGTCAATGAGTTTCTGGACTCCTGACAAATCCTTGCATCTTTCATCCAGTGCTGCACTGATGTTTCTGTATTCTGAGTCAGGGGGAAGCAAAAGAATTGTCAAAGGATCTGCGGGAAAAGGTAGTGTAACTGTATAAAACAGGAAAGGGATATAAAAAGATGTCCAAGGAATTGAGAATGCCAATCAGCAGTGTTCAAACTCTAATCAAGAGGTGGAAAATAAGGGGTTCTGTTGAAACCAAACCACTGTCAGGTAGACCAACTAAAATTTCAGAAACAACTGCCAGGAAAATAGTTTGGGATGCAAAGAAAAACCAACAAATATCTTCAGGTGAAATACAGGACTCTCTGAAAATATGTGGTGTGGCCGGTTTGTCTCTTACCTGTTCAACGCTTAGTTTCTATGACAATTTACCTGAATTTCTACAGTGTTTGTTATTGTTAATAACTCGCACCACTTTCTATTGTATTTGAAAACTTAAATAAAGAAATATTGAACACCAACAAAAAAAAGGGGGGGTAAGGACTGTGAGTAGGGGAGGGAGAGGACACTGTGCACAACCGCCCCCATGATGCTGTCAGGTCCCATAGGTCATTAAGATGCTCCTAATTGGAAGTGGACATTAGGGACTGGTATTCCATGGAAAAAGTCAAGTTGGTCCATTAGAACCATCGTTTGTGGCATTGTTCCTCTTTGTTGTTGGCTGCAGCTACGAGTTCCTCCATCGTATGTATTTCCTCGACCTTGGCAAACGACGGACTAATTGGTTGAATTATGGTTTGTTTCAAATTTAGTGGAATACATGCTGCAATTAGTAAATGTCTAAGTAAAGTATTTTTGTGGACATTAGGGTTAAATGTAGGGGGAAGGCAGCTGGATCCTGTGAAAACTGTATAAATGTCAGTGTGTACATGCACATCTAATTCACTTGGTCCCAAAAATGTTTAATTTTCAGGCAGGCCAAAAATATGTGGAGCACGAGCCCTCTTCCCTCTGACATCTCCAACATACTGATGGGCAGTTGGAAAGTGTATGATGCATCGTTAAAAATAAATAAATATGTATTGCTCTACCTGCCAAAGGATTCTCATTTTCCACAGCTAATCTTGTGATTTACAAACATTGACCACACTACACAGCTAGGTGGGTGATACACCTATTTTCTTGTTCTGCAATGAAACTTCCTGTGTCACCTCTTAACCATCAGCTTTCCCACTGTACAATAAATCAGCACCGCCGTTGCCCAATGAGTAATTGACACAGAAAGCTGAACGCTAATTCATGTTATAGCAAAATTATCTTCCCGTACAGAAGACGTACATTTGGTAGGTAAAATTCATGGGAATTTGAACTATATAATCAGCTGTTTGCCTGTTGCTTCACTTTCACATTGTAAGCGCCCCTGTGTGGTAAATAGTTTGTCTCAACCCTGTAAATGGCACTTTTGCTGGACAGCTTGGTTTGGTAAAGGAAGCTGAAAAACAATTGATGCACTGTCCGGATCGCCGGTTGAAAATAAAGAAAAAATGGGTTGAACAGAAAAAATCTAATGTAACCACCAAGTAGAAGTTAAAGCCCTGTGAATAGCATGTGCCACTGAGCCAAGACACTTCCAGGTCACACAGTAACTAATTAACTAACAGTCTGTCACAAGGCCAGTTTCCTGGTTCACATGTTGGTTTTACTGTGTTTCTGCAGTCTGTAGTTTTTGATTTCAGGCTGGTAGGAGTCAAGATCTATTTTCAGAAAAAATAAATAAAAATTCTGTACCTCTGTAAAAGTTTTGGAAATTAATTTCTCCACAACACCTAAAGCTGCAAAGGTTAATTAGGGCTTATTTTAATATGTATAGAATATGTGAATACTATATAATATAGAATACGTAAACACTTTATGTGCATAGTCTGAGCACTTTAAGTTCACTTTAAGGTATGTCTGAAAATTTGCAGATATCGGTGTTAGACCTGGCTCACAATTGGTATTACAAGTCATCCAAAAGGTGCTTGCTAGGTTACATGTCAAGACTGTGTTCAGGCCACTCAAGCTACTTCATACTGAACCATGTCTTTATAGATCCGGCTTTGTGCACAGGGGCTCAGTCATGACAAAAAATAAATGAACCTTCCCCAAAATGTCCGGTTTGAAAGAACATAATTGCATAACATTTATTTGTACAGTCCCTCTCACTAAAAACACATGAACCTAGTTATTTGGATGGCTGTCCACATACCTAGTGTATCCCATTGTCTGTATTTTCATGGTGTGCTTTTGTTTCTGGATAAAATCTGCTCACACAGTAAACCTGCATAGGATCTTGTAACATAATGCAGATGTCAGAAAATGACCTGGGGAAAGGCTATGAGTTTGTTGGCTTTTTATATTCACCTGTTTCCATCCTAGGTACATTCTGTGAGGTTAACATTAATGTTAATGAAATAGTGCATTTTGCATTGCTGGCAGGGGAGGCAGAAAATTATTTTTGCGAGTTGTTTAAGCAAACGGTTATTGGAATACATCCATCTGGTTCATACATATTTAGATCAAGGGATTTTTTAATTTGATTAAGTTCAGACCTTAATTAAATATTGGACCAAACTTGCTTTGTGTGGTGACATGTCACTGTTGACTTTTCATCTGCTTTTACTGCTACTCAAGCTGAATATCTGATCTGTTTGCTGGAAGGTGATAAAGGCTAGTTCTTTATGCAATATTCTAAATTCTACAGTGAGTTCTCCTTAACATTTTTTCATCATGTATATTCTCTAGTTCATCAGGGAATTTTAGCCTCCAATACATTTTAATTCATAATTAACATCTGGACAGATATTGCCAATTTCAAAACTTTAAAACACTACAAAACAACATTTCCTGCCTCCATTTTAAGCACTCCCCTCTGGAAATATGTTTGCATTCCTGTTCTTCAAACCTCTAGCCACGCCCAGTAGTTTTCCAACCATGGCTTTGACTTCAACATCTTCTGCTACTCAGCTCTCCAAATGTACTGGCACTGGGTCCTGTTTCTGGGATGCACACTGCCACTTATGCACCTACTGCTCACCATCCTGACTTTTTATTGTTTATGCTTTTTCCTGGTCACACTTCCATGGTATATGTACAGGGCATATGTGAATCTACAGGTGTTGTGGGTTTGTTCATTAGGGGGTGTATATACAATATATATATGTGTTCATTATGGCATTTGTATTCTCACCTCATTAAAGTAAAGAGGTTATTGGTGGTGTATCAGTGTCCACCACACTGGGTAGATGTACCCTCTCTATTTGTCCTGGTAAGTAAGGAACCCTTTGGAGTTATCTGCCACCAGAACCTGATCAATGCATTGACACTTGTCTAAGAATTTTCTTTTAATTATTTCAGAAAGATATTCTTTTACACACTGTTGTGTCTGCGGGACTGCAAGTGAGGGTGAAGTATCCCCAATAGGAACAAAAACAAAAAAAACTGATAAGGGTTTGAATTTTTTTGCATTAAGTGAAGAGGATTAGAACACAGTTCAGGTTTGCTTTGCTGTCTGTATCCCCATTGGGTGGTGATTCATCCCTTCTATTTGTCTTGTTTGCCATTATCACCAAAAGTGAAAGTAAAAGAATATCTCAAATCTCAAATGTTGGGTTCTCACCAAAACAGGAAAAGCTCTTCCAATAAGTACACTGGCCCTGGCGACCAAATATTCCCTCACATTGGAGAGATTTGCTCTCACTTCCTTTTTTGGCTAAGGGATAGGAAGTGAAGGGAAATCTCCCCAATGGGACACAAATGAAAAAAAAACTGACAAGGGTCATAAGCATACTTTACTTCATTCAAAATAAAAAAAAGTTTTGCCTTTAGTTGTACCTTAACTTTTCTCTACTCTATTCACTCAGATTACCTTACTCTGTCATCCAATATAGACACAATTCACAAAGTGCCACACTTGATTGCAGGGAGTGTTCTCCCTGAAGACAATGCTGTCTAACTTTCTAAAATTCTTGTATAAGTGATTCATTTAAAAAAAAGTTTAAATCTGATTGGCACATGTGGTAACATTTATATAAAAAAGCAAGCAACCTGAGGGGCGTGGCTTCCGCCGAGCAGTATGGACGCTTAATTAGATAGCTCCCGCACCGAGCGAAGCAACGAGCGACAGTACCGCTGATCCGCACCATCTACATGGCTGCTCGAGTCCCCCAGACCCTCAGCTACCCCTCAGGCTCATCCCGCAAACGGAAAGAATACCGCCCGCCGAAAAGACTCACGGACTTCTTCACTATGCCGTCCGGCGGGAAGACTCAAGATGGCGCCCACGGAGCCTCTCCACACACCACCGCGGCTTACACAGATCTCCCGGATGCCGACGGAGAATCATCTCCCTGCCCAGCTGACACTACAGCGGCCTCTTCTCCTTCACCTCCCCAGCACACCTCAGCATCCAACAGCCCTGCTAAGACACGGATGCGCCTGGATTCCTCCCCACAGGCTCCTGAGGTAAGATCTACCTTAGACGCCATTTTAGCTCAGCAGACCCAACCATCCCCTATTGCAGCCTTTCCTACGGCTAATATGCCGGTTATGGACACAATCCTGAAAGAGATGCTGATGTCTCTCCACAGCTCACTAAATGCTGACATATCTACTATGTTTAAATCATTTAAAGAAGAAATGACATTTATTGACCAAAAAATCAATCGAGTGGAACATAAAATGGCTAACATCGCTGAAACGGTGAATGATCTTGTCGACGCACATGACCACTCCAGGGATGAACATCACTGGGTCAGGGCCAAAATGGCAGACCTCGAAGACAGGTCCAGACGTAATAACGTCAAAATTCGCGGCATTCCTGAATCTATCCCGCCACCTGACCTAAACCCCTACGCCAGAAAATTGTTTTCCACTCTCCTACCTGACCTATCTCCGATGGAAACCATCATTGACCGTATTCACCGTCTCCCTAAACCCTCACATCTGCCCGCCAGTGTCCCTCGAGACGTCCTCATGCGCGTCCACTTCTATCACGCCAAGGATATGCTCCTTAGCAAATCGAGACAGCTCGGTCAACTTCCAGACCCCTATTCAAAATTACAATTGTTTGCTGATATCTCGGCCTTTACCCGCCAACAAAGACGACAGCTGAACACGATAACCAAACCTCTCAACAACCACAAAATACCATACCAATGGGGATTCCCGACTAAATTAATAGTCACAAAAAATGGCCAGAAACACCACATCACCTCTGTGGGGGAAGGTATCCACTTGCTCCGCACCTGGGGAATCGTTCCCGAAGAAACTCCTCAACCAGGCTTCCACAACTATCCTAACACCCGCAGCCCTAACAACAACGATGTAGTCGCCCATGCGACTTGAACCCCAAATTAGCGGTACACACACGTCTCTAATCTACCTTTTTTTACTGTACCATGCTTTGTCTCGGTGCCTGCTTGTTGCTGACAGCACACGAACTTTTACCCCCCAGATTTTCGGCAGTACAGTACTCACTGCTGTTCCCCTCATACTCCTTCCCACTGTTACGATTGTTTTTCCTTGTGTTTTTTTTTTTTTTTCCCCCCCCCTCTCTCCCCGTAACTCCTCTTCTCTCCTTACATTCCTTCCTCTGAGAACACAGGAACCATCTCATCCAAGAACTTTTGACCTCTTCCTCTCAAAACCAACGGATCCACCTGCACGTCTCCCGACTCCTCTTTAAGTGACCTTCCCACCACATCAAACTGTAAGTCGCCAATCTTATCTTCTTTTTTACACATCACCTACCCACACCTGACTGCAAGATGCCTAAATTCCTGTCACTCAATGCCAAGGGCTTGAACCATCCAGCTAAAAGAAAATCTATGTGGCGCACTGCCCTTGAATCTCACAGTGAAGTGATTTGCATCCAAGAAACTCACTTCTTGTCCACGGCAGAACCACATTGTTCACACACCCACTTCCCCCATATTTTTAAAGCCTCTGGGCCGCAAAAGAAAAATGGGGTCCTGATAGCTATCAAGAACACTGTCTCATTTTCCCTCCACGACACATTAACAGACACAGAAGGAAGATTTCTAGCCCTCGATTGTACCTTGAACAATGTAAGATATACGCTTGTAAACCTCTACGCACCCAACTCTAACCAAATCAAATTCTTGAAAAAATTGTGGAAGAAAATTGATTCTTTCCGCCATGGCCACCTCATCCTTTGTGGTGACTTTAACTTGGCTCCTGATGCTACCATAGACACCTCAACCCGAACACCCAGACGTTCTTCACCTTTGCTCACTTTTACCAGAACCAGGGACCTTTACGATGTTTGGCGCTGTCACCACCCCTCTGAACGTGACTATTCTTTTTTTTCTCATCGTCACAACTCCTACACCAGGATCGATCTCTTCCTAGTAGACAAGTGGCTACTGCCCAACATTTCTGACTCCAGGATATCCACTATAACGTGGTCGGACCACGCACCCATCACCATGACAACGACTGACACACCAACCAGAACCTCCTCACCTGTTTGGAGGGCAAATGCTCGGATTCTACACTCCCCAGAACTTTCAGCCTCCATTCGCGAAAAACTGGAAGAATTTTTTAGTTTAAATGATGGCTCTGTATCTAATGTTACTACTCTGTGGAATGCCCACAAAGCATTCATTCGAGGGGTTATGATTCAAATTTGTGCCAGGGAAAGGAAAAAGAGGACTCAGCGTCTAGATACCATTACCTCAACCATTAAAAAATTAGAATCAGATAACCAAATCAACCCAACTCCCCAACTGAAAGAAGGACTAACTCGCCTCAGACAGGACTTAAGAGCCCACCTTCTAGATACTTACGAAAAAGCCCAATTACACTTCAGAGCTGCCCACTATTCTACCAGTAACAAAGCAGGGAAAGCCATGGCCAACAAAATTAAAGGACACCTCGCTAAATCAAAAATCTCTTTCCTATATCACCCTACTTCACAGAAAAAACTATCTGAACCCCAATCCATAGCAGATGCCTTTAGTCTTTACTATGACAAATTATACAATTTAAATAATGATTCCGACACTGTCCAACCCTCCTCCCACCTGATAGAATCCTTTCTAGCAGAAATTAGCCTCCCCAAGTTGACCCAATCCCAACTTGAATCCCTTAACGCTCCTTTCACGCCAGATGAACTCCTTCAGATTATAAAAGCTCTACCACCTAACAAATCTCCTGGACCAGACGGTCTTACAGGCGAATACTACAGATGCTTTGGCGGACTACTCGCTCCCTACATGATCAGAGTATATAACAACGCTGCCTCCTCTTCCTCCTTTCCTCGAGAAATGCTATCTGCTTTAATCTCTACAATCCCGAAGCCAGGGAAGGAACCCTCCTCGCCCCAAAACTACCGTCCCATTTCGCTTCTGAACCTAGATACTAAATTATATGCAAAACTCATTGCCACCAGATTACTAAAGATTATGCCCCTATTGATCCATAAGGATCAATCAGGTTTTACCCTAGGTAGACAGTCCTTTGACGCCACTCGCAGATTGATCAACCTGATCCACGCAGCTGAGACATCACGAACGCCTTCTCTGCTTCTATCTTTGGATGCAGAGAAGGCGTTCGATAGAGTCCACTGGTCTTATCTTAAGGCAACCCTATACAAATTCGGCTTCCAAGGCCAAATCCTTTCGGCCATACTTGCGCTATACTCCACTCCTAACGCACAAGTACTCACATCAGGAGTCCTATCCAAACCCTTTGATATCAGCAATGGCACTCGCCAAGGCTGCCCACTATCACCATTGATTTTTAATCTTCTTATGGAACCTTTAGCAGAACATGTCAGAACCAACCCTTCTATTACTGGTATCACCGTAGGATCCCATGAGCATAAAATAAATCTCTTCGCAGACGACGTAGTTATAATACTCACCAACCCCCTTTCCTCCCTGGCTTCGGTTCAACAACTGCTTCAAAGATTTAGCTCTGTATCTTATTATAAAGTGAATGATCACAAATCCTATATACTGGACTTAGGCCTTGACGCTATCACTAGCAACTTACTCAGACACCAGTTCCCTTTCCAATGGTCAGAAAAAGGAATATCTTACCTCGGTATCACTCTCACTAAATCATCTAAAGGTCTCTTTGCAGCCAACTACACCAAGCTCAAACAACTACTACTGAAAGAAACCTCAGATCTTTCAAAATATGAATTCACATGGACAGGTAGACTCGCAGCATTTAAAATGCTAATTCTCCCTAAACTTTTATACACCTTTAGGACTATGCCCCTTCCATTGCCTAAATCTTATATCCGCTCACTTCAATCGATAACCTCCCGCTTTATCTGGCAAGGGAAAAAACCTAGAAGTAACCACTATTTACTCATTAAACATAAAACAAAAGGTGGTATGGGATATATTGACCTACACGACTACTATCTAGCTTCCATCCTTACTCAGTTGAAGGACTGGTTAGCTGACACACCCTCAACACTTTGGGGCAACATAGAAAACACTCTCACACCCGGACGAAATCTCAAAGACTGGCTATTTGCATCCATTGCCAACCATACACACTACAATCACCACTCTCCTACCATCAGAGCTTCCATTAGAGCTTGGAAGTCCTTATGCAGTTTCTCATGGCCACACCTTCCGACCAAAACAGTACACGTACCTCTGACTACACTCACACATCTCTCACCTGAACTCCAGGTGCCCGCCTGGCTAGCGTCCCAAGCGCCTCACGTTTCAGCTCTTCACTCCTTAACTGAAAACAAATCCTTCACACAAATTCGAGAAGAACTTAATGCACCCGCCTCAGACTTTCTCACCTACCACCGACTAAAGTCCTGCTTGTCAGCACATCCCCACCTAGAAATTACCCTACCCATTAAAATATGGCTCTTCCTATTCTCTGATGATACTCGCTTTAAAGGTACCTCCTTAGTTTACTCCTCCCTCCAAGATAAATCTGTCTTCCTCAAATCCAAACCACTAACTGACTGGGAACTAGATCTCCAAGAACAATTCACCGACATTCAATGGCAAAATGCTATTAATGCTACTTACAAGGCTACCACTTGTACTTCATTATGGGAAGTGGCATATAAAACCACCATGCGATGGTACTTAACACCCCTTAAATTAGCAAAATACCACACATCCACATCACCACTATGCTGGAGAGGCTGTAACCATATGGGTTCTTTAATACATATCATGTGGTCTTGCCCACTAATTAGACAATTGTGGACCCAAGTTGAACTTCTTCTACAAAAAGTGCTACTTATACCCATCTTGCTGACTCCCCAACTTAGTTTGTTGAACTTGACAATAGAAACACTCCCTCCCAAACTCAGACTCATAACTTCTCACATACTCCTATCGACCAAACTACTCATAGCCAGAAAATGGAAATCCCAGGAAATCCCGACCATCTCTGAAGTCACCTCCTTGACACACACTCATTGCCTTTATGAACTCACTCTCTCTAGAAGCAAACCCTCCTTCCCCAAATTGCAGTTGCTCTGGTTACCCTGGATCCAATGGTATAATAAACCTCCTCCGTGAATCCCTTCATGAATATTGACACCTTCTCCTGTATTCTCATATGTTCACACACTCCTCGCCTTTAATCCCCTTATCTGCTCCTTTTTACCATCCTATCCTACCCCCTCCTCCCCTCCCTCCCCCTTTTTTTTTTTTCTCTTTCTCATTTCCCACCCCTATCCCACCCCCTACCCTCCAACACCTTGAACGTCCAGAGTTATGGATAATATAGTTATTCTACAGTTATTCTCTTGGTTAAGCTACGTGATTGACCTCCAGTTGTATGCTGTAACTTGTTCATTAAGTCCTTTATTTCTCAGAATACTTCTCCATATACCTTCCTACCAATCTATTACAGTATTGTTTATCCTATGTATGCATATTTACGCTGTTATTGTAAAACCTTAATAAAAACCACTTTGAAAGAAAAAAGCAAGCAACCTGTGGTGGGTGTGTTCAGGAATAGCTCTTGTTTGAATCATAAACAGGGGCTCTCACAATATCAACAAAAGGAACTACGGTACTGCAGCATTGCTTGGTAAAAAAAAAAAAAAAAAACTGAGCAGATAGCTTATGCTCCCTGTAGACATCTCTATGTTTAAAACCCAACTCCAGTATATTGTCAACCTCTCCCCCCATCCTCCCTCCTACCCCCTCTAATTAATAGCTAATATGAAAAAAATAAATGCTAATTTTACTTGAAGCAACCTTGTTGTCACATGTTGATCCTTCACTCTTCTTCTGTTTACTTTCTTGGGTCCTTCCTCAGGTGTCCAAGTCCCCCTGCTTGATGTGGACACCTCCTATTGGTACTTTCTGTATTTCCTAGTCTCACCCTCTTCCCAATGAGGTGGTGTTAGGACCCCAAGTATTCTGGTTATCGTACGGGACTGAAAGGACCATTGCATGTTTTTAAACTTTTATGGCAATCCTTTGTATATCACTGTCCAATCTGATCGTGAGTAATTGACATACAGTGGTGTGAAAAAGTGTTTGCCCCCTTCCTCATTTCCTGTTCCTTTGCATGTTTTGTCACACTTAAGTGTTTCGGAACATCAAACCAATTTAAACAATAGTCAAGGACAACACAAGTAAACACAAAATGCAATTTGTAAATGAAGGTGTTTATTATTAAAGGTGAAAAAAAATCCAAACCATCATGGCCCTGTGTGAAAAAGTGATTGCCCCCCTTGTTAAAACATACTAGAACTGTGGTTGTCCACACCTGAGTTCAATTTCTCTAGCCACACCCAGGCCTGATTATTGCCACACCTGTTCACAATCAAGGCATCACTTAAATAGGAGCTGCTTGACACAGTAAGGTCCACCAGAAGATCCTTAAAAGCTACACATCATGCCGAGACCCAAAGAAATTCAGGAACAATTGAGAAAGAAAGTAATTGAGATCTATCAGTCTGGAAAGGGTTATAAAGCCATTTCCAAAGCTTTGGGAATCCAGCGAACCACAGTGAGAGCCATTATCCACAAATGGCGAAGACATGGAACAGTGGTGAACCTTCCCAGGAGTGGCCGGCCGCCCAAAATTACCCCAAGAGCGCAGCGATGACTCATCCAAGAGGTCACAAAAGACCCCACAACAACGTCCAAGGAACTGCAGGCCTCACTTGCCTCAGTTAAGGTCAGCGTTCATGCCTCCACCATCAGGAAAAGACTGGGCAAAAATGGCCTGCATGGCAGAGTTCCAAGGAGAAAACCACTGCTGAGCAAAAAGAACATCAAAGCTCGTCTCAATTTCTCCACAACACATCTTGATGATCCCCAAGACTTTTGGGACAACATTCTGTGGACCGATGAGACAAAAGTGGAACTCTTTGGAAGGTGTGTGTCCAAGTATATCTGGCGTAGAAGGAACACTGCATTTCAGAAAAAGAACATTATACCAACAGTAAAATATGGTGGTGGTAGTGTGATGGTCTGGGGCTGTTTTGCTGCTTCAGGACCTGGAAGACTTGCCGTGATAAAAGGAACTATGAATTCTGCTGTCTACCAAGAGATCCTGAAGGAGAATGTCCGACCATCTGTTTGTGTACTCAAGCTGAAACGAACTTGGGTTCTGCAGCAGGACAATGATCCTAAACACACCAGCAAGTCCACCACCGAATGGCTGAAGGAAAACAAAATGAAGACTTTGGAGTGGCCTAGCCAAAGTCCTGACCTGAATACTATTGAGATGTTGTGGTATGACCTTAAAAAGGCCGTTCATGCTCGAAAACCCTCTAATGTAACTGAATTAGGACAATTCTGCAAAGATGAGTGGGCCAAAATTCCTCCAGGACGCTGTAAAAGCCTCATTGCACGTTATCGCAAACGCTTGGTTGCAGTTGTTGCTGCTAAGGGTGGCCCAACCAGTTATTAGGTTTAGGGGGCAATTACTTTTTCACACAGGGCCATGATGGTTTGGATTTTTTTTCACCTTTAATAATAAACACCTTCATTTACAAATTGCATTTTGTGTTTACTTGTGTTGTCCTTGACTATTGTTTAAATTGGTTTGATGTTCCGAAACACTTAAGTGTGACAAACATGCAAAGGAACAGGAAATGAGGAAGGGGGCAAACACTTTTTCACACCACTGTATACTAATATGTTTTGCAACGTTTCAATGGATTTTAACATTTATTATATGCCAAAAATGTATATTATAGAGATGTGATCCTTAATACATGCCTAACAAAGGAAATGTGATCTCTCTAAAAAACATTGGGTGACAGAAGACACACTGTATCATTTGTACTACCAAGGGCAATTTCTTATGAATTATGCTGTATGCTGTACCTTTCGCATGCATTTTTAATCTATTTTTGTATCAATAAAAAAGTGATTTTACTTCTTACTAAATGGCATTCACATGTGCTAGTTCAAAAGTGCCATTTACAATCCCATTTTAGGGAATCTTTTCTGTCTTTTCCCTATTGGTGGAAGCGACACTTCCAAAGGCTGGGTCCTCTCTTATAGGCTCAGAGGCAGAAGAACTTACTGAGGTGATGAAGGAACCAATGTTCAAGAAGATAACAAGCTTTGCTCACAGAGGATACTGATCTCAATCCATTAAACTGCAGGATGACTTAGGAAGTGTTTGGAATTTAATCTTTGTTTGGAGTTGGGCCTTCATTTTCAATGTTGACTGGACTGTGGCTTTTATGCCTCGTACACACGAGCAGACTTTCCCGCGGGAATGTCCCCCGGACTGGAGTCCGCCGGACAATCTGCCCATGTGTGGGCGCCGGCGGACTTTTTCCCGACAAAAGTCGGGGGGACTAAGTTTTAAGTTTTGTTTTAAAATTGTCCGCTGGACTCGGCAGTCTGGCGGACAATCCCGCGGTCTGTATGCTAGTCCGCGGGACTTTTGGAAATGAACGGACTTGCCGATCATCGTAAAGTCCGTTCATTTAGAACGTGACTTCAGGTAGACGGGGCTAGCGAAGACAGTTAATGCCGCCGCGCTAGCCCCGTCACCTGGTATGGATTTAAAGGGAATCCCTACGCCAAAAAAACGGCGTGGGGGTCCCCCCCAAATCCATATCAGACCCTTATCCGAGCACGCAGCCCGGCCGGCCAGGAAAGGGGTGGGGACGAGTGAGCGCCCCCCCCTCCTGAGCCGTACCAGGCCGCATGCCCTCAACATGGGGGGTGCCCTGGGGAAAAAGTCCCTGTGACACTGATGTCACAGTCCCAGCATCCTCCGGGACTGTGACATAATAGGGGGCGGGGTCACCATGTGACATGAGCATGTGACCCTGCCTCCTTGTCCCTATATAAGTCACAACACAGCGCGTCTCTGCCATTCCGGCCAGAGAGAGCGACGAGTCAACATCGGAAGGAGAAGAAGAGGAAGAAGAAGACGGCGCAGAAAGCGGCGACAGCAGCAAGAACAGAAGAGACCCCGGAAGACCCCAGAAGACCCCCGAAGGCAGATCGAGACCCCCAGACGACGGCGGCGACGACGAAGAAGAAACCGGGCTCCTCCGCTTGGTAAAAGAGCTAGGTAAAAGAGCAGAAGAGAGCAGAGGAGTCCAGCGAGAAGACCCCCCAAGACGGAAGAAGACCCCCGGAGCAGTGCAATAAAATATTTTAAAAAAATTTTGTTTTTTTTATTTGACACTTTTACACCTTAGGTGAATGGGTAGGGGTACATCGTACCCCATACTCATTCACATAGGGGCCGGGTTCTGGGGGCCCCCTTATTAAAAGGGGCTCCCGGATTCGGATAAGCCCCCCGCCCGCAGACCCAGACAACCAACGGCAAGGGTTGTCGGGAAGAGGCCCTTGTCCTCATCAACATGGGGACAAGGTGCTTTGGGGTGGGGGGGGCGCACGGCCCCCCTTTCCCCAGGGCACCCCCCCATGTTGAGGGCACGCGGCCTGGTACGGCTCAGGAGGGGGGGCGCTCGCTCGTCCCCACCCCTTTCCTGGCCGGCCTGCGTGCTCGGATAAGGGTCTGAGATGGATTTGGGGGGAACCCCCACGCGTTTTTTTCGGCATGGGGATTCCCTTTAAATCCATGCCAGGTGACGGGGCTAGCGCAGCGGCATTCACTGCCTTCACTAGTCCCATCTACCTGCAGTTACTCTCTAAATGAACGGACTTTTCTCCGCGTCGACAAGTCCGTTCATTTTCAAAAGTCCTGCAGACTTTTTTCTGCGGATTGTCCGCCGGAGAAGTCCGGGCGTGTGTGGGCAAGTCCACAGCTCAGAAAGTCCGGCGGAGCTCCGCTGATAAGTCCGGCGGTTTGTCTGTTGGACTAGGTCCGGCGGACAATGCCGCCGGAAAGTCCGAGCGTGTGTACGGGGCATAACATGTACTGTAGATTTTACCAACTCTGCAGAAATATACTCACTGATGAAAACGAGAATATTGTTTTTAATTTCACTTTTTTTATTTATCACAGGATGAAAGGAAGAAATAAATGAATCAGTTGTCAGCAATGCAATCAAATTTGCATTTTGTTTGTGCATAAAACATTCATTGCATTTTTGAGCACGTGTCAAACTTTGTTTATCATATGGCATTCAAAAGTTGTGTATGTATTTGGATTCAAAAGTTTACCTCATACATTCACATTGTGCATGCTCGAGAAGGAAGCTTGGAAAGATGTTGGCAGGCATAAATGGCTTTATGAAAACAAGATGTTTCAGTATTGCAGATCTCCAGGAGAAAGGGGTGTGTTGGTGAAAACATAATGGTATTAGACTCTATAGTATATCAGGATGAAAAATTTAATAAGTCATATATAAATAATTAAATTTAAGTGTGAATACTTTTAAAAACATGTTTCTATGTATAGTTTGTAATTATGTATGAATATGGAGGCATCCATATTTGTACAGTACATAAACAAGCCTTGCTTCTTTGTGATTCTTTATTGCCTTAATAGTGTTATCTGACTAAAAGCAATGGAAATTTTGAGATTTATTATGTCAAACACCCATAATAGACCTGGTATTAACCACTTAAGCCCCGGACCAATTTGCAGCCAAAGGACCAGGCCCCTTTTTGCGATTCGGCACTGCGTCGCTTTAACTGACAATTGTGCAGTCGTGCGACGTGGCTACCAAACAAAATTGGCGTCCTTTTTTTCCCACAAATAGAGCTTTCTTTTGGTGGTATTTGATCGCCCCTGCGGTTTTTATTTTTTGCGCTATAAACAAAAATAGAGCGACAATTTTTGCTATAATAAATATCCCCAAAAAATATATAAAAAAACGTTTTTTTCCCTCAGTTTAGGCCAATACGTATTCTTCTACAAATTTTTGGTAAAAAAAGAATCGCAATTAGCGATTATTGATTGGTTTGCGCAAAAGTTATAGCGTTTACAAAATTGGGGATAGTTTTATAGCATTTTTATTAATTTTTATTTTTTTTACTAGTAATGGAGGCGATCAGCAATTTTTATTGTGACTGCGACATTATGGTGGACACATCGGACATTTTTGACACATTTTTGGGACCATTGTCATTTATACAGAAATCAGTGCTATTTAAATGCACTGATTCCTATGTAAATGACACTGGCAGTGAAGGAGTTAACCACTAGGGGGCAGGGAGGGGCTAAGTGTGACGTGTGTGTTCCAGTAGTGTGTTCCAGTAGGGGGCGTGGCTTTATGTCTGACATCACTGATCGGCTTTCCCAATGACAGGGAAAAGCCGATCAGTGACAGGCAGTGTAGGAAGCACGGGGAGAGGTTTGTTTACACAAACCTCTCCCCGTTCTTCAGCTCTGTGACCCGATCACAGAACACCAGCGGCGATCGGGTCCGCTGGTCCCGCAGCCGTGGTCACGGAGCTCAGGATCGGGTCACGGAGCTCAGGACCGGGTCGCGTGCGCGCCGCCGGCGGCGCGTGCGCGACCCATGGCTGGGCTCTTAAAGGGCCACGTTCAGGTACGTGATTGTGCCCAGCCGTGCCATTCTGCCGGTGTATATCGGCATGAGGTGGTCCTTAAGTGGTTAAATGTCATCTTCACCTATGCTATAGTTCACAAATTGTTAGAAATTCTGTATATAGCCCTACAGAAAAAACAGTGCACAGTCCACATGAGCTTTGCTACTTAATGTAAGACAGGAACTTTTATTATACAGAGAAAAGACATAGAGTTTTACCACAGAGACAGCTACAAACGTATAACTCTAACACTTCCATCTACTGACTGATGTAGTTGTTGCACAAAATACATGAACAATGTATTCCAACACCCCCACTCCAAAACTACTTCTTATGTTAGTCTCATTTTGGATCTCAGTTCTATAAATCCCTTTCTTGTAAGTGTCTGCCATCCTCATCAGCAGCTCTGATCCACTTTAGTTTCTCATGAGTTGAAAGTCTTTGCATTTCATCCCATGAATCTGGCTCTGGTTTTTAATGCTGCACAAGCAACATAGGACAGACATTTGGCTGGGATGCCTTTATTGGTTTTGGTAGATTTCCTGAATGAAGCCTCTTGTGGCCTAGTTTCTTCCTTTACAATATTGGGATTTTCTGCATTAATTTCTATTTCTGTGTCACTTCATGTGCCACTGATGTGTAATTTCCCTCAATTTGAAATGTTTGTGTTAGTTCATGAAACTTTTTATTTATTTATTTATTTTTACTTTCAATAGTTTTTATTTGAATCAAGCAAATATGTTAACAAGAAAAGGAACATTGCATAAGGAATTTTGACATTGAATCTTGAATAGATTGAGTCTTGCAAGAGGTTGATTACTACAAATATCACTATGTTAAACGTATCAAACATATGAATCAAATCAGTAATAAAAGGCCATTATACGTAATGGTATAATCATAGTGTCAAAAAAGGAGAGAAGAACTGGTTCAATTATTGAGAAACATAAGAACCTGTATTTGTTGCAAAAAAAATAAGTTAGAACCCCCAACATATTTTTTAAAGCAGATGCCCTAGAGAATAAGTTGGTGGGTGTTGTAATTTCTTATGTTACACAGTATTTGCGCAGCTGTTTTTCAAATGCAATTTTTTGGGGGAAAAACACAAAACATAATCCAATTTTTTATAAAATATAAAAGATGATGTTATGCCAAGTAAATAGATACCAAACATGTCACGCGACAAAAGACATACATTTTGCTATCCATGGGCAATGCTTTAAAATCCTTTACAGGTTACCACTTTAGATGTATAGAGGAGGTCTAGTGCTAGAATTACTGCCCATGATCTGATGCTAGCAGGGATACCTCACATGTGTGGGATGATCGCTGTTTGTGTACGTGCGGGATTGATGCGTGCGTTTGCCTTTGCACACTAGAACGGGGATACAGGGGCACTTACATTTTTATTTTTTTAAATTTTTCAACATTTTTACACTGTTGCTTTCAATTTTTTTGTAATCACTTTTATTGCTGTCACATGGAATGTAAACATCTTTTGTGACGGCAATAGATATATGACAGGTACTCTTTATGGAGGGATCTGGGGTATACAAGACCCCAAATCCTTCCTCTGTCCTTAAAAGTATTTAAAATACCATGATCAGTGTTTTTGAATACTTTTGGTCTCCTCCCACTGCTTGTAATAGCACCACCAGCTTGTCCATAGATGGATCGAATCTTGTCCAGTACCTGCTGAACTGGCCAAGATTTGATCTATCTATGACTGGCTTTAGACTAAATAACTGACATGGTCTTGTTCTCTTTTGAGGAACTGTGATAGGTATAAAAGAAATACATATGTTTAACATAGCTAATCTATAGGTGCTCAGAAGACGCTGTATGGAAAAAGTCTAGTATACTTATAATAATAGCTTTGTTACACTATGCAAGGAATTTCCCAAATATGGTGCTATCCTAATGCACTATTCTTGAAGGTTTAAAAGGATTATGCACTGTTATCAGTGATGTGTATCTTGTCCTTTCTGGTCAATCTCCCCACCATGACATCAGACCATATGGGCATTGTGACATGGTTGTTTTATCAATGTAGTTCAGGCATCCAATAATTCCAGATAAAACATTCAGATAAAGTCAGAAGCAAGTAGAAAAAGCCCAGTTGTAACTCAACAATGGAAGCAAAGCACAAATCCAGTTTTTATTAATGTAAAATTCTATAACAATTCTTACACAATTGTCACATAATAACAGACCAATATATTTGTGAAATTCGACAGTACCTTAAGGCCTATGATTACATGCTGATCATTGTGGAATTTTATGGCAATAAAACGTAGATTTAAAAATCAATCCTGTAGTGGCACAGAATTGCTTGCCTGCATTCAATTTTAGATGCACTTCTGATCTTCTTTACATAAAGAGCCTTCAAAAAAAGGAATGGATTGCTATAAGTGATCAAAGGGTGTAAAACTGAGCCTTTATACAGTATATTTATAACTAGCGTTAATGTGCCCACTTGTTAAAATGTGAAATCTATAGAGGGTAATGGTGAGCTACCCTTACTTTAATTTCCTCCATCCTTTTATCTTTACCCCTTTCCTCTGCACTCCCCCCCCCCTTTTTTTCTTCTTCCCTATTTTGTCTTTTGACCCCTTTCTTCCCTTCCTAAACTTGTTTACCCTTTTTTTTTTTATTGTACTTAATTTTATTTGTTTGTAATTATTTTGCCTCAGTAAATTTAAAAAGCTAAACTTGACATCCCTAAAAGCTAGAAATGTCAATTTCCTTTGTTGTAGTGACTGTTCAGTCTGGAACTACAAAATTATGGAGGTTTGGCTGGGCGAGCACTATTAACTTATATGTTTGTGAGTAGTTCTTTAATTATCATACATTTTTATTAATCTTTTGTGGGATAATGCACAAGGCTTGTGCGCCCTCCTTTGGTTATTTGTTGTTTCAGTGAGGATAGGACATCCATGGTCCTAGAGGGCAGCACGGCTTCAAGAGATTGTCCAGATGTGCAGTGGAATAGTACTTATACTTTACTACCATACTTATGCGAGAGAAACGATTTCTGTTGTTGGGTATTTATGTATGGTATTGTAGAAATGTGCTTTGCTGGATTGGTGAACAGTACTGTATATGTGCCATTTGAAGTTGATGTTCAGATATACGCACAATGTTTTTACAATGTATTTATTGCAATAAATACATTCTTATTGATAATTTAAAAAAACTGCTAAAGGGTGGCACCTACGTTCATGTAGATTAGCTGGTTTCTCCATTAGCTGGTTTCTACATGAATGTGACCATCTGTCAACAATCAACATCAACATATTTTGCCAAAGTGGCTGTAGGTAGCCCAAAAGCCCTCAGGGTACAATGTTTTTCATAAATATGCAATTGACTTATTGGGATTGTTGCTATTGGATTAACCTAATTTACAGAACTTTGAATGTGCAAAATATTATTTTTGAATATATTGATGTTGTTGTTATTGTGACTACCAGCACCTTTGGCTGCTATTACAGTTGTAATTCTTTTTGGATAGGTCCCTACTAGCTTTTCACGACTGGGTCCTGTAATTTTTTGCTTTAGTTCTTGGTCAAATTACTCTAGCTCAGACAGGGTAGATGGGGACAGACATTTTCAAGGCTTGCAACAGGTTCTCCATTTATTTCAGGTTTAGGATATGACTAGGCCATTCAGTCTTTAAAGCACTATAGTGTAGCTTTGGCTGTGTGCTTAGGGTTATTGTGCTACTGGAAAGGGAGCCTCTTTCCAAATCTCAAGTTTCAACTTTTCAAATTACAAAACGGGTTTTCCTCTAGAAATGGTCTTTATTTCAACTCGTTTCCTAATGCTGCTGAAGAAAAGCATCTCTGCAACATAATAATCCTAAGCACATTGTAGTATGTTATTTCAAACCCATGACCTTCAGCAAGCCCAAACTAAGCTATCTTCTCAACAAATTTTCTAACTACAAACGTAAGCTTAGTTACACTTGATGCCAAACTCTAAAGCAAGTATAATCGGGATTAAGAAGGATGAAGGGGGATAGACGGTGTCTGAGGATTACATTTTCAGCTACCTCTTACCGTTTAGTTTCCCATAGCAGTGGGTCAAGTCTTACTAACAGTTTGTGACTTTCAGTTCATTTTGGCAATGTTATCAGATTAAATTCCTAGGAAATGTATGTAGGTGTTCCTGCTAGAGAAACATTTAAAGTGGTTGTGAACGCTTTTTTTTAAAATAACAAACATGCCTACACTTTCCTGCCCTTAGCAATGCTTTTGCACAGAGCAGCCCGGATCCTCTTCTTCTGGGGTCCCACGCTGGCGCTCCAGGCCCCTACTCATCATTGGGTGCCCCCACGAAAAGATGCTTTCCATGGGGGGCACGCATGCTCGCTCCCGAGTCCCGCTGCTGTGTCCATTGACACAGACAATGGGACTCGGCCCCGACTTTTGATTAACAGCAGTGAGAGCCAATGGCTCATGCTGCTAAGAATCTGTCCGATGAGAAGAGCGACAGCAGCTGGAGCCGCTGCGCTCGTCCACATCGCAAGATTGGGCTCAGGTAAGAAAAAGGGGGAGTCTGGGGGGAGCTGCATAGAATTTATTAAGATGAAAAACCTTAAGGCTTTACAGCCACTTTCATTTTAGGACCAACATTACCACTGGTGAAATTTCCCTTTACTTTCTGTCTAAGGCTCAATGCACACTGAAGCTCAAAAAAGTTTCTTCTGGACGCCAGATTGCTGGCAGAAAAAGCTGGTTGAAAAATGTGCTTTTAACAGCATTTTGTGCTAGCACTTATGAGCGTTAGCGTTTATTTGCGTTTTTTTTTTTAATCAAAACCAAGTTTATTGAGCATACACCAAACAAGGATACATTTTCACAGTTTAAGTGCAACAGGCACTACAATAACGGGGAACAAATGTTGACATGTTCGGAGGGATATAAGCCGACATAGAGAAAGGGATGCATGTACACATTTCAGAGTAGTGAATCGCCAAGGGTTCCGGAGAAGTTTCATTCAGTTGGGGGCTCAAGGGCGCCCCACAGCAGGGTCATGGGGTCTCAATGCCCGTCAGGCATGATGGCATGTGCGGGGGGTGCCGAGCAGACTCAGTGCTCAGCGAACAGGTTAAGCCTCTCTCCTCAGTGCGTGTGTTTGGGGGCGGGGGGTGGGCGGGTGGTTGGGAGGCAGTAGGTCACTCCTAGGGTAGGCATGCGTCTGGAGCGTCAATCCATCTATCCCATACTTTATTATATTTGGCTGGGCAGCCTCGGTGGAGTTTATGGGCGTTTTTAATAAAAATACACAAAGGAAACTCCACAAATCCCACAATGTATTCCAAACTCCCACAATGCATTGAAAAAATAGAACGCTGAAATGCTAATTAACGAGCGTTCATGAGCGTTTATGAGCGTTTGGCTTTTTTTGGCGGTGAAAAACGGCACTTTGAACGCAAATTTCTGCCGTTCAGAAAAAAGCCCATAAACTCCACTGCTCATTAAAACTAAAAAACTTCCATGTGTGCATGGACACATAGGCTAACATAGAGTGGAGTTTATGGGCTTTTAAAAAAAACACCCAAACTCCAATAAACTGCAGTTTATGAGCTTCAGTGTGCATGGAGCCTAAGAGACACAACAGGAAACTTTAATAAAACTGCCAAAGTGAGGGAAATTCCCCACTTCTTGGTACAGGTTACAAGATTCGCTCTTACCTTCTTCTGGTAACAACAATAAAATTTTAGATTTCCAATTTTGCTCTTTCTCAGCGAGAGTGATCACAATACAAATAGAGGGTTTTAATCTGCCCAATTATGACACAGGCAGCAATAGAACAATTATTATAGGGTCTAAACCTTCTCCAATCTATTCTAAACTAAGACAAAAACGTTTTGCCTTTGACACTTCAGTGTCCACTGACTACCTAATCTTATGCTGAGGTACCTGTTTTTGTAAAATGTTCAAATGTTCAATGTTGAACAAACCAACTTGTTACTGCCTCCCATCATGACGTTATCCTGCCACCACTGAAGTCTTCAGAACTTGTGAGAACCCTTGTGATTGGGAAGTGTCCTGGGAAGTTTCCAGGCAGAAATGAAGGAGGGCATCCCTCTTCTGCAGGAGGAAGAGAGATGATCTGGTGTGTCAGATGACCATGGGTTAAGGTGATTATTTGGGGCATTTAGATTAGATTAATTGCTGCAGTGGTTATCTAGATGAGGGTCAGTGGTATTGCTTTGGTAAAGGGTGGAGGGGGAGCATAGTTTTAATTAACAAGACAATGCAAAATCTCAGATTGGAGTATGATTTTGAGTGATTTTATAGCTTAGTGTTGACATGTCTGTGATTTAATCTTGTTAATTAATTAACTTTTTTTAAATTAAGTTTACTATGTTTTATTTACAGATGGAGTGGCTATGTTTGTTAGGATCTCTCTTTCTAGATTCACCCAGCGCACTTTAGTATTGCAATACACATATTTGATTTTTGTCATAATGTTCATTGCTGACAGATCCCCATACTACAGTGGAAAATAAAAAATGCGTTATTTTTTTATTTTTTTCAAGAAAAGCCATTTAGCACATTTTCAATTTATCCACAATAGAAAACTGGAAATTGTGTAATTTTATAGAAAATAATTGTTTCTGCAAAACACTACTTTCTACTACTGATTGTTTCTGCAAAACACTTTACTATACTTTCCAATGCTCACAGCTCCATCTAGTGAGCATCAATTGCTGCCAGAATGCTGCACGATTATTGTTTTAAAATGATCAGATGATGACTATGAATTGTAAAAATATGATTTGCAAAAATAAGTAAATAACAAGAGAAAATTTATAAAACCCCAAAGTACTTTATAAAAAGCACTCTTCTCACCATATTTTGTATTTATAAAAGTTCTTTCCCAGTACACCAAGAAAAATATTGACTGATGCTTTATGTAATTTTCTGTGCCTTGCAATGTTAAATCATCGGGTGGGGGTTCCTCTCTCTCACACCAGTTGTCACATTTAAAATTGTCATGTCCGTTCAGCTCCTGCACATACTCCCTCCAGAAAGCTGGAGGGAGAGTGTGCAAGAGCCTGACATTGCACTCGTGATCCACTGATTGCGGGAGCAATTCTTTGCAAGCTCTTGTGAAAGAAAATAATAAATGCACATTTTTTACAAGCTTAAATATGTGCATTTATTATTTTTTATTTAAAGGTGAACTTAGCATTTAAGGTAGGACTTGGGACTGCAGCTGCTGCTTTTTTGCTTGGCTGCAGGTATGATGAGGCTAACCAAATGTCTATCAATGAGTTGAAGTCAAAGGGAGGTAACGATGTGGTGTACACTACCAATCAATTGTTCTACAAACAATCGTTCTAAATGCACAATCTCCCCTGCTTAAAATTAACCTGTGTTTTGTCTATGCAGTTCAAAGAAATGGGTACATTGTAATATCCCTCCCCTCAGATACACTTACCTTTGCTTTCATATCATTTCATTCAGCCACTGGGAACAAGGAAAGGAAACAGCACTAAGCCAATTCTAAGCACCTTCATTCTCGCATGGAGTGAGTTACATGTTCCTCTATACCTGGAAATACAGAGTATTTTCTTTTCTTTAATGTCTGAACACAGAGGTGACGTAGTTAATGAATAATAAGTAAGTGTAGTGAGGAAGAGAGGCATTAAAGCAGACCTGATGTTTTATGCTGCAATCCAAAGCACAGGTTTGTTTTACATTGTCAACACTGCATTTCTCAGTTAGGGTGTCCCTATTTTATAAGAATGTACAAAGTCATAGCTCCCAACTGTCCCTGATTTGGAGCAATGTCCCTCTGTCCCTCATTTGTCCCTCATTTTGGTCTGATTTATATAGAAGTATATAAATTGCACTTTTTATCTATCAAAAAGTGTTTTTCAGCACTAAACCTTTCATCTGATTTCTAAACTGCTGCATTTGTAAATTCTAAAAGCCAATATAAACGAATAGTAGTGGTAAAAAAAGCACTTGTGGGTTTAACCAATCTTGTTTTTTTGTACAATTCTCCTTTAAGGGGGCATGGTCAGGGGTGTGTCCTATGCCTGCATACTTTTGCTGGTAGGTGTTCCTAATTCCCATCTCAAAAAGTTGGGGGGTATGCAAAGTGCACAGGCAATAACATCACAAATGCTCTCAATATACCACTATACACATAGGAATGTCTAGTAACATCTAAATTACCTGCTAAAGGGGATTGCAATAGGTTGTCGTCAAGTAATTATTGATATATAAAGGGTCAATACACCAAATACTGCCATTTAATCCGTTTGTTATTTCAGTTATTAAAACATGGTGGTAAACTGAAATGCTCTGTAGCTTTTAATATCCTTTGGGACTTCAGAGGTGAGTATCCCTAAAAGAAATGCAGAAGATTCCCAGCCATGAACTTTCTATTTTTTTGTTGTAACAAGGACAGACAATGCATTTCCTCAAACTATTGGCTTTGTTTGCTGTGTATAAACAAGTGAAATTGAGTAATTTACTTTAGTTTGAAACCCCAAAGAGGCCAGTAAAAGTGGGGGCTTAGTAGATACATATTACTTTCTAGAGATGCCTTTTAGGCAGGGGTGGCCAGAACAGAACAAACATATTACAGCGCACACATGCAAAACCAACATTTACCTCCAGCAAGGCTATTTAAAACACCTAGATGGAGGGGCTACGACTGACCTCTCTAAATGTTAAAGGGCTCAATAGACCAGAGAAGCGGAGGATGTTAATAGATGACCTAAAACGTTTAAAAACAGATGTGGGAATGGTGCAGGAGACACATCTGAAGCTGGGAGCCTGCCGTTATCTGCAAAGTAGACAGTTCCCTAGCGTATACCACGCGAATGCACAGACTAGAATAAAAGGAGTGGCAATTCTGATCTCAAATCGACTCGAATTGTCTCTCTTAGAGAAATGTGCGGATATAGACGGGAGATTTTTGTTTGTGAAGGGATTTATAGGTAGTATAAAGGTGACTATAGCTACGATCTATGCACCGAATGTACATCAGGATAGGTTTATGGAGAAAACCCTGTCAAAACTAATGGACTTCAGAGAGGGTAAACTGATAGTGGGGGGGGACTTCAATGCCCCCCTGGACCCAATATTAGACACTTCTACGGGAACATCTTCCGCACCAAAGGGAATTAGGAGAAATATTAAAAAGAAAATACAGGAATGCCAATTAATAGACATGTGGCGGGCATTACACGAAGAGGAGAAGGATTTCACCTTCTTCTCAAATCCACACCAATCATATTCCCGGATCGATTTTTTCTTAGTACCACACCAGTTACTGCCGTTGGTGCAAGACACATCAATCGGGAATATAACCTGGTCGGACCACGCACCGGTGACTCTGAGGATAGACCTGAAGGGGGCAACCCAACCAGTAGACTGGAGATGGAGCTTAAACGAAAGCCTATTACACCTCCCAGACATTAGAGAGGATTTGATAAAAGAAATTAAATGGTACTTCGAGACAAATGACAAAGGGGAGAGTGACCCAGGAATGGTTTGGGAAGCCCATAAAGTAGTCCTTAGGGGAATCTTAATTAAACATGGCACCAGAATAAAAAAGGCCAGAGAAGAACAAATAAGAAAACTGCTAGAAGGAATACAGGAATTGGAAACCATACATAAAAAGTCAGTAGATAGGGAGGTGGGAAAGGAACTAGCGTCCCTGAGGAGAGAGTTGGCTGACCTCCTGCGGTATAAAGCAAAGGCAGTAATACAGAGAGGTAGAAGGATGACATATGACTCGGGAGACAAGTGCGGTAAATTGTTAGCAAACAAATTAAAAAAACAACAAAAACGCTCATATATACCATATATTAAAACAAAGAATGGGCAGAAACGAGTTCTCCCGAAGGAGATCGCAAACGAGTTTAGAGAATACTACTCGACCCTATATAACTTACCAGAAACGACCTCGCCACCTTTGTCTTTAGAAGAATATCTCTCGACATCACACTTAGTAAGACTCGCGTCCCCTGAACGACGAGAAATAGAGAGACCAATAACAACGGAGGAAGTGTTTAAAGTGATTAAGACATTTAAACAGGGAAAAGCACCAGGGCCGGATGGGTTCTCTATTCAATACTTTAAAATCTTTTTTGAAAATCTGGGCCCACATATGGTCAAAATGTTTAATGCATTAGGACAAACAACAAACCCCCCCCCCCCCCCCGGATACCTTAAGAGCGCATATTACGGTAATCCCGAAAGAAGGGAAAGATGGATCGATATGTAGTAACTACCGACCGATATCTCTATTAAACGTGGACCTAAAAATATTCACGAAGACACTGGCTTCTAGGTTACAGAAACACCTGACCCAGTTGATAAACTGGGATCAAGTGGGGTTTATTCCAACAAGAGAGGCAAGAGACAGCACGATCAAAGTGCTGAACCTTGTCCAGCATGTAAACCAAAAGAAAATACCAAGTGTCTTCGTGAATACGGATGCGGAAAAGGCCTTCGACCGGGTCAACTGGGCATATATGATGGGGGTCTTAAGGTATACCGGGATGGGAGATAGATTTATCCGTTGGGTAGCAGGGGTTTATTCCTCCCCCCAAGCTCGAGTGAAAGTAAATGGGATATACTCCGAAAACTTTTTCATATCCAACGGGACCCGCCAGGGATGCCCTCTTTCGCCTCTACTATTTGCGCTTACGCTGGAGCCATTGCTCAATAGAATTAGACAGAACCCGGATATAAAAGGCATACGAGTGGGAAAACAGGAATATAAGATCTCTGCTTACGCAGATGACCTACTCTTTTCATTAACGAACCCACAAATTTCATTACCAAATCTGATGAAAGAAGTGGAGAGATACGGTGCTCTGTCTAATTTTAAAATAAATTACAGCAAATCGGAGGCAATGGGGGTAGCCCTGGAGGCGCCCACGCAAAATAATCTGCAGAGTAATTTTAAGTTTAGATGGACAACAGCGGCCCTGAAATATCTGGGATTACAAATATCACCAAGACTAACAGATATATTCGAGCTAAACTTTCCACCACTGCTTAGAGAAGTAAAGAAACTACTAGATGGGTGGAATAAGGGTACGCATTCCTGGTTCGGGAGAAGCAACATTTTAAAAATGAACATAGTACCAAAATTCTTGTATATGTTCCAGGCAATGCCTATCCATATTCCTATGAAATATTTCAGTCAAATACGGACTGAGTTTACAAAATTTATCTGGGCAAGCAAGCACCCAAGGATAAAGAGAGAGCTGCTGGCGATGCCGAAGGACTCAGGGGGTATAGCAGCACCGGATCTATTCAAGTATTACCAAGCGGCTCATTTAAATAGAATAACTGACTGGAATAGACACGGGGAATATAAACTATGGATCTCGTTAGAAAAACAAGTAAGTCAAATACCGTTGAATAGAGCTATTTGGTGCTACGCAGAGATATCGCAGGAGCTAAAGGAACATCCCTTGATTGGACCAACTTTGCAGATAGGGGCAGGGATTATCCAGAAATATAGACTCTCCACTCCGAACTCACCCTTGTACCCGATTTTGGGGAACCCAAAATTTCTACCCGGTCTAGAGACCGGGGTGTTCAGGAGACTGAGGGAGAAGGGAATCTATCAAGCCTCACACTTCCTGAAGACAGGGGGATGGCTATCAATAGAAGACTTAACAAAAGAAGGAGGACTGATAGAAATCCCCTGGTGGCAAGCAAGACAAGTGAGACACTTTTTAGAAACTTTAGGACCAGCAGGAGAATTTGAGAGACCCCGAACAGAGTTCGAGAAGCTCTGCGAGGAGAAGGAGCCCCTGACCCATACTATTTCCAAAATGTATGCGCTTTTGATAGCCCCACCAGAAGAATATACATTGGGGAGCCTGGATAAATGGGGGAGAGACCTAGAAAAAAAATTTACTCCAGAACAGGGACAGAAAATAATACACCTGACAATGAGATCGTCAAGGTGCATACAAATGCAGGAATTAAATTTCAAAATATTAACAAGATGGTATCTAACCCCATCGAGGATGAAGAAAATATTCCCAGAGGCTACAGGGAGTTGCTGGAGGGGATGACAGAGCAGAGGAACGATACTACACATATTTTGGACATGCCCAGTAATTAAACAATTCTGGCAAGGAGTATATAGAATTACCCAACAATTAACGGAGCATCAGGTCCCATTAGACCCGGCGTTCTTCCTATTACACTTGTCACAGACCCCAACCAAGGAATATAAAAACTCAATAGTATGTCATCTGGTAAATGCAGCGAAGAGCTGCATTCCCAGATGCTGGAAGGAACCACAGGCCCCTAGCATTTCTATGTGGCTTAATACAGTCCGAAGAATAGAGATAATGGAAAGTCTAATACCAAGGTCCGTAGAGGGAAGGGAACGAGTTAAACAAACATGGGCCCCATGGGAAGAATATCTACAAACAGAAGAAGGCAAGAAGTTAATGGAGGAGGATACGGGAGAATAGGAAAAATAGAGCTGGACTGGGGGGAGCCGAGGGGAGGGGGGAGGGGTGAGGGCTCTCCACCACTGGGCGGAAGAAAAATTAAACCAAGAAAAATTACAATTTGTTTTCTTCTTTTTTTTTTTTTTTTTTTTAGGGTTTATTGGGGTAAATGGGTTTACTCTCCTCGCAGGGAGGGGATAAGCCGCTAGGGTACCCTAGGGATTAGGGCCCATAAAATAAGAAGAGGCACAGGGAACCGAGCTAGATAGGAATTGTATATAAAATAGAAAGAAAAAGGAAAGAAAGGGACAGTAAGAACAACTATGCAATCGAAATAAGATTAAAATATAATTTGTTAAAAACGGTAAGATAATAACGATGAATATCTGTAATAGTATAAATTGTATTTATTCTGTTGGTACTGTGCCCCTTTAATGAAATAAATAAAGAATTTAAAAAAAAAAAAAAAAAAACACCTAGACATTTTCAAAAAACATTATCAAAAAATATATTATCAAAAAATATGGGGATTTGATCACACCATATTGCTATATGGTGCTTAAGCCCACTTACTGCGACAAAGTACCCCATGATTAGTGTGTCCTACACTATCCATAGATCTGGAGATCAGTAAGTACCTCTTATTAGTGACCACATGTGTCATGGGTGGAGACCTCATGTTCTCCCATATAGAGGAGTATAGCTCCCTTGGCTCAGAGAAGCAGGATATCCCGATCTATGGATAGTGTAGGACCCACTAATCATGGGGTACTTTGTCGCAGTAAGTGGGCTTAAGCACCATATAGCAATATGGTGTGACCCATATTTTTTGATAATGTTTTTTGAAAATGTCTAGGTGTTTTAAATAGCCTTGCTGGAGGTAAATGTCAGTGTTGCATGTGTGCTCTGTAATATGTTTATTTCGGCCCATCCAATAAGGGCGCACAGGTGCTGCCTCCCCCCATCCATAGATTCCAATGCGGGGTGGGTGTTTTTTTGAAGCACAGATTAGAGCCAGAGGCTCCAATAGGCTTCATAATAGGGTGGGCTCTGGGCACAGAATGCGCTCAAAGCCCACCCAGGTATGTGAGAACAGCGAATGAATATTCACTATTCTCCCACTGAATCTTCTCTCCGCCATTCAGGAAGCAGGTCTGAGACTCGTTTCCCGATTGGTTGAAAGGAGAATCGTTCTGATTGGCCGCCGAGGAGGAGGGAGGGAGGAGACAGAAGCCACTGAGCAGGGGAAGGAGAAGCTGCTTGTGATGCAGGAGGAGAGCAGGGGAAGCCTCCCATGATTGCCCTCCATGGATGGGGTAAGTGTACCGACGACCAACCTGACCGTGTTACCACCAGCCGCCACTGCTTTTAGGCCTCATCTGTTGTAGAACATTTGACTTTGAGATAACATTGACCCAAGACTTGAGCATGAGCAATGAGCATAGGACCCAACACTTGCCACAGAGACAAAACATTTAGAGAAAAGAAACAATGCCCTTGTGGATTCCCTAAGAAGGCAAGTCAAAGGTGCTCTGGCTAGTGGTGTCTTCATAACACCTTAAGGTCTCTTGCACATGATGGTCCTGTTTGAGCATCTAGTTTTTCAGACTTTTTTTTTAATTTGAATGCATTTACGTGTGCACTCACGCATTTTCGCGCAAATGCGCAAAAAACATATTCTCACATTCTCGTTCTGCACAATATGTAAATGGACATTTGCGCACATTTGTGCTCATTCATGCGTATTTGCACGCGTTGAGGCATAAATTACTGACCAAAAATTTTTCTTCTTTTTTTTATTTACTGAAGAATGCACAGCACTTGTTTCATGGGCTGTATTTTAGCTCATTAATAAAAAAAAGCTGTACTGGGCTTTTTCAAGCTGCAGTGTGCAAGAGGCCTAATGCAGCACATAGTTAAAAAGAGTATAGCCAGAAACACGTCATCCAAAACAATGAATTGCTATGATTAAGGCTCTGTAGGTGAAACGCATAAGTAACTTTATACCTGCATTCCACCTGTATTAATGAATTCAATGTTTTGGATGACGTTGCCGGCTATACTTTTTTAACTCTTTGCCATAGAGACAGCATTTGCTAGTGAGAAATGTCTATTAGTGCACATATATGGTCCTGTAGTTAACCTTATAAATTATATAACAGATTATGTTTTGATGGCTATCTAGGATCAGACCTTTTTTTTCAGGTTAACTACCAAGCCATAACAAGCACTTACTATAATTCAGAAAACACTGGGGGCGGCTTTCTGCTCCAGTGATGTGAACTATCATACACAAATGTTTCTACTTGGTCATGCTTTAGAATTTATGCCAGGAGTTTAAAAGAAAATGGCAAAACAAAGGCAGGTTGGTTGGCCTATTCAACTGACTGCCTCTTGTAGTCCCACTTATATCAGTGAAATAAAAATTATTATTATAAAAAATGATATTCACAGACTGGTCAGGACAGGACATACCCTATATGTAACACAATCCTTCAGGTGCAAAGCAGACGAAAGATCACCTAAACTCCAATATATAAAGAAACAAAAAAAAAAGTCCAATCTGCAACACCTCGTATATATATTAGGAAAGTAAAAAAAATCATCAAAATAACAACAGTTTCAGCATCCGTTAGGATCTTTCATCCGGTATGACAAACATGAAAGCCACATTCAATCACATTGATTATATAACAAATCTCTCATAGACCAAAATTTAGCAACACCTGAATCATTTGACATACCGTATATACTCGAGTATAAGTCGAGTTTTTCGTGCAGAAAGTGCCCCCCTCGGCTTATACTCGAGTCAAGCACTTTTCTGCAGCAAAAAAAAAAATTCCGACCTGAGTTTGGGGCCCCGTATCTCGGGGCCACTTAGTGCTAGGAGCCCCAAATTTGGTATGCAAACCCAGTGGACCTAGCACTAAGTGGCCCCGAGATACGGGGCCCCAAAGTCGGTTCGGAAAATGTCATTCTCTGCTGCTGAAAAGTGCTCAACATTTTCCGACCCGACTTTGGGGCCTCATATCTTACCATATCAAAATTTGGGGTCTCTGGACCCAAGGGGTCCCGAAATGACATTGCTGCAGATGGACACAGTTGACCGACTTTGGGGCCCTGTATCTCGGGGACACTTGGTGCTAGGAACCAAATTTGGTATTCAAACCCAGTGGAACTAGCACTACAACATATCCAAAAATGGGGTTCCTAGCACCAAGTAACCCCGAGATACAGGGCCCCAAAGTCGGTCAACTGTGTCCATCTGCAGCAATGTCATTTTGGGACCCCTTGGCTGCAGCTAGGGGGCATTTAGGAACCCTTAACTTGGCTGCAAATGGGCACAGTGAGGCATGCAAATGGGCACAGTGAGGCTGCAAATGGGCATTGTTGACCCTCTTTTCCACTTACAGTAGCTGCACATTTCTCACCCTAGGCTTATACTCGAGTCAATAATTTTCCCAGTTGTTTGTGGTAAAATTAGGTGCCTCCGCTTATATTCGGGTTGGCTTATACTCGAGTATATACGGTAATTTGGTCTAACTTTACAGCTAATATTACGGAGATACATAACAGTGTTCTTCAGTTAATTTATATTGATACCTGCAAATGGGCATTTAAGAATATAGATTGCATATGCACTCTGGCATGTGTAGAACCTCTTAATGTCAATAGATCTCCCTGAATGGGGATGTATAAATGAGGTGCCTTTGATCAAATGGAAAAGAGACATTTCTTTTTGGACCCAAAAACATTGGTACTCACATCACTTTTTTTACTATGGAACTCTGATTTAATGATCAAGTCCTAATAGATCGACTCCTCCTTTAAAAAGGTAATGGTGGGGGGGGGCTGAAATCCTCGACATCAGAAAAAGCTTCTTTAAGAATTCTGCAGTGTCCTTTAATCACTGAATAACTCTGTGCAGAATTTGAATGGTACTGTGAAACAAAGGAAACCCTTTTACTTTGTCCATACCAATGGCTTCCCCTCCTGTCAGTTTCCAGGCCCTGCACTTTCAACCTTTCATGAGGTAATTGCTGTGTCAGATAACCTCTATCAGCAAGTCTCCAGTAATCATTCCTGCCTCACAGATTCCTCACTCACTAAACCACTCACATGTGTCATCTGGCTGCAGGGCACTGATTTAAACACTGCCAGTGGGTGACAGATAGAATATAGTAGTAACCAATCACTGTCTATCCTAACATCCAGAAAAGGGATAGATTCCTCAATAAAATGCATGTTAAACTGCAGTTCCAGTACCAGACTATTCAGGTATGAATTAAACATCATTAAAGTGGTTGTAAACCTGTAGAAAAAAAGTGTGTTGTAAGGGTTTAAAACCACTTTAAAGACTCTTTTTGTTTATAGTGCAAAAAAAAAAAAAAAAAAACGCAGAGGTGATCAAATACCACCAAGCTCTATTTGTGGGGAAAAAATTATCAAAATTTAATTTGGGTACAACGTCGCACGACAACTTTTATTAAAAATGTTACAGTGCTGAAAGCTGAAAATTGGCCTGGGCAGGAAGGGGGTGAAAATGCCCTGTATTGAAGTGGTTAATTTGGGCACCGAGGGTCGCAACAAAAAATGCAGAAAAACTCTGCTCCACTGGGAAGCGTCCCGCCTACCCCTACCCATTCACATGGGGGGGCGGGATCTGGGGGCCCCCTTGTTAAAGGAAACTTCCATATTCCGATAAACTCCCCGCCCGCAGACCCCCACAACCACCAGGCAAGGGCTGTGGGGATGAGGCCCTTGTCCCCGTCAACATGGGGACAAGGTGCTTTGGGGGGACCCCAAAGTACCCTCCCCACATTGAGGGCATGTGGCCTGGTATGGTTCAGGAGGGGGGGGCGCTCTCTTGCCCCCCCTTTTCCTTCAGCCGGCCAGGTTGCGTGCTCGGATAAGGGTCTGGTGTGGATTTTGGGGGGATCCCCACGCCATTTTTTTAAAAAATTTTGATGCAGGGTTCCCCTTATAATCCATACCAGACCTGAAGAGCCTGGTATGGCTTTTGGGGGACCCCCACGCCATTTTAAAAAATAAATTGATGCAGGGTTCCCCTTAAAATACATACCAGACCTGAAAGGCCTGGTATGGATTTTGGGGGAGAGCCCCACGCCGTCTTTTTTTTTAATTTAGGCGCAGGGTTCCCCTTAACCATTTTATAACACTATATTAAATATATAACAACTTGAATATAGATTGTACACTGAATATCTAATCTACACTAAATGCAGAGTATATACTAGGCTATATATATATATATACAGTGCCTTGCGAAAGTATTTGGCCCCCTTGAACTTTTCAACCTTTTGCCACATTTCAGGCTTCAAACATAAAGATATAAAATTTTAATTTTTTTGTGAAGAATCACCAACAAGTGGGACACAATTGTGAAGTGGAACGAAATCTATTGGATTGTTGAAACTTTTTTAACTAATAAAAAAATGAAAAGTGGGGCCTGCAAAATTATTCGGCCCCTTGCGTTAATACTTTGTAGAGCCATCTTTTGCTGCGATTACAGCTGCAAGTCGCTTGGGGTATGTCTCTATCAGTTTTGCACATCGAGATACTGAAATTCTTGCCCATTCTTCCTTGCAAAACAGCTCGAGCTCAGTGAGGTTGGATGGAGAGCGTTTGTGAACAGCAGTTTTCAGCTCTTTCCCCAGATTCTCGATTGGATTCAGGTCTGGACTTTGACTTGGCCATTCTAACACCTGGATACGTTTATTTGTGAACCATTCCTTTGTAGATTTTGCTGTATGTTTGGGATCATTGTCTTGTTGGAAGATAAATCTCCGTCCCACTTTCAGGTCTATTGCAGACTCCAACAGGTTTTCATCCAGAATGGTCCTGTATTTGGCTGCATCCATCTTCCCCTCAATTTTAACCATCTTCCCTGTCCATACTGAAGAAAAGCAGGCCCAAACCATGATGCTGCCACCACCATGTTTGACAGTGGGGATGGTGTGTTGAGGGTGCTGCTTTTACGCCAAACATATCGTTTTGCATTGTGGCCAAAAAGTTTGATTTTGGTTTCATCGGACCAGAGCACCTTCTTCCACATGTTTGGTGTGTCTCCCAGGTGGCTTGTGGCAAACTTTAGACAAGACTTTTTATGGATATCTTTGAGAAATGGCTTTCTTCTTGCCACTCTTCCATAAAGGCCAGATTTGTGCAGTGTACGACTGATTGTTGTCCTATGGACAGACTCTCCCACCTCAGCTGTAGTTCTCTGCAGTTCATCCAGAGTGATCATGGGCCTCTTGGCTGCATCTCTGAACAGTCTTCTCCTTGTCTGAGCTGAAAGTTTAGAGGGACAGCCAGGTCTTGGTAGATTTGCAGTGGTCTGATACTCCTTCCATTTCAAAATGATCGCTTGCACAGTGCTCCTTGGGATGTTTAAAGCTTGGGAAATCTTTTTGTATCCAAATCCGGCTTTAAACTTCTCCACAACAGTATTACGGACCTGCCTGGTGTGTTCCTTGGTCTTCATGATGCTCTCTGCGCTTTCAACAGAACCCTGAGACTATCACAGAGCAGGTGCATTTATACAGAGACTTGATTACACACAGGTGGATTCTATTTATCACCATCGGTCATTTAGGACAACATTGGATCATTCAGAGATCCTCGCTGAACTTCTGGAGTGAGTTTGCTGCACTGAAAGTAAAGGGGCCGAATAATTTTGCACGCACCACTTTTCAGTTTTTTATTTGCTAAAAAAGTTTAAAATATCCAATAGATTTCGTTCCACTTCACAATTGTGTCCCACTTGTTGGTGATTCTTCACAAAAAATGTAAATTTTATATCTTTATATTTGAAGCCTGAAATGTGGCAAAAGGTTGAAAAGTTCAAGGGGGCCGAATACTTTTGCAAGGCACTGTATATATATATATATATATATATATATATATATCTCAAATACACTGCCTGTACTGACTAAATAGATTATACACTGAATATCTAATCTACGCTAAATGCAGAGTATATATATATATATATATATATATATATATATATATATATATATAGAAAATACACTGCCTGCACGCCACTAACTAAGCTACCTAATCTCTCTTCATTCATTACACTATACAGCCGCTGTGTAAGCAGCAGCCTTATATAGTGTGGGGCGTGGACTTAGCCCCCTGAGACATAATTGGCCAAAGCCATCCTGCCTTTGTCCAATTATGGCTCTCTCTGCAGAGCACGCTGTGATTGGCCAAAGCATGCAGGTCAGGTGCATGCTTTGACCAATCATCATAGAGCAATGCAATGCCATCTCGCAGTGCATTATGGGGCGTTCCGCGGCGCTCTAATTTCCCGCAAACGCCCCATATGTCCAGTTTGTTTTAGGACAAACGAACACCTGATGTTCGAGTTAAACTTACATTCGAGTCGAACCACAGACTCATCCCTACTGATTAGCTGTGGCACAGATTTTTATATATTTATTTCAATATTGCTGAAGTTCGCCCATTAAATCCTACAACGTACCTCCTACTTATTCATATTTACCAGTGAGGTTGCCTATCATAGTGGTGGGCACCACCTTATGAGTAAGAGCTTTGTCTGTAGAAAAGTCCTGCAGTTGGCCCTAACTGGGGATGAGCGAATCTGCCCAGGCTAGATTTAGTTCAATTCTACTTGAATTCTAAACTTAACTGCAACTCCCACTAAAGTCTATAGAGATGGGGAATCCTGTACAGATACTTATTACTTTTTGATTAGCTTTCATAGTTAGATTTATGTAAGAGTGTTTTTTGGGGGATGATCATGTGAGATGACCCCCTTCATTGCTGCCATTACATCCACACACTGTAGCCGAGCCAGATGAACTGGATCTTGAGCCTTTACCAAGTAGAAGTTTAACAGTAAACGTCCTGATGTTCTCAAGTTTCCAGTGCCTCCATCTAATAGACATGTGCGATTCGTTTCGTACGAATTCGTAATTCGTACGAATTTTTCAAAATTCGTAGGAATTTTTCGAAATTCGTACGAATTTTTCGAAATTCGTAGGAATTTACGAATCCGTAGTACGAATTTTTTTTTAATTTTTAAAACGAAATTCCGTTTACGAATTTCATCGCCGAATGATTCGAATGCATTCGAATGAATTCGAATGGATTCGAATGAATTCGAATGACAAAGTGTCATTTTTGCAGGAAAAATTCCGTTTACGAATTTGAGCTCCAAATTATTCGAATCCAACTACCAATATCGAATTTCAACTAATTCTAACGAAATTATTATAGCAGATATAACGAATGAATTCGAATGAATTCGAATGACAAAGTGTCATTTTTGCAGAAAAAAAAAAAGCGTAGGGTCCCCCCAAATTCAATAACCAGGCCCTTCAGGTCTGTTATGGATATTAAGGGGGACCCCAGCCAAAAAAAAATAAAAAAATGGCGCGGGGTCCCCCCCAAATATCCATACCAGACCCTTCAGGTCTGGGATGGATTTTAAGGGGAACCCCGGCCAAAAAAAAAAAAATGGCGTGGGGTCCCCCTCAAAATCCATACCAGACCCTTTATCCGAGCACGCAACCTGGCAGGCCGCAGGAAAGGAGGGGAGGACGAGAGCGGCCCCCCTCCCGCCTGAACCATACCAGGCCACATGCCCTCAACATTGGGAGGGTGCTTTGGGGTCCCCCCCAAAGCACCTTGTCCCCATGTTGATGAGGACAAGGGCCTCATCCCCACAACCCTGGCCGGTGGTTGTGGGGGTCTGCGGGCGGGGGGCTTATCGGAATCTGGAAGCCCCCTTTAACAAGGGGACCCCCAGATCCCGGCCCCCCACCCTATGTGAAATGGTAAGGGGGTAAAAAAGTACCCCTACCATTTCACCAAAAAAGGTGACAAAAATGGAAAAAATGACAGGAGACGGTCTTTGACAATTCCTTTATTAAAATCTTCTTTCTTCTTTCTTCTGGTCTTCCTTTCTTCATCTTCTCCTTCCGTCATCTTCTTCCATCTTCTTCCATCTTCTTCTTCCTTCGATTCGCTTCTTCTTCCTCCGGTCTTCTCGTCCTTCTCGTCCGGCGTCGTCGTCTCGCAGGCCGCTCCTTGCAATGGGAGGCTCCCACTCTGTGAGGCTCCGCTCCGTCTGACAGGTCTTTTATAACGAAGGCACCTGGTAACCCCGCCCCCTCTGACGCACGGGGACGTCATGTGGAATTCCCTATGGCTTTCCCCATGACGTCAGAGGGGGGGCGGGGTCACCAGGTGCCTTCGTTATAAAAGACCTGTCAGCCGGAGCGAAGCCTCACACAGCGGGAGCCTCCCATTGCGAGGAGCGGCCTGCGAGAAGAGACGCCGATGCCGGACGAGAAGGACGAGAAGACCGGAGGAAGAAGAAGCGAATCGAAGGAAGAAGAAGATGGAAGAAGATGGAAGAAGATGGAAGAAGATGACGGAAGGAGAAGATGAAGAAAGGAAGACCAGAAGAAAGAAGAAAGAAGATTTTAATAAAGGAATTGTCAAAGACCGTCTCCTGTCATTTTTACCATTTTTGTCACCTTTTTTGGTGAAATGGTAGGGGTACTTTTGTACCCCCTTACCATTTCACACGGGGGGGGCGGGATCTGGGGGTCCCCTTGTTAAAGGGGGCTTCCAGATTTCGATAAGCCCCCCGCCCGCAGACCCCCACAACCACCGGCCAGGGTTGTGGGGAAGAGGCCCTTGTCCTCATCAACATGGGGACAAGGTGCTTTGGGGGGGACCCCAAAGCACCCTCCCAATGTTGAGGGCATGTGGCCTGGTACGGTTCAGGCGGGAGGGGGGCGCTCTCGTCCCCCCCTCCTTTCCTGCGGCCTGCCAGGTTGCATGCTCGGATAAGGGTCTGGTATGGATTTTATGGGGGACCCCACGCCATTTTTTGTGGCTGGGGTTCCCCTTAAAATCCATCCCAGACCTCAAGGGTCTGGTAGGGATTTTGAGGGGGACCCTACGCCATTTCTTTTTTGACTGGGGTCCCCCTTAATATCCATCCCAGACCTGAAGGGCCTGGTTATTGAATTTGGGGGGACCCCTACGCATTTTTTTATCAATGACTTCAATGAATGACTGTTCTCTGTATTACGAATCCGACAATTCATTTGCCGGCAATAGCTGCGAGTGATTTTAAATAGTTTTTTTTTCCTGCAAAAATGACACTGTGCGGGAACATTTCTCTATATTAGATATACTGAATCTCGAAGCATTCGATATACTGAATCTCGAAGCATTCGAAGCATTCAAAGCATTCGTTATATCCGCTATTATAATTTCTTTCATATTAGTTGAAATTAGATATTTGTTAGTTGTTGTATTCGAATTGTTCTCTGTATTACGGGAATCGGCAATTAGCCGCGAGTGATTTTAAATGTCTTTTTTCCTGCAAAAATGACACATTGTACAGAGAGAGTTCTAAGCACAGGAAACATGCCCCCCCCCCTTCATAGGCATACTATAGAGTATATAGTATATAGAAGGGGGTCATGTTTCCCCTGCTTAGAACTCTCTCTGTACAATGTGTCCTTTTTGCAGGAAAAAAAGACATTTAAAATCACTCGCGGCTAATTGCTGATTCCCGTAATACAGAGAACAATTTGAATACAACTACTAACAAATATCTAATTTCAACTAATATGAAAGAAATTATTATAGCGGATATAACGAATGCTTCGAATGCTTCGAATGCTTTGAATGCTTCGAGATTCAGTATATCTAATATAGAGAACTGTTCCCGCACAGTGTCATTTTTGCAGGAAAAAAAACTATTTAAAATCACTCGCAGCTATTGCCGGCAAATGAATTGTCGGATTCATAATACAGAGAACAGTCATTCATTGAAGTCATTGATAAAAAAATGCGTAGGGGTCCCCCCAAATTCAATAACCAGGCCCTTCAGGTCTGGGATGGATATTAAGGGGGACCCCAGCCAAAAAAAAATGGCGTAGGGTCCCCCTCAAAATCCATACCAGACCCTTGAGGTCTGGGATGGATTTTTTTTTTTTTTTTTTTAATTTTTCTTTCAAAGATTTTATTGATTTTTCAAAGTAAATGAAAACACAACATTGTTTGGAGAAATTGGATGCAATCCAAGAAAAAAAGCATAGTTGGATTAACATAACAGTACGGATTGGGAACAGAACATTGTTAGAGTTCAAACTGTTACAGAAAATGTATCTAAAGTAGCGTGTGATATTCTAATGGGTTCGTAGAGTAAACGCCGGCACCCCATAGGGGATCAGACTGTGCCAGGTGAATCCTCTCCGTTTATATGACCCTCCCTGATAACCTGGGGTGGTCTTAGTAAACAGTTAACAGTTTAAGAGAACAGGAACTCCTTTTTTTATTGCAAGTTCCCCAACTATAAAGCCCTCTAAACAGAGATACAATTTGCAAAAGAATCGGGGAGAGTTCCCGATAGTCGAAAGGGCTGGGTAGAGAAGTAAGTAAGTGAAAGGGAAGAGAAGGAGGAAAGTGGGGGGGGGGGGGAGAGGGGTAGTGTAGTGGTATGAACATGTCATCATACCAAGAGGCAAATGCTCAGAAGGGGCTGAAGTGACTAAGGCTGTCCTCCAGGAATCATTGAGATGCCAAAATGGTGGGCCCAGGGCTCCCAGGTGGCCTCAAACTGGGGAGTGGTGTTCAAGAAGGAGCTGGTGAGTTTCTCTTGCAGCATAATCCAGGAGATCTTGTTTATAGCCGCTTTAAAGGAGATACTGGGTTGTTTCCATGCTTTAGCTAATGTCATCCTAGCTCCCAAAAAGATGAAATGAATTAGTTTGCGGTTATTTTTTGATGTTTGGGGGATATTAGCATTAAGTAGGGCGATGGTTGGGTTTTTCGGCAGTTGGAGTTTCGTTATTTTCTGGATTAGAGAGAATATTTTATTCCAGAACGTCCTGATTCGGGGGCATTCCCAACAAATGTGAGCCATGGAGCCTCTCAGTTGGCATCCCCTAAAGCACTGTGGGTCCGCTGAGGGAAAAATTTTAGATAATCTCGTAGGGGTAAGGTACCATCTAGTCAGGACCTTAAGGTTAGATTCAATTAGAGAGATATTTCTGATGCCTTTGAATGCTCTGGCAAGAGATGACCTCCATTGTTCTACTTCCCAGACTATGGAGAGTTCGCTCTCCCATGCCTCCATATATGAGGTTTTAGTCTGCCTGAAAGCCAATGACTGGTATATGATTGAGATTCCTCCTCTCTGCTCCATGGATTGCCCACACCATTTTTTGTATGGAGTAAAACTGGGGGGGAGCGGTTTTTCCCTCCACAGTGTACGCAAGAAATTAGTAATCTGGTGAAATCTGAAGCGTTCAGAGGATGGCATCTCAAGTTTGTCTACACAATAGTCCAGGGAAATCGGGCCCTTTGTGGTGAAGAAGTGACCGATTCGGTACAACCCTTTATCCGTCCACCATTTGAAGGCCTTGATGTCCCGACCTGGGGGAAAGTCTGGATTGTTAAAAATATGCGCCATTGGTTTGGATACTGAGATCAGATTGGGATTTGTTCTCACCTTGTCCCAGAGTTGCAATGATTGTGATAGGATCGGTGACAGAATGGGAGGTCGGTACCTAGGGTCGGACCATAATAAGAAATCCAGTGTAAAGGTTGGTGCTGCCTGCCTCTCCAATTGGACCCAGTCAGGTGTCTCCCTTATGTTGTAAACTGTGGATAGCTGTGCTATTCTAGCTGCGTTGTAGTACCACCGGAGCCGGGGAAGACCCAACCCCCCTGTGATCTTGTGCTATAAAGTGTGTTTAGTGGAAGTCTGTGTCCTGATCCTCCCCAAATGAATTTGTTGATTTTTCTTTGAAAAGCATCCAGGTGATCCATTCTAATATTAATCGGGAGGGCTCTGAAGAGGTACAGAAGTCTCGGTAGAAGAGTCATTTTTATAGAATGAATTTTTCCCAACCAGGAAATCTCCCCTTTGGACCATTGACCCCGGTCAGTTTCTAATTTACGGTATAAAGGGGGAAAGTTGGCTGAGTAAAGGTTTTCTATTTTGGAAGTGAGTTTGATACCAAGGTAAGGAAGTGATCGGGGAAGTTATATAGAGGAGCATATCGTCCGCGAAAAGTCCACACTTGTGGGTCTGTGTCCCACAGGAAACGCCGTGTATGTTGGGGTTCGAACGAATTGCAATTGCCAGGGTTTCTATCGCCATCGCAAATATTAAGGGAGAAAGTGGGCAGCCCTGTCTAGTGCCCCTTGCTATACTAAGTGGGTTGGAGTATTGGCCATGTAATCGAATCATGGCATTGGGATTAGAGTATAGGGATTTTAGGATCCCCTTGAAGCGGTTCCCAAAACCCCATTTGTCTAGAAGGGTGAAGATATAAGTCCAATCTATGGAGTCGAATGCCTTATGCAAGTCTAATGATAAGACCATTCCTTCCTGAGTACGGTTACCTGCCCAACCCGATTGGAGGATGGAGATTATGTCCAACGCTCTCCTAGTTTGGTCTGGCCCCTGTCTGCCTGGGATGAAACCCACTTGGTCCTTCTGGACATAATGAGAGATGAATGTAGGGAATCGGTTAGCTAGGATTTTAGTTAAGATTTTAAGGTCGTTATTTATGAGTGAGATGGGCCTATAGTTTTCTACCTCTTTGTGATTTTTGTTTGGTTTGGGTATAACTGTGATGAAGGCAGAATTTAGGTAAGGGTCTAGGGGGGTACCTCCCGTTTTGGAATTAAAAAACTTTGCCAAGTGGGGGGCCAAGATCTCCCCAAAAGTTTTGTAATATGGCGTAGAAAGACCGTCCGGTCCTGGGGCCGAGCCTGGTTTTAAACCTTTGATGACCCCCAATATCTCTTCTGCTGAGAAGGGCTCCTCCATTATGTCAATGTGTTCCTGAGTGAGGGTTGGTATCTTTAGGTGTTGGAAAAAGTCAGTGTTTGGAGCGCCCTGATGTACCTGGTGGTGATTATATAAATCAGAATAGAATTCGTGAAAAGCTTGGAGTATTTTAGTGGGGTTGGCCGTGGGTGGTTGTCCTGCAATTCTGAGTTTCGGGATGGTATGTGATCGGTATTTAGGGGTGAGTTTTGAGGCTAGCATAGATCCAATTTTGTCTTTTTGAAGGTAAAATTTGGCACCGCTCCATCTAATGTGTTTTTCAGCTCTAACCGTTAAAGTTAGATTAAGTTCCAGTCTAGCGGCATCTATTTGGTCTGCTAGGGCCTTGGAAGGTTGTTTTTTGTGTTTAGATTTTAGTTCTGCGAACTTGGATTCTAGTTGGAGTATGTCCCTCTGACGTTCCTTTTTGAGTTTAGTTGCTAAACTAATCAATTCCCCTCTAATAGTGGCCTTGTGGGCTGCCCAAATAGTTTCCAGAGAGATATCATCCGTTTCGTTCAGACGAAAATACTCCTGGATTGAATCCGCTAACATCTTGATATGTGTAGGGTTGCTGAGAAGCAATTCATTGAGTCGCCAGTGAGTCCCTTTTGTCTTAGTGAGGACATTGCGTAATGACATGGTTACTATAGAGTGATCTGACCACAGTGTGTCTACTACCGTGTTTCCCCGAAAGTAAGACAGTGTCTTACTTTCTTTTTATCCCTAAAAGCCCCACTATGTCTTACTTTCGGGGTATGTCTTACATTATGGGGCACATAGCACATTATGGGGCAGATCATGGGGCACATAGCAGATCAGGGCACATTATGGCACATTATGGGGCACATAGCACATCAGGGCACATTATGGGGGACACAGCACATCTGGGCACATTATGGGGCACAGCACATCTGGGCACATTATGGGGCATGGGGCACATTAGGGCATCAGGGCATGGGGCACATTAGGGCATCAGGGCATGGGGCACATTAGGGCATCAGGGCATGGGGCACATCTGGGGACACTTACTTGCGAGCATAGTAGTGCAGTCACTGTCATGTTTTCTCTCATGTCACGCTGCCCGCTCCCTGGCGGCCCCTCCTCTCTTCTCGTCTATCCCAGATGATGTCTCAAGCCAATGGGGATTGACGAGAAGAGAGGAGGGGCCGCCGGGGAGCGAGCAGCGCTGAGTGACATGAGAGACAGCGTATGACAGATAGACGCTTCCTGCGCTACTCTGCATCTCATTCGGCTCTGGTCTCTGCAGGCAAATCCCCCGTGTTTCCCCGATAGTAAGACATACGTCTTACTTTCGGGGTACGGCTTACATTAGCTGTCCCCTCTGACACTCCCGATACGTCTTACTATCGGGGGTGTCTTACTATCGGGGAAACACGGTATGGTTGATTTGGAAGTCAGAGGGATGAGGGAGGGAGGGATAAGGATATGATCTATCCTACCATAAGACTGGTGAGGTGAGGAGTAGTGAGTAAAATCCCTGCTCCTTGGGTTTAGTTCCCTCCAAATGTCTACTAGGCCAAATGTGTGGAGAATTTTAGCTATTGTGTTGCTCATCTTGGTAGGGCGTGTTAGTTGCTGATTGTGAGGTTTAGTCTTATCTATGCCTTGGTCAAAGGCGACGTTGGAGTCCCCCCCCAAAATGACCTTGCCTTCAAGGAGTGGATTTATAGTTGAAAAGAGAGTCTGAAAGAACTTGGCTTGTCCCTTGTTAGGGGCATAATAGGAAACGATTGTGTAAAGTATTCCTTCAAATGTACCCTTTACAAAAACAAATCTACCCTCCGGGTCTTTGTAATCAGAAACGTGAGAGAAGTTGCAATTCTTGGAGAAAAGTATTGCCACTCCCTTCGTCTTGTTAGGAGCATTCGCTAGAAAGAAGGTCGGATAGAATGAATGTATGAATTTGGGGTTGTACCGAATCGGAAAGTGCATTTCTTGCAGCAGTACCACATCTATTTTTTGGGCTTTGTAGCGATCAAAAGCTACTCTCCTTTTCTTAGGGGAATTTAGGCCCTGAACATTATGCGTGGCCACCTTGAGGTCTGTCCTAGTGGGGATTTTGTCAGGAGATTCCGTGGAGGCCTGCGGTAAAGTGTAAGAGAGGAGATCTCCATGTTTCCTCTCAGGGGGGTCCTCCTTCCTTGCTCTTCTTTGTACGGCTTTTGTTCCAGGAGAGGGGATATTGGGCTGGTCGGGGGGGGGTCTTTTGGAAGAACCTGCTGAGGCTGCGGAGTAATCCATGGGTGCCTCCTGAGAAATCAATTTAAGTTGCAAGAGGAGCTTTTCGCCATCAGGGATGTTAGAGAAAGCGTGGGTAGTACCGTGGAGGGTGAATTTCACTGCAAAAGGGAAAGACCAGCGATATTTGATCTCCTGCTGGGAGAGAACCAAAAGCAGTGGTTTGAGGGATCTTCTTTTTTGAATAGTGGAGGGTGCCAGATCAGCAAAGATTTGTATTTGGTGACCCTGAAACTGTAAGTTCGGTTTTGCTCGAGACTGCCGCATGACCTCTTCTTTGGTGGCAAATTATGTCTCTCGGAGAGCCATCTTTTCTGGGGGGCCCTAAGGCCCTATGCGCCCTGTCCAATTCCAGGCGGTGAGGCGGCAGTTTCGGTATGAGTTCCGAAATAATGTCCCGAACGATGGGGGGAATGTCGGTGTAGGATTCTGGAAGGCCACGGATTCGGAAGTTATACCTCCTGGACCTATTTTCAAGGTCATCGATCCGAGAGAGGGCCGTATCCAATTGGTCCTGCAGAGATTTCATGTGGGCCTCATTTTGGTTGGTTCTGGCAAACAGTGGTTTCCAGTTTATCCTCAATAGCTTCAATTCTGGATCCTAGGTTAGCAAAGTTAGACTCAATTTTGTTAGTTATTTGGGCCGTGGTGTTAGTTAGGCCTCTTTCCAGTAGGTCTGAGAATTTGGTAAAGAGGTCAGCTTGGAGGGCAGATATGTCATGAATAGAAAAGTTGGGGACGGCAAATTCCTGGAAATGGGGTGAGGGGGGTCCTGCTGGGGACAGGGCACAGTCCTCCATATGGCGGTTCAGGAGAGATTCCGTGGAGGCCGGAGACAGAGCCTGAGGTGAAGGGGGATTGAGTGAGGACTGATGGGGTTGGTGAGGACCACCTTGGGCTGCCTGGGCATATGAAAGGGTTGTAGGGGCCAAAACTTGCCTGAATTCCTAAAGGCCTGTCCGTGTGGGCCTTGAGGGTCTGAGGAGAAGTAGGAGCGGCGGCCATCTTGGTACTCCTCGCGGTCCTGGCGCTGCTGAATTGCGGCCTTAAGTCCTGTTTGGCGTGGGGACCGGACATCTGGGGATGTTCCCCTCTGTTGTCCTGGAACTGTCCTCCTGTTTTGGGGTGTGTAAGGGCGTTAAACAGCTGCCTGCAGGCTATTCAGCGGTCCAGGGCGGCCATCTTGGTACACCCCGCGGACCCGGTTCAGCAAGATCGCGGCTCTGGCGTGGGGATCGGATAGCTGGGAATGATCCCCTGTATTCCGGGGGCAATCCGGTCAGGTTGGGGTGTTTTTTAAATGGACGGGGCGCCCGTAGTGCTGCTCAGCGGTCCGGGGTGGAGCGGAGCTCACAGCTCAAGCGGCCATGTTGGAGCTCCCGCGCATGCGCCCCTGCTGGGATGGATTTTAAGGGGAACTCCAGCCAAAAAAAATGGCGTGGGGTCCCCCATAAAATCCATACCAGACCCTTATCCGAGCACGCAACCTGGCAGGCCGCAGGAAAGGAGGGGGGACGAGAGCGGGCCCCCCTCCCGCCTGAACCGTACCAGGCCACATGCCCTCAACATTGGGAGGGTGCTTTGGGGTCCCCCCCAAAGCACCTTGTCCCCATGTTGATGAGGACAAGGGCCTCTTCCCCACAACCCTGGCCGGTGGTTGTGGGGGTCTGCGGGCGGGGGGCTTATCGGAATCTGGAAGCCTCCTTTAACAAGGGGACACCCAGATCCCGGCCCCCCACCCTATGTGAAATGGTAAAGGGGTACAGTTCCATCTCTTTCCTTGACCTTACGCTTAGCAAGGACAGATATGGACAACCACAAAGCCAGCTGTTCCGTAAACCGACTGCTGGCAATACCATTCTTGCTGCTTCTAGCTTTCACCCTCTGCCTCTATTTTAAACCATCCCCTTTGCCCAATATCTACGTGCTCGACGGAATTGCTCGACGGATACCTCCTTTGAACACGAGGCCTCCGTGTTGAGGGATAGACTTCGCGCACGTGGTTATAAAAATAGCGTTCTCAAAAACGCATACAAAAAAGCGAAGTCCAAATCACGTTCTGCTCTACTCACTTCTAAAACCAGTGGGCCATCCACACAACCTCCTCTTAGAATCATTACAAATTATTGTCAACAACATAACGAAATCACTAAAATACTTTTGAAACACTGGCACATCATTTCTACAGACAGGACACTTTCCCCCTTTGTCCCACCTAAACCTTTGATCACTTATCGACGTGCTCCATCTCTCCGAGACAAACTTATTACTAGTGAATACAAAAGTAGTAATAAATCCCAGAGACAACTAAAGGGTACATTTCCATGTGGCAATTGCAATTATTGTAAATATCTATCTAAATCCAACCTACATAATGTTTTACCTAATGGTCAACGTTTTTTTCCCAAACATTATGTGAACTGCCGCTCAATCGGCATTGTCTACCTTTTGGAATGTGAATGTGGGTGCTTCTATGTGGGTAAGACCAAACTACCTTTTTGGAAACGGATATATGGCCACATCACCAGTATAAATCAAAGAGATCCCGATTTACCATTGGGACGACATTCCTTTACTGTTCACCCAGACACTACCCCAAAAATCTCATTCAAAGCCTTAGATCATATCCCACCCCCAGTTCGAAGGGGTGATTACAATAAAGCGCTTTTACAGAGCGAACTTCGATGGATTTTTCATCTGAATGCCACCTTACCCCCTGGCCTCAACGAGGCTTTTAACTTTAAACCTTATCTCGAGGGCTTTGAAACTGGAGTTTGTGAATTAGATCTATAGTTCCGTCCCCCACAACAAGCACCCATATAAATCTCCGCTATTACATGTATTATATACTGTGTCTGCTAAACATGCGTTCTGTCCCTCCGATCCAATGCCATATACTACAAATGACTTTAACTTTGAACAATATCTACAATATTAGTGCTGCACATATTCTCCCATGTTTATTTGCCATTTGTCACCTAACAGGTTTACATATACTATTCTAGCTTGCTTCCCCTCACTGCACTACCCGGCGCGGGTAAGACTTGGCAAGCATGCGCGACTTTGTTTCTGCGCATGCGCCAACCTTCCGCTGTTAAACCGGACCTTCCATCATGTCCGCTTCCTGTTTGCGCTCCAGCCTGGAGCGCGCCAGGACGCCGGCGGCTCTTTTCCCGCGTCGGTGACGTCACGACGCCGGACGTGACCCCGCCGTGATGACGCGGCCGCGCCCGGCGCCGCCCCGTCAGAGGCCCACAACAGGAAACACACCTTGGCGCTCTTGGCAATCTTTTCCTTCAGACAAACTAGCCAATCAGCGCAATGGTTTCAGCTGAGTACCCACACCCCTACCCAGCTGATCTTCATTTCCTGACCATATATACACCTCCTATCTTTTGGCTTCAGTACATGCTGCTGATCACTCAGAGCTGACTGTTCCTTCATTGTCAACGATCTTTACTCAGGTAAATACATGGCTTTTTGTTTGGTTGTACATGTACCTCAAGACAACCCATTCTCATTATACCCTTATACTTTATTTTCACAGTTATACACTGTTTGGCCAACTTTGCCTTACACAGGACCTGGGCCTTCCGCCCAAGCCCTGTATTTGGACCTTGTAGCCTTTGAGGGTTTCTCAGCAAGCTTTCCACATCAATGTGGCCAAGTCTATCTTGTTTTTACTAAACATACCTCCTTTGATACTTCAGGACACCACGCTTAGTGGCTCCCCCTTGTGGCATATAAATAAACATTGGCAGTACATGTGAGTACCTCTCTTACATTTTATTTACCACACTATTTTGTGTCTAGCAATGTATATTTGACAGTATAATACGTTGTATTTAATCTATATTAACCTTATGATTCCTCACATACCTAGATGGGAATCTAAAGGATATCTAGTTGCCTTGACAAAGGACCAGAGTCCGAAACATGTTGGCATCATCCTTACCATATGTACCAAGCAAGTTCTTATTATTGTCACAACACTTTGTATGTTTTTGCTGTTGACATGTTAATAACTGTATCAACCTATTCTATCTTTGTATGTAAACATACTGAACCCCATTCAGCATTTATACTTCTGTATATTTTGTAAATTTTTCTTTGAATAAAACATATACTTTATTACATGCATACACCTTTCTAAGTGTCTATCTTCACTCCAAGCATCCCTTTGGGGTACTGGCCAATGTTTCATGCACACTATGGCCTACTGTTAAATTCATACCATTTCACCAAAAAAGGTGACAAAAATGGTAAAAATGACAGGAGACGGTCTTTGACAATTCCTTTATTAAAATCTTCTTTCTTCTTTCTTCTGGTCTTCCTTTCTTCATCTTCTCCTTCCGGCATCTTCTTCCATCTTCTTCCATCTTCTTCTTCCTTCGATTCGCTTCTTCTTCCGAAACGGGACGAAACGAAACGAAACAAATTTTTTGACAGTTCCCATGTCTACCATCTAACGTGGTCTTGTTGATGCAAGAGGGACTCCACCTTAGGCAATTCCTAGCCACAGGATAGATCACACTTACTTGGACTTTAAAGTGGAGTTCCACCCATATTTCCATCTTTGCACCATTCGCTTCATAGCAGCAAGTTAAAACATCATTGGGCGTTTTTTTTTTTTTTTTTTTTTTTTTTTAACCCAAGTTATCTTGTTTTTATGGGCTAATAATTTTTCTTCCTGTTTATCTCGCGGTAGCGAGGTATGTAACTTCCTGGTGGAGCACTGGCTCCTGGGAGATGTGTGTCATCATTCCCAGGAGTCAGTGGGCATCGCTGCCTGTTAGCATTGCATTATTTCCACAGGAAATAAAGTGATGCAAGGCGGTGATAAGCGCCATTTTTTAGAGTCTTGATTGATAGGTTAGGTTGCCATAACAACGGGGCGGGAACTTTCTCAGATGCCACAATTGTTATGCCAACGCAGTGAGAGTGGGGGGAAGCGAAGGGAAAGGATAGAAAGATTCTATTGGTAGGGGACACAATTCTTAGAAGGACAGAGAGGCAATCTATTACAAAGACCTGAAGCGCCGAACTGTATATTGTCTACCGGGCGCTCGGATTCGTGAACATCACGGATCTGGTGGACAGATTACTGGGAGAGGCTGGGGAAGGCCCGGCTGGCATGGTGCATGTTGGCACCAATGACAAAGTCCGAGGCAGATGGAGTGTCCTAAAGAATGATTTTAGGGACTTGGGAGCTAAATTGAGGAAAAATACCTCCAAGGTAGTATTCTCAGAAATACTACCGGTACCTCGAGCCACACCAGAAAGGCAGAGGGAGATTAGGGAAGTAAAGAAGTGGCTGAGGAGCTGGTGTAGTAAGTTCCTGGAGAACTGGGCTGACTTCTCAGTCGGTCACCAGTACTAGAAGGGACAGACTGCACCTAAATGAGGAGGGTGCAGATCTGCTGGGAGTAAGATGGCCAAAAGGTTAGAGGGGTTTTTAAACTAGGTGATGGGGGAGGGTCCAGAGGTAGAGATAGTCAGGGCAGAACATATTCCAGAGGGTAGTATTGGGGGCATTAGTGGTAAGTTGACTAAAGCACATAAACCCAAGGTAAGTATAGTAACAAGTCCTAGTTGCAATCTCGGAACACCCAATAAGAGGATAGTATGTGACCGGTCTAAACTACGTGGCCTGTTCACCAATGCCAGGAGCCTGACGGACAAGATCGGTGAACTAGAGATACTGTTGTACAAGGAGGATTTGGATTTTGTGGGAATTTCAGAGACCTGGTTCAATAGCTCTCATGATTGACAGGCAACCATCCAAGGGTAGTCCCTTTATCGCAGGGATAGAGAGGGTAAAAAATGGGGAGGGGTATGTCTATATATCAAGAATAATGTACAAGTGAATGTGAGAGATGACATCACCAAGGGAGCTAAGGTGGAATCCTTATGGGTAGAGCTCCAAAGGGATGAAGCTAAGGGGAAAATAATACTGGGAGTATGCTATAGGCACCCTAACCTGAGGGAGGAGGGGGAAGTGGACCTCATATCACAATTTGGATTAGCAGCAAGGATGGGAAGTGTCATCATAATGGGGGATTTTAATTATTCAGACATAGACTGGAAGGAGGGAACCATGCATTGTCTAAGGCTCACCAATTCCTAAATGTCTTGCAGGACAATTTTATGGGTTAGATGGTAGACACACCAACTATAAATAAAGAGTTACTAGATCTACTGATTGCCAACAATGCAGACCTGATCACGGATGTGGAAATACGGGGCAATTTAGGAAAAAGCGACCACAGGTCAATTGGCTTCAGTATAAATCACACAAATAGGAAACATAAGGGGAATACAAAGACATTGAATTTCAAAAGGGCCAACTTCCCTAAACTACGAACCTTGCTAGATAAAATTTTAGGAACAAAGAACTCGGAGGAGAGATGAGTTCGCTTTAAGAGCATATTAAATAAGGGCATTAGCTAGTGCATCCCATTGGGTAATAAATTTAAAAGAGCGAACAAAAGTCCTGGATGGCTTAACTCCAATGTAAAAATGCATATAAAAGCAAAGGGGAAGGCCTTAAAAAAATACAAGGTTGAGGGATCATCATCAGCATTCAGACTTTATAAAGAATGCAACAAGAAATGTAAGGGTGCAATTAGGGCGGCTAAGATAGAACACGAAAGACACATAGCGGAGGAGAGCAAAAAAAATCCCAAGAAATTATTTAAGTATGTAAACAGTAAAAAAGGGAGAACAGACAATTTTGGCCCCATAAAGAATGAGGAAGGACATCTGGTTACAAAGATGTGGAGATGGCGAAGGTATTGAGTTTATTCTTCTACTCAGTCTTCACGAGGGAAACGGGGGGCTTTAGTAACCTAAAACTGCAGTGCTTATCCTCATGACACGTCACAGGAAGCACCCTCATGGCTAACAGAGGACAGAATTAGAAATAGACTTGAAAAACATAATATTAACAAGTCACCAGGACCAGATGGCTTGCACCCGAGGGTCCTTAACCACTTTAAGACCGGGCCTCTTTTTTAGATGTGGTGTTTACAAGTTAAAACATTTTTTTTTGCTAGAGAATTACTTAGAACCCCCAAACATTATACATTTTTTTTCTAACATCGTAGAGAATAAAATGGCGGTCGTTGCAATACTTTCTGTCACAATGTATTTGCGCAGTGGTCTTACAAGCGCACTTTTAAAAAAATAAAAAAATAACACAACAGTAAAGTTAGCCCAATTTTTTTTATATTGTGAAAGATAATGGTATGCCAAGTAAATTGATACCCAACATGTCACGCTTCAAAACTGCGCCTGCTTGTTGAATGGCAACAAACTTTTACCTTTAAAAATATCCATAGGCGACATTTAAAAAATTCTACCAGTTGCATGTTACAGAGGAGCTCTAGGGCTATAATTATTGCTCTTGCTTTACCGATCGCGGCGATACCTCACATGTGTGGTTTGAACACTGTTTTCATATACGGGCGCTACTCACGGGGCGTGCTTAAATTTTTTTTTCTTTCTATTCTACCTTTTACTTTTACACTATTTAAAATAAATGTAAACATCGCTTGTAATAGAAAAAAGCATGACAGGACCTCTTAAATATGAGATCTGGGGTCAAAAATACCTAAAATCTCATATTTACACTACAATGCAATAAAAAAAATAAAAATAAAAATGATGTCATTTAAAAAAGTAAAAAAAATAAAATGGCCCTTTAAGAGCTATGGCGTTATGACGTCGCAGTGTCATGGAGACAGGTGGGGGCCATCTTCCCCTCACTCGTCTTCATGTCAGCCCAGGGGATAGATGCCATCGCCTCAGTCGCTGCCAACGACTCCGGTAAGCAGCGGAGGGCACTGGATCTCGACGGGGGCCCTCTCCCGCCATAGATAAAAGTGATCTTGTGGTGATTACGCCTCAGACCACTTTTATCTTGTACCGCACCACTGGCCGAACACGGAGATACCAGGGTTATGGCAGCTAGCTGCTGCCGTAACAACGATATCCGCCCCCAAATAGGGACGTACATCTGCGTGTGGCGGTCCCGAAGTGGTTAAGGAACTCAGTAATTACCACACCGTTGATCCTTATTTTTAAATGACCCCATTTTAGAAAGTTGACATCCCAAGCTATTTGCTAAGAGGCATGGTGAGTATTTTGCAGCTCTCATTTGTTTTTGAAAAATAAGAAAGTAAAGAAAAATGTATCTTTTTTTTTTCTTTTTTAAATTATCAAAACGTGGGGACAAAAAGCAAGATCTGCAAAATACTCAAAACATGCCTCTCAGCAAATAGCTTGGGGCGCATACTTTCCTAAATGGTGTCATTTGGGGGGGGGGGGGGGGGTGTTGTGCTCTCATGGCATTTTATGTCCTTCGAAACTGTGATAGGTAGTGAGGAGTGAAATCAAAAATTTACGCCCTTAGAAAGCCTGAAGGCGGTGATTGGTTTTCGGGGTCCTGTACACGGATAGGCTCCCAAAAAGTCCCACACATGATGTATTCCCGTACTCAGGAAAAGCAGCAGAATGTATTTTGGGGTGTAATTCCACATATAACTATGGCATGTGTGAGCAATAGATCATTTAGTGACATATTTTAAGCAACAGACAGCATGGGTTCATGAAAGACAGAAGTTGTCAGACAAACCTGATTTCTTTTTATGAAGAGGTAAGTAAAACCTTGGACAGAGGGGTGGCAGTGGACGTGGTATACTTGGATTTTGCAAAAGCGTTCAATACAGTTCCCCACACACGGCTCATGTGTAAGGTAAGGTCTACAGGCTTGGAAATATCGGTTTGTAAATGGCTAGAAAACTGGTTAAAAGACAGAATTCAGAGAGTTGTGGTTAATGATTCTTACTCTGAATGGTCTAAGGTTATCAGTGGTGTACCCCAAGGTTCAGTGCTGGGACCCTTACTTTTTAATATCTTTATAAATGATATTGGGTCTGGGATCAAAAGTAACATTTCTGTCTTTGCAGATGACACCAAGCTATGCAGTGGAATAACGTCCTTACAGGAGGTCTCCAATTTACAAGCTGACATCAATGCACTGTCTAATTGGGCGACTATGTGGCAGATGAGGTTTAATGTTGATAAATGTAAAGTTATGCACTTGGGGGCTAAGAATATGCATGCATCATACATGCTAGGGGGAGTACAACTGGGGGAATCAGTAGTGGAGAAGGATCTGGGGGTTTTGGTAGATCATAAGCTCAATAATAACATGCAATGCCAAGCTGCGGTTTCCAAAGCGAGCAAAGTTCTTTCTTGTATTAAGAGAGGTATGGACTCCAGAGAGAGAGATATAATTTTGCCCCTGTTCAAATCATTAGTAAGACCTCATCTGGAATATGCAGTTCAGTTTTGGGCACCAGTTCTCAAAAAGGATATCGGGGAACTGGAGAAAGTGCAGAGAAGGGCAACTAAACTGATAAGAGGCATTGAGGAGCTCAGCTATGAGGAAAGATTAGAGGAACTGAATTTATTCACTCTTGAGAAAAGGAGAATAAGGGGGGATATGATCAACATGTACAAATATATAAGGGGTCCATATAGTGAACTTGGTGTTGAGTTATTCACTTTACGGTCAACACAGAGGACAAGGGGGCACTCCTTACATCTAGAGGAAGAGAGATTTCATCTCCAAATACGGAAAGGTTTCTTCACAGTAAGAGATGTGAAAATATGGAATAGACTCCCTCCAGAGGTGGTTCTGGCTAACTCAGTAGATTGCTTTAAGAAAGGCCTGGATACTTTCCTAAATGTACATAATATAACTGGGTACTAACATTTATAGGTAAAGTTGATCCAGGGAAAATCCGATTGCCTATAGGGGGATCAGGAAGGGATTTTTTTTCCCCTGCTGTAGCAGATTGTAGCATGCTCTTTGGTTTTTTTTTTTGCCTTCCTCTGGATCAACTGTGGGTATAGAATGGGTTTTATTGGATTGTACGATATATTTTATTTGTATTTATTATTTCTTTTATTTTTATGGTGGAACTGGATGGACTTGTGTCTTTTTTTGGCCTAGCTAACTATGTAACTATGTAACTTTGTGTAATTATTTTTTTTTGTGGGCTCAACAAGCATCTCAGCAATTTCCTTGGGGTGTCTACTTTCCAAAATGGGGTCATTTGGGGGGGGTTGTACTGCCCTGCCATTTTAGCACCTCAAGAAATGAGTTAGGCATTCATAAACTATAAGCTGCGTAAATTCCAGAAAATGTTTGTAGGCGCTATAACTTGCGCAAACCAATAAATATACGCTTATTGACATTTTTTTTACCAAAGACATGTGGCTGAATACATTTTGGCCTAAATGTATGGCTAAAATTTAGTTTAATGGCGTTTTTTTTAATAACAAAAAGTAGTAAAAAAATTTCAACATTTTTGGTCTTTTTACGTTTATATCGCAAAAAATAAAAATCACAGAGGCAATCAAATACCATCAAAAGAAAGCTCTATTTGTGGGGCAAAAGGAGGCAAATTTGGTTTGGGTACAACATTGCATGACCGCGTAATTACCAGTTAAAGCGCCAAATTGTAAAAAGTGCTCTGGTCATTGAGCAGCCAAATCTTCCTTGGCTGAAGTGGTTAAAGTTTGTGTGTGTGTAAAGGCAGGTGTCCCAATATTTTTGACAATATAGTGTATGTACATACTGCATGTGTGTGTTCAAGGAGAAAAGGGGGTTTTATTTTTTTTTTTATGTGTTACATAGATTTTTTACACCTGTATATAAACCTTTTATCTCCCTTAGGCTCCATTCACACTTGGACATCAAAGTGGCATGACAAGTCATTACCCATATTTTCCAATAAAAAACATTCATATATGTACAACGTCGCAACGTTCATTTCACTACTTTGGTCTAACTTTCATGCAACTTGAGGGCCATGAACTTCAATGTTAATCCTCAAAAGTTGCATAAAAGTCATACCTGAATGTTATACAGTGCAACAGTTGTCCAATATCATTGATCAAAGCCAAAGTCGTATCCAAGTTGCACCCATCCAAAGTTGCTTCAAAGTTGCATCAAAGTTGCACTCCAAAGTCACGCAACTTTGGAGTCGTACAAGTGTGAATGGAGCCTAATCCCTAAAGCTTATTACCCTTTCTCTATCCTCCCATTGTATGTGACCTGTACATTAAACCCTTCATCACCTCTTCCCTCCCTGATATAGTGCACCATTCTGAAGCTTCATGTTTTAATCCCCTCAATATTAGCATGTTTTTTCAATTCCAAAAATTATTTTGGCCAAAACTAAAGCCTTTTGGTGTGTCCACTTTGGGTAAAAGGGGTCATTTCAGTTTTGGCAACTGTATTTTAACAGAAAATAACAGAAACTGTTTTTTTCTAAAATATTTGATATTTTTCCTTATTTATATATATATATATATATATATATATATATATATATATATATATATATAGTAAGGCTACTTTCACACTGGGGCAGGGGGGCGTTAGCGGTTAGCGGTAAAGCGCCACTAATTTTAGCGGGGATTTACCACTGTTATCTAGGCGCTTTTCGGCTGCAAAATATAAAGGGTTAAAAGCGCCTGCAAAATGCTGCTGCCAAAGCAACTTATGCATTTGGGTGCAGTGTTGCGTAGTAGAATAATTGTTCGTCAAACTATCATAGCACTAAAGCTGAAAAATGCCCTGGTAATAAAGGAGTATTACAAGCTGATACTCAAGTGGTTAAAACTGGTTCTAGTTCAGTATTTTAGATTTTTGGCTTCATTGGAGCTTCACGTTGACAAATTAAGATAACATTCTTACACTGACAAATTAAGATGGTATTCTTCTTGGGAAAGATTATAAATTTTAATTGCCGTGTGCAGTAGGTATAAAATGAAAGTCTTCATTGCAAAACAAGTTCCTGTATGAATAAGAAATTAGGACCAGAAATGAAGAGGATCAAAGAAAAGCCTACATTTTAATGAAAATCACTGTCCTCATAATCATGAGCGGTATGTAGTATTTCCCAAAGAGGATCACTCTCCTTGATGGTTTGGTGACAAGAGAAAAAGTTCCCTATTTATATACATGCAGAGCAGATATTTTATTCATCCGCTTAGAGAAATACAGTACATGCTGAAATTTCCAGTTAAAGAAACTGCAGTGTGTAAATGTACTTATAGCTGACACCATTCTGTGACCTGCCTTTGTCACATTCCCTGTCCCTGTTTTTTTTGTCACATTCTCTGTGTTTATAAACATGCTAGCCCCTTCCACAGTTTTTCAGTTTGAAATAATTGGAAGCTCCATGAAAGTCTATGGGCAAGTGGACTTGTGTTCTTTTTTGCCCTCTAAGAAGGATCAGAGGTAGTCTTATGTAAATGGACACAAGTCCGTTTTCATCTGGCCACCCATACATCTAACATGGGCAAGGAAAGCTGTGAAAAGTAAATAAAAAAAAAAAAAAACTGAAAGGGCAAGGATGTCTCAAAAGTGGTATTTGTCCTGTTCTGCTCTGATTCAGTAGAGGATCTGTCCGCTGATTCTTGCTGATTGGACCAGGCGGTGCCCATGTGATACCAACCTTTCAGCATATTTAAGATACATTTTAACAGCAAAACATAGTTGCCAACATTCTCAAAAAATTTATAGGGACACTTTTTTTGGTCTGTAGGCAGAGTCTTATTATAATTAGGAGGTGGGGCATTCATTTGTAGGCGTGGTGTAGCGGGGTGGAAAAATGTGGTGCGTGCAGCGAGCCACACCGAAAAAGGGGCATGGTCTAAATTAACTATTGGGCGTGGCTTACAGGGTGTGTGGTTAGAGTTTGAGATGAAAGAGGGATGGAGGGAGAAAGAAAGGGAGAAAGAGAGGGAGAAGAAAGAAAGAAAGAAAGAAAGAAAGAAAGAAAGAAAGAAAGAAAGAAAGAAAGAAAGAAAGAGAGAAAGAGCGAAGGAAGGAGAGACATAAGGAAAGAAAGAGGGATGGAGGGACAGCAGGCCCTGATCCTACACCACAATAGCAATATGTGTATTCCAGAAATTTAACAATCAGCAGATAAAGATACTCCAAACACCTTTTCCTTTCTAAAGCAATGTGTATCATAAACAGCTGTCTGATGTTTTTTATAAGATACTAATATTGTTTTTTGCATCTTAGGCCTACTTATCTTATCTAGCCTTTTGCAGCCACTTCATACCTCCCAACTTTTTGAGATGGGAATGAGGGACACCTATCAGCAAAGGTATGCAGGCATAGGACACACCCATGGCCACGCCCCCTTGAATGGAGACTTGTACAAGAAAACAAGATTGGTTAAACCCACAAGTGCTTTTTTTTACCACTACTATTCCTTTATGTTGGTGTAGCGATACCCCCAGTTAAGAGGGCCGCTGGTTTGTTTTGGGTCCCTGAGTACAGCTCCACCAACCCCCGGCAATTTGCTCTACCCGCTCTGGCACAGTTAGTAAAGGGGTATGTATCTATGCACATATAAATATCACTTATACTCTAAATGTAATGGGTATGAACTCACAAGCAGACTGCTGAGATAAGAATAACTGGCTTTACTTTGGCAGTAAGGAAAAGAAATAGTAACATGCATTTAAACATATGACTTACAATACTTTAGCAGGTCCCTGCAATATGCACTCTAACATGTACACATATATATATATCAAACTAGCAAGTGGGGAACAGAGCGCCAAGTGTAGCGACCGTCTGCTATGCACCCCTGAGGTGCAATAAATCTATCTGCGCCTACCTAACGGACCAGGCCTGATCCCTAGCAATAGAGCTCAGTCCTTGAAATAGGTACAGTATTCTTCACCGGCAATAGATCTGTAGAGGTGGTGCACATGTAGCTTTAAATGGTATACTTGTAATCCACAGAAAGTAACATTTGCTGCTCTTAGGTAAATTGTGCCTTGGCAGTTCAATAGGCATGAAAATGTGTATATCAATGCAGGATGAGCCTTTCAGCTCTCTCACCAATCCTGGGGTACCGTCCTCAGCTCCAGTCCCTCCAATGGCGGCGTCCGGTCTCCTCAGTCACAGCCCCTGCGTTCCGGTCCTCAACTCCGACCGACCGACTGTAGGGAAAAGTCTCCGCTCCGCTGCTGTTGACTCTGAGGGATGAGAGTCTCACTCCGTCTGCTGCAAGGCCCAGGCTTCAGGCCCTCAGCAGTCCCGGTCCGCACAGGTGTCCCCTCAGGAACAAGTCTCCGCGTCACCAGCTCAGTCAGAAGAGGCGTCCCAGTCAGACGCGGCATCAGAAGAGGAAGAGGCGGTCTCTCCTCCTCCTTTTTATCACCTCCCCCAGCAGCCTCTCGGGCGGAAACAAGCAGCCCGGGAGCCTGGGGAATTATGGGGGATGTAGTCTCTTCCCCTAAAAGGGGTACGACCCCGCTACACACTCCCCCCACTTTGAATCTTTGGTCCCCAAAGACAGTGTTCAAATTACAAGCTTTCTCGGAAACAACACGTTCACATAATTTAGACAGGGGAGCCTCCCACCAATTAGTATAAGATGGGGAGCTGTCCTGTCTACAGGTCACTTCAGTGTGGGCGACCTGTTTAACTGTGCCAGAGAGTGAGCTGGGGTTGCCCTCCACCAAATGAACAGTGGATGGGTCAGGGCTTTCAGCACTTCTCCTTGCTGTGGTAACAGAGTCCTCTGAACTTTCTCCCATCTTGGGGTAAGTTAACTTCTTGGGAGGCTTCACAACTCTGCGAGCTCTCTGTTCTCTTGGGACTTCTTCAGGAACACATTCCGGCAACATCTCTGGTTCTGGAACATCTACTTCTTCTTCTGAGTAGAGACCAGGGATATCTTCCCAGCACTCAGGCACAACACTGAATGGCACAAACTCTGTGGCTTCTGGGTTCAATGTTCCATCTTCCACATCTCCAGTAGGTGGAAGATCTATGGCAGAATTTCCTGGGGTTGAGGAAGGCCATAGCCATTCAAGTTCTACTCTTTCTTCTTCTGGTTGGGGGTCCTGTCCACCCCTAACTTGGGATGTCTGAGACCTAGTATTAGGCCTGGGGGTATCCAGAATGGAAACAGATTCAGGAAAGTCTCTCGCTGGAGGTATTCTGACTGCTTCAGTGAGTGGGAGCAAGTGATTCCTATGCCAGGTCTTCAAAGGCCCCACTCTCCCTTCTGGCTTCAACTTGTAGACAGGCAATCCTGGAAGTTTTCTACAGATGATATATGGCTCTGATCTCCATCTATCAGCAATCTTGTGTTTTCCAGGGATCCCTAGATTGCGTAACAGTACACGGTCCCCAGGCTGTAGGTCCTGTACTCTAACTTTCAAATCAAAGTTCCTCTTATTTCGGGCCCCCCTCTGGTCGGAGGCCGCTTGAGCTTTCTCATAAGCTATCTTCAAACTGTGCCTCAGTCTGTCCACATATCCTTTGTGGGAGGCAGCAGAGGCATGGTCTAGGGAAATGCCAAAGGCCAAATCCACTGGCAATCTTGCTTCTCTCCCAAACATAAGTCGGTAATGGGAAAAACCTGTCACATCACTGGTTGTACAGTTGTAAGCATGCACCAGAGCTGAAATGTGTTGGCTCCAATGTTGCTTCTTCTCTGTTTCCAAAGTTCCCAACATGTTCAATAGGGTCCTGTTGAACCTTTCAGGCTGGGCATCACCTTGAGGGTGATATGGTGTGGTTCTAGTCTTCTCTACTCCCAGAGAATCTAGTAGCTTCCTGATCAGGCGACTCTCAAAGTCCCTTCCTTGGTCTGAATGGATTCTCTGTGGTAGTCCATAGTGAACAAAGTACTTCTCCAGAAGTACCTTGGCTACTGTAGAGGCCTTCTGGTCCTTGGTTGGGAAAGCCTGAGCATAACGGGTGAAATGGTCGGTTACCACCAGAACATTTCCCAATCCACTCAAATCAGGTTCGAGGCAGAGAAAATCAATGCATACCAGATCCATTGGGCCTTGACTCTGTAGGTGGCCCATTGGGGCAGCTTGATGAGGTAAAGTCTTTCTCTGAATGCATCTTGCACAGGAATGGCAATACTCCTCCACTTCGGCCCTCATGCAGGGCCAATAAAACCGGTCTCTGACAAGTTGGAAGGTTCTCTCTGCTCCCAAGTGACCATGCTGGTCATGTAAGGCAATCAGCACAGTCTCTCGATGCTTCTCGGGGAGAAACAACTGCCACTTGTCTTCTGGGCCATCAGAGGGGCCCCTTCGGTAGACTACCCCCTGATGCACCTGTAATTTGTCCAACTCTCTCCTCAGTAGGCGAGCTTCTTTGGAAGGGTGAAGGCGAAGTCCCTCTGGACTCTTGTCTTCCAGGGCTTCCAGGACCAATCTCCCCATGGGGTCTTCCAATTGGTCACACCTTAACTCCTTCTTGGACAGCTTCGGTAGACACTCTTCTGCTAGTTGAGTTACCCCACAGTAACACTTTGGGACTCCCACTGTGGTAACTCCTATCTCTTCCACTCTGGATCCTCCTCTGGCTTGGAGTTCAGCCCCCTGACAAAGGGCTCGCACTCCATCTGGTGCCACTTGAGTCCAGTCTTCCCAGTCATCGACCATGACATGGGATCTTCGGGACAGGGCATCTGCATCCCTATTTCCAGCCCCTGGTCTGTACTTGAGGCTGAAATTGAATCCAGACAACGCCGCCAACCATCTGTGTCCAGTTGCATCCAGCTTGGCGGTGGTGAATAGATAGGTCAAGGGGTTGTTATCTGTCTTTACAGTAAACTCAGCCCCATACAGATAGTCTCTCAGTTTGTCAACAACTGCCCATTTGAGGGCTAAGAACTCCAACTTGTGGGTGGGATAGTTCTTCTCGGAGGGGGTCAGGCTCCGGCTCACATAAGCCACTGGTCGTAGCTGGTCTTCGTACTCCTGGTAGAGTACTCCACCTAGGCCCTCATGGCTGGCATCAACATGTAGCTCATATGGTCTAGTGGGGTCAGCGTAGGCCAAAACTGGGGCTGTGGTGAGACTTCTCTTCAAGGTTCTGAAAGCCTCTTCACACCTTGAGTTCCACTGGTCTTTGACCGACTCACCAGGCCTCCTAGGCCCCAATCCATCTTCCTCTCCTTCCGTCTTGAGCAGTTCGTTTAGGGGTTTTGCAATGCGGGCAAACCCATCCACAAACCTGCGGTAGTAGGAGCAGAACCCCAAGAAAGACCGAAGTTCTGTAACTGTTGTGGGTCTTGGCCACGAAGTAACTGCCTCCAACTTCTCAGGGTCTGTAGCCACTCCCTTTTCAGACACTATGTGTCCCAGATAGTTCACAGAAGACTGATAGAACCGACACTTCTCGGGAGAAAGTTTGAGTCGCTCCTCACTGAGCCTCTTCAGTACTTTCTACAATCTGGCTTCATGTTCTTCCAAAGTCTTCCCAAAGACAATGACATCGTCCAGGTACACAAGGACTTCTATGAGGTTCATGTCTCCAACTGTCCTTTCCATAAGGCGTTGAAATGTAGCAGGAGCTCCAGATAGGCCCTGAGGCATCCTGTTGAACTCAAAGAATCCTACTGGGGTTATGAAGGCAGTCTTTTCTCTGTCTTCTGGATGCATGGGGATTTGGTAATACCCACTCTTGAGGTCCATCACACTGAACCACTTAGCTCCAGATAAACTCTGTAAGGCATCCTCTATCCTTGGTGTGGTGTACTGGTCAGGAATGGTCCTCCTGTTGAGAGTTCTGTAGTCAATGCAGAGCCTCAATGACCCATTCTTCTTCCTGACTACCACAATTGGGGAGGCATAGGGGCTTCTGGACTCCCGAATCACTCCCGTCTTCTTCAATTCCGCAAGCTGCTCCCTCAGATCCTCCAGATCTGCTAGCGGGACTCGCCTCACTCTCTCTCTGAATGGCTTGTCCTCTTGCATGCGGATTCGGTGGGTGGCACTCCTCGCACACCCCACATCAAACTCATCTTTAGAGAAAATCTTCTCCCATCTGGTCAGCTGGGCCTTGGCTCTCTCTTTCCAAGCTCCAGGTAGGTTTGGGTTTTCCATGGAGAGTTTCTTCCAAACATCTTCTCCTTTACCCGTCCCCTTCACTTCTGACCAGCCAACTGGGACAGCAGGACTCACCTGTCCCAGAAGCATCCTGGCAGGGATCTCCACGGGCCGCTCCGTGGGGTTCCTCACACTGACAGGGACTCTTCCTCTTGCCTTCTTCAGGTCCTTCAAGGAGATCACTTCTGGTATCACTTCTAGACCTGAGTGACCCTCCATTGGGTCGGGTTCCAACATTACAAAGGGGCCAGGCTGCTCCCAAGTAAGTTTCACCGTGGCTCTCATGCAGGTCACCTCTCCAGGCTGTAACACTGCTCCTTCTTTTCCAAGCCTCCATACCCTTCCTATCCCCTCACTTGGGGTCTTCTGCTCTAGGACCAACCGCTGGTAGGCTGCCTTCAGCATGGGATGGATCTTGGGGGCTGAAAGATTCTCTTTCTTCACCAGGGGGGTCAGAAGCCTTCTGACTAGGTCCGTGTTCGTCCCTATGATCAGGGAAGTCTTGCTGGTTCCTGGTGGGCGGGGACACACCACTGCTAAGGTGTCAAACACTTCAGTCTTCCCAGCTACGGATGGGTCAAAGGTCAACCGTATGGGTAGGTATCCATCATAGGGGAAACTCTGAGTTCCCAGTCCCCTTATTTCCAACTCTTCTATCTTCTGTATTGGCAGATGACTCAGGTATCTGTCATAGAAGTCCCTATACAATAGGGTCACTTGTGCTCCAGTATCTAGGAGGGCCTTCGTGTACACTCCTTCCACCTGGATAGGTACAGTAGGGGATGGACCAACTAGCTCTTCTGGGTAAGGCCGAGTTGATGCTGTCCTCTTCTTTGGACTCTTTCCTTTCTCACTTGATTTGCGCTTGATCCTTTCTTGAGCCTGGTATGCATTAATTTTCTCCCTCTTAGTGGGAGTGTGAACCCGTTGAGGGACATTGTTATCTCTCACTTTTAGGGGTTCTCGTTTAGGAGTACTGTATTCCTTCCGAGGGGTCTTGCCCCCTTTCTCTGGAGTGTACCTTGGTTGAGGATCCCTGAGTTCCTTCCGAGGGGTTTGATCTCCTCGCTTTCTCTTTCCGCTATTCTTCTTGGAGCTCACTGAAGGCGATGGGCACCCGGTTGACTCCTTCACCGGGGCCCTTTGGCGTTTCCCGCCGGCTGGCGGCTATCTGTTTTCTTCTTCTTGGGACTGGCACATACAGCTGCAATATGACCAATTCCTCCACAATTAAAACAGATCACCTCACCGTAGTCAGGTGGGGATGCTGGTGCTGAAACAGCTGGAAACAATTCCCTCCTGCTTGTTTCTTTCTTGGGACTGGGCGTCTCTTTCGCTACTAGAGACGTCAGTATCTCCATCATCTGGGACATCTGCAACTTCAGGGCATCTACCTCTGTCTCTCTTTCAGGGGTTAAGGCCGACCTGACCGTGGCCACTGGAAGTTTTGTAGACCCCATCACTTGCTTTTCCCGTTTCTCTTCCAACATGGCCTCTTCTTCTCTGACCATTCGAATGAGATCAGGGTAGTCCAGGTTCTTCCCATCCTGCCGGGTGCGTAGAATTAGTGCGACAGGGTCCAGGGGTTGGGCTCCCCTCATCACCTGCTGGGCACGGGCTTCATCTACCTTCCCCGGATCTATCCCCTTCTTCAGGATAATCCTATGCAGGATCTTGTCTATGCATCCCATGTACTCCGACAGCTTCTCCCCTGTCTTCTGGTAACAGTGTTCCAGTTGATAGGTAAGTTCTGTGACTTTTTCTGTCCCACCAAACACACTTTCCAGGATGTCTATGTAGTCCTGGGCAGTGCAATCCTTTTTGCTTGTCTTCAGATTGCGTATGGCCTCTAAGGCAGGCCCTTTTAGGCTCTCAACAATCCTTTGCTTCTTCCTACTTTCTGGGACCTCCCATTCTTCTAGGGCCTGCGTGGCACCATCTAACCACTCTTCAAATCTCTCTTCTCCCGAGGGTACAGGTGTCCTCCCTGAGAACATCCGGAGTTTCCTGTATCCCGACATTGGGTAGTCCCCGGGGTCTCTTCTGCACTGAGTCACAATTTCCCCTAGGACAGCACACAGTTCTGCGCTAAGAGTAGTTTGTGCGGGTGCGGGACTTTCCGCGCCCTTCTGCTTTTCCTGCTTTGGGGATAGCATAGTTTTCACAGGAGAATAGTCTCCTTACGCGGCAGCGTATGCAGCAATTGATAGGTCTGACCATCCGGTGCCCGTATGCTTTGGCGCCTGAACTGCTCTGGAGTCTCTTCCTTCCATTCTATTAAGGCGTATGTATACCCGACATCATTTCTCATGTCCATTATCCATGACTTGTGGCATGGGGATAGGGACACTATGAGCTGCTTGACTGCCTCTCTCTGCCATATCCCTGGCAGTTCAATGACTGCTGCTGCGGCTGGATCAGTGGCCCATGTTGCGGACCACCGTCCCACTTCTATCGGGTCCATGCCGGTACCTTCTGGCGGCTTTTCCCGCTGACTCAGGATCCCGGATTACGAGCCCCCACGTGTAGCGATACCCCCAGTTAAGAGGGCCGCTGGTTTGTTTTGGGTCCCTGAGTACAGCTCCACCAACCCCCGGCAATTTGCTCTACCCGCTCTGGCACAGTTAGTAAAGGGGTATGTATCTATGCACATATAAATATCACTTATACTCTAAATGTAATGGGTATGAACTCACAAGCAGACTGCTGAGATAAGAATAACTGGCTTTACTTTGGCAGTAAGGAAAAGAAATAGTAACATGCATTTAAACATATGACTTACAATACTTTAGCAGGTCCCTGCAATATGCACTCTAACATGTACACATATATATATCAAACTAGCAAGTGGGGAACGGAGCGCCAAGTGTAGCGACCGTCTGCTATGCACCCCTGAGGTGCAATAAATCTATCTGCGCCTACCTAACGGACCAGGCCTGATCCCTAGCAATAGAGCTCAGTCCTTGAAATAGGTACAGTATTCTTCACCGGCAATAGATCTGTAGAGGTGGTGCACATGTAGCTTTAAATGGTATACTTGTAATCCACAGAAAGTAACATTTGCTGCTCTTAGGTAAATTGTGCCTTGGCAGTTCAATAGGCATGAAAATGTGTATATCAATGCAGGATGAGCCTTTCAGCTCTCTCACCAATCCTGGGGTACCGTCCTCAGCTCCGGTCCCTCCAATGGCGGCGTCCGGTCTCCTCAGTCACAGCCCCTGCGTTCCGGTCCTCAACTCCGACCGACCAACTGTAGGGAAAAGTCTCCGCTCCGCTGCTGTTGACTCTGAGGGATGAGAGTCTCACTCCGTCTGCTGCAAGGCCCAGGCTTCAGGCCCTCAGCAGTCCCGGTCCGCACAGGTGTCCCCTCAGGAACAAGTCTCCGCGTCACCAGCTCAGTCAGAACAGGCGTCCCAGTCAGACGCGGCATCAGAAGAGGAAGAGGCGGTCTCTCCTCCTCCTTTTTATCACCTCCCCCAGCAGCCTCTCGGGCGGAAACAAGCAGCCCGGGAGCCTGGGGAATTATGGGGGATGTAGTCTCTTCCCCTAAAAGGGGTACGACCCCGCTACATTGGCTTTTGGAATTTACAAATGCAGCAATTTAGAAATCAGATGAAAGGTTTAGTGCTGGAAAACACTTGTTGATAGATAATTCATTTTATATACAACTATATAGATCAGACCAAAATGAGGGACAAATGAGGAGGAAAGAGGGACAGATGGACAGAGGGACATTGCTCCAAATCAGGGACAGTCCCTCGAAATCAGGGACAGTTGGGAGCTATGGCCACTTCATGTTTACTTGCCTTCACTACAGCATTATTTGAACATCGTTACTCTTGACAAGCCTCCTGATAGTGACAATAATGTTTGCTCAATCCGTGTTGGCATGCCTGCTTGTGATTTCCACCATGTGACAGGGTGACAATGTAGGAGCAAAACTGGGAGATAGTTTTCCCCCCATAAAAGGAAGTGTCTGAAAAAAGGACCTACATGGCAGGTATTCCTTTAAAGCGGAAGTAAACCCATCAATTTAACAGTTTAAAAAAAAAAAAGGCATAACGGATCACATGTGCAGCACTGTGGCAGTTGAAGATTAAACAGAGGCAAAGATGGCAGCTTCTCTGGCTGAAAATGATAGGGGGGTTTACTTCCACTTTAATGGAATGTGCAGATTTAAAAAGAGGTAAGTGTTAGTGTACATCTTTAAGCTGGCCATAGACGAGTCGAAAACGAAACGCTCTGTTGATCGAAAAATTATAATGACACATACAATTGTGCCATCATTGTTTAGTTTTTCTAAAAAGAAAATCCAGTATGTTGGATCAGGCACTTTTGATTGCAACATCAAAATCGGGTGTTGCAGCTGGCACACTAACGATGCAAAATTGAAACGACTAGCAAGAATTTTCATTCGATTTTTTGACTCATCTATTGCTTTACACTCACCTAACCTAGAATAATAATTTAATTGCAATGTAATAGTTTTGGGATTTATTAAACACAGGAAAAGCTCTGAATAATTGAATTAAACACAAAACCTGGAACAGCCTAGAAATATCAATAATTACATGGATTATATTTTTTGCATGTAACTGTCCAATGTGGGAAATAAAGTGTATGCTTATTATCCACTAGAGGGAGACAGCCTACAAGAAATGACGCAGGTGACTAACCATGGCACCAAAATATCTGTATCCTAGTTAAATTATATATACTGTACATGAGATTTTGCACTGTACTACAGTGCCTTGAAAAAGTATTCATACCCCTTGCAATTTTCCACATTTTGTCATGGTACAACCAAAAACGTAAATGTATTTTATTGGGATTTTATGTGACAGACCAACACAAAGTGGCACATAATTGTGACGTGGAAGGAAAATTAGAAATTCTTTTTACTTTTACAAATAAATATGTGAGAAGTGTGGCGTGCATTTGAATCCAGCCTCCCTGAGTCAATACTTTGTAGAACCACCTTTCACTGCAATTACAGCTGCAAATCTTTTTGGGGATGTCTCTACCAGCTTTGCACAGCTAGAGAGTGAAATTTTTGCCCATCCCTCTTTGCAAAATACCTCAAGCTCTGTCAGATGGAGAGCAATTTTCAAGTTCTGCCACAGATTCTCAATTGGATTTAGGCCTGGAGTTTGACTGGGCCATTCTAACACATGAATATGCTTTGATCTAAACCATTCCATTGTAGCTCTGGCTGTATGTTTAGGTTTGTTGTCCTGCTGGAAGGCGAACCTCTGCCCCAGTCTCAAGTATTTTGCAGACTCTAATGCCGCGTACACACGATCGGAATTTCCAATGGAAACAGTCCTATGGGAGCTTTTCATTGGATTTTCCGACCGTGTGTATGCCCATCGGTCTTTTTCTGTCGGAATTTCCGACGGACTTTGGATTGAGAACCTATTCTTAATTTTTCCGACGGAAAACCTTTCTATCGGATTTTCCGATCGTGTGTATGCAATTCCGACATGCAAAATTCCGACGCATGCTCGGAAACAATTTGACGCATGCTCAGAAGCATTAAACTTCCCTTTTATAGTGCAGTCGAACGTGTGGTTATTGACCATGGGTATTTGGTGTGACCGTGTGTAGGCAAGACAGTTTGAGTGAAATTCCGTCGGAATTCCGACGGGAAAACCATCAGAGCTTTTTCCGACCAGAATTCCGACCGTGTGTACGCGGCATAACAGGTTTTCTTCTAAGATTATCCTGTATATGGCTCCATCCATCTTCCCATCAACTCTGACCAGCTTCCCCGTCCCTGCCAAAGAAAAGCATCCCCACAACATGATGCTACCACCACCATGTTTCATGGTGGGGATGGTGTGTTCAGGGTGATGTGCTTATTGGCTTCTATGGGAATGCTTCTGAATCTCCCATGTCATCAGTTTTCAACACAAATTGAGAACAAAGCAGCATGGGGGTACCCCTTAATCCATACCAGACCTGAAAGTTTGTCAAGAATTGTTCGGCCTTTTCCCCAATAGGAAAAGGAAAGAAGAATGGACTTTATAGGCACTTGGTTTGAAAAATATTTGTTGTTTACAAAATTTATTGAATAGCATATATAATTGAACAAAGAAACATACAATACATAAATAACACCAATATTGACAAAAAAACAATATTTGGAGCTAAAAAGGGTGAAAAATCCGAGAGACTGCCCCTATGGGTATTACAGTACCACACAATGATTCGCTAGACGTGGGGTCGGTGTGTATGTAGTATTGACACCATATGATCCTCCCACTGGAATGTGGACTTGCCCTAAAAGGGGTTGGTCGTCGGTCCCACCGATTAAAAGAAGAAACTTGTGCTCGACATGTTTCGCAACTGCTAGGTCGCTTCCTCAGGAGCTTATGTTCTGGTTTAGAGAAAACAATGTGTTACTTTATGTGACTTTTACACATTTGTATCATACATTTATATTTTGTTTGATATAGGCATTTGTATGGATAAAGATGAGGCTCACCTACTGATGCAGAGCCCTGACCGAGAGTCTCTCCACTCGCTTGCGCCGGTGGACCCTCAAGATGGTTTCACGTAGACCCCCCTAGGGGAAGAAGGGAAGGAGGGGATAGAGACACCGTAGGCCACCAAAGAGCAGCGTCACCACCTCTATTGGGTATAGTCACCAACGGTGAAACCCTAGAGGATGGGCACTGCTGTGCGGGGAAAGGTTATGGGGACATAACTGGTGACTAATAGTAAAGAGAAGGGATGGGAAAGCACAAAAAATAAAATAAAATAATAATAAACGAGAAATTAATAGATTAGAACATCATATCTTAGATGTTCACTGGAGAGTAGCCTCTCCACATGTACTCAAAAGTACTTACTAGGGTAGATATAGACGGAAGGTATAATGGGTAGCTTATCACTTCGCTCTGCTGGAGACCCGGAGCTTGATGCCCAGATGAAAAGGTTCACACTGAGGGGATATATATATATATAGAAGAGTACTTATGTGTTCTCTACAATGCGTGTGTAATTAATGTTATCATTACACCCAAAAGCCAGCATAAAGGAGAGGCCTGGTAATGTGACCATAGGGGAACAAGTATATCTCCTAAAGGCCACGTCTTGGTATAAATGAATTAATTAACAAATGTACTTGAGACTTATTTCAAACGTATTCAAAGACAAAACTAATGTTGGCCCCCCTTACACTGGTGGAACCCCTAGGACATCTAAAAGGCATCAAAAAGACTGAGGGCACTATACCTTGCAGAGTTAGTGGAGTGAAACCATACGTCCAGCAGGAGGATACTGCGGCTGCCTGGCAGGGATACGACTGCCGCTCTCACAGAGCATCTGTGAGAAGTGGCAGCCGAGCGACCGCTTCTTATGTCCCGTTCGGATGACGTCAGAGCACGTCCGACGTCTATCCGAACCAGCCAATACGTCATCAAAGAAGCCGTGGGTGCGCGCGCATCACATTATGCGTCGCGCTCCACCCGGCGTAGATGGCGTAGCGGAGGACGTTGCATAGCAACGTCGTCCTAGCCGCATAGCGCCGCAGATCTGCACCCAGAGTGTCCCCGATGACAGCGGGGGACCGGGGCAGCACAGAAAAGAGGTGCTTGCGGCTTGGGAGGCTGCATAACCTTGCCGCACTTGTGGCTGCGGGGTGTCAGTCCTCAAAGTGATGTAAAAGACATGGGGTCCATCGCGCTAGGTTGGAGGGGAAAATACACATATGTGGTGTACATATGGGTAGATACTAGCGAGAAAAAGAAGAGAACAGGTTGGGGACAATGCATCAGAGGGGTGCCTCATAATTTAAGAGAAATAAAGACATACAATAAAATAAAATAAATTACAGTAACAAGCAATGAAAACATTACATGTATTAGTGAGGATGGTTTACAGTGAGTCTTAAAAGACTGAACTTGGTACGAGAAATAATGATATCCTATGAGGTGAATCTCACTATTCAGGGGAAGGGAAAGAGATAGGAATGATATGAGGGGAAGGGAGAGGGGGGGGGGGGGGCGGGGACCATAAGAAAAGGAAAGGGAAAAAAGAATTGGGAGGGGAAGGAAAATACATGGAAACAGGAATAAAATTTATTAGATCATCTCTAACTGTACTCTCCCCGCCGGTCAACAAAAAGGGAACATCCCCCGTCCATATACTCAAAGAAAGGGGCGGTAGGATATCACCTCATTGATGCCAGGCGGGGTGGTAGCCTCTAAACGCTCGATCCAATATGTTTCTCTTTGTAAGATTTTTTTGTCCCAGTTTCCGCCTCTAGGATCTTGTTTGACCACTTCTAGAACCATGAACGTAATCATGGATATGTCAAATTTATGATATAATCCCAGGTGTCGGCTCACGGGAGTCAGCATCTTGGCCCATTGGGAATAGAAGAGATGATCATATATTCTCTTTTTGAGGGGACGTATGGTTTTCCCCACATAGAAGGCTCCACACCTGCAATTCATAAGGTATATTACCCCTGGGGTGTCACATGTGGCATTGAACCGAGGGGAAAATTTCTTTCCATTAGGTAGAATGAAAGAGGTGCCCACCTGTATGTGTGGGCAATAAGCGCAATGACCGCATATGTACATGCCCCTGGCTAGATCATCAGTTTGATCTATAGGTTGGTAGAGACTGGCCGTAAGTTTGTCTCCCAAGGATGGTGCCTTTCTGAAGACTAGTCTGTCTGATGTTCTAATCTATTAATTTCTCGTTTATTATTATTTTATTTTCTTTTTTGTCCTTTCCCATCCCTTCTCTTTACTATTAGTCACCAGTTATGTCCCCATAACCTTTCCCCGCACAGCAGTGCCCATCCTCTAGGGTTTCACCGTTGGTGACTATACCCAATAGAGGTGGTGACGCTGCTCTTTGGTGGCCTACGGTGTCTCTATCCCCTCCTTCCCTTCTTCCCCTAGGGGGGTCTACGTGAAACCATCTTGAGGGTCCACCGGCGCAAGCGAGTGGAGAGACTCTCGGTCAGGGCTCTGCATCAGTAGGTGAGCCTCATCTTTATCCATACAAATGCCTATATCAAACAAAATATAAATGTATGATACAAATGTGTAAAAGTCACATAAAGTAACACATTGTTTTCTCTAAACCAGAACATAAGCTCCTGAGGAAGCGACCTAGCAGTCGCGAAACATGTCGAGCACAAGTTTCTTCTTTTAATCGGTGGGACCGACGACCAACCCCTTTTAGGGCAAGTCCACATTCCAGTGGGAGGATCATATGGTGTCAATACTACATACACACCGACCCCACGTCTAGCGAATCATTGTGTGGTACTGTAATACCCATAGGGGCAGTCTCTCGGATTTTTCACCCTTTTTAGCTCCAAATATTGTTTTTTTGTCAATATTGGTGTTATTTATGTATTGTATGTTTCTTTGTTCAATTATATATGCTATTCAATAAATTTTGTAAACAACAAATATTTTTCAAACCAAGTGCCTATAAAGTCCATTCTTCTTTCCTTTTCCTATTGGGGAAAAGGCCGATTCTTGACAATATGTAGGATGTGGCACTCACATATATGATAGGTGTTTTAGATTGCCACCTTGGGACGCAGCAATCTTTTTCTTGATCTAAGACCTGAAAGTTTGGTATGGATTTTAAGGGGAACCCCTCGTCAAAAAAAATAATGCAGTGGGGTCCCCCTCCATGCTTTGGGGTAAGGGGGCTCTCCCCTCAAAGCACCTTGTCCCCATGTTGATAGAGACAAGGGCCTCTTCCCCACAACCCTGGCCGGTGATTGTAGGGGGGTCTGTGGGCAGGGGGCTTATCGGAATCTGGAGGCCCCCTTTATTAACCACTTGGAGACCAGCCACCGCAGTTATACTGCGGCAGGTTGGTTCCTCTGGGCGAGCCATCGTAGCTCTATATCGGCCGCTTTAAGAGCACTAGGGGGTGCGCTGGGAACCCGTGATCAATCCTGAGAGAGCCAGAACAGAGGTCTGTTAATGTAAACAGACAGATCTCTGTTCTGTCAGGGGTGAGGAGACTGATCTGTTGTTCCTACTGCTTAGGAACAGCAATCGGTCTCCTCCCCCAGGCAGTCCCACCTCCCCATAGTTAGAAACACTCCCTAGGACACACATTTAACCCCTTGATTGCCCCCTAGTATTAACCCCTTCCCTGCCAGTGACATTTATATAGTGATCAGCAGCTATTTTTAGCTCTTATCGCAGTATAAATGTCAATGGTTCCAAAAAAGTGTCACAATGTCGCAGTCCCCATGAAAATCTCAGATCACCTCCATAACTAGTAAAAAAAAATATTAAAAATAAAAATGCCATACATCTATTCCCTATTTTGTAGATGCTATAACTTTTGCGCAATATACACTTACTTTGTTTTTTTGTTTTTTTTCAAAAAATATGTAGAAGAATACATATCGGCCTAAACTGATGAAGCCTTTTTGTTTTGTTTTTTTTGGATATTTATTATAGCAAAAAGTAAAAAATATTGTTTTTTTTTTTTCAAAATTGTCGCTCTTTTTTTGTTTAAAGCGCAAAAAATAAAAACCGCAGGAGGTGATCAAATACCGCCAAAAGAAAACAGTATTTGTGGGAAAAAATGCCGTAAATTTTGTTTAGGTACAAAATCACACGACCGCGCAATTGTCAGTTAAAGCGACGCAGTGCCGTATTGCAAAAAATGGCCTGGTCATTAAGGGGGGAAATCTTCCAGGGCTGAAGTGGTTAAAAGGGCCCCCAGATTCCACCCCCCCATATGAGTGAGTACCCCTACTCCTTCCCCCAAAAAAGTGTCAAAATAAATAAAAACACAGAGACAGTTTTTGACAATCCCTTTATTTAAAACAAAAACAATGTCCCCTGGTGTAGATCACAGGTCTTGGCCATTGGAGGACAGGCAGATGGGGCTCCCAGCACAGCCAGAAAGTTGACCACACTGAGATGTATGTCCTTCCATGTCTAGCATGGTCAGTTTTAAAATAGAAAAGCAAGGGGACTAGCAGGATCAGCAGGTATTTCACACAAAGGAAGAAATACAAAGAGAACAGGATACTTTTTAACACACATACACTTTATAACAGATTTCATATTAGGAATATGAAATGTTTGGGTAACAAGCACCTTTTTGTTTTACCTTCATCATGAAGAGGTTAATTGCAACTGGGGCCAATTTGCTGGTTCTTTCTGTTTTGTGTTTCATGATACAAGCTGCCTGCTATTGCTAGGAAGGGTTACCTCATTTGTTGGGCAGGTCTTCAGGCAGTTGTGTGCTGGTTTGGAGCCAAAACCTTTGGCAGTAAAACAGCTTTAAAGCCCCATACACACGGTCGGATTTTCCGATGGATTCTGTCCTATCGGACAATGTTGTCAGAAATTCCGACCGTGTGTAGGCACCATCGGACAGTTTCTGACGGACAAAGTCCTATCTCCTGCTGGATAGATTTTTTGACAACAAAGTCCGATCACACCAAATCTGATCGTGTGTAGCGAATTCCGACGGACAAAGTGCTACGCATGCTCAGATCACATTACAAGACCAAAGCTATTGGCTACTAGCCTCTACGTAGTCCCGTCGTAGGCAATAAACGTCACCACGTTCAGAATGATCGGATTTTCCGACAACTTTGTCCGACCGTGTGTATGCAACACCAGTGTCGGACTAAATCCGTCGGACCAAATCCGATGGATTTGGTGGTCGGATTTTCCGACCGTGTGTATGGGGCTTTAGGGGTAATTTTGTCCACTTTGTGGGTGGACAGTGGTTGGTAAACTTATTTGGTCGGTGACTAAGCATTTTGCTCTATTAATGGTTAACAATGGTTCTGTTGGGCAATAAAGGTTGAAGTTTATTTAGTAATTAAAACTTATGTAAGCGCAAGTGCTAAAAAAGAGAAATGTTATTATCCAAAAAAATAAATAAATTGGATAATAAAATTACTGTTTCTAAGCAATTATGTTTACTCTTTGAGCCTTCAAAGTCCCATTATATAGGAGGAAACCTCTTTTTTCCAAGTTACATAGGGATGTTCCCATGGTAAGCAGATATTACAACCTCAATTCTTTTTGACAATTACTATATTGTTTAGGTATGTTTTTATGGTAGGATGGTGTACAATCCCATATCTTGTTATAAAAATCAGACTGTTAGTTATTAACTTAGATTGCACTTCAGAAAGCCTGTGTCATTCTCTCCATTACAGTAAAATTCACAATAGACAGTAATGTGCCTTTTTTTTTTTACCACTGCCCTCTTATTTTAATAAGGTCTCCTTTTTTGGGCCTGATGTGTTGGCCAGCAGCAATCGTGCCATTCTCTGTGACTTAGGGGCCCATTCGTAATGTATGTGAATCTGTGCATTACTGTCAGAATTGCAGACCTAGACACAGTGGGGTTGATTTATTAAAACAATCAGCTTCCAGTTTTTTTGTCCAAGCTTAAAGTATAACTAAAGCCACATTTTATTTTTTTAGGTTAGGCTAGAGGGGAGCGGTATAAGAACGCTTGTCAGTTTCTATTGCTGTCTGTGCCCCCATTATGGAGATTCACTATCGTTATCATTGAAAGTGAAAGTAAAAGGCAATCCCAAATTTTGGGTTTTCCCCAGAAAAATAATAGATGGAAAATCTTACAATGGGGACACTAGTTCTGGTAACCTTGGGGTCCCCTAGCAATTCCCTTAATTTGCAGGGATTTCCTCTCACTTTCTGTTTGTCTATGTGACAGGAAGTGAAGCAAAATCTTCAAAATGGGACACAGATGCAGAAAAAAAAAAATCTGACGGGTTATAATCCTCCATTATACTATCCAAAAAAACAAAACAAAAAAGTTTTGCCTATAGTTCTACTTTCATTGAACAAGCTGAAGTTAGAAGCTGATTGGCTACCATGCGCAGCTGCACCAGATTTTATCCAGATGCCAACATAGTGAAAACGTGTTTTTATTTGGCTAGGTAGTTTAATGGGGGGGGGGATATGGTCTTGCACATGGCTCCTTGGTGACACTCTTTGGTGTAGACCTCCATAAGCTGATGTGTAATTACCCACCAAATTTGTAATATTTATGTTTTCAATCAACATTTTATCCAACTTCTGTAGTTTTCAGTATGCAAGACAAAATGTTTAACCACCTGAGATCCGCGCTATAGCCAAATGACGGCTACAGCGCGGATCTGATGTGCCAGGACTACGTCTATTGACATCGTCCCGGCAACGAGCTGCCTGCGCCCCCTGAAGGGCGCACGCTCTGTGATCCACGAGTCTGTGAGACTCGCTGGATCACAGATCTGAGTAAGGGGTCAATCCCGACCCCTTACCACGTGATCAGCTGTCAGCGAATGACAGCTGATCATGTCATAATAACCGAGCCGGTAATCGGCTTTTTTTCCTGCTCGCGCTGACAGCGTGAGGAGAAAAAAAAAAAGCCGATCACCGGCAGCAGTGAGAGGGACATCAGTCCCTCTCACTGCAATATGCCCAGGGTCCATGGTGCCCCCCTTTGCTAATAAAAGTGCCCCCAGTGCCATCTGTCAGTGCCCCCAGTGCCATCTGTCAGTGCCCCCAGTGCCATCTGTCAGTGCCCACAGTGCCATATGTCAGTGCCCACAGTGCCAGTGCTGCACATCAGTGTCACCTACCAGTGCTCATCAGTGACACCTATCAGTGCCACCTATCAGTGCCACCTATCAGTGCCATCCATCCGTGCCCATCAGTGCCATCTTTGCTGTGCCCATCAGTACCGACTTATCTGTCCCCACCAGTGCAGCCTATCAGTGCCCACCAGTGCAGCCTATCAGTGCCCACCAGTGCCGCCTATCAGTGCCCACCAGTGCCGCCTCATCAGCGCATATCAATGAAGCAGAAAAATTACCTGTTTGCAAAATTTTATAACAAACTATTAAACATGATTTTATTTTTATTTTTAATTTTCCATCTTTTTTTATTTGTTTAGCAAAAAATAAAAACCCCAGCTGTGATTAAATACCACCAAAAGAAAGCTCTTTTTGTGGGGAAAAAATGGTAAAAATTTCATTTATTCATTCATTACAGTGTTGTATGATGCGCAATTGTCATTCCAAGTGCGTCAGCGCCAAAAGCTGAAAATTGGTCTGGTCACGAGGGGGGTTTAAGTGCAAAGTAATCAGGTGGTTAAGCAGGTTTAACCAGTCCTTTGTTCATGTATTCTTCATGGTCTGGATCACAGTTTCTCAACTTTTTTTTTTCAGTCAAGGCACCCTTTAAAATTATGCATAATCTTGGGACACAAGTTGCAACACAGAGTTCAGTGGTCATAGTTTGCAACGCAGAGTTAAAGTGGAGTTCCAACAACATTTTTTTATTTATTTTTTTAAATGCATTTCTTAGGATCATTACATTGACTAATGCCACTCACTTATTTTGTTAATTTTGCCACTGGATTGAAGATTATAGATTAATAAATACTTTACATTCTGCTCTCTCTGCAGTTCCCATATTGCTTGTGGGCATGTGAAGCCTACAAGCAGAATCTTCCGGCATACGGTGCCGCTGAGCGACCAGCTTTCCCCCGCCGGATCTCACGCATGCACAGTATGTTCAGCTCGCAGCACTGTAAACTTCTGACATTGCCATCACAATGGGCAGCATCGTCCGAAGTGCCCGCATCGTTGTGATGGCAACGAAGAAATCTCCCAAAGATCTCTCTTGCAAATTATGACACCAAGCTCTCAGGAGACAGTGTGCCGCAGGAAATTAAGTTATCAACCGCGGGTGGGAGAAGGAGTATGTAAAATGAAAAAGCTTATAAACATGGTAAGATGGCATAAAAAAAAAAAAAAAAACGATTGATGCTGAAACTATTGCCATATCTATGTTACATAAGAGAGAGTTAAAAAAGTGGGGGGAACTCCGCTTTAAGTGGTTATTAGTTTGTAATGCAGAGGTCAGTATTTTGTAATGCTGAGTTTAGAGGTCAGCAGTTTGTAATGCAGAGTTCAATGGTTAGTAAGGGTCCTTTCACACGAGGCGGATCAGTGCTGATCCGCCCCGTGGATATCCGCTTGCTCAGCGGGGATCGCCAGAGCGATCTCCGCTGAGCAAGAAGATGACAGGTCCGTCTCTGCACACAGCGCAAGGACGGACCTGTCAGAGTGCCGCTCTCCCCTATGGGAGATCGGGTGACGACCGTAGAGTCCGTCGTCATCCGATCTGCTCTGCAGCCGGATGAAAAAATAGGGTTTTCCTCCGTCTGCAGAAACGGAGCATAGCGGACACGGACGAGAGGGAGTGTCAGCGGATGCTCATCCGCTGACACCCGCTATCCCATAGGGATACATGCATGTCCGTTTTTTCATCCGAAAACGGAAGGATGAAAAATGGACATACGGACCGTCCATGTGAAAGAGCCCTTAATTGTAACGCAGGTTGATTTACTAAAACTTGAGAGTTCAAAATCTGGTGCAGCTGTGCTTAGTTACCAATCAGCTTCTAACGTCAGCTTGTTCAATTAAGCTTTGACAAAAACACCTGGAAGCTGATTGGTTTCGATGCAGAGCTGCACTCGATTTTGCACTCTCCATTTATAGTAAATCAACCCAACATTTTAACCCGAGAGTTGAATCGTCAGTAGTTAGTAATACAGAGTTGCCTTGTACCTGTACAATATTCATATCTTTGGATTTATTGGTCAGAGGCTAAGGCTTCATGTACACTGCTGCTAGTAAATGGACATGTAGGAGCAGTTTGGCATTTTTTTCAGCTCCATGTTATCTTATCAGTACATGTACACATGGTCGTTTATAGTCGTTTCTATGCAGTTGAGTTTAGAATAATTTTTTGGAAAGCAAAAAAAAATGCGTTCAGGATGGATGTTCAATGGCATTTGAAATGCCCAACGCCTGTAACAGTTTGTAATTGCGGTAACTCGTGTTTAGCTGCGTTTCATTTACAGGCGTTTTACATTTTTGACTGAAAAAAAATGCTTCTAAATGCAAACGCGGCTAATCACAGCATGTAAATGCAGCAAAACTGACATTTTTAAACGTTGTTTACTATCTGTCAAGTTACGTTGTTCAGGGGAGGTTGTAAAACGCCCCGTGTACATTAAGCCTAACAGCCACAATTCTGGACAGGTTCAATGCAGCTTTGCAGTTCTCAGAATAGCTCAGTATAGGCAGCCTTCATCCCACAGCTTCTCTTCTTCATACAGCTAGCATAACTCTGTCACTGGGAAAGGCAGGGGAGGGGAAAAAAAGGACATTGGGCAGGTCCAACTGATGATGTAATTGGTTGGTAGGCCAAGGGTGGGCCCATTTTTGCATTGTCACAGTAGAACTGGTGCCTATTTTTTGAGCAATTTTTAGGAATTTGCCACTGCACCCTTGGACAACCCAGATGGCATCCCAATGCACTGCAACACCCTAGTTGAGAAAGGCTGGTCTGGATATCTGGATAACCAGAGGTGTAATATGGAGGTGTCCTTTGTCTACATACTTTGTTGTGCAAAAGTTAGAGTGTTGGTAATTTTGCTACATCAGATATATATTTTCATTTAGTTCCCAATAAAGACCACACCAAAAGAGACACGTAGTACATAACAAGTGCACTATATTGGTTCAGTTCCACTACAAATTAGGACTGTACGGGGTGGTAATTGAAATAGATAACATAGTAGTCCATTCTTCTCTAGTCTGTACTTTTCCATTCATGAGCTCGTGAACAAATATCAATAAACTAAAACATTTTCATGTTTACCGTTGAGCAGCATAAAAGGGTGACGGTGTGCCATAACAGGAGTCCTTGGCACATTACTCATTAAGAAAACCAAGGATTGCTTAAGCCCTTCCTAGTTCCAGGTATCGTAAATTGTCCAATAAATGACTCATTACTATTTGTGCTGCAGATGACTGAAGATAGCCTGTTTATACAAGACCTATCCATGTGGATTATCTCTGGCATAAAACTGTATAAAAAACAATGTATTACACATTTTACTTCAAACAGCTTCTTAAAGGTTGAATAGATTTCATCCATTGTTCTTTTATATATAATTACTTCTGTAATTATGCTGTCAGTTGGGAGAAGGCAATGAATGGGCTGATTTTTATTTATTACACACATGCAGTACATGGCTTGTAATAGGTTAGTATGGTAGGAAACAGACTTTCATTGTTACACAAAAGGTTACTTCAAGTGTCTTTCAAAGAGGCATACAATAGTTTCAGATATCAGGGTGGTTTTAACTTTCTTCTTCCAGTGGAAAACAAAAATATATATATTTTTTTACTATGGTGGAGGATTTATTGGCAACTGTACAAAAAGTGAATTGTAACTAGACTACATATATTTCTTCAAATTGCAACTATAAGGTATCAGCTTTTTTGGTATATTTGTGAGGCATACATATCAAGTTGACCAGCAGATAAAATGTGGTGAAACCCTATGTTTAGTGCAACAACATTCCATCGGACAGTTTCCGGAATTTCTTGTTAGTTCTAAAAGACATACTTATCTAAATATCATTAAGTAAGGTTATTTTTTATTTTTTTATAGGACATGGCTTGTGGATATGATAAAGACATATTGGGGTTGATTTACTAAAATGGGAGAGTGCAAAATCTGGTGCAGCTGTGCATGCTAGCAAATCAGCTTCTAACTTCAGCTTGTTCAATTAAGCTTTGGCGAAAAATCTGTAAGGCCCCTTTCACACTGGGGCGGTTTGCAAGCGCTATTGCGCTAAGAATAGCGCCTGCAAACCGACCCGAAACAGCTGTTGCTGTTCCTTCAGTGTGAAAGCCCGAGGGCTTTCACACTGAAGCGGTGCGCTTGCAGGACGCTCAAAAATGTCCTGCAAGCCGCATCTTTGGCTCGCTATAGGAGCGGTATATTTACCGCTCCTATAGCGCCCGGTCCCATTGAAAACAATGGGGGAGCGCACCGAACCCGCCCGCAAAACGCCGCAATAGCGGCGGTTTGCGGGCGGTATTGACCCTTTTTCGGCCGCTCGCGGGGGTAAAAACACCCCGCGAGCGGCCGCAATGCGCCGCTAAAACGCCGGTAAAGCGGCGCTAAATATAGCGCCGCTTTACCGCTAGCGCCCCCACCGCTCCAGTGTGAAAGTAGCCTTAGGCCCCTTTCACACATGCGGACCGTATGTCCGTTTTTCATCCATCCGTTTTTGGATGAAAACGGACATACATGCATCCCTATGGGATAGCGTGTGTCAGCGGATGAGCATCCGCTGACACCCGCAATCGTCCGCCTCCGCTATTGTCGGATTCTGCAGACGGAGGAAAACCCTATTTTTCCATCCGTCTGCAGAGCGGATCGGATGAACACGGACAGACAGTCCGTGTTCATCCGATCCCCCATAGGGGAGAGCGGAGAACTGACAGGGCGGTCCCTGTACAGTGACTGCCCTGTCATCAGCCGGCTCAGCGGGGATCAGCTGAGCGATCCCCGCTGAGCAGCGGATCTTCATGGGGCGGATCAATACGGATCTATCCCATGTGAAAGGGGCCTAAGCTGATTGGTTTCTATGCAAAGCTGCATCAGATTTTGCACACTCCAGTTTTAATAAATCAACCTCCATTGTGTTTATATAGTAAAATAATACATTTTTATAGTATAGTTACGTTGATCCAGCCTGGACCAATGTAAGTATGCATATCCCATACCTGTGGGATGTGATAAAATGTGACTGTAACTGATAGATATATTGTTCATTTTAATGCATGACTGCGTGATACTTTCCTGAAGAAGCAGGCTATGTCCCATGAAACGCAATCTGCGTCAAAGCCACAGCAAGTTTCTCTTCCCCCACTGCAGTGGGGTTGGTGAGAATCAACACTAATGCCGCGTACACACGATCTGAACTCTCGTCGGAAAAAGCTCTGATGGTATTCCCGACGGAATTCCGCTCAAACTGTCTTGCCTACACACGGTCACACCAAATTCCGACCGTCAAGAACGCAGTGACGTACAACACTGCAACGAGCCGAGAAAAAAATGAAGTTTAATGCTTCCGAGCATGCGTCAAATTGTTTCCGAGCATGCGTAGGAATTTTGCGTGTCAGAAATGCTACAGACGATCAGAATTTCTGATAGGAACCTTTTCCGTTGGAAAAATTGAGAACATGCTCTCAATTTTTTGCTGATGGAGCCTACACACGGTCGCATTTTCCGATGAAACGCTCTTATTGGTCTTTTTCCGATCGTGTGTACGCGGCATAAGAAGAACACATCTTTGTGCTTTCTTTTATGTCTTGTTTTTAGAACACGTGTACATTTTTTATTGCTTGTCCAACAATTATACTCTGTATAATAAACATTTTTGATACTTTTTTACAGTCCTTCAAGTTTAGTAGTTAGGGTTTTTTGTGCAATCGATTTTTTCAGGATGAGGTATCAGGCTAATATTGTCCAACTTTGAGGGTTCTCTTATGAGACCCCCCCCCCCCCAATTTTTTTCTTACCTGTGGGATCCCTGAGGAAGTTGGAAATCACTGTAGTAGCACCTGCTATCTTCTGGTTCCTGAGTCAAGAGGCTGCCTTGCTGCACAGTGAACACAGGGGGTTACTTTCTTGCCATGGGCACAATTCACAGAGCACCTTGCATTCAATGAATGCAAGGTGTTCTTTGATTGGACTAGGTGGAGATTTTGATGCCACCTCTTCACCTTGTCCAATACGAAAATTCTTTGCATTCACTGAGAAAAAAGCAAGGCATTCTGTGAATGGTGCCCATGCCAAACAAGTGACTGCCTGTGTTCACTGTGCAGCAGGGCAACCAAAAGATAGTGTCGATCACTGTAGTAGTGAAGACTATTACAGTGATTTCTATCTTCTGTGGGCAATGGCGGTGCGTCCATAAAGGGCGCAGGAGCACCGCCCCCCCTCTCCTGTCACTCGCTCTCTCACATAGATAGATTCATGCATTGCATGAATCTATCTATGGTTGCGGCTGCCACGCCCTATTCATGTGCCTGGCCCCTTGTCGGGCGCCGGGCATATGAATTACAGCGGCGGGGTTCCTTTGGAAGCGCCTGATTAGAGCCATAGTCTCTAAAAGGCTTCCTGATTAGAGCCATAGTCTCTAAAAGGCTTCCTGATTAGAGCCATGGGCTCTAATAGGCTTCCAAAAGGGTAAACAGCAGGCGCACCGCGGTGCATTCGCTGATTACTCATTGGTGTGTTAGGGAACCGAATACATCGCTTCCCTAACACTGACCCGCCTCTCATCCAATCAGGTTGCTCAGGTCTGGTTACCTGTCACCTGATTGGCTGAAACAGGTGCCGCTATTGGATGCCTGACGGGAGGAGAGGACGGGAGAAGAAGTGCAGGAGACGCATGAAGGACCCGCTCGTTGCCGTCACCCGCTGCCCCACAAGACAGGGTAAGTGCCGGGCAGAAGGCGAGCGGGTGGGAGGCACACTGGCACACTGGCAGCATTTGGCACACTGGCAGCATTGGGCACACTGTCACTCTGGCAGAATTTGGCTCACTGGCAGCATTTGGCACACTGGCAGCTTTTGATGGGCACACTGGCAGCATTTGGCACAGTGGCAGCATTTGATGGGCACACTGGCAGCGTTTGGCATGGTGGCTGCAATTGATGGCACTGTTTCTGCGTTTGATGGGCACAGTCGCTGCTTTTGATGGGCACAGTTGAAGCATTTGATGGCACAGTCGCAGCGTTTGATGGGCACAGTGGCTGCAATTGATGGCACAGTTGCAGTGTTTGATGGCACAGTGGCATCTTTTGATGGCACAGTGTCAGCGTTTGATGGACACAGTCGCAGCGTTTGATGGCACAGTGGCAGCGTTTGATGGCAAATGTTTTTTTCACATTTTTTTCAGTTTGTTTGCGCCCCCCCAAATTATTTTAGCACCAGCCGAGGGAATGCTTGGAGCCCTCTTCAGTTTTTTTTCATGTCAATAGAACTTTAATATAGTCCTGCTAATTTTGTGATTTTGGCCCTTTTCTACACGAGGCGGATCCGTTTCTACGGAATCTGCCAGCTCAACGGGAGATCTCTCCGTTGATCTTCGCTGAGCCAGCGGATGACAGGTCCGTCTATGCTCACTGAGTGGGGAGGGGCCTGTCAAGCGTCAATGATTCCTAGGAAGAGATCAGACAAAAATGGACAGCATGTCCTTTTTCATCAGATCTCATCTGACCCGCCATGTTGGATGGCGAACATATCGCCATACGTCTGATTTTAGCGGATGGGATGTCAGCGGACATGTCACCGCTGACATCCGTCGCTCCATAGACCTACATCGATCGACCGTTCAGGTCTGCCTAAAAAACTGACAGGTGGACCTGAACGGTCCGCCCATGTGAAAGGGGCCTAATTTGTTATTACTTATGATGTAGTAGTGAGATGTATATTGTTCTCATAGAATTATTAAGCTTCCTTTCTACTGATATCATTCATGTCTCATTTAATTTTATAGATTTCCAAAGCAAAAATAAGTGAAAGTGGAAAAATAAGCAATTTTTCTGTTTTTACATTACTATAGATATAATGCACTAATGCTATTCTGTGATTTTTTGTTGAGTCCCCTGTCCCTGCTGGGATAACTAATAGGGAAATGCTCCATCTTCACACTTCTCCACCTCTGGCTTAGAAATCAAGAGGACTCTGAATAAAAGCCATTAGCAGGGGCACTGGTGCTTTGGTATGAATACCCTTTTATTTTAGACACCTCTCCCAATGCTGCAGGCAAAGTAGAATGATATCAGAACAAGGGGCTACACACTTGCTATACCTATAAAGAGGATAAGGCTCACCTTCTATAATTTCTGAGAAATGAGGGAAATACCTTCTTGCCATAGGGACACCAGTTTGCATGCTTCTTGTGCAAAGCTAGTACCATCCAAGGGACTGTCAATTTTTCAGATATTACATTAAAAAAAATAGAGAGAGAATAAAAACGAATCCTCCAAGTTCTGAGTGTATGTTAAAAGGTCAGAGCACAGGCTTCACAATTGTCAGCTTCACTTTCACTGCTGATAAGCATTTGCTCTGTATTAAACATTTATTGGGCTTAATTTTCTAAAGAAATAGAAGCTATTCACCCAGACTAGCTTTCCACTACTTGTTTGTCCTAGAGAAACCTTTATCCAATTTTTGAGAACCTTTTCTAAAAATTACAAAATATACAGCTCACAGTACATTAGCATCACCAGTACCCGTAATTTCCTTTAACCACTTCAATACCAGGCACTTAGACACCATAATGCCCAAACCAATTTTAATTTTTTGCGCAACAAATAAAAAAATACAGAAAATTTTGAAAAAAAGCAAGTTTTCCTTTGTTTCTGTTAATATTTTGTGTAAATAAGTATGTTTTCTTCTTCAATGATGGGCACTGATATGGCTGCACTGAGAGGCACTGATAAGGCGGCACTGATAGGCACCGATGAGGTGGCACCAATGAGGTGGTACTGATGAGGTGGCACTGATGGCCACTGATGATGGGCACTGATGGGCACTGATAGGTGGCACTGGTATGCAGCACTGATGGGCACTCATAGGTGGCACTGATGGGCACTCATAGGCGGCACTGATGGGCACACATAGGCAGCACTGATGGCCACTTATGGGTGGCACTGATGGATACTTATGGGTGGCGCGGATAGGTGGCATGTATGGGCACTAATCGGCACTGATAGGTGGGCACTGATGGGCGCGGATGGGCACTGATAGGTGGCACTGCTGGACACTGATGGGTGGCACTGATGACACTGATGGGTGGCATTGCTGGGCATCACTGATTTTTATTTGTACATGAAGGTGCCAGTCAGTGCCCATTTGTGGGCACTGACTGGCACAGATTGGGCATCATTTGCACATGTGGATGGCCAGGGGGTACATACCTGGCCATCCACATGTTGCCCACTTCCCTGGTGGTCCTAGTGGAGTCCCTGGTGGTCCAGTGTGGGCATCTGAGGGGGGCTGCGCTGATAAAGAATCAGCGCAGACCCCCCCTATCAGGAGAGCTGCCGATTGGCTCTCCTCTACTCGCGTCTGTTAGATGCGAGTGAGGAAAATCCGGTCAGCGGCTTTTCCTGTTGACATCGTGATCAGCCGTGATTGGACACGGATGATCACATGGTAAAGAGCCTCTGCCGGAGGCTCTTTACCCAGATCAGTGAAGCACTGACACACCGCTCCACTGATCGCCGCGATGCGCGCCCCCATGAGCGCGCGGCGGCATGTTATCCTGAAGGACGTCATATGACGCCCAGTCAGGATTACGAAACCACCGCCCGGCCGTCATTTTGCTATAGGATGGGCGGGAAGTGGTTAAAGCACATTTACATTTGTGCAGTCAAATTGCAGAAAGCCCCACTATATGTTTTTGTTATGTGTTTGCTAGGACAGGCAGTATTCAAATCTACATTGTAGTTACAATTAATAATGCAGTTCTGCCTGCACAGTACAAACAGGGTTAATTATGGCAAACACAACTGCCCAGGCCCCTTGCAAAGAATTCTACCTAGTATTTTCCTTGCTGGGGGTCTAGAATTGAGTATCTAAAAAGGTAAGATGCAATTCTGCAATTTTTTAATTTTACATTTTTTTAAAATTTTGAAGTTATGCTATGTGACTGGCAACATGTAACAAATATAAAGAAAGTATTATCTCAATTTGGCTGCAAACTGGATATGCACTTTGAGCCACTCAGAAAAGAATCTCCACCCTGGCCGTAGCTAGTTTCGCCCTTCTTGCTGGTGATGACATACTTCAGGAAAAGTAGGGATGCTGAAGCCCCAACCACTGGCTGGAAAGAGCTTTAGAAGAACCCTGAAAGAATGGCGGAGCGGTCGGAGCTGAAGAGGAGAACCTGTGGGATTTTGTGCTGTGCTGCTGTCAACCGGAAAGTTGAGAACCCAGGTTTGGGGTTTGAGGAAAACAGTCTGCAGATCTAGGCTGCATTGTGCAGGCCAGTTAGAGAGAAAGAGCTTCTCAGACCACCAAATATGTGCAGGCTTTAGAATAAGGCGCAGTACTTCGCAGACTACCTTTCATTTGATCAAGTGAGAAGTGCCAACAGTGCAGAGAAAGCCTATATTTTTTGTCTGCCATCATCCAGTTAGAAGTACTGAGGCCTACCTTGACCTTCAATATGCCTACAGGAATTTTCATAAGGAGAATGACTGTCAACTGGGGGACGTCTGTGCTTCATTGGCATAGTGAGAGGCCTATTGTTTTTTATTTGTGTGTTCATTTGTCTCACTAAGGTTTTTCTGACATCAGTGGAGTTCTGCCTAGAGAAAATTGTATCACTCCTATTTTACCTTTGGATTACAAATATGTTTGCTTTAAACAGAGAGTTCTCTGACATGGAATCTAAGGGCCCCAACACTTCTCCCCAGGCCTCAATGAGGCAATCAATTATAGACCTTTCCTTTTGCATCAGGAGGAATGGAAAAATAGCTGGAGTTTTCTTCTTGTTTTAGGAAGGGGTGTTTCTTGATTTAGGAAGGGATTACCTGTAGGAGATAATTTGGGTGTCCTCCTCATCTGCTTTACCCTTTTATTCTACATATATGGTGTATTATTTATGTATATATGAGTTTTTAAATTCATTAATATGCAGATATATGTTGTGTTTATGTCTATGATCCATGTACTAAATTTTTTTTTCTTCTGATCATATATCATTTTGTTGTATGCTCATATCTCATATGTCATCACTCATCAGTAATGTGGATATCCAATTAGTATTGGATTCATTTTTATAATTTCATTTTCATTTTCTTTTTGCTTCCTTAGCTATAATTTTTTTTGTTCCTTTCTGATTGCGGGGCAATAAGTGGGTTGCGTGATTCATCAGCGTACAATCCCGACACGCGTGGGCCGTTCTGGACGGATTTTTTTAGATTAAGTGAAAATCTTCACTGATCTACTCTTTTTGTCCGCTCGCCATTCTCCCTGCGATTTCCCATGTTTTTGGTGGGAATGTATCAACCCCAGGGTCTATTTGGGGTTGATTTCTTTTCCCCTCCATCCATGTCCCACCTCCATAGCCATGTTATCAGTATACGGCTGCCAGCGTTTTTATGCATAGGCGCAGTCTGCTGTTAGGAGATTGACTGTTTCATCCCGTCACTCTCCTTGCAATGTTCTGTGGTTCCCTGGGTGATCGCGCTTGCGTGGCGGTGGGAGCGCGATGCATGGTGTCACTCCTCCCCCATCGCCGTGCAGCCGGGGGACCGTAGAATCAACAATCACGCAGGTGTGGATGTTTATCATCACCCTCACCTGCTAAGAAGGCGGTTTTTCTGCCCCAATCTGCTCCTTGTATCGCTTGTATAATTTCTAGCTATAGAGACACTTGTCTTATTGAATTTTTTTTTTTTATTACTTATAGATTTTTACTCCCTGGATGTATGCATCTGTGGGTTGCTCCACGGTTCTGCCGTGATCTTTTCTAAGCATTGAACCACGTCAGGAGTATGGATCATTGAGCATATATATATACCAGCCATTGCGTGTCGCCTGAATTTGCATTAAATTTTGTTTTTTTGTTTTGGGGATTGAATTAATACACTTTCCCGATTTAGCTAAAAAAAAAAGCTTTTTCCATCTCTTGTTGGCCTCATCTGTGTATGCACAGCACCTTTTCAAGGTATATCCTCCTTTATACACATATATATATATATATATATATATATATATATATATATATATATATATATATATATATATATATTTACAACCTTTTTGCATGGTATGTATTTTAATTTTAATATGAATACATCAGCTCTTTGATGATTCCCAGGCCAACCTCCTCTTATAAGTTTGTGTGGCAAATATTTGAGATGCTGAAAAATAAAAATGTTGTACATAGCTGCAGAAAGTGATGATTCCCTTTTTTTATACATTCCCAGCCTTCTGATGATGCGGTCCCGGTTTGTGCGCTTTTGATCGGTGCGCCCACCTGTCCTATCAATCAGAGAGCTCTGTTTTTTTAATCTTTCATGCTGCATTTATCTGTGCCTTCTTGGGCCTTTTTGGTCTTTTCATCATACCTTTTTAGATCTGCATGTTCTGTTGGGCATGTAAGCATGTGAGCAATGCACCTATATTATCTCTGTTTTTGCCTTAATTTCATTTGTTGCCATTGGATGGATATAGATACTGATTTCGTGTATGTTATTGTTGAAAATATGTATTTTTTCTTATATTTTAGATTGCTACATGTAGACCAATTTGCATATTGGATTATCCCTGAAGAAGGAGTTTTACTCCGTAATGCGTAGGAAACACTGTATGCATATGATCAATTGTTATATGTTTATACTTTGAGTGCATGTACCTCTGCGATTTTTGGGTATACTATGCACTCTAAAGTGATGGGCACAGATATTTCAAAAATATTTGTTTGTATGAGTACTATGTTACTATTTTTGACTAAGTGTTAAAATAAATAAAAATACTTTTTACTTTTTTACATAATTTTATGTCTCACAGTCTATGTAAAGTCTCGCCCCTAGGGGAAATCTTGTACCACAAGGGCCCCAATACTGGAGACTTTGCATTGCCTTTAATCACTAACCAGTGGTCCTTTATGCAGCAATTTGACCACGTGGTAAGTTTTATTGTCATCTACATTTGTCAGCATCACATCACACTTTAAAGGTGCTTATATAGCAAGGCACTCAGATAGCAGGGAGAGAGCAACTTCAGGACACCGTGCTGCAGAAGCCTTGCATGCCTGAGCAGGACTCCTATGCCAACTGCAGCATCATTCAGCCTCCACACACCAGGGGAAGCCAGTGGGGCTTGAAGAACTGAAAAGACTCAAGGCATGCCTCACTGAACTGTGGGAAAGGTAGTCTCTGAGAAGAACTTGGCCACCGGAGCATATAGGAAATGGACTACAATCCTGAGAGAGAGGCATGTAAGGAAAAGAGAGGAATGAGTCTGGAGTGGTCTGCACCTCTGTGTCTGTGTGTGCACTCACCAGACTAATGTTTGGAGTACTGATTACCCAAGTGATGAGGACTGGAGTGCTGAATACCAGATTGCTGAATATCAGAGTACCCTGAGAGCAGAGCTAGAGAGATTGCTGTGTTTGATTTTACCAATGGCAGCAGATCAGGAAAGAGTGTGACTGCCTATCTACCTAGTAGTTTTAAAATCACTGCATGTAGAGTTTGATGCAGATGTGCACCACCAGATAGACTGGGCCCCACCAGTTAGCCAGCTGAAGTTTCCAAATGATCAAGTTAGCCAAACTTGCTTGAAGCAAACAAAATACCATTGACATAGGTGTTTGTACATTTAATAAATGGTGTTAAATCCAGACTGGTAGATTTTTATATGTCTCCTAGTGTCTTTGCCCTGTGAATTAACGCAAACAGACCAAACAAAGATTTACCTTGTATGAAGATGACTTTTGTTTCTTCCTAGATGCTTCATCTTTCTGGGCATCAGTATTGGGAGCTGGATTTTAAACTAGCTTTCAAAAGGGATCTAAAAATTAGGATCTAAATAGGATTGTGTGTACACTGTATATTGTACAGCATGTAAATCAGAAACTATTTTAACCTTGTTAAATATTGAACTACTATAATCTGGCTATCAAAGCAAATAGGATCTGGTATCACTTCCAACATCTCAGGGTATTAAACATTAATGCAGCAGGTACTCTGGTTGATGAACAGGTAAAGTTACTGGACTGTGGTTTAATCGTTTCTAGACAGATAAATTAAATCAATGTGTCCTGAGCAGGAAGCTATTTTATTACAGCAGATTTGCTATTTAAAATCAAAAAAAAATTCAGTTTCAGAAATTTCTTCTTAAAGATTGAACTGCACGCCTTGCTATGTGAGTGTGCCTTAAGGTGATTGTAAAGGCAGAAGGTTTTTTTATCTTATTGCATTCTATGCATTATGATAATAAGGCTTCGGTGTGCAACAGTCCCCCTCAGCTCCCCTAATACTTACTTGAGGTCCCTCTAAATCCAGCAATGTTGCAGGAGTGTCTCTGCTGCCTGGGACTCCCCTCCTCAATGGCTGAGACAGCAGCGTGGTGCCACTGGCTCCCGCTGCTGTCAAAGTCAGTCAGCCAATGAGGAGAGAAAGGGGGGCAGGGCAGGGCCGGGTCTAAATGGACAAAGAGAGCTGTGGCTCGGCTCAAGTGCCACCATAGCAATCTGCTGGCTGTGGGGGCATAACTTTACAAAAGAGAAAACATTTTAAAAAAAGTTCCGGGAGGAACGAAACATATGTAGACACAGGAATGTAATAACCCCCCTCTCATCCACTGATGCACCGTATGCTTAATCATTTGAGAGGAACCAAAGAAAGTAACCAACAGGGGACTAGCTGACAATGGAGGATCCATGATTGATGATATCACTGTTGTCTGGCAGGAGGGCTAGCTGAATACCAGCTGGTGTCCGTGCAGTGTGCACTGGGATCGGCTCTCGGTTTGTTTGTGGAGTCCAACTAGGAATGACATGCCTGCGGGATTATTGAGCAGCACAATCTGTGCTGAACTACCTGCATGACCTACAGCGCAGACCACTCAATTCTACTTCTCCAGCTGGACTGATTTGAAGTGTTGGAGGACCACAATCACCCACTAATACTAAAGCTCCATCTGAGGAAGTGGGACAGTGAGTACACACTTTATTACATGACCGATTATATCGGCAGTACATATGGGATACCCGGAGCACTGGAACCCTTCTATGTACTGGCCGGATCAGATGTAATAATGTAATTTCCTACGTGACTTTGACTGCCTGTACTCCCTTCGTGGGGTTTGTTCCATGTCCCCCTCAATCTGGGTGGTATTCTATGGGATGATCAATGGTGTACCCCTATGTCATAGAGAGACTTCCTTCAGGTGTCAGCTTCAATTTCATCCTTTGCTGTGGTCTTCCTAACAGGATCATTGGTTAGGTCAGGCTACTGAATTCCTCCAATATGGCTTTAAGGCAGTGGCGTAACTAGAAACTTTAGGGCCCCGGTGCAAGAAACCATGGAGGGCCCCCCTGACCCCCGGCCAGGGCCCTTCCCACTGAACCCAGGGACAGAAGGACCTGGATAGGAGGGGGAACAAATCCCCTCCATGTTCCTCCTGCAGCCACTGAATGCCTATCAGAGGGAGAGGAGGAGAAGCAGACTTTTAGTGGCTGCAGGAATAAAATGGAGGGGATTTGTTCCTCTAAATGCCCCCCCCATCCAGGTGTTCAGGGGCAACATGTGTGCCATTGCAATTGTGACCCCTGTAGTTATGCCCCTGGGATGAGTGGCAGCGGTGTTGGTGGGGGATGGGATCAGTGGTGGTTGGGGAGGGATAGGATCAGTGGCATCGGTGGTGGGGGGTGGGATCAGTGGCGTAGGTGAGGGAGAGATGGGATGAGTGGCAGCGGTGGGGGGGATGGGATCAGTGGTGGTGGTGGGGGGATGGGATCAGTGGCAACGGTGAGGGGGGATGGGATCAGTGGTGGTGGTGGGGGGATGGGATCAGTGGCAACGGTGAGGGGGGATGGGATCAGCGGCAAGGGTTGTGGTTGGGGGGAATGGGATGAGTGGCAGAGGTGGTGGGGGGAATGGGATGAGTGACAAGGGTGATGGTTGGAGGAGGGTGGGATGGGATGAGTGGTAGTGGAAGAGGGGGTTGGATGGGATGAGTGGTAGTGGAAGGGGGGGATTGGATGGGATGAGTGGCAGCGGTGGGGGGCATTGGATGAAATGAGTGGCAGCGGGGGTGGGAGGATGGGATCCATGGCAAGGGTGGTGGTTGGGGGGGGTGGGATGGGGTGAGTGGTGGGAGTGGAATGGTATCAGTGGCAAGGATGGGATCAGTGACAGTAGTGGTCATGGTGGTGGTGTGGGGGAGGGGGGAATCAGTGGCAGTAGGGGTGGTGTGGGGGGGTATCAGTGCAGTAGTGGTGGTGTGGGGGGTATCAGTGCAGTAGTGGTGGTGTGTGTGTGTGTGTGGGGGGGGGGGGCTATCAGTGCAGTAGTGGTGGTGTGTGGGGGGGGGGTATCAGTACAGTAGTGGTGGTGTGTGTGTGTGTGGGGGGGGGTATCAGTGCAGTAGTGGTGGTGTGTGTGTGGGGGGGGGTATCAGTGCAGTAGTGGTGGTGTGTGTGTAGGGGGGGGGGTATCAATGCAGTAGTGGTGGTGTGTGTGTGGGGGGGGTATCAGTGCAGTAGTGTTGGTGTGTGTGTGGGGGGGGGGGGGGGCTATCAGTGCAGTAGTGGTGGTGTGTGTGTGTGTGTGTGTGGGGGGGGGGGTATCAGTGCAGTAGTGGTGGTGTGTGTGTGGGGGGGGGGTATCAGTGCAGTAGTGGTGGTGTGGGGGGGCTATCAGTGCAGTAGTGGTGGTGTGTGTGTGGGGTATCAGTGCAGTAGTGGTGTGTGTGTGTGTGTGGGGGTATCAGTGCAGTAGTGGTGGTGTGTGTGGGGGGGGGGGGTATCAGTGCAGTAGTGGTGGTGTGTGTGTGGGGGGGGGTATCAGTGCAGTAGTGGTGGTGTGTGTGTGGGGGGGGGCTATCAGTGCAGTAGTGGTGGTGTGTGTGGGGGGTTGGGTATCAGTGCATTAGTGGTGGTGGTGTGTGTGTGGGGGGGGGGGGTATCAGTGCAGTAGTGGTGGTGTGTGTGGGGGGGGTATCAGTGCAGTAGTGGTGGTGTGTGTGGGGAGGGGGGTATCAGTGCAGTAGTGGTGGTGTGTGGGGTATCAGTGCAGTAGTGGTGGTGTGTGTGGGGGGTATCAGTGCAGTAGTGGTGGTGGTGTGTGGGGGGGGGTATCAGTGCAGTAGTGGTGGTGTGTGGGGTATCAGTGCAGTAGTGGTGGTGTGTGTGGGGGTATCAGTGCAGTAGTGGTGGTGTGTGTGTGGGGGTATCAGTGCAGTAGTGGTGGTGTGTGTGGGGGGTATCAGTGCAGTAGTGGTGGTGTGTGTGTGTGGGGGGGGGTATCAGTGCAGTAGTGGTGGCGTGTGTGTGGGGGGGGGGTATCAGTGCAGTAGTGGTGGTGTGTGTGGGGGTATCAGTGCAGTAGTGGTGGGTGTGTGTGTGTGTGTGTGGGTGGGGGGGGGGGTATCAGTGCAGTAGTGGTGGCGTGTGTGTGGGGGGGGGGTATCAGTGCAGTAGTGGTAGTGTGTGTGTGTGTGGGGGGGGGGGGGGGTATCAGTGCAGTAGTGGTGGTGTGTGTGTGGGGGGGGGGAGTATCAGTGCAGTAGTGTGTGTGTTGGGGGGGGGGGGGTATCAGTGCAGTAGTGGTGCTGTGGGGATCAGTGGCAGTGGTGATATTGAGTGATGGGTGCCACTCACTTGCAGATTACTTGGTCCCCCCTCCTTCCGGGTCTTGCTGGTCTTCCTTGGGCAAACAGAGAGGATGGGCAGGGCCTGTTAGTGCAGGCGGAGCCGGAGAAGATGGGCGGGACTGTGCCCCATGAGTGCAGGCGGATAGTATGGGACTATGGGTGGAGTCCGTGGAGAGGTTGGGCGGAGCGGGCGGTGCCGCGGAGATGACGGGCAAAGCAGGCAGAGACTGTGCCCCCGAGTGTGGGATGGGTGGAGAGGATGGGCAGGAGCCTGTGCTGCCCGTGAGTGCACTCGAGGAGGATGGGCGGAGCGGCCGGCGAGGATGGGCGGAGCGAACTCCCCATTGTGATATGTGGAATCAGTGTACTGTTTTATCTCCCGGGCGGCAGCGGGCCCCCCTACAGTGGCGGAACCCGAGGGCCCAGTCGCAAATGCGACTGGTGCGACCCTGGTAATTCCGCCACTGCTTTAAGGTGTGGAGCCCCGCATCCAGGGTGCTGGGAGCTGCCTGTCTTTTATACATCTCTGGGTATATTGCGTACAGGTGTTTTGGGGTACCATCTTGTTTATAAGGGGGGTGTATACGGTTCTTGGTTCCAGCTCTGAAGGGGAGGTGAATAGTGGCCCCATTTAGTTGAGAGGGAGGTGGGGGCTGCCCTCTCTTTTTTGTGATAGTGGTTTGTGATAGTGGGTCCCTACCATTTAAGCGGGAGGGAAAAAAGCGAAGGATTCGCCCTGGGACTTTAAATGAAGTGGGTACCATTTCTGCCAGTAAACATAACAGTAGTAAATATAGTATATGATTTATTCAAGTACAATTGTTTACATGCATAGATAACACCAACAGTTGCCAATTGAAAGAGATACATAAACAAGGAATATCGGTACATAAATGTAGTAGTAGTCATAGTACACGGGCATCATACTACCCGACTAGTTTCTCAAGATCTAGCTCGCTCTTCAGGGGTGGGTGTGTGTAACAATGTACCTAGGATGAAAATATATATATATTACTACTACTACATTTATGTACCAATATTCCTTGTTTATGTATCTCTTTTAATTGGCAACTGTTGGTGTTATCTATGCATGTAAACAATTGTACTTGAATAAATCATATACTATATTTACTACTGTTCTGTTTACTGGCAGAAACGGTACCCACTTCATTTAAAGTCCAAGGGCGAATCCTTCGTTTTTATATGTTCTAGGGATGGAAGTGTATCACTGGGGACACCAGACCTTTTCCTTTTCTTTATATTGAACCCGGGTGGAAGACACCCATTAGCCCAAACCTGGACTGTTGTCACCCCCGCCAGTATTTACATGTATAAAATGTATAAAAAATCGTTACACTTTGACACTTTACTAGTCTACCCATCCTCCAACACAATTTTTATTCCAGTATTGTTGTATACCCTGGCTCCTTGTGCGATTCTTTGGTTGGCGCTAGCATTTTCTGTCTCACATTGGAAGCTGCGATGTGTATAAAGGGAGGCTTTTATGTGTCTCCTGCTGTCCCCATCTGCTTTTGGGCGGATAGGGACACCTACACATCGGCACCATGTTCAGGCGCCAGAGGCGTGGCGTCTGCGATTTCGCTGATGTCGGCGCAGCTGGACGCACTATATCATCTGATGGCATGGGGGTACGTTCACAATTGCGTGCCTCCATATGACAGTGGTCGCCCCCTGCACTCACATGTCAGCCATTCACACATGGTGTTGGGGGCGGAGCCTCCTGGGCTCTTCCGGCGTTAAATTGGAGGTCAGGCATGGCTTGGATTTAATTTCACTTCTTCACTGAGAACAAACACAGCTGTGGAGATTGCCTGCTGTGTCTCATTACTTTTATATTCAGGATTTTCACCATACTCAGGTACTTACTATACCCACCTTTTTGATACTTGCTATATTTAGGCACACCCTTGCATATCTTACACATAGTTTATTTTTTGAGCACTAATTTTTATTTTTATTTATTTATTTTGGATATCAGTTTGTTCCACACAAGTCCACCTCTTTCTCCTCGCTCTCTCTCATCTTGTCACCTGCTTGCTATCCTATGTTTTCCACCATCTCCATGTCCTTACCATCCTTGACCCAGGCTTTTACTTAGATATACATATCTTTATGCCAATACTCATTGATTCTACTTTACTACTTTAGATGCCTGATAAACATATTTGTGTTTATACTCTTTATAGACTAACGAGGTTTCTAGGGATACATCATTACACACACACACACACACACATTCACACAATCACAGTTCACCTCTCTTCCTTGCCTATATTGTCACCTGTTAGTATCCATCTGCTATCCTACGTTTCTAATCATCTTCATATCCCTACCACCTTTGGCCCAGGCCTTTCATTCATGCATACATATCTTTATACTAATACTGATTGATTCTACTTTACTACTTCAGATGCCTGACAAACATACTTATGTTCACAGCCTATACTTTTTATGGACTAATGAGGTCTCTAGGGATACATCACTACACCTATGCCATGCCTGCTCTCCGTTTGGCCCCTGGTGGGGTCCCATCTGACTCCGTTCCCTCAGCTCCCTGGGGAGGCACCTGCTGCCGCCATCTTGGAGCCATGCTCAAGCTCAGTGGTGAGTATGGGGACCCACAACCCCTCCTACCCTGTGCCTTTATAACTAATACTGTGCCATATTGCCAAACATATGTATTTTTTCATCCTAGTTCATTGTTACACACATCCACCCCTGAAGAGCGAGCTGGATCTCGCGAAACTGGTCGGGTAGTATGATGCCCGTGTACTATGACTACTACTACATTTATGTACCAATATTCCTTGTTTATGTATCTCTTTTAATTGGCAACTGTTGGTGTTATCTATGCATGTAAAAAATTGTACTTGAATAAATCATATACTATATTTACTACTGTTATGTTTACTGGTGGAAACGGTACCCACTTCATTTAAAGTCCCAGGGCGAATCCTTTTTGTTTTTATATGTTATAGGGATGGAAGTGTGTCACTGGGGACACCAGACCTTTTCCTTTAAGTGGGAGGGGTCTTTTTTCAATATTTTTTTCTTGGGTGGTGGTGGGGTTTCTGTGGGGGAGGTTAAACTGTTTTTGGAGAGATTTTTGTGATGCTGATCAACAATTTTAATAAATTAGAATGAGGACACAAAAATGTGCACATTTTTTTTTTCTATTTTGTGATGTTATGCTTCTTGTGAACACACCCTAGCATTATATATGGAGGTACCCTCATGTTCAGTAATTTATCAGGCTCCCAGGGGGGGCATTCAACAGGAGGGAGGAGCCAGGAACACCGAAGAGGGACCCTAGAAGAGGAGGATCGGGGGTGCTCTGTGCAAAACCATTACACAGAGCAGGTAAGTATGACATGTTTGTTTTTTTAAACTAAAAATAAAACAAGACTTTCCAATCCCTTTATGCCTCACAGCAAATGATCAGACAGGTAATAACCAACTTCCAGTTTACTAAACAGGTGCAAATTTAGAAGTAATAATGCAAAATGGGTTAAGGATGGCAAAGAAAAATAAAAAAATTTAAACTTGCTAGTGGCTGTAATGTATTGATGGCTCCCGGCAATATATATGAAAAACCAAAGAAAATAAAAAAAAAAGAAAATAGCAAAAAAATTAAACACCAAGTGCTCCCTCCTCGCTTTGACAGCTCTTATATAGGCAAGGGCAAGGCCACCCGGTGACGTAACCAGGTGAACCCGCCCCCTTCTGACGTCATGTTGTTAAAGGGGCTTCCAGATTCTGATAAGCCCCCGCCCGCAGATCCCGACAACCACCCGCCAGGTGGTTGTCGGGAAGAGGCCCTTGTCCATGTTGAGGACAAGCAGCCTGGTATGGTTCGCTACCCCCCTTTCCTGGCCTGCTAGGCTGCTTGCTCAGATAAGGGTCTGGTATGGATTTTTGGAGGCACCCCATGCCATTTTTTTTATTTTGGCATGGATTTCCCCTTAAAATCTATAGCAGACCCAAAGGGCCTGGTATGGATTTTGGAGGGATCCCATGCCATTTTTTTTCTTAATTCTGTCATAGGGTTCCCCTTAACCACTTCAATACACTGTATTACTGTATATACTCTGCACTATATACATTGCACTGCGTTATATACACTACACTGACTGCAACAAGAAATGTAATAGTGCAATTAGGGTGGCTAAAATAGAACATGAAAGACACATAGCAGAGGAGAGCAAAAAAAATCCCAAGAAATTCTTTAACCACTTCAATACCGTGGACTGTCATATGATGTCCACAAGATGGATCTCCCATCCTGGGTGGACGTCATATGATGTCCTCCCATTCCCTGCCGTCTGGGGGGCAGGGAACACACAGCTCCACGTCCTGTCAGTGGAGAGGAGACCGATGGTGTGTTCCCAGTACAGAGGAACACCGATCGGCCTACTCCCCTTGTGAGTCCCCTCCCCCACAGTTAGAATCACTCACATAGGGAACATATTAACCCTGCAGCGCCCCCTAGTGTTAACCCCTTCCCTGCCAGTCACATTTACAAAGTAATCAGTGCAGATTTATAGCAACGATCGCTGTGTAAATGTGAATGGTCCCAAAAAATGTGTCAAAAGTGTCCAAAGTGTCCGCCACAATGTTGCAGTCACGGCAGACTGCCGCCATTACTAGTAAAAAAAAAAAAAATGCAATGAATCTATCCCCTATTTTGTAGACGCTATAACTTTTGCGCAAACCAATCTATATACGCTTATTGCGATTTTTTGTTTTAACAAAAATATGTAGAAGAATATGTATCAGCCTAAACTGAGTAAAAAATTTGTTTAAAAAAAAAAAAAAAGGGATATTTATTATAGCAAAAAGTAAAAAATAGTGTTTTTTTTTTCAAATTTGTCGCTCTTCTTTTGTTTATAGTGCAAAAAATAAAAACCGCAGAGGTGATCAAATACCACCAAAAGAAATTTCTATTTGTGGGAAAAAAAAAGGATGTCAATTTTGTTTGGGTGCAACGTCGCACGACTGCGCAATTGTCAGTTAAAGCGACACAGTGCTGAATCGCAAAAAGTGCTCTGGTAAGGAAAGGGGTAAAATCGTCCGGGGCTGAAGTGGTTAAGTATGTAACAGTAAAAAAAGGGAGGACAGACCATATTGACCCCATAAAGAATGAGGAAGGACATCTGATTACAAAGGATGGGGAGATGGTGAAGGTATTGAATTTATTCTTCTCCTCAGGCTTCACAAGGCAATCGGGGGGCTTTAGTAACCAAAACTGCAGTGTTTATTCTCATGACACATCACAGGAAGCACCTCCATGGTTAACAGAGGACAGAATTAAAATTAGACTTGTGAAAATTGACATTAATAAATCACCGGGACCAGATGGCTTGCATCCGAGGGTACTTAGAGAACTCAGTCAAGTAATTGCCAAACCATTGTTACTAATTTTTACTGACAGTCTACTGACTGGAATGGTACCAGGTGACTGGAGAAAAAACAATGTAGCGCCAATATTTAAAAAGGGCCCAAAATACACCCATGGGAATTACAGACCAGTTAGCCTAACATCAATAGTATGCAAGCTCTTGGAGGGGATGATAAGGGACTATATACAAGATTTTAGTAACAAGAACGGTATCATTAGCAGTAATCAGCATGGATTCATGAAGAATCGTTCTTGCCAAACCAATCTATTAACCTTCTATGAGGAGGTGAGTTGCCATCTAGATAAAGGAAGACCCGTAGACGTGGTGGAGGTGAGTTGCCATCTAGATAAAGGAAGACCCATAGACGTGGTGTATCTGCATTTTGCAAAAGCATTTGAGACAGTTACCCATAAATGTTTACTGTACAAAATAAGGTCCGTTGGCATGGACTATAGGGTGAGTACATGGATTGAAAACTGGCTACAAGGGCGAGTTCAGAGGGTGGTGATAAATGGGGAGTACTCTGAATGGTCAGAGGTGGGTAGTGGGGTCCTCCAGGGTTCTGCTGGGACCAATCCAATTCATTTTTTTCATAAACGACCTGGAGGATGGGGTAAACATTTTAATCTCTGTATTTGCCGATGATACTAAGCTAAGCAGGGAACTAACTTCTCCGCAGGATGTGGAAACCTTGCAAAAAGATCTGAACAAATTAATAGAGGGGGCAACTACATGGCAAATGAGGTTTAATGTAGAAAAATTTTAAATAATGCATTTGGGTGGCAAAAATATGAATGCTATCTATACACTGGGGGGAGAACCTCTGGGGGGAATCTAGGATGGAATAGCCCTGGGGGTCCAAGTAGATGATAGGCTTGGCAATGGCATGCAATGCCAAGCTGCTGCTAACAAAGCAAATAGAATATCGGCATGCATTAAAAAAAGGATCAACTCCAGAGATAAAACGATAATTCTCCCACTCTACAAGACTCTGGTCCAGCTGCACCTAGAGTATGCTGTTCAGTTCTGGGCACCAGTCCTCAGGAAGGATGTACTGGAAATGGAGCGAGTACAAAGAAGGGCAACTAAGCTAATAAAGGGTCTGGAGGATATTAGTTATGAGAAAAGGTTGCGAGCACTGAACTTATTCTCTCTGGAGAAGAGACGCTTGAGAGGGGATATGATTTCAATTTATAAATACCGTACTGGTGACCCCACAATAGGGATAAAACTTTTTTGCGGAAGGGAGTTTAACAAGACATTTCATTTAAATTAGAAGAAAAGAGGTTTAACCTTAAACTATGTAGAGGGTTCTTTATTGTAAGAATGGCAAGGATGTGGAATTCCCTTCCACAGGCGGTGGTCTCAGCAGGAAGAATCGATAGTTTAGAAAAACTATTAGATAAGCACCTGAACGACCACAACATACAGGGATGTACAATGTAATACTGACATATAATCACACATAGGTTGGACTTGATGGACTTGTGTCTTTTTTCAACCTCACCTACTATGTAACTACTATGTAACTATGTAGAGCAACAATTCTTTTTTAGATCCTCAGAGTTCTTTGTCATGAGGTGCCAGGTTAAACTTCCAGTGACCAGTATGAGAGAGTGACAAAATATGTAAGGCATGAAATGGCGGTGTGTATAGAGGCCGGTCTATCTCATCCCTGTATTAAGTATCAAAAGAAAGGCCTAATGCACATGGCACAGCCAGTACCCCTTGGGGATGTATAGATAGATAAACCGGACAGTATTGCACAATGAATATATTTATTAAACAAGCATGTCAAAACATTGTAAAAATTATTTTGTACAAAAATACAAGAACATCTGATATAGACAATGTTGTCATATGTACAAATATGGTGTAGATATATGAGAAAGAACTTATCACATGTGTCGCAGGATGACGCAGACATGTTTCGGACTATTCGGTCCTTTTTCATAGGCGATTTATAATCCTCTCAAGCACATCTAATGTTGTGGACAAATAAATGTCACCATGAGTAAAAGATCACAAAATAGTAGAGCACAGAAATGAAGAGCCAAGTATATTGATAGGAAATAAATAAAGTTGTTGAGTATACTCACGTATAGAAAATCCCTCTCAGGTCAACACCATAGACATTAAAAATGCTAAAAAGCATGTAGGAAAAGTCAGCAGTGGCGAATGCAGTATATGGTGTGCTGTTAATGCACAGCAAGGCTCTAGGCAGGCAATTGGATCTGCTGCATGTTGCAAGACCTCCACTGAATAGGTGAATCACCTGTATCAGTATGACACCGGCTTAAGTCCAGTAAAGCATCTAAGGAGAGTATTGAAAATAGAAAGTTGTAAGTAGAGCAAAAGAAGTGCTCCTACTGTGATGCCCTGTGAAGTACTATAGTAGTAAGAATCAATATCTACCTGGGTAAACAAGAGTGGACAATGTGCCTACACGGCCTGGATCCCACAGCATACTGAATGCCGCGGGTACAGGCTACATATACCAATGCAGGTAAGTAGTGTCAGCTGTGAATGGACGCCAAAGGCAGCCTTCACAGCTGAGGCCGGTGAGACGGACTGCTGCGCCATTGGCTGCAAACGGCCCATCTGGGGAGATCCCTGGTGCGGCGATGCTGGGAAAGGCCCCGCCCAGAGTGGGCGGGACCACGTCCATCGCCGCAGCGTCACCGGCGCGCGTCATAGGCCCTTCCCGTTCACGCTTTTAAATTAAAAAATAAGACTACAGTAAAGTTAGCCCAATTATTTTTATGTTGTGAAAGATAAAGTAAATTGATACCTAACATGTCATTCTTCAAAATTGCACCCGCTCGTGGAATGACAACAAACTTTGGCCCCATAGGTGACATTTAAAAATGTCTACAGGTTACCAGTTTTGAGTTACAGAGGAGAATTATTGTTCTTACTCGAACGATCCCGGCGATACCTCACATGTGTGGTTTGAACAACGTTTTCATATGCAGGAACGACTTACAGTATGGTGCGTGTATTTTCGTTAACGTTTTAACAAACGATAATGAACGTGCAGAATCCGAAAACCGAACCGAAAAATCCAACATAAACAAATGCTTTATTTTCGTTGTGACAACAGTTCGATATAAATAGGAGATTCGACATGACGCTGACAATGGCGATCTGTGTCCATCTAACCTGTGGTCGAATGTGCCTAACCTTAGCTCTATTAGTCCAAGATTATTCTACATTGAGAGAAAATATTATACATAGAGAGAAAAGATTTGACATAGAGAGAAGGTTGAATGTGCCTAACCTAACTATTAGTCCAAGATTATTCGACATAGAGAGAAAAGATTCGACATGAAGATTCGACTAAGCAGTCGGCGCGAGCAGACATTTATGGTCAAATGCTCTGCCCATACGCTATAGAAGAATTCTAATGTTGGTTGACTAGTAATAATAATTAATAAATATAATTATTACTAGTGTCATACAACATTAGAATTCTACTATAGCTTGTAGGCGGAACATTCGACCGGAAATGTACTATTGCGGTGTCGTACAGTTTAGCTGCTCCGTCAAATCTTCTTAGAACATTCAACAGACACCATAAGCCTTCAATGACAGATTCAACATGAATTATTTTGGATTTTCAGACGAATGCATTTTTTAACGAAACAAAATAAATAAAAAACAAATTTCGGGAGTAACTAAATACATTTATTTTTCGGACGAAAACGAAATTCCGGAACAAAATATTTCAGTGTGCACATGTCTAGTAGCGTAAAAGAGATCAGTCAGTGTACAAGATACCATGTTTCAAGTCTCCACTCCCATCTGCTATATTGTACCATTTGATTTACAACCCTCCATGCCAATTAATCAGCATGAAGGGTTGTAAATCAAATGTTACAATATAGCAGTTGGGAGAGTCTTACAACACTGTATCTTGTATTCTGACCAATTACTGAAGAGGATATCAAGTTGCTTTTGGTATCTGTAGTAAGGTTTTTTTTTTATTTCTTTGGGAGGGGATTGGAGTAAGCACTGCGTTTGGGTTGTTTCTTTTTTTTGGAAAACCACAGGCAATACGGATGACTGGGCCGTTGCTATATTCCAGATTTTTTTGGGGTCCAGTTCCCTTTTAAGATAGAGGTAGCTAATAGTTTTTTGTTTAGCCTGACTACAGAAAAGTACCCCCAAGCTGCTGGTCCTGCATTATGTGTGACATCTATGAGAGAGGCAGCGACAAAGTCTGGTCAAATAGTTACAAGAAAAGCAGCCTTGGGGGATTGGCTGTACCCAGAAAAAGCAGGGAGAAAGACCAAAGACTTTGGATAAATAGATAGAACAGTGCCCTCTTGGTGTAGGGACTTTTATGCAGCGATATGTCCAAAAAGCCTTATTATATACAGTAGTTAAAAAAAACTTTACATTTGGAAATAGTATAAAAAAACATCATACACAGTAAAAAAAATACATATAGACTAGCGACTAAACAATGAGGACAAATATGAAGACAGCTGTGTGTGTCGGCAGCTGCATGAAACATAACATCATCACGCCCTATTGGGCGTGGCCACACTGTGCACCCCTCGGCCAGGGGGTTGCTGCTCAGACAGCAGAACAGCTGATAGGTGCAGCTTTGAGCCGCTTATCTCTGATTGCCTGTTTTTCTAGTGATCACGTCCCAGACGGCGAAACATCTGATTGTTGTGGCTTTAGGCCACTTATGCCCGATTGCACTGTTTTTTGAGCCAAAATGGCCTCATATACTGTATAGACCTAATTTTTTCTTAGTTTTTGTGATGCTCACCTATCGCATGCAGTGGAGTCTGTCTTACTGGCTATGTAGCAAACTTAACGTGGCGTCAACTGGCCCTTCACTCTTACCATTGTACCATTTACAGTTTTATCTGATACTGCTCCACTCCCCTTTGTCTTTTTTGTTTTTGATTATCACTGGTCTGTTTTTGTGGCAATGGTTGTCTTGCTGTGAGATCAATCCTGTTATTCACTCTTAAGTTTGGTACCATGTAAGTTTTGTACTCTTGTGGAGCTTTTTACTTTGAGACATATTTACATAATTATGAATATTACTATTGATGCTTGCACTCCCCTTTTTGGCAGCACCACTGTGATTATCCATTTGTCCCCCCCCCCCCACCATGGTGACCCCAGTGGTCCAGACCCCCTAGGCTTATGGGCAGCCCTCCACGATGACATCTTAAGGCAGCAGCATAACTTACATATATGTTTTTAAATTTGGTGACACTACAGTATGTATCTTTTAGATATATTGAGCTAGGAGGTTAGTGTGTGTTTCTTAACAACAATGTACCATCATTCTCATTATATCTGTATATGGTTGTTTTCATATCCATTATTTTCACTTTCCAGAAAAAGTAAAGCAGGTATGGGAGGTAATAGGAGGTACTAGGAGGGTGCAGACGTGGTGTTGATAAAGGAGGGAAAGTGTGGCTGGGATGGGGGCAGGCCCGGATTTACTCCCTTTGCCGCCCCAAGGCCGGGTCCTTCAATGCCTCCCCCCCACACACACACACACCACCATTCACGTCCTTTATCGATGACTGCTACAATAGATCAATTAAAAACATATCTCCACACATGAGAACACTGAAAATAACTGGCTTTAATTGTACAGACTGAAAATACTCTGTAATGCAGAAAATGCCTTTTAAAGATTATAGCAGTAAGAAACTCCCTACAATTTTTCTTTTGGCAAACTCATCGAGAATATCTTCGTAGGACAAAGTATTTTAAAGTTCTGACTGAATGTCAAGTAAAGCTAAACTGGTCAGTCTGGTTGCTATAGGTTAATGCACATCATTACCACTCAATGGGCAGTGGAACAATCCCAAATAATTGAGCAAGTAAACTGGCACATTAATACACATACTACAGGAGAGGGTCAGAGACTGTGGACATACTGCAGGAGATTACCAGAGACTGTGGACATACTGCACAAGATTACCAGACTGCAGACATACTGCACAAGATTACCAGACTGCAGACATACTGCACAAGATTATAAGAGACTGCAGATATACTACATGAGATTATCAGAGACTGGGACATACTGCACAAGATTGTAAGAGACTGCGGACATACTGCACAAGGTTATAAGAGACTGCGGACATACTGCACAAGATTATAAGAGACTGCTGACATACTGCACAAGATTACCAGACTGCAAACATACTGCACAAGATTATAAGAGACTGCAGACATACTGCACAAGATTATAAGAGACTGCAGACATACTGCACGAGATTACCAGACTGTGGATATACTGCACAAGATTATAAGAGACTGCGGACATACTGCACAAGATTATAAAAGACTGCGGACATACTGCATGAGATTATAAGAGACAGCGGACATACTGCATAAGATTATCAGAGACTGCGGATATACTACATGAGATTACCAGAGACTGCAGACATACTGCATGAGATTATCAGAGACTGTGGACATACGGCATGAGATTATCAGAGACTAAAAGGGGTACGACCCCGCTACATGAGCATATAGGCTACATGGGGCGAAGTCAGCATGTCAGAAAGTCGCCATCGGGGCTAGAATTCACAGGTAGCACGGGCCGCCCCTGCACCACTGCTGCCCCAAGGCCTGGCCTCGGTGGCCTTGTGGGAAATCCGGCCCTGGATGGGGGTGTGTGCAGGCACAGTGGTGAGACCAGGAGTGGGGATGTAAGAGTGAGGGGAGTTCCCAGCATGGTGGTGAGAGCATAGCTCCCAACTGTCCCTGATTTTGAGGGACTGTCCCTGATGTGGAACAAAGTTCCTCTGTCCCTCTTTCCTCCTCATTTGTCCCTCATTTTGGTCCGAGCTAAAATGCACTATTTATCTTTCAAAAAGTGTTTCCCATTGCTAAACCTTTCATCCAATTTTTAAATTGCAGCATTTGTACATTTCAAAGGCCAGGAATAGTAGTGGTAATAGAAATCACATGTGGGTTTACCTAATCCATTTTTTTGTATAATTCTCCTTTAATAGGGCATGGCAGGGTGTGTGTCCTATGTCTACATAATTTTGCTAGTAGGTGTCCCTGGTTCCCATCTCAAAAATGTGGGAGGTATGTGAGAGCAGTGTTGATGCAAATGTGATGGCAAGACTGGAGGTGGGGGGGGGGGGGGGGGGAAGAGGTCAGGCACCCTGGTAGGTTGGGCAGGCCTGTAAGCTAGTTGAGGAGAGCAGAGCCGGCCCAAGACATGGTGCTGCCTGGGACCAAGAATGAAATAATGAAATTCATTACTTTATATCATGATGACTAATTAAATCTTTGAGGCGCTGTAGGAGAAGTGAATACACCGCTCTTAAAGCGCCCCTGCCCATTGAAATCAATGGGCAGTGCCTCCGAGCCATCGGCAAAGCGCCGATGCAGCAGCGCTTTGCTGACGGTTTTAACCCTTTTTCGTCCGCTAGCGGGGTTAAAGGCGCCCCGATAGCAGCTGAAAATCGCTGCAAAAACAATGCCTCGTGTGAAAGTAGCCTTACTGACAATCTGATCTATCTTGGACAGAGAGGGAGTTGAAGCACAGCAGTAATTAACCTCTTTTATGCCTTTTCTCAATAAAATTCACCACTATTGTACCACTATTGCATCTTGATTAGAAGCCATCAAAATCATACAAATAATTTTATAGTTTGTATGTAAAAAGCATGTTTCTTTTGTAAATCTGCATGATCATTTACAAACAGTACAGAAGAAAAGGCCTCATCAAAGTGTTTCCAGGGAAAACATGGGTACAATAGAAAGATCAGTCACATTCAATCCAGCTTGAGTCCCTTATAAAAAAATCTTAGAGAGAAATCACTTGAAGTTGTACTACCAACTAGGGATGAGCCGAACACCCCCGGGTTCGGTTCGAACCAGAACCTTCGAACGGACCGAAAGTTCGCGCGAATTTTCGAACCCTATACGTTATAATGGACGCGAACGTTCGAAATCAAAAGTGCTAATTACAACGGCCAATATGCATGTTAATGTCATAAAACAGGTTTGGGGACCCGGGTCCTGCCCCAGGGGACATATATCAATGCAAAAAGAACTTTTAAAAACTAACGTTTTTTCGGGAGCAGTCATTTTAATGATGCATAAAGTGAAAAAAAAAAAGTGAAATTTTCCTTTAAATATGGTACCTGGGGGGTGTCTAAAGTATGCCTGTGAAGTGGCATGTGTTTCCCGTGTTTAGAACTGTCCTTGCACAAAATGACATTTGTAAAGGAAAAAAAGAAGCCATTTAAAACCACTTGCGGCTTTAGGTTTGTTCTTAAGTAGAATCTGAACAGGTACATTATGAAGTGTAGCTCCATCCCAAAAAAATCTATTTTTAAGCTTTTTGGAGAACATAGGGAGGGGTTATCACCCCTGTAACATTTGCTGTCTTTGCACATCTGTTCAGAACATGTCACCTCACTTTCCGTCCCAATGACAAATGTTTTTGGAAAAGTGGGGTTTTAATTGAAACAAGGATTGGTGATAAAGTATCAGTAGAGAGGAGATACCTTTTTCCCAAATTAAATCTAACAGGATAGAATTTCCCTTCCTAGGGGTAGATTTCCTCTCACTTCCTGTTTTCTCTTTCCATTTGCAAGTAGGAGTCGTTTGTAAGTTGGATGTTTGAAAGTAGGGGCCTGGCGTATATACTCTGCAGAAATTTGCCCTATTAGATGTTGGTGTAGCCACAAGACTGGTGGGCACAGGAATGGGCCCTGCTATGAGTTAATAGATCAAGATTTGTAATTGCATGCACCTGTTGAACAGGGCAGAAAAATTGGGGGTGGTGGTGGTGGTGGACGGTGTTGCCACAAGACTGTAAGCTCTCACAGTTACTCTTGGTGGGCGCAGGAATGGGCCCTGCTGTGAGTTATTAGATCAAGATTTGTAATTGCAAGCACCTGATGAACAGGGCAGAAAAATTGGGCCTTTGGCGGTGGTGGTGGACGGTGTTGCCACAAGACTGTAGGCCCTCATAGTTACTCTTGGTGGGAGCAGGAATGGGCCCTGCTGTGAGTTATTAGATCAAGATTTGTAATTGCAAGCACCTGATGAACAGGGCAGAAAAATTGGGCCTTTGGCGGTGGTGGTGGACGGTGTTGCCACAAGACTGCAGGCCCTCATAGTTACTCTTGGTGGGCGCAGGAATGGGCCCTGCTGTGAACTATTAGATCAAGATTTGTAATTACCCGCCCCTGTTAAACAGGGGCTGAAAAATTGTGCCTTAGGCACTGGTGCTGGTGCCACACAACACTGCAACCCCTCACAGAGACTGTACTTGGAGCACAGCAGTCACACGTGTTGCGAAGCATTTTTTAAAAAAAATTGGAAGTACCCACCCCTGTTAAACAGGGGCTGAAAAATTGTGCCTTAGGCACTGGTGCTGGTGCCACAACACTGCAACCCGGCCCTCACAGAGACTGTACTTGGAGCACAGCAGTCACACGTGTTGCGAAGCATTTTTTTAAAAAATTGTAAGTACCCGCCCCTGTTAAACAGGGGCTGAAAAATTGTGCCTTAGGCACTGGTGCTGGTGCCACAACACTGCAACCCGGCCCTCACAGATACTGTACTTGGAGCACAGCAGTCACACGTGTTGCGAAGCATTTTTTTTAAAAAATTGGAAGTACCCGCCCCTGTTAAACAGGGGCTGAAAAATTGTGCCTTAGGCACTGGTGCTGGTGCCACAACACTGCAACCCGGCCCTCACAGATACTGTACTTGGAGCACAGCAGTCACACGTGTTGCGAAGCATTTTTTTAAAAAATTGTAAGTACCCCCCCTGTTAAACAGGGGCTGAAAAATTGTGCCTTAGGCACTGGTGCTGGTGCCACAACACTGCAACCCGGCCCTCACAGATACTGTACTTGGAGCACAGCAGTCACACGTGTTGCGAAGCATTTTTTTAAAAAATTGGAAGTACCCGCCCCTGTTAAACAGGGGCTGAAAAATTGTGCCTTTGGCACTGGTGCTGGTGCCACAACACTGCAACCCCTCACAGAGACTGTACTTGGAGCACAGCAGTCACACGTGTTGCGAAGCATTTTTTTTAAAAAATTGGAAGTACACGCCCCTGTTAAACAGGGGCTGAAAAATTGTGCCTTAGGCACTGGTGTGGTGGCATGGATCATTGAGGAGGAGGAAGAGGATAGTCAGTGAACATAAGAGGACAGTCACTCAGCATCAGCATAGGCAGTCTTGAAGGGATGTGACATTAAAAATTATTCGGTTATATCCGTCTCAGGTGCCTGGTAGCTGGTGGTGATCCAAGACTGATTCATTTTGATGAATGTCAGTCGATCAACCGAGGCGGTGGACAGGCGCACCCTATGATCAGTCACAAATCCTCCAGCAGCACTGAATGTGCGTTCGGAAAGAACGCTGGAGGCAGGACAGGCCAGTAGCTCAATTGCATACTGTGCAAGCTCTGGCCAGTGATCCATCCTCAGGACCCAGTAAGCCAGAGGATTTTCGGTGGGAAAGGTGTCCAAGTCTGACCTTGCCCCAAGGTATTCCTGCACCATGTATATCAGACGCTGGCGATGGTTGCTGGAACCGATCATACCTTGGGGCTGCGGACTAAAAAATTGTCTGAACGCATCGGTCAGACGTCCACCTTCCCCACCGCTCCTTCTGCCACTGACCGAAGCCTCAGCAACTCGTCGCCCAGGACCAGGAGTTTGTAGCCTCCCAGTTTCTGGGAACGCGTTGCACAGACCTTTCTGCAAGGCCTCCCTGAGATGTCTCATCCTCTGCTCCCTCTGCGACGGCAAGATAAGGTCCGCAACCTTACCCTTGTACCGCGGATCAAGGAGAGTGGCCAGCCAGTAATGGTCCCTCTCCTTGATCCGAAGAACACGAGGATCCTTCCGCAGGCTTTGCAGGATCAGGGAGGCCATGCAGCGTAGGTTAGCTGAGGCATTCGGTCCGGAGTCTTCTGGGTCACTGAGGATGACATGATCGCCAGCCACCTCCTCCCAGCCACGTACAAGTCCACTGGTTTGTTGGGACTGTACATCATCCCTAAAAGACTGCTGCTGCTGATGCTGAGTGCCAGGCTCCACCTCCATGCTCACACAATCCTCCTCCTCCTCCTCCTCCTCCTCCTCCTCATCCTCTTCCTGTGTGATGGGTGGGACAGAAGGAACACTGTCCGGATAAAGGGGGCCTTGAGAGGCAAGGAAGTCCTCCTCTTCCTGCCTCTGTTCTGCCTCAAGTGCCCTGTCCATTATCCCACGCAGCGTATGCTCCAACAGGTGGACAAGAGGGACAGTGTCACTGATGCATGCACTGTCACTGCTCACCATCCTCGTGGCCTCCTCAAATGGTGAGAGGACAGTGCATGCATCCCTGATCATGCTCCACTGACGTGGGGAAAAAAAACCAAGCTCCCCTGACCCTGTCCTGGTGCCGTAGTCGCAAAGGTACTCATTGATGGCCCTCTGCTGCGTGTGCAGTCGCTGCAGCATGGCCAACGTTGAGTTCCACCTGGTGGGCATGTCACATATTAGGCGGTTCTTGGGCAGGTTCAGCTTCTTTTGCAGCTCAGTCAGCCGAGCACTGGCATTATAAGATCGGCGGAAATGCACACAGACTTTCCTGGCCTGCCTCAGGACATCCTGTAAGCCTGGGAACCTGCCCAAGAACCGCTGCACCACCAGGTTGAGGACGTGAGCCATGCAGGGCACATGGGTGAGCTGCCCCTGTCGCAGGGCGGAGAGGAGGTTGGTGCCATTGTCAGAAACGACCATTCCTGGCTTAAGCTGACGTGGCGTCAACCACCTCTCGGCCTGCCCCTGCAGAGCTGCCAGAACCTCTGGCCCAGTGTGGCTCCTGTCCCCCAAACACACCAGCGCAAGCACGGCATGGCATCTTTTTGCCTGCGTACTTGCGTAGCCCCTTGTACGCCTACGGAGCACCGCTGGTTCCAAGGACAGAGCACTGGAGGAAGAAGAAGAGGAGGGGGGTGGAGGAGAGAAGTGTGTCACAACCAGTAGCAGTAGTCGCGTTTTGGAGGCGTGGTGGCGGAACAACCTCCAACACTACTGCACCTTGTCCTGCATCCCTCCCAGCTGCCAATAGAGTGACCCAATGGGCCGTGAAAGAAAGGTACCGTCCCTGTCCATGCCTGCTGGACCATGAGTCAGCGGTAATATGCACCTTACCGCTGACCGCCCTGTCCAGCGAGGCATGGACATTGCCCTCCACATGCCGGTAGAGAGACGGAATCGCCTTCCGCGAGAAAAAGTGGCGTTTGGGAACCTGCCACTGAGGAACCGCACATTGAACAAACTCACGGAAGGGGGCCGAGTCTACCAACTGAAAAGGCAGCAGTTGAAGTGCTAGCAATTTAGCAAGGCTAGCATTCAACCGCTGGGCATGTGGATGGCTGGGAGTGTACTTCTTTCTACGGTCCAGCAGCTGGGGCAGGGAAATTTGCCTGCTGCAATCGGACGTCGGTGTACTGCAAGTACTTGGTTGTGACACACCGAATTCTACACCTTCAGTCCTCTCAGAGCAGCTTTCAGAGAGGACTGAAGGTGTAGTGGGGATGGAGATCCCAGCTGAGGAGGAGCAAGGAGAGGTCCGCTTAGTTCTTTGGTGTGGGTCTTTTATGTGTGCCTGCCAACGAGCTGCATGGCAGGTCGCCATATGTCTGGTCATGCTTGTGGTGCCCAAGCGGCTGATGTTTTGGCCACGCGAGATACGCTTGAGACAAATATTGCAAATAGCAGTGGTGCGATCTGCTGCACTCGTCTCAAAAAAGGCCCACACCAAAGAACTTTTCTGATAACGTGCAGAGGCAGCGCCCTGCACAGGCGGAGCTCTGCGGTGTTGTACAGTTGCTGTGCTGGCCTCTACCTGGCCTCCAGGGGGCATCCTGCCTCGTTGGCCATGTGACGCCGCATCCTCCTCCTCCTCGTCCTCCTCCTCATCCTCTCTCCCTTGAGGCACCCACGTGGAGTCAGTGACCTCATCATCCCCTCCCTCTTCACCACTAGAGCAAACCTGGCAGTAAGCTGCAGCTGGTGGAACAGTACTGCCAGATTCCTCAAGCTGGGTATCGTCATCCGAGCCTTCGAATCGTTGGGCATCCTCCTGGAGCATGTACCCAACACTGTGCTCAAAGAGTTCGGGGGACTCCTCAGGAGGACATGGTGGGTCTAGGGAAGGGGTGGCTGATGATGCTCTGTCAGTACCCTGAGCCTGGGTGAGAGAGGATGAGGAGGATGAGGAGGGCTTGGTCATCCATTCTACCAAGCCTTCAGCATGATGCGGCTCCACATGTCCAGCTGCCGAAAACAAAGACGCACGTGTCCCATGGCCACGTGCTGATGACAATGCACGACCACGTCCACGTCCACGGCCACGTCCACTAGAAACAGAGCCTGCCTGCCCTGTGTTCTTGGCTCTGCACGCTCTGCCTCCCCTTGGCGGTCTTCCAGCCATTGTAGTCGGTAGTCCTGTGGGTGCTGCTGAGAAGAAAATATAGGAGCTCTGTGTGATGCCACTAACACACTAGAAGTCCTATGGGTGCTTCTGCAAAGAAAATAGAGGAGCTCTGTGTGATGCCACTAACACACTAGAAGTCCTGTGGATGCTTCTGCAAAAAAAATAGAGGAGCTCTGTGTGATGCCACTAACACACTAGAAGTCCTGTGGGTGCTTATGCAAAGAAAATAGAGGAGCTCTGTGTGATGCCACTAACACACTAGAAGTCCTGTGGGTGCTTCTGCAAAGAAAATAGAGGAGCTCTGTGTGATGCCACTAACACACTAGAAGTCCTGTGGGTGCTTCTGCAAAGAAAATAGAGGAGCTCTGTGTGATGCCACTAACACACTAGAAGTCCTGTGGATGCTTCTGCAAAAAAAATAGAGGAGCTCTGTGTGATGCCACTAACACACTAGAAGTCCTGTGGGTGCTTATGCAAAGAAAATAGAGGAGCTCTGTGTGATGCCACTAACACACTAGAAGTCCTGTGGGTGCTTATGCAAAGAAAATAGAGGAGCTCTGTGTGATGCCACTAACACACTAGAAGTCCTGTGGGTGCTTCTGCAAAGAAAATAGAGGAGCTCTGTGTGATGCCACTAACACACTAGAAGTCCTGTGGGTGCTTCTGCAAAGAAAATAGAGGAGCTCTGTGTGATGCCACTAACACACTAGAAGTCCTGTGGGTGCTTCTGCAAAGAAAATAGAGGAGCTCTGTGTGATGCCACTAACACACTAGAAGTCCTGTGGGTGCTTCTGCAAAAAAATAGAGGAGCTCTGTGTAATGCCACTAACACACGAAGTCCTGTGGGTGCTTATGCAAAGAAAATAGAGGAGCTCTGTGTGATGCCACTAACACACTAGAAGTCCTGTGGGTGCTTATGCAAAGAAAATAGAGGAGCTCTGTGTGATGCCACTAACACACTAGAAGTCCTGTGGGTGCTTCTGCAAAGAAAATAGAGGAGCTCTGTGTGATGCCACTAACACACTAGAAGTCCTGTGGGTGCTTATGCAAAGAAAATAGAGGAGCTCTGTGTGATGCCACTAACACACTAGAAGTCCTGTGGGTGCTTATGCAAAGAAAATAGAGGAGCTCTGTGTGATGCCACTAACACACTAGAAGTCCTGTGGGTGCTTCTGCAAAGAAAATAGAGGAGCTCTGTGTGATGCCACTAACACACTAGAAGTCCTGTGGGTGCTTCTGCAAAGAAAATAGAGGAGCTCTGTGTGATGCCACTAACACACTAGAAGTCCTGTGGGTGCTGCTGAGAAGAATATATAGGAGCTCTGTGTGATGCCACTAACACACTAGAAGTCCTATGGGTGCTTCTGCAAAGAAAATAGAGGAGCTCTGTGTGATGCCACTAACACACTAGAAGTCCTGTGGGTGCTTCTGCAAAGAAAATAGAGGAGCTCTGTGTGATGCCACTAACACACTAGAAGTCCTATGGGTGCTTCTGCAAAGAAAATAGAGGAGCTCTGTGTGATGGGACTAACACACTTCAAGTCCTATAGGTGCTTCTGGGAAGAAAATAAAGGTCTGTGTGATGGGACTAACACACTTCAAGTCCTATAGTTGCTTCTGGGAACAAAATATAGCTCTGTGTGTGTGATGGGACTAACACACTTCAAGTCCTATAGGTGCTTCTGGGAACAAAATATAGCTCTGTGTGTGTGATGGGACTAACACACTTCAAGTCCTATAGGTGCTTCTGGGAACAAAATATAGCTCTGTGTGTGTAATGGGACTAACACACTTCAAGTCCTATAGGTGCTTCTGGGAACAAAATATAGCTCTGTGTGTGTGATGGGACTAACACACTTCAAGTCCTATAGGTGCTTCTGGGAACAAAATATAGCTCTGTGTGTGTGATGGGACTAACACACTTCAAGTCCTATAGGTGCTTCTGGGAACAAAATATAGCTCTGTGTGTGTGATGGGACTAACACACTTCAAGTCCTATAGGTGCTTCTGGGAACAAAATATAGCTCTGTGTGTGTGATGGGACTAACACACTTCAAGTCCTATAGGTGCTTCTGGGAACAAAATATAGCTCTGTGTGTGTGATGGGACTAACACACTTCAAGTCCTATAGGTGCTTCTGGGAACAAAATATAGCTCTGTGTGTGTGATGGGACTAACACACTTCAAGTCCTATAGGTGCTTCTGGGAACAAAATATAGCTCTGTGTGTGTGATGGGACTAACACACTTCAAGTCCTATAGGTGCTTCTGGGAACAAAATATAGCTCTGTGTGTGTGATGGGACTAACACACTTCAAGTCCTATAGGTGCTTCTGGGAACAAAATATAGCTCTGTGTGTGTGATGGGACTAACACACTTCAAGTCCTATAGGTGCTTCTGGGAACAAAATATAGCTCTGTGTGTGTGATGGGACTAACACACTTCAAGTCCTATAGGTGCTTCTGGGAACAAAATATAGCTCTGTGTGTGTGATGGGACTAACACACTTCAAGTCCTATAGGTGCTTCTGGGAACAAAATATAGCTCTGTGTGTGTGATGGGACTAACACACTTCAAGTCCTATAGGTGCTTCTGGGAACAAAATATAGCTCTGTGTGTGTGATGGGACTAACACACGTCAAGTCCTATAGGTGCTTCTGGGAACAAAATATAGCTCTGTGTGTGTGATGGGACTAACACACTTCAAGTCCTATAGGTGCTTCTGGGAAGAAAATATAGCTCTGTGTGTGTGATGGGACTAACACACTTCAAGTCCTATAGGTGCTTCTGGGAAGAAAAATATAGCTCTGTGTGTGTGATGGGACTAACACACTTCAAGTCCTATAGGTGCTTCTGGGAACAAAATATAGCTCTGTGTGTGTGATGGGACTAACACACTTCAAGTCCTATAGGTGCTTCTGGGAAGAAAATATAGCTCTGTGTGTGTGATGGGACTAACACACTTCAAGTCCTATAGGTGCTTCTGGGAAGAAAATATAGCTCTGTGTGTGTGATGGGACTAACACACTTCAAGTCCTATAGGTGCTTCTGGGAACAAAATATAGCTCTGTGTGTGTGATGGGACTAACACACTTCAAGTCCTATAGGTGCTTCTGGGAACAAAATATAGCTCTGTGTGTGTGATGGGACTAACACACTTCAAGTCCTATAGGTGCTTCTGGGAACAAAATATAGGAGCTCTGCCTGCCTGCCACGAACACACTACAAGTCCTATAGGTGCTTCTGGTAACAAAATATAGGAGCTCTGCCTGCCTGCCACGAACACACTACAAGTCCTATAGGTGCTTCTGGTAACAAAATATAGGAGCTCTGCCTGCCTGCCACGAACACACTACAAGTCCTATAGGTGCTTCTGGTAACAAAATATAGGAGCTCTGCCTGCCTGCCACGAACACACTACAAGTCCTATAGGTGCTTCTGGTAACAAAATATAGGAGCTCTGCCTGCCTGCCACGAACACACTACAAGCCCCTCTTTCTCAATCAATCTTTGTAACTGAATCTATCTAACTCAATTTCTGTAAGTGAATCTCTCTACCTAACTAAATCGAGCAGAGTGTCACAGAATCAGCCTGCTCAATCTGCGCCGGAACAGCATGTGACCGGCGCAGACGGCGTGGCGGCCTTTTATAGGGGGGGGCGTGTACTACAGCCCCTGAGCTGTAATTGGCTACAGGCGTCCTGCCTGTAGCCAATTATGGCTCTTCGAGTTTCCGGGGCTGTGATTGGCCAAGCATGCGGGGTCACAGTGCATGCTTGGCCAATCATCAGCCAGCAATGCACTGCGCCGGCCGCGCCGGCCGCAATGCATTGCGGGGCCGCGCGCATCACACGAACGTGATGCGAGCGGCCAAAATAGTTCTGGGCTCGCCGAGCGAGCGAACGCCCGGTGCTCGATGCGAACGTGGGTTCGCATCGAGCACCGGGCCCATCCCTACTACCAACCAACCTAACTCACCTTGTTTTTCAGAGAGGCTGCCCAGGCTCAGCTCAAACTCTGTCACGGGCACAGCCGTGCAGGCAGATCTCCTAAGACCCTTCCTTCCCTCACACTAGAGATGGATGATGGAAGAGTTGGGCAGAGCAATTGTTTGGAGCGGAGGCTGAGCGATGTGAATGCTGGGGTGGCCGCTGCCTCTGACGTTACTGGTTGCTAGGCGTCGAGCGACAGGCGATTGTAACAACCAGTGCAGGAGACAGCACATCCGATCCGCTCCACTCTGCTCTGCTCCTGAGAGTCTTGCTGACTGATCTGGGATTCCTGGTGGTAACTTCTTGCCAGCCTGGCTGCCGCCCCCTGTTAAATGCTGCCTGGAGCCATGGTCCCATTGGGTTCCATGGTAGGGCCGGCCCTGGGTGAGTGTGTCAGTCATGTAGATATGGTGGGGATAGTAGAGGTGTAGTTACAGGTGTGTGGGAAGATGCAAATGTGCTGGTGGATGTTGTTAGCAGGGTACTGAGAGGTAAGTCATACCTCCCAACATTTTGAGATGGGAATGAGGGACACCTACTAGCAAATGTATGTAGGCATAGGTCACACCCCCCTGCCACGCCCCCTTAAAGGAGAATTAACCCCAAAAAAAGTTAATTAAATCCACAAGTGCTTTTTTTACCACTACTATTCCTTTATATTGGCTTTTAAAATGTACAAATGCAGCAATTTAGAAATTGGATGAAAGGTTTAGCACTGGGAAACACTTTTTGAAAGATAAGAAGTGCATTTTATATGCAACTATATAGATCAGACCAAAATAAGGGACAAATGAGGAGGAATGAGGGACAGAGGGACGATGCTCCAAATCAGGGACAGTCCCTCGAAATCAGGGACAGTTGGGAGGTATGGGTAAGGGCCTGCTGGCAGGGTGCTGAGAGATAGCTGCCATTGTGCTCTTGCTTAGAATCACATGCATCCCTGTGCCTTTAAGGAGGGGGTGGGATCCCTCCAGACACACCTGCCCTTAAGGCATTTAACAATTAGCGGTAAATTTACGGAACAAAAGGTAAACATACAGGAACAGCTATTTATTGTACAGCAGCTTCCCACAGACATTCCTGTACAGAGGGGTTCTAGTGCCCATAATTTAATCATACCTGAATAACAGCAGAGTCCATAGAGACAGAGTCCATTAAGGTAAATAATCCACAGAGGTACAGTAGCAAGTAATTCTTAAAGTCCATAAAGGCAATAAGTCTACAGGTGACAGTTAGGACTACATATAGTCCCCAGGATCTAGGCAGTGTTTCCCAGCAGCACCCCTGAGGCATTTCAGCTCTTTTTGGTAGGGATCTCTGGAAAATTGTCAAAATAATCTAGCCAGTCAATTCATCAGATCCATCACATCTACATTTAACAGTTTGCACCGTTTGCATCTGGCTGGCTCAGTAAACTTGAACACATGAGCACAGACAGGAAAAATAGCACAATTTGAGACAGATAGCTGCAGTTCTTCACAGCAAAAAAACATTAACCCCTTGTAAGCACCTGCCTACACACAGGTTAGTAAGCATAGGTGTTAGGAGGGGGGTTCAGTTTTAAGAGCAGTTTGGGTTAAGCTGGAATTAGACTTTACTATGACCATAGTATATACACTAAGACATATAGACAGGGTTTCCATCTATTTTAAGTGATACAATGCTATCTGAATGACATTTTAGTTTGAAGATGTAATGTGCTCATCTTAAATAACTGTTTTTTATTTAGTGATATCCTGCATTTAGAAAGCTTGGAGTTAAGGCAATACCCTTTATTGGTTAATTTAAGTTATTAAAGATACAAGATTTCTGGTTGCCTTAGATCCCTTCTGTAGATGTTTTACGAGTGGCGACTGCTCCATTAGGGGCACAATCTACATGCAGGGTGCCGGGCGCCTGGATTTCAATGGGGTTTTTTTTTTTTTTGAAGCACATGATTAGAGCATGAGGCACTAATAGGCTTCAAAAAAGGGTGGTCTCAGTTCTCTGTGCCCTGCGCCCACCCGGTTGTGTGACAATAACAAATTAATATTTGCTATTGTCTTCCCGATTCTCCTCCCGGCCAATCAGGATGATAATTGAAAAATGTACAAAGAAATAAAATATCACTTTTGAAATGACCTGTTTTCAGCAGACAGTGGGCTGAAGACCGCTCTCTGCTGACGTCACAGGTCCAGGCTCAGTCGAGATCGCGACACTGGAGTCAGGATCTGCCCACATGGACCGGCACTTGGCTCAGCCTCTCAGTGAGCCAATGAGAGCATGAGCCGGCCACTTCTGCCCCTCCACAGCCCAGCGCTCCAGTGTGCGAGGAGCAGGGAGCTGTGAGAACCGAGCGATCTGCAGTGTTTGATCGCTCATTTCTCAGATCGCAGTGTTAGAGCCGGTGGGGGACAGATGCAGTATCAGACCGATGCTGCATCCACCTAGCTAAGTATGATTCTGCAAATGTCCCAAACCCCATACTTCTCTTTTAATTAACACGTATGATAACAAATATTGTAGTACTTGCCAAATTCCTTAGTATTCATCCAATGTTCTTTATTTAGAGGCAGACTGCGTGGTTTAGGTATTAAACACTGTATCCCCAATTTGGATTCTGACTGAATCCTCTCTGCTTGTTTGGCTTTATACAGCCAATAGAATGAAGGTAATTTCTGTAAGCAAATTGATACCTTTCTTGCAGCAATTGGATATATAGCTATAAGCCATAAGCTGCAGGCACAGCTTAAGTGGCAGGCCTGCATGATTGGGTTTGACAGTCTAGGATGTAGTAAAGGAAGGGTTAATTTAAGAGTTTTTGTCTTTAGGAGAACAGGCCTTAACTCATTGTTGGAGAGTAGGGTGGGTTAGGGTGTGGTTATAGGGGTCTAGTGGGGGGAGGTGTTGACTCTGGCATCAGTTGGTCAGGGGATAGCACTGGACAAGCTTCTCAAGCTTCTGAGGCGAGAATGGCGTATTTTGAGAAAATGCTAGCTAGCATCCGGGCGGCAGCAGTTGCCAATGGTCCCCAATGGTTGCATGCTCAGCTGGCAGGTATGCTGCAGGGGTCGGGGCAGGTACCTGCTACACCTGCCCCTGTAAGCCAACGTGCTAGTAGGTGACCGCCTCCTGTGCGCTTGAGACCTGAGGTGACCCCGAGGGGTAGCCGACAGCTTGGGAGCCCCATAGTGGACAATTCAGCCCCATCAGCCAAGAGATTGCCTCACTCTTCGCCAGGTGGGGCTGGGTGGAATCCCGTTCATAGTCGGGCCCCGGGCAGGAGATCTGAGTCAGCCTCCTGCTCCCATCCCTCTCCTGCTGACCATTGGGACCCTGCGGTCGGCTCTGCAGGTGTAGCGCATGCTGGGAGTGCGGCCCGGTGCGGGAGAGTAGCACCCACCAGTAGCAGCCCAGTGTCTGGGGCGGCCGGGACTAACAGCCGGAAAAGCCGAGGTGCCGGGGAGACATCTGCCGCTGTATATACACCCATCGAGGAGGGTGAGATGGCCACAGGAGAAGACACCCTGCCAGCTCATGCTTCAGGGCTATAGGGATCCGGATATACGGCTGCGATGCCGGCGGTCACGGGGCAGCCTGATAAGTCTGCCAGGGTCAGCTATACACTTCCTTCTATACCCTATAGTTTGTCTCCTGTACAGTCCCCTTTGTCTGGTGGCAGTGAATTTTTCTTTTTTTTGCAAGGTCAGTCCTTGGGGGGGCGGAATCTGAGGGGCGAGAAGGGGCCATGGTAAACGCTCTCCAGGCATTTATGGCTGGTTTCAGTGCAATGTTGGCGCGATGTGATCCAGGTGGGTCTTCAGCTGGGATTGGTTCCCCAGCGGCTGTGATGACGCAGACTCCCTCCATGCTGTCTGGGTTGGGGTTCCCCTCTATGGCCCCAAGTCGGGATGATGGGGTTCAGGCCTCTACATCATCTCAAAGTGCTGCCAGGCAGGGAGGTTCAGTTCCAGCTCCCCTGGAGGTGACATTGCAAGCCACTGAGAAGGCAGCCATGGATCCAAAAAAGGTGAATGGGGAATCAGACAGGGTGCGTTTGGCAGATTCAACGAAGTGTGAACTTTGTGTGCTTTGAGGGACCGCTTGGCGCACATCTCAAACAGGAGGTGAGGGATAGGATCTGGAGAGGTGAGAATGTGGAGATTTTTTCCTATTGCCCCTTGAAAAATTTATCCTAGATAAAGTTAAGCCGATGAGAGCAAGAAAGAGGATGAGGAGAAGAAGCGGCGTTACTGTTTGATTCCCAGGATGTTTGGGAATTGGCTGCAGGTGTTGGCCAGTGTTATAGGAGAAAATTCCCCCAAGCATTATTCAGCACTTTTTTGTTCAGCGAGGCTCAGTGGGTGTATGGGTGCGTGGCTTGGTTAAGGTACGATGAACAGTTCAGGCAAAGGAAGGCGGTTAGGCCAGCATTGAGATGGGATCACAAAGATATTATTTTGTCAGTGAAAATCAGGACTCAAGCACGGGGCCAGAACATTCCCTCTCGAAGGGGAGGGGGTAGTACCGCAACTTCATCGCCATCGGCCACGAAGCGTAAGGGGTTCTGTTGGCAGATCAACAAGGGAACTTGCAGATTCGAGGGGTCCTGCGATTTTCATCATGAATACTCCAGATGCGGAGGTTCACATCCCCTCACAAAGGGCTACAAGCAGGGAAAAGGTAAGTTGGGCAAGGCTGGAAAAAGGGTGGACCCCAGTGAAGTGGGAAAAGCTGGCACCCTTTCTAAGTAGGTATCCCAATCAGGAAGCGGCCTGTCTTTTATTTCAGGGTTTTTCCGACAGGTTTGTGATCCCTTGTACATTGTCCCGTGTTCTGCCGGTCCCATTAAATTTGAGATCTGCAAAACTCCACCCTGCAGTGGTCACGAAAAATTGGCCAAAAAAGTTTCGTTGGGGAGGATGGCTGGTCCGTTCTATTCCCCACCAATGGACGATCTCGTTGTTTCTCCGCTTGGGGTGATTTCAAAGAAGAAACCTAATCGATTTTGGCTGATACACCACCTTTCGCACCCCAGGGGCGATTTGGTCAATGATGTGATTGACAGGGAGTTGTGCGTGGTTTCTTATGCATCATTTGACAGGGGGTGGAGTGGGTTCATTAGTTTGGCAAGGATGCTCTTTTGGCAAAAAGTGACATTAAGTCGGCTTTCTGACTGTTGCCGGTGCATACACATAGTTTGCGCCTGTTGGGATGTGTGTGGGAGGGGCAATATTTTGTAGATCACTGCTTGCCCATGGGCTGTTCTTTGTTTGAGGCATACAGCTCCTTCTTGGAATAGGTGGTGAAGGACGTGTCGGGCTTGCATACCATTATTCCCTACTTGGACGATTTTTTTGGTGATCGGCCCATCAGGTTCTAGGGTGTGGCATACGCTATTGGTCACACTTCAACATGTTTTTGAGGTGTTCGGTTTACCGCTGGCAGAAGAAAAAACTGAAGGGCCTACCACAGAATTAAAATTCCTTGGCATTGTCCTCGACACAGGTTTGATGGAATGCCATCTGCCACTGGATAAATTGGAAGACCTGCAGGGGGCTGTCTGAATTTTGCTTGCCGCATCATGTCGATGGGTAGGATTTTTTGCAGAAGGATGGCGGCAGCGACAGCAGGAATAAGGGGTCCGTACCATTATTTTAGGTTGACCAGGGAACAACAGGATGATTTGAGGGCGTGGCCACTATTTCTTGATAGTTACAATGGGTGGTCATTATGGATGAAAGCGGCAGTGTCGGATTGAGATTTGGATCTATACATGGATGCTGCGGATTCTGGAGGGTATGCTGCATTTTTTCAGGGTCGTTGGAGTGCAGGTCGGTGGCCAGTTTCTTGGCGGAATGCTGCTCTGCTGGGCAATCTTGTACTACTAGAGTCGTTTCCCATTGTGCTGGCGGTGGAATTATGGAAGCGGGAATTTAGGAACAAACCGGTCCACTTTCATTGCAACAATTTGGGGGTGGTGCATGCCATTAATAACATTTCTGCTTCCTCTCCACCGGTGGTTTACTTAGACATTTGGTGCTGCAGTGTCTGAATTGTTATGTTTGTGCAGTACATTTGCCTGGTGTGAAAAATAATGTGGCTAGTGCGTTGTCTCACTTGACTAATTCTGTCTGTTGGCGCTGGAAGCGGAGCAGCAGGGAATGCCTTGCCCGGACCACTTGTGGGACATCTCTTTCGAACGGTAGCTGGTCTCATTCAGAATTCAGTGTGCCCGTCCACATGGGCTGCTTATGAGAAGGTTTGGAGTGAATGGCATGTGCTTGTAGGTGAGGTGGGCGGGTGGTTCAAGAAATATTTTGCAGTTCCCTCTTTTTTTGGAATATAACATTTGGCTGCCACCTTGTGGTTTGTAGACAGTAGTACTGCTAGGCATGCAAGTGCTATAGTATTTATGATTTAGTTTATTTTTTAGTATTATTGTATATAAAATGCCTTGTATAAGTTGTGTTGCTTTTGTATAGTCGAGATTTATTTTGGCTGAAATTTTTACAGAGTTGTTATAACATTCTCTTGTAAAACAGCACAACTAGGTAGTTGGAAACAGTATTGCTGTATTATCAGAGACAATGATGCCATGTTACTACAGTCAGTAAAGCCACAAAACTTCCAGCTGTCCCAGATTTCCAAGGACTGTCCCTGATTTCGGAAACGTTCCTCTGTCCCTCATTTTGGTCTGATATATATACTTGTGTATATAAAATTCACAAGACCAAGAGTAAAGATTTCAAGCTCTCTGCCTTTGCGGATGACATATTGCTTTTTCTCACGCAACCACACACCACTCTCCCGATTCTGTTAGCAGAATTCCAACGCTTCCACATAATTTCTAACCTTAGAATCAACTTCTCCAAATCATTTGCCCTCAATATTACTCTGCCCCCCTCGGTAGTAGTTCAATGCAAGGAAAATTTCCCCTTCCAATGGAAGACTGACGCGATCACATATCTAGGCATACAACTCCCTGCCAAATTGCAAGACCTATACATGAAAAACTATCTACCACTGCTGAATAAGCTAACGACTGATTTAACTCATTGGAACAAACCAATTTTCTCGTGGTTTGGCAGGGCAGCAATACTAAAGATGAACGCACTACCTAGAATCCTCTATGTACTACAAACAATACCTATCCATCTACCTCCCTCTTTTTTCAAATCGTATAGAAGCCTATGTACCAAATTTCTTTGGGGGGGGGGGGTCGCAAACCTAGAATAAGCTACACACATCTTGATTACCTAAACAGCTGGGTGGCATAGGCCTACCCGATATTCATAACTACTACAAAGCCGTTCATTTGACACGCATCATTGACTGGAATGTTCATGCCTCAACAAAAGACTGGGTAGATTTGGAAGCCTCCTTCACAACTTTACCCCTCGAATCCCTACCGTGGATTCAAAATTGTCAATCCTTCCCTGAGGTGGGTCGACACCCACCGATCAAACCCACTGTCAATTCCTTTCTCAGACTCTGCCAAAGCATACCCATTTCATCCGTGCTGGGACCCATGACCCCGATAAAAATGAACCCCAACTTCCCTCCAGGTATGTCTAAGAGTTTTCTGAAAGATTTCTGGCCACAAAACCGACCTCTGGCACACCACTTTTACGCCCGCGAGCAACAACTATCTGCTTCCCAACTAGCTACGATACATGACAAACCTGCCATACCGACGTGGACGTTCACTCAGATCACACATTTCCTGAACTCTCTTCACAGACAGTCCCCCTGCTCCAGGACCCTGACACCCTTTGAAAAACTATGCCTACAATCGCCCCCCCTAACTCATCTCATATCTGCAACTCATACCCTTATTTTTGCATACCACCAGCCCAACGACTCAAACATGTGCAAGGCTTGGGAAAGTGATCTATCCATCACTCTATCGCCAACAGAATGGGGTAACATACACACGAATGTACACAGGGGCTCCATGAATGTATCCACACAGGAGAATGGATACAAAATTCAATCGCGTTGGTACCGTCCTCCGACTCTACTCCACAAATTTAACCACAATGTCCCGGAATCCTGTTGGAGGTGTCTAATGGGTAGGGGTACGATGCTACATATCTGGTGGCAATGCCCTCGCATACAGTGTTTCTGGACGGAAGTACACCGCATCACTTCTCAGGTTACATCTTATGACTTACACTTAAACCCGGCCCAATTTCTACTTCACCACACATACCTGCCTCAAATCTCTGTACCTCTGTACCCCCCTCCCCCTCCAAACACCCCACCCTGATGCCCACAATACTCCTGGTAAACTGAACCTGACAACAACATCAACCACATCCTATCTTACGCTACTGACATTTTCCACATAAGTCAACACTGACCAAGACCACTTGGATTACTTAATCCTTATGTCCCTACTGCTGTGACGGTGCCTTCACCCCACAGAGTATATCTGTTCTGAAGACTTTCTTGTTGATACACCCCGATACCCAGTTTTACTCCCGGAACCACTGCTCCCCGCCTGAATCAGGGGAGTCCTGTCACACCCATCAACACCTCTCCTGTCATTACACACGACACGAGTTGATCTCAGGGCTGAGAATCCTGTCCAGTTGACTACAGGTCTTAATTGGCCCTTCAGTGTCGGAATCACTTGTTTTTTTTTTACTTAACTTGGTTTGTTGCTGTTCTTTTTTGCTTACTTATCACCTCTGGTGCTTGGTTACTGCTAATGTGCACATCACAATATGGTTACCATGTTTCATACCCTCTCGAAATGTTTACTTTTACCAAAAATACTCAATCGAAACGAGACAACAGTGCTGATGACTTGAGTTAACTCCCACGTTAGACACAGATTGCTCCCGGTTGGGGTGTCTAAGTGAGAGTTAGTTCTCTCTTTCGTCTCGAGATATCTCATAGTAGCATTGATTCTAAATATGTTCTATGTTTTCTATTGTAATACATTACGCATCCTTTAGTATGTACTGTATAATTGGATAAGAAGATGTTGTCTACTTATTTTTCCTGTAACTCTGTTCAAAAACCCAATAAAAGTTTTTTAGAAAAAAAATAAAAAAAAATCACTTTTTATCTTTCAAAAAGTGTTTCCCAGTGCAATACCTTTCATGCAATTTCTAAATTGCTGAATTTGCAAATTTCAAAAGCCAGAATAAAGGAATAGTAGTTGTAAAAAAAAAGCACTTGTTGGTTTAACTAATAATTTTTTTAATTCTCCTATAGGAGGGCATGGCAGGATGAATGACCTATGCCTACATACTTTTGCTAATAGGTGTCCCTCGTTCTCATCTCAAAAATTTGGGAGGTATGTTACTAGAGTCAGTCAAACTTTAGTATTTCTTCTAAGTCTGGTGGCATAACACTGGTATCAATAGTATCAATTCCTCGACAAACATAGATTCACTGAAAAGCTGTCAATACTGTAATTGCATCAGGAGGTAAACTTGATCTTTCTTCAACTACATGCCACATTCTGCTCCACTGTGAGATCATATGGAAGTTAAAGCAGAATTAAACCTCCTATTCTTTACACCCAAGAAAGCTGTCATCTAAGCCTTTGATCTGTAGTTGCCACGGTGCTGCACAGTTGAGAGCTTACATAAAGTGTCTCTAAAGACAGAAGTTTTTTTTCCCCTTAAAGTGGTTGTAAAGGCTCAAGGTTTTTTACCTTAATTATATGCATTAAAGTAAAAAGCCTTCTGTTTGCAGCAGCCCCCCAGTCCCCCTTAATACGTACTTGAGCCCCATCTGGATAGAGCAATGTGCACAAGAGCAGTATTTGCTCCTGATGAGTGGAAGTTATCCACGAAACATGCGTAGAGCTATATATCGAAGTATTGTCACAGCTACCATGCGTCTACTATGAGACTACCTAGAAGAAATTTGAATCAACTTTACATTATCATGTGTGCAATCAATCATGTCTATATGCAAGTTTGGCCTACATTTAATAAATTTGAATATATATCATTTACTATGTAGGAACACTTATGTGTGTGTATACATTTATATGTATTTATTATGTTATTTATTACATGCTATTTACTGTCCCACATGCATCCATGTGCACCATTAAATAGTATCTACTAATTGATTAATTTGGTTCTGGTGTTGTGCTTCATATAAAGTCCCACCATTCCCCCATTCCCCTTTCCCCTCTTTTTTCTATATGTTCTAGGAAACAGTTTAAATCAGTGGATTTAGTTCCACTTTAAAGTAAATCTGTGTTTAGATATATAGCATTTGCATATTCTAAACTGGAAGTTGAAGCACTTTAAAACTAACCCTCAGTTATCTTTGTAACTATAGGCATTATGGAGTAATTAACCTTCAAAGTTCACAACAAAGGCTCTAAAACCATGACTTCTTTCTTTACTTTTCATGACAGCAGAATCTTGACATTGGAGATTTTTTTGTGATCTTTGAGGATCTTGGAGAATTAATGACTTCACAGCATATGCAGCTGAAGAGATTAGGTTTGTTTTAAAACTATTGTATTGCTTGTTAAGAGTATTTAAATGCTTTTAAAGCAGCAGAGAAAGTGGTGAAAATTTTGGTTCTGCCGCAAATCAACATTGTGGCGGATGTATACCCCCCAATGTTGTTTCCACTGTTGTTCTCAATGCATGCTGACAGTCAATATTGTCAGCGCGCATTGATACTGATGCCTCCTCTGTAGTTCCGGCTCCTATGAACTCAGAAGGAGGTGCCGGGAGTAGTGCAGAGAGTAAGAGGTGAAGAAGGAGGGGACTTCCAATGGCAGTGCTGATCACAGACTGTGTGAGGAAGCACGGAGCTTGAGCACATGGTTGGATAAGGAGGTGAGATCCAACGATGAGTCTGTGTAAGGCAGCAGTGTGATGCAGAGTGCAGCGAGAGGACAGAGGGGGCAAGAAAGGCCGAGCATTGTGCGTATAAGGAAGTAGTGTGATCCAGGGGGAGGAGGCAGAGAGTATTGTGTGTATAAGGCCTGTAAAATTGATGTTAGTGGTACACGGGATTCAAAATTGTGAGTTTATTGGTCCGTGAGGGCCCGAAAGGTTGGGAACCACTACTATAAAGTCTACAGTCTGGAAATGAGTGCATTTTAAAGTAAACCTGTTCTGGAACAAATATGTAAGTTGCCACTGACCTTTTTCCAAAAATGTGTGTTACCTGGCGGTTATGTAGGCCTTACTGCTGCCACCAATATTTTGTACATTTAGTATTTTATGTGATTATTGTGCTTGCAATTTTATACACATAATGCAATGGTCCTCTGCTCTCCTCTATGTTGCAATTTAGTGGTGACAGATTAACGACTTTAAGACCAGCCTCGTTTTGGATTTTAGGTGTTTACATGTTTAAAACAGTTTTTTTTGCTAGAAAAAAAACTTAGAACTCCCAAACATTATATATTGTTTTTTTTCTAACACCCTAGAGAATAAAATGTCGGTCGTTGCAATACTTTTTTTCACACTGTATTTGCGCAGCGGTCTTGCAAGCGCCCTTTTTTTGGAAAAAAGTCACTTTTTTGAATAAAAAAATAAGACAACAGTAAAGTTAGTCCAATTTTTTTATATATTGTGAAAGATAATGTTACGCCGAGTAAATTGATACCTAACATGTCACGCTTCAAAATTGCGCCCGCTCGTGGAATGGCATCAAACTTTTACCCTCAAAAATCTCAGTAGGCGACGTTTAAAAAATTCTACAGGTTGCATATCTTGCGTTATAGAGGAGGTCTATGGCTATCGTTATTGCTCTCGCTCTACCGATCGCGGCGATACCTCACATGTGTGGTTTGACCACCGTTTTCATATGCGGGCACTACTCACGTATGCGTTCGCTTCTGCGCACGAGCTCGTCGGGACGGGGCGCTTTAAAAAAAAAATTTCTTGTTTTTCTTATTTATTTTTCTTGATTTTATTTATTTTTACACTGTTTTTAAAAAAAAAAATTAATTGGCTCACTTTTATTCCTATTACAAGGAATGTAAACATTCCTTGTAATAGAAAAAAGCATGACAGGTCCTCTTAAATATGAGATCTGGGGTCAAAAAGTCCTCAGATCTCATATTTGGACTTCAATGAAAAAAAAAAAAAAAAAAAAAAATGTAATTTAAAAAAATGACATTTGAAAATTCCTCTTTAAGAGGTATGGGCGGAAGTGACGTTTTTGACGTTGCTTCCGCCCTCCTATGGTATAGAGATGAGTGGCGGCCATCTTAGCGTCACTCATCTCTAGACACAGGAGGGGAACGTACCCGATCACCTCCGCCGCTGCCGACGGTACCGGTAAGCGGCGGAAGGCGCGGGAGAGAGCGGCGGGAGGGGGGGGGCACCTCTCCCGCCGCCGATAACGGTGATCTCGCGGCGAATCCGCCGCGATGACCACCATTATCGGACAGCCGACCGGCGCCTGAAGAGATGGATACCTCGGTTGTGGCAGAAGCTGCTGCCGTTACCGAGATATCCCTCTTCAAAAAAGGGACGTACATCGTCGTGCGCCGGTCGGAAAGTGGTTAAACACTTTAGCCCCGGAAGGATTTACCCCCTTCCTAACCAAGCCCTTTTTTGCGATTCAGCAATGCGTCACTTTAACTGACAATTGCGCGGTCGCGCAACGTTGTGCCCAAACAAAATTGACGTCCTTTTTTTCCCCACAAATAGAGCTTTCTTTTGGTGGTATTTGATCACCTCTGCGGTTTTTATTTTTTGCTCTATAAAACAAAAAAAGAGCGATAATTAAAAAAAAAAAAAAAAAAAAGCAATATTTTTTTCTTTTTGCTATAATAAAAATCCCCCAAAAATATATAAAAAAACGAATTTCTTCCACAGTTTAGGCCAATATGTATTCATTCTACATATTTTTGGTAAAAAAATTTTTGGTAAATTCGCAATAAGTGTATATTGATTGGTTTGCACAAAAGTTATCGCGTCTACAAAATAGGCGATAGATTTATGGCATTTTTATTAAGTATTTTTTTTTATCAGTAATGGTGGTGATCTGTGATTTCTATCATAAATGCGACATTGCGGTGGACAGATCGGACACTTTTGACACTATTTTGGGACCATTGGCATTTATACAGCAATCAGTGCTATAAAATGCACTGATTACTGTGTAAATGTCCCTGGCAGGGAAGGGGTTAAACACTAGTGGGCAATCAAGGGGTTAACTGTGTTCCTGAAGCATGTTCTAACTGTAGGAGGGATGGGCTCCCTAGAACATGATAGGGATCACTGCTCCCGATCACTGGGAGCAGTAGATCCCTGTCATGTTGCTAGGCAGAACAGGGAAATGCCTTGTTTGCATCTCCCCGTTCTGCCTCTCCGTGCCAAGATCGTGGGACACCGGTGGACATATAGTCACCGGCGACTTGCGTGCCCCCGCTAGCCACAGATGACACAACGACATATGGGGTACGTTGTTTTGCGCACCCGTGCCACTTTGCCGACGTATGTCAGCGTGAGTCGGTCGGCAAGTGGTTAAAGCAGCACATGAAAAATATCAGAAGCTTGTTCTCTTAGGTGTGTCTTCTGGCCCCTGGCAGTACCAACAAATTTGCCACCTTCCCTGAACAGATCAGCAAAGCTACAGAAGTAGGACTGGCGTGAAAGGCAAGGCGGCTGTTGAAGGCTGTGGTCTTTACATGGGAGATTTAAAGTCCTACTCTGGGCTGCTGTTAAATGTACTCTCTCCCATGCCTTTACTGTGTAGCAAGGTCACAGGCCTCCTTTGGTCTAATGAGAACCTCCAGGACCAGGGATAGCTGACATCCTTCTGTTTCTAGTGGGTTGTGAGGCATGGTGGGTGTATAGTTGTTAAAGTTGTTGGGCGCCAGACACTTCTTGGATGCAAAAGAAAGTTTATTTCTCTTAAAAAAAAAAATTGGGGGGGGGGGGGGGGGTAGGGCCAGGACACCCTTCGATAGTTGCAATATTAATTGGTAGACTCAGAGACTTTAATACGAGGATAGCCATGCAGGGAAAGGCATCCTGCAAGATCTGCATGTGTAGGAATGCTGTCTCCTATGGCAAGTCTTTAACAGTTCCAAACACAATGCTTAACAGTTCCTTCGCTTTTACTACAATCACTCCTTGTAGTTCTTCAGCACACTGAGCTCCCAGTCTCTCACTAGACCCACTGATTCACTGCCATTGAATCCCTTGAGCTCCTTCAATCTTCTATGTGGTATCCTCCTCAAGCATCATCCCTGCTTCTCTGCTGGGTCCCTAGCTTGGCACTCTAGATACCTCTCAAGCTTCATCCACGCTGGCCTGCTCGGTCTCTAGCTTGACACACAAAGCTTCTCTGCAAGCGTCACCGCCGCTGGCTGGGTCCCTGGCTTGATTCCCACTGAAGTTTCCCGATTCTTCACCGTCCTCGTTGGGTGAGAATACTACTCTGGTACTTGCTTCAGTTACTCACAGTGGACCCTGATAATAAGGCGGATAGTCCCTTACTGGCGACAGCTTCCCCTCTATGTCTGACCACGACCAGTTCCCCGGCCGGCAGAACCGTAACTTCTGGTTGGACTGCAAGCTGCAATCCCAACCCTGCGCTGCCCTCCTGCTTCAGGATAGGCCCTCAGACAGCCTAGCAGCCATATGTGCTCGGCATAGTCCTTATCCCTGGTCTAGCAGCATGGGCAATGTGACACACGTCCACCCAGACAGCGGTCCAGGTGGCACAGAACACAGATCTCCTGACCTCACCCAAATATATAGGCTCTCCCAGCAGGCCAATGGATCCAAGAAGGCCCCTGCCCATTGGCTGAGATACCCCATATACCCGTAACCTGACCTTGCATGGCCCTTCTTGTATCTAGTACCACCAAGTACCCAGCCGCCTAGTGGTAGAAGAGAAAAGTGCAACAAGGCCAAACTTAAGGAGAAATCTATAGATCTCTAGCAATCAACCAGGATAACTACTCCTGACAAGTAAATTTGTGAGGAGCAACCTTGCCTAAACTCCAGGGTGCTACAACTGCATAGGTTAAAAGCTAATTTGTCCAGGGCAGGGGACTCCAAACTTTCTAAACAAAGGGCTAGTTTTTATCCTTCAGACTTTAGGGGGAGGGCAGACTGTGGCCAGCAGGAGTGGAAATGTTCCTAGCATCAGTGGGAGTAAACACCACCACATTTGGCATTAGAGGGAGAAATAGTGCCCTATCATTGGTATCATTGGGAGAAATAATGCCCAATTGTTGGTGTTAGTGGGAGAAATGGTGTCCCACTGTTGATGTCAGTTGGCAAAATAGTGTATTGTATCAGTGGAAGGAATCGTACCCCAAGGGCCTGATAAAAGCAAGCAAAGGGTCGCATCAGGCCCCTGGGTCACAGTTTGTAAACCACTGGTCTAGGGGGTAAAGGATAATCACAAATACTTACCTTGTTCCTTGCTCCCTCTGCAGCTGGCGATCTGTGTCTGACGCTCCAGTTTGTTGGCGGGCACACATTACATTTAACAAGAATCTGGATATGGGCAGACAATATTCCCTAATCTAAATACTGGACTGCAGTATAGTATTATTTTCCTGGGGACAAATTCCCTTTAAATGTAGCTGGAAGATTTCAAAGGGATCATTGACCGCTATGATTATAACACATAATCAGTTAATCCAAATATGTATGCGAAAAACATCAAATATGAAAATGAAAGTTAAAAAATATGGAGAACTACTTGCATCATAAAAATGCATCATAGAAAGGGAGATTGAACCTATTTTTGGTGTACAGATAACAATAGATCAGAACATTATGCTTATTCTTCTTACATGGGATGCAGACACGGTTAATGAAATATTTAAGACGACACATACGTTGTGAAGCTTGTATGGTGGGAGGATCTATATAACTTACATCTGTTGCTAATAGTGGCGTTGCAGCTTTAGGTATCCTGTTTAGGGCTCAGTAGACAATTAACAATTGATACCCAGCTCAAATAGCTCACTTGATATGTTTCTTTTTATTCTGTTATATTCAGATTCCCATGCTGTCACAGACTCAGTATGGTTAAAAGAGGAAGGGGACAATCAACAACACGGCAGTCAACATAGAATATCAGCTGATTTCTGTTGTTCACTTACTACTAGATAAAGCGGGGCATAAATTGTTTTGTTTTTCTGCTATTCCTCCTGGAAACTGATTGTTCAATAGTTATGTTTTTGTTATTGGTCGGTTCACATCCATCTAGTTTGGAGCTGTAGCAGAGAGCCCCTTAACTCATCATGCTCATATGCAGATGCAGGCCCCTTTAACTTGTTTTCCCACAACTCCCTGGATTCCTGGAAACACCTAGGGAAGATAAGCTCCTCAGCTTCCCTCCCTCAGCGGCTCAGAGAGGCTGCATCTGATAAAGTAGATGGGGCATGTGATCTGCTACTAAATTAGCAGCCCTCCATTGTCAGAAATGGCATGTGGCCTGCCAGGCAGGAGCCTAAGTGCACACAGCTTCTCAAGAAGACTAATCAACTGTGGGGAGTCCCTCTCCAATTGTTAACAGGGTACTCCAGTTTCAGTGGTTGCAACCCTGGGGCCTTGGGCCTCGGATCCTCCAGATGTTTGCCTGTGGTACCAGAGCTACCCTGGACATCACTGTAAGAATTGGGTTGTGTTCTGAGCTGTTTTACTGAAGTAGTAATTCCATGCCACCCAACTTTTGAACTTCAGAATGAGGAACGCTTAAATGAGGAAGTGATTTGCTGCAAAATGTGGGTGTGGCCAAACTCTTAGCAGTGGGAGGAGCTTAAGGGTGAGGGGTGCGCTAAATATAAACTGCAGGGCTGAAGAGTGTGCTATGTACAGAGTGCCGGGTTGAGGAGTGAACTGTGTACTGAGTGTAGGGTTTAGGGGTATGCTACGCACAGAGCGCAGGGTTGAGGGGTGCGCTACATACAAAGTGCAGGGCTGAGAGGTGCCCTGTGTACTAAGGGTTGAGGGGTATACTGTGTACTTATAAGTTCTCTCCCAGTATAGAGCTCACCCCCCTTCCCCTATTCCAGTACAAAGCCCTTTTCCCCACAAATCCTCTCCCAAGAATGCATGAAAGAATGGGGCTGCAGCTACAATTTACTCTCACTGGCTCTGGCAGCCTGCACAGATATGCTGTATCAGAAGGAGCTTTTGTAGTGGACAGCAGCCATTAGACATGTGCATTCATTTTCGTCCGAATTTCAGGTATTTTCATAGTTTTAACAAACGATAACAAATGTGCAGATCCCGAAAACTGAAAGATCCGACATAAACAAATGCTTTATTTTCGTTTTCGTTGCAACAGTTTCATATGGATAGAAATTTCGACATGATGCTGACAATAGCGATCTGTGTCCATCGAACCTGTGGTCAAATGTGCCTAACCTTAGCTCTATTAGTTCAAGATTTTTCTACATAGAGAGAAAAGATTCAACATAATAGAGACAATAGCAAAAAAAGGTTGAATATGCCTAACCTAACTCTATTAGTCCAATATTATTCGACATAGAAAGAAAAGATTGGACATGAAGATTCGACAAAGCAGTTGCCGCGAGAGGACATTTATGGTCAAATGCTCTGCCCATAGGCTATAAAAGAATTCTAATGTTGGTTGACTAGTAATAATATTTAATAAATATAATTATTACTAGTGTCATATAACATAAGAATTCTACTATAGCTTGTAGGCGGAACATTCGACCGGAAATGTACTATTGCGGTGTCATACAGTTTAGCTGCTCCGTCGAATCTTCTTAGAACATTCGACAGACACCATAAGCCTTCAATGACAGATTCAACCTTAATTATTTTGGATTTTCGGACAAATGCATTTTTTTAACGAAACAAAATAAATAAAAATGAATTTCGGGAGTAACTAAATAAATACATTTTTCGGACGAAAAATTCCAAAACGAAATATTTCAGTGTGCACATGTCTAGTAGCTGTGGCCCTTGTAAATGCCCCTTGTAGATTTGTCCTATAGAAATATGTGTGTGGGGGGCTGAAGTGCATTCTGTGCTGTCTGTGCAGATGTCAGGTGAGGATCGCTGTCACTTGTAAATATGGGAGCAGCGCTTCTATATTTATAAGTGACAGCAGTAAGCAAGGTAAGTGGCCAATTCATAAGCGGTGGTGGAATCACAAGCAGGGTAATCTTTAACTGCACTTTTTAACAACAGGAAAAGGAGGCATATCACTCACTGTGGTGACTCAGATTGTGAGTTATCAGCCACTTGGACATTATATTTTATTTTTTCGATTTTTTTTATTTAATTTCATTTATTGTATACACAGTTTTTCTTGGCATCTTCTATAGTAGAAGTAACACAATTTTTTGTGAGGTTGCATCCAAATTGTATTTTTGTATTTTTGTATTCCCATTTTTATTAGAAAACTAGCAGGTTTGCCCCGGCATGCTGTTTCTTGGGTGTTGGATAAATCTATAAAGGGTTTAAGAGTTCCTGGGCTCGGACGAGAGATGTGTTTGGAAGGACGATGGAGTAACACATGGCTGCCGGAAGCTGGATAACTTTGGAGACATTTTAAGTTGGACTGAGCAAGAAGCCATGAAGGACATTATATCTTAAACCCTAAGTTGAGTAACTGTTTAGTTTACTTAATGTGTACATTGTACATGCTTATATTTGTAGGCATATTTTGTAAGCTATGAATTGTGATGTATTGTGCATCCCACAGTTGTATGTGCAGCTTTTCTGTTTAGTAAAGCATTGATATACTACAGAAGTCTAAGCTTCCTTGGTTTTACCGCAATAACTTTAATAGACAGACGCAAAGCATAACAGCTGCAAACTAAATTAGGGAAGCAGGGTTACGGAACTTGTTCCAACACTGGGACCCAGCTTGAATCCGCGGGACATCGGGACTTGTTTTAAATTTTGGGACAGTCCTACGGGATCCAAGACAGTTGAGAGGTATGGTAATCCTCAGCTAGACTCGCTGTATAGAACAACCTGTCTCAAGTGGGGTGCCGCCTCAGGGCGTCAAAGGTGCTGCAAGTATTGTGGTAGAGTAAGCCCCCGTACACACGGTCGGAAATTTGGTCAGGACAATTAATGCACTTAGGAAATTGAAAGCAATGTAAGGGGAGGTGTCTTTCCAAGTGCAGCGCTCTCCACCTCCCCCTACAGTACAGTACCCAACAGTGCGAGTGCAGGTAAAATACTGCAATTTAAAGTGGGAGTCCACCAAAAAAAAGCCAGCAGCTTCTGACTTTTAATAAATGGACACTTACCTTTCCTGGAGTCCAGTGATGTCGACAGCCGAAGCCGATTAATCGATCACCTCTCAGCTGCTGCCACCGCCATTCTCGGTGAGGGAATCAGGAAGTGAAGCGTTACTGCATGTCCTAAATGGTTCTTGCTATCTCCTGGGACCTGTGTTTTTCCCAGGAGACAGCGGGGGGGGGGGGGGGGGGGTTCGGCAAGGGGCGTGACTCCCACAGGAGTCTATTCCCAGAAGTGGGTGAAGATACCTCTATTAGACAGGTATCTGCACCCCCTCCCCCCTGAAAGGTTCCAACTGTGGCACTGGAGGGGGGAGGAATCAGATGAGCTGAAGTTCCACTTTTGGGTGGAACTCCGCTTTAAGAAAAAAGCTGTGTGTTTTATATGTGTATGTATGTATGTATGTATGTATGTATGTATGTATGTATGTATGTATGTATGTATGTATGTATATATATATATATATATATATATATATATATATATATATACACACACGCACAGTATGTGTGTGTTTGTATGTATACTATGTATATGTGCATTTATATGCATGTGTATGTTATTTGTGTATATATGTACCTATATACATTAACTTTAATCCTGATCCCTAATCCTGTACGATCAGAACTGATTTGTTAGGGCTTGTTCCTAATAGCAGCAAGGATTGCCAATCTTCGGAAAATTGATCCATGCTCAGATTGCTTTTTAGAGGTAGGCAGTGAAGAGGTAATATGTCACCTCCTCATTGCCTGTTTTAAACCCCTAAATGCAGCATTACAATGTCGCAATGGCGAGTTGATGCAGGGCTGCCCCATTCACCTGGGGGTATACTTCCAGCTGGGACCACAGCATGTGTACACCTATGGCAGCTAAAGGGGGAGGAGTAGAGGGTGTCTCTGTTACTCCTCCATCCAGAGAGGAGACACCCTAAAGCCTTGCACACACGGTTCGATTGCCCTATGACCGAGAGTCTGATTTTTGTCAAAAGCGCGTGTGCAAGATTTTGTCTAGAATACTAACTATCCGTAAATTTTCATTCGACAAACACGAACGTAGTGACGTACTACGAGAGTATAAAGAGGAAGTTCATTTCTCGAGCGCCACCCTTTGCGCCCCTGCTAATTTCGTGTTAGTAGAAGTTTGATGAGTGTTGATGAGCGATTTTCAGATCGTTCCTGATCTTCAAATGACAGTTACATTAAAAACAACACAATGGAAAATTAACAAGGGACACCAACATAGTTGTATCTTTGATCTTAAAAACTCAGGGATAATGCTGTTGTGGTAACTTCCCCAAAAAATCAAACAACCATAATATTAATATTATTTATATCACTACAAAACAAATGCCTTTCAAAATACGTTTAGCATAACTACATCAGTATCACCAGTAAAGCAGCTTCATTATTATCCCATTAAAGAAGATGAGAATGTGCCCCCTCATTTCGAAATTTTTTATCAATTTCCGCATCACGAATGTTAATTCTAGATTACGAATGGTAGTTTACAAGGCCAAACTCTTCCGGATCATTCCTTGATTCCAATCATATGCATTTGTACTTTCGACTTTTGTGTGACGATTCCTGTACCGACCATCCTAAAATCGGACGTTGAGCTGTCGTTTGTCAAAAATTTACTAGTCTGCTCATCCACTTTTGTCTTATGAAAAATGAAAATCAGATGTTGAAAGGAGCATACTAACGGCAAGAATTTCAGACGACAGGCCGTCAAATGACAATTCCCTTCCGAAATTTGCATTGTGTGTACGGGCCTTAAGATCTGAAGTGTATACTGGTCAGATCACCAGGTGAAAATAAAGTAAAAAAAGCAGCCACTACATTTAGGACTGGCAAGCTGCAATATATTACAATTTTGTTTTTGGGTTTAATACCACTTTAAAATGCAATAAATAAATACATATCACTGTTATGCTATAATACATGACTAAAGGGATTTCATCTATGACTACACATTTTCAGATTTATAGTGCATTAAGCAAGTCTAATATATTCATAATAACTAACTAGCTTAAACTGACAACACTAATGGGATCATTTAGAAAAGTTGCACTTCAATGGTTGACCTGTTCTGGGGTATGTGAAGTATAATGTTTCAGGTAGTTGAAGAGTCATAAACTTACTAATAAGCCTGTGAGTTTAGTCACTTTTAAATAATTAACTCAACTTTGTAACTAACTGCAAGTTAGGTCCAATTTTTAGAACTTTCTATAAAAAAAAAAAAAAAGATTTTATGAAAGGTAATCTTTATTAAGATTATATTCCAAAGAAATCCATACACATAATATGGCTCTCTGTATAGTTTGCAAATATAGAATACATGGATGCAAGAACATTTGTCAATTGTATATGCAGTCTGTGCCTTCTGCTTAGTTGTGTCTGAGCAATAATTGTGTTTCGCTCTGTTAGTATGCATGAAAGCCACATTAAAAAATTGCTTTTAGGTAGGCTTTACAATAAAACCATAACAGTACACTTTTAATGCATAAGGAGTACAATACTACAGGGCTCAAAATTTCAAGTCCTGAGCTACTAGCCAGGACTCAAGGGTTACTCGCCACCAGTTGCCCCACCCATAAACACACCCTGCCCCTAAACATGCTCGGCCCCACCCCTAAACACTATCTCATTAAATGACACTTAAAATGTTTTATGCAGAATTAAGTTATAAAAATAAATATTATAATATAACAACAACAACAACTTTATCCATGCCCACCAATGCAGCCTGTGCCCACCATCCACCATGCAGCCTGTGTTCACCATGCCCCTGTGCCCACCATGCACCCTGTGTCCACCATGTACCCTGTGCCCACCATGCACCCTGTGTCCACCATAAAGCCTGTGCCCACCATACAGCCTGTGTCCACCATGCACCCTGTGCCCACCATACAGCCTGTGCCCACCATGCACCCTGTGTCCACCATGCAGCCTGTGCCCACCATGCAGCCTGTGTCCACCATGCAGCCTGTGTCCACCATGCAGCCTGTGCCCACCATGCAGCCTGTGTCCACCATGCACCATGCAGCCTGTGTTCACCATGCAGCCTGTGTCCACCATGCACCTGCAGCCTGTGTTCACCATGCAGCCTGTGTTCACCATGCACCATGCAGCCTGTGTTCACAATGCAGCCTGTGTCCACCATGCATCCTGTGCCCACCATGCAGCCTTTTCCCACCATCATCCATGCAGCCTGTGCCCACCATGCAGCCTGTGCCCACCATGCAGCCTGTGCCCACCATCCTCCATGCAGCCTGTGCCCACCATGCACCCTGTGCCCACCATGCAGCCTCTGCCCGCCATCCTCCATGCAGCCTCTGCCCACCATGCAGCCTGTGCCCACCATCCACCAGGGGAGGAGAGGAACAGGAGAGCCGCCCGGATGTTCAGAGCGCAGGGAACACAACAATAACAGCTTTCAATTCAATTGCCGAGTTCCAGCCGCTCAACGTCATATACAGCCCTGCCCCCTGGCCGGGAACTTTGAATGACAGATCACCTGTCCTGATTGGACGTGTGATCTGTCTATCAAAGTCCCGGGACCAGGGGGCGGGGCTGTATCTGTATCAGCGAGCAGTGGGGAACACGGCAATGTTAAAAGAAAGCGGTTATCGCTGTGTTTCCCCCTGCGCTGCGCTCTGAACATCCGAGCGGCTCTCTCTTCCCCTCCACGATCGCTGGGAGAAGGACTCCCATTCCACCCAGGCTGCAGGCGGTGCTCGCCTCCTCCACTCCAGGCAGCCTTTCCCTCGCCAGCCCTCAAAATGCGAGCAGGCGAGTGCCATTTCTTGGTAGGTATGCAGTTGTGCCATACTCTTTCCATTTTTGGATGATGGATTGAATAGTGCTCCATGAGATGTTCAAAGCTTGGGATATTTTTTGGCCCCAACTAAGAAGAGACTGGTTGGATGCACCTTCATAAAGACTTTCCAACCATCTTTAGCAGCTTGCTCTGGACTTGATTTAATGTCAAAAGCAACTTTAAGACACCTCCACTGTGATCTGTTAAATCTGCAGCCTGTCCTATAAGGTTTGGCCTCCTGTACCTTCTGAAGTTCAGTAGGCTTGCGTGAAGGATGGCGGCTTCCTCTTGCTAGTCTGTGGCCGCCGTCCAGACTTTTCCTCCTGTCATTCACTTAATTCTGTTGTTCAGCGTTTGACCAAACAATAACCTCCCATTATAGGAAATGTCAAAGGCTTGTGTAGAAGTTCCATCTCCCCTCCATTGGCCGTAACCACAATGCTCTCATAGCAGTGACTGAGTGCACCAGCACTTGTACTAGGTCTATAAAAGCATCAACCAACAGTCAGTTGCTAAGTTCCACTCTTTCCAGAAACTGTGCCAAATCTTGTAGTTTCCAGTGTTGAATATAATGCCAGTTCTGAAGTTTGTATACTGACGTTGCCTCTATTGCTGATTGGCAGGCAAAATCTGTCACTGTATGGATTCTGTGCAAGCCTGATGGCCAGATCACCACACTTTCTGTGTTCCAGATGTGTTTCTGCATGAGTGTTTTTAATGCATTCTCAATGCGTTTTGACACTTTCCAGATGTGTTCCATACAGAAACAATGCAACATTCTACTTTTGTTGAATGCACTAGAATGCTCTGTACTGGTGTGAACTAGGTAATTGGGATCAAAGTTAGACACTGTCTATGCATTCTTGATGCAGAATAAAAACGCACTGAAATATACGCTGAAAAGCTTCCGTCTGACTTTTTCTGTCGGAAATTCCACTCGTGTGTACACGTCATCACTGTAAATTGGTCTTCTGATGAGGTCTCTGTCATCCTTCATCAACGAGTGCTTTACACTCTATCATTATGGGTGTTGCTTGTGGCGTGGATATTTTCAGCATACTTTCTGCTATAGCCGCCTTAAAAGGGCTTAGAATTTTGCACAACCACATCCTTGTGAGTCAACCTGTGCAATTTCATTGCTCTACCACTGCAGACTGCATGCAGGCCCAAAATGCACCCTGAGCTTAGCAAGGTATCATGCTGGCATAAATGCATGTGCCAATTTGCTGGATCCTGTCTTTTCACAGGGAAAGTGTATTGACCACATGCTTAATAAATGTGACAACCTGTCGTCATCCTGTGATGGCGGGTCTTATGTTTTCTTGGAGTGTTTGCATTCAGGGTTTCTGCTCCTAAAATAATACAAAACACCTTAATTTGCATAATTTCCTCGGGCCCTCTTTTAAGAACCATGTCCCACGTCACCCCCTTCTGCCTTTGCTAATCCTCTGTGCCACTAACAGGTGTGGCAAGCTCATATTTGAACAAAATATATGGAAAAAAGCATATTACTTCTCACCAAAAAACATGGTACCCTGTCTCTTTAAGAGCCATCTGCAATCATCCACTCACTCTAGAAGCATCAGCAGGTGAGCCCAGACAGCACTTCCAAAGGCAGACAGCAGACGCAGTTAGGCCCCATTCACACCTAAGCGTTTTGTAGCTTGAAGCCTGAACCTAAAAAACGCTGGAGGGGAAAAAATCTATTATTCTGTATGGTTTACATCTCCACTCCAAAACGCCTGAAGCTCCAAAACGCCTGAAGCTCAAACAAGTTCTGAAACTTGGCAGATTTGGGCGTTTTTCTGCTTTTTAAATTGGTGACATTTTGACCTGTACAAAATCGTGGAAAAACCGATGTTAAAAACACGGCAAGTATGCGCGACTTTCTGCCTGTAAAACGCTTTGCTCAAGTGTGAATGGGGCCTTAGAGTCTGAGACAAAAAACAGTCAGACTGTCAAACCCACAGAAGTACACATCATAGCAGGGGAGCCAGGACAGCACATCCAGAGACAGACAGGAGACTCAGAATCTGAGGTAAGTCCTTTACCTAGCAGGACTGCAGAGAGAGAGAGAGAGGGAGAAAAGCCCTCCCAACTGCAAACCTCCAAGATCGTTTACATCATTGCATGGCGTCTGGCAGTTACCATCCCATGCTGCCCATCTCCCTGTCCCCTATGACACCATTCACAGATGTTCTCAGACTGACAATACAATCAGGAGAGCAGCGCGGTGCACTGCATATAAAGATGGGAAAAAACCCCAAAGGAGAGGCAATGATGACATTGCAGAGCTCTTATAATACCACAACTGTACAAAGTCAATGCTGTTTAAGCATCATTTTGCCTAAGGCCTTAGCACAAAAAGGCACCAAGTTTTTAGAAGGTTTCACCTTCAGCATTCAGGGTCTTCCAACTCCATGAGAGGCTGAACATGGAGGGGTAAGTTCGGCAGGGGGGATACAGCAAACAAATTACTTACCAACTGCAATCAACATGTGGCCTGGAGCAGACCAAAAAAGAAGAACATCCTAGTTGGGGGAGGGGCTGTCTTTTATTTAGCTAGGTACAGGTGGTCACGTGGGGCTCCGGAGGAGGTGTTAACGCGTTGTGTGCTGACGTGAGATGGGCCAGGAAAAATAATTTGCTTTATTTCACATTATTTAACTTGGGTTTTTTGTTATTTTTCATCATACTGTGTATACTGTATGTCACCTGGCATTGGATAGTCTGAGTGTTTATCTCTGTTGTGCATACCTTCATTGGAACTGATTCACTAAAACTGGAAGAAAGAAAATGACCATACAGTTTTAGTTGCGTACATATATACTGTATATATGTAAATAAAAATGCTGCTGTCACATACATAGCATGTATATATCATTGATTTATCAGTAAATTCATCAGAAACTCACACAATTTTCGATCAAGATTAGATTGTCTACATTCACCCTATTTTAACCTGTTTTGACCCATTTTCAAAGGAGATTCACCCAACATTCAAGCGATTAAAAATAGTTTCAAATAACATTGACCTGGTACCAAATGCATCAAACAACATTGACTCAAAATTCGTTCTTCAATGGGAAAAGTGCTTTACGCTCGGTTCACACTGCTGCGCTGTGAATTAGGTGCATTAGGGTGAAAAACCCTGAGACTTTACAACTCCTTTAACCACTTCACATCCGGCCGTAGCCGAATGACGGCCACAGCGCGGATGTGAAATCCCGGGAGGCCGTCATATGACGGCCTCCCCTTTCCTCGTTCCCTGTGCGCGCTCACGAGCGCGCAGCAGGGAAATTCTGTGTTGGCCGTGTCCCTCGGACACGGCCAATCACAGATCGCTGTAAACGGCCAATAACAGCGGCCGTTTACAGCGCGATCGCCCTGGCCAATGAGAGATGATCTCATATGTAAACATATGAGATCATCTCTCAGCGCCGCTCCTCCTCCTCACACAGAGACAGCGTGTGAGGAGGGGGAGATGAACGGCTGCAGCGCCGTACGTTTTAAAAAAAAAAAAAAAAAATCAAATGCCATCTGTGCCCACTGCCACCACTGCAATCTGTCCCCAATGCCATCTGTGCCCAGTGACATCGCCATTGCCATCTGCCCGTGCCATCCCCAGTGCCATCTGCCAGTGCCATCCCCAGTGCCATCTGCCAGTGCCATCCCCAGTGCCATCTGCCAGTGCCATCCCCAGTGCCATCCCCAGTGCCATCTGTAGTCAGTGGCACCTGTAGTCAGTGCCACCTGTAGTCAGTGCCACCTGTCATTAGTGCCATCTGTCATCAGTGCCACATAGTGCCATCTGTCATCAGTGCCACATATTAGTGCCATCTGTCATCAGTGCCACCTGTCAGTGTCACGTGCCATCTGTTATCAGTGTCACCTGTCATCAATGCCACGTATCAGTGCCATCTGTCATCAGTGTCATGTGTCATCAGTGCCACGTATTAGTGCCGTCTGTCATCAGTGCCACGTATTAGTGCCATCTCTCATCAGTGCCACATATTAGTGCCACGTGATATCAGTGCCATGTATGAGTGCCATCTCTCATCAGTGCCACATATTAGTGCCATCTGTCATCAGTGTCACGTGTCATCAGTGCCCCGTATTAGTGCCGTCTGTCATCAGTGCCACGTCAGTGTCACGTGTCATCAGTGCCACGTCAGTGTCACGTGTCATCAGTGCCACGTCAGTGTCATGTGTCATTGTCCTGGTGCTCCAGGGCCTTCAAAAGTGTAATAGGTAGTCAACAATTTAGATGTGTAATTTATGCTCCTAGAACACGTGATGGCGCTCCCTGCATGTTGGGCCAATCTATGTGGCCAGGCTGTGGAAAAGTCCCACATATGTGGTATCGTAATACTCAGGAGGAGTAGCAGAATTTATTTTGGGGTGTCATTTGTGGTATACACATGCCATGTGAGAGAAATAACCTATTACAATGACAATTTTGTAGAAAAAAAATAAAAAATAAAAAAATAATTCATTTTGCAAAGAATTGTGGGAAAAAATGACAACATCAAAAAGATCACCATGCCTCTTACTAAATACCTTGGAATGTCTACTTTCAAAAAAGGGGTCATTTGGGGGGTATTTGTACTTTCCTGGCTTGTTCGGGTCACAAGAAATGAGATAGGCCACCAGTACATCAGATGTGATCAATTTTGTATAATTCGCACCACAGATTGTAGAGTCTGTAACTTTCACAAAGGCCAAATAATTTCCACTAATTTGGGTTATTTTTACCGAAGATATGTGGCAGTATAAATTGTGGCCAAAATTTATGAAGAAAAATTAACAAATTCCTAAATTGTATCACAGAAACAAAGAAAAATGCGTTTTTTTTTTTTTTCAAAATTTTTTTTTTTTTTTTTCAATTATAGCGCAAAAAATAAAAAACCCAGAGGTGATCAAATACCACCAAAAGAAAGCTCTATTTGTGTGAAAAAAAGGACAAAAAATTCATTTGGGTACAGTGTTGCATGACTGAGTAATTGTCAGTCAAAGCGTGAGAGCACCGAAAGCTGAAAATTGGTCTGGATGGGAGGGGGGTGTTGGTGCCTGGTAGGCAAGTGGTTAACTTAATTTTGACACCCACTGCAGATCGCAACTGCAATATGTTTTAAAAGTGGTGTGTGAAATGCACATGGGTTTCCTGCAATGCGTTCTGGTGTGAACTGGCCCTAATACTTTGCGTGACTTGCATGCTAGGAATCTGTTTCATGTCCCTGGCATGCCATCATTACATAGTCAGCTTCACACTCCCCTCTCTATCTTGTTTATGAAACAGGGACTGTAAATAAGGAAGTGGTAGAAAGGAGAGAAGATGTCATTGCTGGTACAGAGGCTGCTTGCCACAGACATAGTTCCACACATACTGACAACACAGACTCAGTCTAGAGGATGTCTTTTTGTGAATTGTATTTGCATTAACTGGAACAGAAGGGGTACTCCAAAATGATAGCAGGAATCAACAGGAGGACAAACTTCCATTTAAAACAGCCTTGCCTGGAGGTAATAGGAAATGGACAATAAATCTAGATCTCTGTAAGAGCAGACCCAGTCCTTCCAGTAACCTCTGGCACACAATTCCCTCTAGCGCAAATACACCTGAGAGTCCAAAACCAGGTCTTACCCACATTGTCATAAGACAGCTGTCTGCCACCCAGTCTCCTTGGAACAAAAGAAGACAAAGATCTTTCTCCAGACTAGACTCCAAGATGATGCCCTACAGCAAAAATCCTTTTAGCATATCTCCTCCAAGCCCTTAGCCCAGCACCTGCTAAGGCCCAAACAGCAACTCCAGTACACAGGCTACATCACAGGGGTAGCAGCCCCAGCACAACAACGCTCTGATCAAGCCTCCTAAACATTTATCCCCTCACAAGCCACCTTCTGGGCATCCCCCCCCCCAGGAATTGGCTAGGAGGTTCTGATAAAAATTCGTAAATCAGTGATTGGTTCTACCATTCCATGTTCTGGAGTAGGGATGAGCCCGGTGTTCGATTCAAACCCATGTTCGAATCGAACATCGGCCGTTCGTCCGTTCGACGAAACCAGAACTTTGTGGGCCATTTGCATCCAATTTGTGTGATACGAACGGCCCACAATGCACTGCACCAGTCGCAGTGCATTGCTGGCTGATGATTGGCCAAGCATGCACTGTGACCTCGCATGCTTGGCCAATCACAGCGCCAGCAGTGAGGAGAGCCATAATTATAGCTCAGGGGGTTTAGTACACGCCCCACACTATATAAGGCCGCCAGTGTGTAGTGTGTTCCGGCATGCAGGGAGAGAGCTAGATAGGCAGGTACAGATTTTCATCCATATTGCCAGGACAAGACATGACATTAAAGCCACAAGCAGTTTTAAATGGCTTTTTTTCCTTTACAGATGTCATTTTGTGCAGGGACAGTTCTAAACACGGGAAACACATGCCACTTCACAGGCATACTTTAGACACCCCCCAGGTACGATATTTAAAGGAATTTTTTTCACTTTATGCATAATTAAAATGACTGCTCCAGAAAAAACGTCTGTTTTTAAAACTTTTTTTGCATTGATACATGTCCCCTGGGACAGAACCCGAGCCCCCAAACCCTTTTTAGGACAATAACATGCATATTAGCCATTAGAATTAGCACTTTAGATTTCGAACGTTCGCATCCATTGTATTTAATAGGGTTCTAACGTTCGCACAAACTTTCGGTCCGTTCGCAGGGTCTGGTGCGAACCGAACCAGGGGGCGTTCGGCTCATCCCTATTCTGGAGGCTTCTTTCAGAGGCAGATGGGAACAAACCACTGACCTTACGAAAACCTGACCAGACCAAAAAAATGTATCACCACTCCACAGTACAGTGAAAGCAAAAAACTAAATTTAGCCTGACTAGAGCAGGACACTAGATATGCTACAGTGGAGGACAGTCACAGTGGAAAAAATACAGTCAGGTCCATAAATATTGAGACATCAACACAATTCTATTCCTTTTTGCTCTGTACACCAGCACAATGGATTTGAAATGAAACAAACAAGATGTGCTTTAACTGCAGACTTTCAGCTTTTATTTGAGGGTATTTACATCCAAATCAGGTGAACGGTGTAGGAATTACAACAGTTTGTATATGTGCCTCCCACTTTTTAAGGAACCAAAAGTAATGGGACTAACAATCATCCATCAAACTTTCACTTTTTAATACTTGGTTGCAAATCCTTTGCAGTCAATTACAGCCTGAAGTCTGGAACGCATAGAGATCACCAGACACTGGGTTTCATCCATGGTGATGCTCTACCAGGCCTCTACTGCAACTCTCTTCAGTTCCTGCTTGTTCTTGGGGCATTCTACCTTCAGCAAGTGAAATGCATGCTCAATCGGATTCAGGTCAGGTGAGTTGATCTTGGTCTCATCTGTCCATAGAATGTTGTTCCAGAACTGTGAAGGCTTTTTTAAATGTTGTTTGGCAAACTCTAATCTGGCCTTCCTGTTTTTGAGGCTCACCAATGGTTTACATCTTGTGGTGAACCCTCTGTATTCACTCTGGTGAAGTCTTCTCTTGATTGTTGACTTTGACACACACCTACCTCCTAGAGAGTGTTCTTGATCTGGCCAACTGTTGTGAAAGGTGTTTTCTTCACCAGGGAAAGAATTCTTCGGTCATCCACCACAGTTGTTTCCCGTGGTCTTCCAGGTCTTTTGGTGTTGCTGAGCTCACCAGTGCGTTCTTTCTTTTTAAGGATGTTCCAAACAGTTGATCTGGCCACACCTAATGTTTTTGCTATCTCTCTGATGGGTTTGTTTTGTTTTTTCAACCTAATGATGGCTTGCTTCACTGATAATGACAGCTCTTTGGATCTCATATTTAGAGTTGACAGCAACAGATTCCAAATGCAAATAGCACACTTGAAATTAACTCTGGACCTTTTATCTGCTCCTTGTAAATGGGATAATGAGGGAATAACACACACCTGGCCATGGAACAGCTGAGCAGCCAATTGTCCCATCACTTTTGGCCCCTTAAAAAGTGGGAGGCACATATACAAACTGTAATTCCTACACCGTTCACCTGATTTGGATGTAAATACCCTCAAATTAAAGCTGCAGTTAAAGCACATCTTGTTTGTTTTATTTCAAATCCATTGTGGTGGTGTATAGAGCCAAAAAGATTAGAATTGGGTCGATGTCCCAATATTTATGGACCTGACTGTGTATATAAAATAATTTAGGAAATGGTGGTTGACTGGATCATAAAAAAAGAAAAAAAATGGAAATGTAGGCTTTTTGGGTAAATGTTCCATTGATGCATCCATACACCCAGCTTCCAACTTGAAAGACAAGCACATCGCCCATAGTGTCTTAGATTGTAAGCTCTAACAAGCAGGGCCCTCTGATTCCTCTTTTACCAAATTGTAATGTAACTGTAATGTCTGCCTTCATTTTGTTAAGAGCTGGGCAAACTGTTGGCGCTATATAAATACTGTATTATAATAATAATAATAATAATAATAATCTGGCCTATCACCTGAAGACCTGAACAACTTTGGTGTCCCTACTGGCATAGGTCCAACAATAATCTGCAAGCACATTGCTACTGTATGTAAACTTACTTTGTAACATGTTTATTGGTAAAATAAAGATGTTCTATAAATCAATATTTTTTTAATGTTTTAACAAATATTTTAAATAAATTTGACCAAAAGGAATTATAATTTCCCTTTAGGATACACATTATATCTATTACTGTAATCAGGTAAGGAACTGAGCTGCATAGACACAGTGTGGTTATTGTGTTTCAATAGCCCACATCTATGCCCCAGCTTGTGTATAGCTGTATTGTTATACTGATGCAGAACAACTGTGGCTCCTTGCACTGGACGCCTCTGATTGCATTCCATTGAATACAATGGCATTTTGAAGGGATGTGCTTTGCACAAAGAGGAATTGATGAGTTTGAAATAAAGAATTGTGTAAATGACGACATAGACACATACTTCTTCTTCTGATTTTTTTTCAGTTTTTTAAAGGCAAAAATGTGTAGCCGCTGTTGAACAAAGAAAAGTAATGATGAAAACTATGAATAATTATTATTTTATTATGCTTTATTGAAAAATCAGTGAAATTAGATCTACTGAGTCCTCACATTTTTCATTTTGGGTGTTGTACAGGGGACACTGGGCATCTAGGAACCTGGCAGAAAATTTTCAGTATCATTGTTAGGTTGTTTTTGGTGTTGCATTTTATTATAGAGTATGTATTGCCAGGATTATCTGTTTTGAATATAGCAAAAATGTATATTTGTTTTGGATAGATTAGGTGTAGGACTTTGCTGTCTGTATCACTATTTTCGTGCACGTCTGATAATATCGATAATATCGATAATAATAATATCGGATGAACTGTCATGATCGGCTCTCGAAAGCTCTGTACTAACGATCCGATTATTGTACGATCGATTTGAAAGCAGTATTTTCCGTACGATTTTCTGATCGTGTGTACGGGCCATTAGTGATAGTTATTTACAAAGACAGGATTTAGGAAAGTCATTGTCTTCTCACACTCGATAAAGACTGGAATTCAACCTCTGTGCTGCAGTTAGCGGAAGTAAAAAAATTGTGTTGGATTCAACTTTTGGGTCTTATTGAAGGTGTTAGGCTGCCTGTAGATGGTGCCAAGTCAGCAGGTGCCCATACTTTCTAAGCAGACAAGGAGGTATGTCAATGCATACAGTGGCATCTGAAACAGAACAAACATTGTCATTAGGACAGAAACATATTATAGAATTTTACAGTTGTTAGCGGAAGTGCATCTCCAGGACAGGACGTTAAGCAAAATCTCCCCAATGACACAGAGAGCAAAAAATAACAGGCATTTTAACAATTTCTTTATGCAAAGCTAACATAAAAATGTTGGCTATGGATACACTCTAAAGCGGTTGTATACCCCTGTAGGTGATTTTTACCTATAATAAGGCTTACCTGAAGGTAAAATGAATATCTCCTAAACCTGTACGGTTTAGGAGATATTCACCTTGCATGCAGCCGCTGACATTAGCAGCTAATGCGCTCTGAGGAGCCAGAGCCGCGAACCCGGAAGAAACACCAAGGGAAAATGTCAGCTCCCTCAGCGGTGACCGGGAGGTGATGCCGGCGCTTTGTTCTAAGGCAAGTATTTCATAATGAGCTAGTATGTGGTGCATACTAGATCATTATGCCTTTGCCTTACAGGTTTTTTTTTTGTGGGTACACAACCGCTTTAATAGCTGAGACATCAGCAGCAAGGTTTTTTAGTAAACTGCAAATCCCCTATCTGTACCTGACCGTCTGTAACAAAAATGGTGTAAAGGGTCTGTTTAAATAAAGGCTAACTGGATGCAACTATAATCACCTTTAAATAACCCGTATTTCTAAAACTTGGCCAGTGAATTTCACCAAATGCAAAAAAAAAAAAAAAAAAAAATGAAAAAGCTTTTAAGAAAATCTTTGTTAGGCCTCGTTAAGCATACACCTGTGTGAGGGTCGTATTTGAAATAGTTTTAATACTGTATTTTATTTTTTACCATAGTCTTAGGCCCCTTTCCCACTGGGGCGGTGCGTGCGCCGGCAGTAAAATGCCGCCATTTTTAGTGGCGCTTTACCGTAAATTTTTCGGCGCTATTCGGCCGATATCGGTGAGATTTTACCGCCCCCCCCGCGCTAGCGGCCGAGGAAGGGTTAAAACCACCGCAAAGCACTGCTGCAGCAGCGCTATGTCGGCGGAATAGCTGCGCTGTCCCATTGATTTCAATGGGCAGGAGCGGCGAAGGAGCGGTTTATACACGCTCCTTCACAAAGATGCTGCTAGCAGGACTTTTCTTAGCGTCCTGCCAGCGCACCGCTCCAGTGTGAAAGCCTATCAGAGCCCCACTTGAGTGGCAATTTTTCTTATTATGTGGTGGTGGGAATAGACTTAGTGTGCTCATGCACTATTTCTCACATATGAGTCTATTTCCCGTCACCATATATTTAGTAGGTCCAATTTAACCAAGTTGTTCCATACCTCCCCCATCCCTTCAAGGAAACCATCCCATATAGGGAAAATAATATCCAATATCTGGGCCCTAGACCTATTTTTGGTACATATGGGCATATATATAATATCTAATGTTCCTGATCTATATACCTTTCTTGCCCATGTCTATTTAGTTATACATATGTATAGAACTGGTACATACCTTGATGGCATTGGTATAACTACTAGGGGGCTCTCTTGTAAGATAAGACATAGTTTATGCATACTCCATTAGTAGTTATCCCCTCTTCCCCCTATTATATTCCATCCAACCCGAAGTGTCCCGTATAATATTAATAATTGTTGTATAGCAGTTATGACACAGGGGTGGGGAGGCTTTTCATAGCACCCCCTCCTCAGTATACCTCATAGAGGGGCATATGACACTCAATCCTCCGAGCTTCATAGCTTTTGTATATAGCCCCTTAAGTCTATTAATATATTGAGTACATATATATATATATATTTTTTCATTACATATATATAGCCGTATACACATACACATGTATGTATGTACTTTCAATCCCACTATTATATATATCTTCTTATACATTGGATTTAGGGGTAATCCACATGTATAACATATATAGACTTAGATTAATAATACTACCTATTCCCCTATTTTTTGCTCTCTTTTTCTCCCCCGTTATTTTACATGGTAGTATCTGGGTTTGTTCCGAATATTCCCTTAATGAATACACCTGGCTGGGCCTATGTTTGCTCCGTCCTGCTGCTATGTCTTTGCAAGCAGTTAGGGGGAGCTTATGAGTAGGGATAATTGCAGTTAACAATAAATCTTCCCTCCTTTTGACATCTTCTTTTTGACATATTTTTTACCATATCGTATATACAAACCAATATGGGGATGTGAGATATGTGCCCTTCATTTTCAGTGATGTTTTTTGTTATCTTATGTTTATTTAAAATGTATGGCATAGACAGAGCGTTACCCGAATGTCCGCAGTAATTTATATACAACTAATGTCAATTGTCAAAGCCACAGGGTATAATAGCCTGTTCACATTGCTATTCATATGGCCCGACTGGCCGGGCTTCAAGGAGCAACTAAGCTCTGGATTGGCTTCCCCGGATTCAAAGGGGATGGACTTTGCTGGGCGCTCTCCTATATATAGCTAAGGTGTAGTTGTGTGGTACTGCCGCTGAAGACGTCAATGACAAAACGCGTCCGACGGAACCACGCAATTACTCTAATACATCACTTCCAGAAACACAGGCCGTTGGAGCGCAGCTGGAGCGCAAGCCGCTCGCCCCCATAGCCTATACACTTCCCTGAAGGACGCCGCTCATCTAGCTAGCCTTGCAAATACATTTGAAAGGCAGGACTAACCTAGCCGCATATGTAGCTCTTTGGCAGCAATCCTTATTTGTTTTTAAGACTGTTGTTATTTTTATTATCATTATATTTTTTACAAAGTTTTAAGATAAAAAAATATATTTTTCCAATAAAAGTAATATTTTTTAAACTCTGGAACATACTGCATGGGAGTTTTTTTGTCTTCCCCCTTATGAGGACTTCATTAAATATACCAGCATACCCAAGTGCCTAAAAGTATCCCGGAACCCCCCGTATTGGACCTACAGGATTTGGAGCCAGGACCTGCCAGAGCCAGTGTGTGATCTACGTGCCCGTTACCCCTGGAGGGGTGCAGGGGGCTGGTGAGTGGGGAATCTTGAGGGGGAGCACCCAAGTCACTCAGAATACCTGCGAGCACAACAAAAGTCACCTTTTCAGTCTCTGGCATTGGATTCTTCAGACCTAATACTCCACATGTTGGACTTTCCTTCCCTTATACTGATCTAGTGTTTTTTTACATTGGACTTACCATCATTACACCCACTTTGTGTCTCCTTACCCGCTAAGCCCGCGTATGAGACGCCGGCACATTATGGATAGTGTATCAGACTATTAGGACTTTCTACATTACTGTTAAGCCCCATACACACGGTCGGACTTTTTCATCAATTTGGTCCGATCGGACAAGGTTGTTTAAAAATCAGACCGTGTGTATGCACCATCGGACAGTGTTCGTCGGTTTGTCCGTCGGACAAAGTCTTATCTCCTGCTGGAAAGATTTGCCGTCAACCCGGTCCGATCACACCAAATCCGAGCGTGTGTACGCTTGTCCGACGGACAAAGTGCTACGCATGCTCAGAAGAAATTCTGTGACGGAAGCGCTCGGTCAGGTAAAACTACCTTTCCTAATCGACACAGCACATTCGTCACGCTGCAATGTTAAAATGTCTTTAATGCAGCGCATTCTCTTTTTCTTTACAATGCAACAAGAATGACATCTTTTAGCTGCTCCTATTCACCCGCACTTCTCACAAACTTACTTCTTTATTACTTTGCACCATTTATACACTACATGTTTATTTTTACTCTGAACGGAAAAGAATTTTTGTTATTTTTTTACCATGATTTGTCTTTTTTTTTTTTTGGGGGGGAATACATATTTGAATGTTTTTTTTTTTTTTTTTTTGGAGGGGGGTTGTGTGTCTCAAATTACCCAAAACACATTATTTACATTTGTATTTCTTGCTTAAATTTACTAGGAGGTTGTTTGTTGTTGTTGCCCCTTGTTAATTCTACTTTAGGATTAGTGAAATGTACCAGCCTACTCAAAGAAAAACTGTCATTGTAGCAAAGTAAAACACAATAGTCAATGATTATTTCAAATCCAAAAAACCTTTATTTAGGTCACACCAACAAACCAAAGAGGAACGCAGCCATGGTGAAACTTGGGGAATTTGCAAAGCCTTGGCCCCCCACGGCAACCATCATTGTTCAAGCGTAGAAAATTGGGGGCCTGAGGAGTACGTATATTAAGGGGAGTGCAATCTGGTCGTGAAGTCCAAAGTATCCGGAACTGCAGCAGATGCCATCTAGGTCCCCAGGCTCTGGTACTACGAGAGGCTCCATCTTCTCTCAGACCAGACTGATTGCAGGTCGTCACTCTCAGGTCTTCCTTCCACGCTTCCTTCCACGCTGTGGCTGTCGTGCTGGTGGGGTGGCAGAAGGAGGAGGAGGAGGAGGTGGAGCATGGTAGCTATGGCAAACATGTGTGACTGGGGTCATCTCCCCAGCCCTACCCTTATTTAGGACATGGAGGATGAGCCCCTCACACATGTTGCGTTGCCTCACCTCCATACCCATCATTTTTGTGACAACCACCGAGCCAAAGGTCTCCTCATCGGCGGGTGTGGCATGTAGGGAGTCTGAAGCCTCTCTTATCATCCGGAGCGCTGACTGTGCCGCATAACCCCCCCTTCTCGCCCTTTTGTACGGAGGGCGGAGGGGAGGGGTTTGGGTGTCAGTCAGGCTCCGAGGCCTAGCCCCCTCTTGGCTGCCACTACCCAGCTGGTGGCTGCCACTAACCCCTGCCTCCTCCTGACTGCCACCTTCCACAGCCACCTCCTGGCTGAGGTCTTCCTGTGTAGGAAAAAGGGACATAGTTTCAGTTATTTGTTCATCAAACACACACAATTCTCATCTAGTGACTGTTGCAAAATGTTTACAAATAGAAAACCATACAATTCTCAGCCCAGCAGTTTAGATTCTGGCCCCAAATGTCTCCAACACCACTGTCTGTTGATATGTCAAACACGTTAGGAACTAAGCAATTGGCGATCCTGAATTAAGTGAACATCATTCATTATTCCCCTAAATGGTAGCAAAACTACTATACCTGGAACAAGCTGGGCTCCTCCACCTCTTCCAGACTGGAAGGCCCAGGTTGCTCCTCGGAAGCCTCATCAGGGGTGGGCTGTGCGCAAGGAAGCGTGGAAGGAGGAGTTGAGGTTGGCTCCGTGACATCAGCCTGGTCCTTCAGAAAATGGAGACTCTGATAGTACCAGAGCTTGGGGACATAGACCTCATCTGCTGAAGTTGCAGTTTCCTCAGACTTCACGACCTTCTTCCTCTCCCTGATATACGCACTCCTCAGGCTGCCAATTTTCTTTCTAATATCATCAACAGTTGCCGTGGGGAACCTTGGCTTGACAAATTCCACAAGTTCCTCCAGGGCTGCGTGCCTCTTTGGTTTGTTGGTGTAATGTGGGTGTATACCCTGCCACAATATGGGAAAATCCCTGTATTTGGCAATGAAGAGGGGGAGAAAACTCATGTCGTTGAATCCCTTCATATCAATCTCTGCAAGACACAACAACACACAAAACCCTCAAAATTATGTCAGGCTAAACTCTCCTAATCTTCTCCATAAAGAAGCCTCAAGTTCAAATCAGTCTAGGCTAGTTATGTACCAACGTTAAATTGTACCTTCGTTTGTAGCGATCGTCTCGTGTGAGTTTTCTCTCCCCTCGTCTCCCAGATCGTGGCTACGACACAGGCGTGTGACGTTTTATATACACTGCGCATGCTTCAAACTCCGCCCGCCCCTGACGATCTTTCTCGTCTATTCCCCACCCCTTCTCTTTACGGCGTAGTGGGGAGAGCACATGGCGGGGAAACAGCAGGTGCGCCACAAATATCCCACCAACGAGGAGGAGGACGAGGAAAGTCCGGAGGCAGAAACGTCCCGATCCCGGAACCTGAAATTCAAGGCCTCCAATATGTCATTTGGAGAAATGTTGGAGATGGTGGACATATTAAAGAGGAGCGACTATGATGGGAAGTATGGGCCTTACCTCAACCCCAATGTCCGCAAGGCCAAGATCATGTCTAAAGTTGTGAGAAGGCTGTACAATAATTTTGGGGTACAACGATCCAAGGAGCAACTCAGGAAACGCTGGTCAGACCTGAAACTGAGGGAGGCCGATCAGTACAGAAAGATCAAGAGAATTCTTCAAAAAAGTAAGTAGTTGTGTTTTGTGTTTGATTTCTTGCTTGCATACTGCTCCATTGTGTTTTGATTTTTAACAAGTTGTACATTCCAAAATGGCCACTTTCAGGTTCGTCTGTGCATTCGATCGTACTCAGCCTCGATCTTTCTGCCACTGTCATGGTCGTGTGTGTGTGCATTCGATCGTACGCAACCTCGATCGTTCGGCCACTTATAATACGATGTTTGGTGTTTTTTTGGGGAAAGGAAGTTTGTTCTCACTAGAAATGTCATCAAGAATGTAAAGCCAATTTATTCAATGTAAAGGAGAGGTCACTCAGTAGCTGTTTACCCATCTGGACTCTAGAGCACTAGTGCTGGGACACCCAAACCCCCTTTTTATTATGCTTTTCCACACATGTGCTCCAGTGGATACTAGAGGGGGGTCTCCATCACACAAACTTCTACCAAAAAGCTAGTCAGTTTAGCACCTTTACAAAGTGACTTCATTCATGTAGTTGACATTTGTAACTGGCCAAACTAAAATAGTGTCCGTCACTTTCAAGCAATGTTTGTCATTTCCTATTTCTGCCCTCAATAGCTTGTGTTGCTAAATCTTCCTTTTGGACATTCTCATAGGGGAGCGAAAACTTGGGCCGTCTGAGGAAACCCCCAAACCAACACCTACCAAAAAAGGGGAAAGAGCAGAAGCAGAGGAGGAGGAGGAGGAGGAAGGAGAGATCATCGAACTTGGAGAAATTGTCACCACAACAGGTGAGTGTGGGAGAACACAGCTACTGGTAAGCTAATCCATGTATGGCTGCCTCATTTCCAACACCCCATTTTTGTTTGTTTGTGGTTTTTAGGTGACGTGGATGTTGTGGAAGAAAAATCGCACTTTACCACAGAGAGTGCCCACATACTCATCGGAGAGATAATGGTCTGCAATAGAGATCTAGATTACATAAAGCAAAACATCAATGATGTTCAACAAAAATTGAAGAACATCATTGATGTTTTAGGAAAAATATGAAAAAGCAACAAGTAATTTACACACATTTGTGCCAGCTTCTGAACACATTTGCAACTTAAAAACTGTCTGAAATTTGGAACATGCACACATTGTGTCCACATGTGCTAGCTCCCATCATGGTGGGTGAATGGCAACGTTTTTTTGGGGGTGCAAACACTTTACGAACTACGAAAGTGGTTGTGGTGAAGGGGTTGCACCCCCAAAAAACGTCCATTCATCCCCATGATGGAAAATGGCACTTTTGAAGCTTCTAGGCATGTGTTTTACCATCTAATGACCATTTTCATAACCAAATTGTGTGCATGTTCCAAATTTCCACTTTTCGGGGGTGACCCCCCCATGTGATGAAGGCAAGATCAAACACACTTTGAACATATAGTCATGTCTGATCTTGTCTTCACTTTACAAAGTTGAACTTTCCTACTTCATAGGTTCTGCTTAGCTCCATGCCTGGTTTTACAAATTGCGTAATCTTTGTAAATAATGTTGTAAATAACCAAGATGTTGTCAGTTTTGGCGTGAAGATTGTAAACGCACTTGTGAATGTTTTCCAAGTAAACTTTTTTATTTTTCCAAATGTGTGGCTTCCTTATTTAAATAAAACAATGCATTATGTATGTAAAATGTAAAGGATATGGGGGGCAATGGGTGTTATTTACTAAAGGCAAATCCACTTTGCACTGCAATTTCCTTTCCCAGGGAACTTTTTCAATGCACTTGTAGAGCATAGCGGATTTGACTTATGTAAATGACACCCACAGTGCTTTGTACGAAAACACGGAGCACAGCATTTTGGAGAATACACACATGTCAGACCTGGTGCTGAAAAGGAGTATTTTGGGTGTCAGTTATGCAGGAGAAACCTTCTCTAGACCAAAGATTAGGTAGCAAACACACATGAGAATAATCTTTTTGGGAAGAAGAGACTGTTACCTCCTTTTGCCCAGAAAGTGCATTACCACTGTCGAAGGCAAAGGGAAAAAATGACAAAGTAAAATAAGCTAAAAAGAAGACTGAAATGACAAGAAATCAGAGGTTGGTTAAAATATCAGATTTATTAAAAAATGCCTCTCACACATCGTCAGGCAGAGCAATGGCCCCCCTACCCACAAAGTATTCCATATATTGGTCCCGGACCACGCGGGCATTGAGAGGGGGCAAGCCTGGACGTGCCACTCGAAGGGCTGTGAGGTCCGCATTTGGAGGGCCCTCCACATCTGGGCCAACGGGCACCACATAGTTCCTGTTATGTCTTTTGAGGAAGTTGTGCAATATGCAACAGGCAAGAACTATGTGGTTCAGTTTGTATTCCGCCAAGTTAAATGCCGTCAGGAACAGGCGGAAGCGGCTGGCCAGGATGCCAAAAGCGTTCTCCACCACTCTTCTGGCTCTGGACAGCCTGTAGTTGAAGACCCTCTGGTCCGGGGTGAGGGTCCTCATCGGGAACGGCCTCATCACATGGGGAGTCAGCGCAAACGCTTCATCTGCGACAAAGACGAAGGGGAGTCCTTCGGCATTCTCCTCTGGAGGTGGCAAGCACAGACTGCCACTTTGGAGACGCCAGTAGAACTCCGTGTGCGTAATGGCCCCACCATCCGATATCCGGCCGTTCATCCCCACGTCCACATACATAAACTCGTATGTTGCCGACACCACCGCCAACATCACTACACTATTAAACCCTTTATAATTATAATAGTAGGACCCCGAGTTGGGCGGTGGGACGATGCGGACGTGTTTCCCATCAATTGCCCCTCCGCAGTTAGGAAAGTCCCAACGGCTGGCAAAGTGGGAGGCCACAGTCTGCCATTCCTGTGGCGTGGAAGGGAACTGTGGAGTGAAACAAGAAAAAAAAATGAGTCACTTTGCACCTAAACATTGCAAGCAGATTAGACAATCAACATCTTGGAACAAGAGCATTGTATAAAATTGGAGGCTGGAAAGTATTTACACAGAAAAGTAGAGGCTCCCCTTCACAGATTAATCACCCCCCCATCAATCCCCCCACTTCTGATGGGACATTGGCAATAACTATGGTTTTGGGGGGGGGGGTGGTGGACAGGTAACCCTCTGCACTTCATTGATTGGCAAATGGCTCAATAATGTGGCCTAGTTTGGCCAGACCCTCTGTACTTAACACTATTGGCAGGCCACAGGAAAGATCAAATAACATTTCCCCCCCCCAAAAAAGGCAGGCACAGTGTGACATTATTAAATTACCAAGCAAGCTAATAGGAGGGAAAGAAGACAAAAAAATAGGAAATGGAATGTATGGAGGCAGTCCCTTGCACTACATGCTTTGCTGAATTCATCCCTAAAGATGCGCACTATAAAGAGGTAGGTATATAGTGTGTATGGACCTTGGGAAAGCCAGCAGATAAAGGATTGGTACCATCTGACAGAGCAGTTGGGGGAGGGGGTTCCTAATGAGTTTGCCCCCCCCCCCCACCAAAAGAACAAAAAAAGGGGGCTCTACATGAAGTAAACCACACAGCAAACATTTGTGCATATTTTAGGGGGTGTTTTGGGGCAAACAATACTATGCAGCAGACAAAAGACATTGCTTAAGTGAGTAGGCCATAGGTGTCTATTGGGGCAGAAGAGCATGCTGGTGAGGTAAGTGAAGGGAAAAATGCATGAAGGAGAAAAGGGGCACAGCATATTAGAACATATTGCAATCATGGTAATTAGGGAAGGAGGTCAAAAATACAAGTCATTAGCAAACAGAGCATACATAGAAGGGAATAGTAAAGTAGAAATGTTACCTTAATATAGTCCTCCTGCAGGACCTGAATGATGGCAGAACAGGTCTCTGGAATAATGATTCCCAGGGCCTGGGGAGAGATACCTGAAGAGAACTTCAAATCCTGAAGACTTCTCCCTGTCGCCAAGTACCTCAACGTGGCAACAAGCCTCTGCTCCGGAGTAATGGCTTGTCTCATGCAGGTATCCTGCCGGCTGATAAAGGGGGTCAGCAAAGCCAAAAGACGGTGAAAATCGGGGTCCGTCATCCTGAGAAAGTTCCTGAAATCATCAGGATTATTCTCCCGGATCTCACGAAGCAAAGGCATGTGCGAGAACTGGTCACGCTGAAGCAACCAATTCTTGGTCCACATACTCCTCATCACTCTGTTCATGGACGGGTCTTGGGTCAAAGCTAAAAGCCCGACACCAATTCCGCGTACAGCACGAACTCGGCGACGAGTACGCACGGGAAACATCGCTCAGAAGGTCACAAAAGGTCGGCTGGTCAGAACGGACAAACAGAAAGCACCGATAAACAGCAAGGCCTGAAAGAACGAAGTGAATAGCAGCAACGAGCAGACAATAAGCAGTGCAAATCAAAGCGTCCTATATCAAGATATAGGCCGCAATGACCAACAAATGCGAACTGACTACACGCACTAATAAACAGATACGCACGACAAGCACAAACTGAAGAGCAGTAACGATCTGAGTCAGAAAACTGAGAAGCGCGAATCTTAAGTCACCAAACTTCCACTAACTCTCGATAAACACGGGATCAGCAGAAGGAGCCCAACGGGTGCCTGACGTGGTGCTGAACTTCCCTTTTGTAATCTCGTGGACGACGACTTACGTCACGACGTTCTTCCGGACCGGATATTCCGACAACGTAGTCCGACCGTGTGTACGCAACGCCAACATCGGACAAAGTACGTCGGACAAAGTCCGACCGACCTGGTCCGCGGATTGTCCGAGCGTGTGTATGGGGCTTAATATAGCTTTATAAGAATTTTCTCTTTCTTTTACACCGGCTATAAGCAGCGGCGTTGCAAGGGGGGTGGGGGGGTGCGGGCCGCACCCGGGTGTCACCCGACAGAGGGGTGACACCTGGCACGGCACTGGATTGAGACGCACCGCGGCTCTCTCCTCCTCCGTCCACTGAGCACTATCTCTGCTCAGCGATGTTCGGTGAGGAGGAGAAATAATTGTGAGGCAGACAGGCAGCTCGGGTTCCCATAGCCCAGTGCACGGCGCCTGCATGTCCTCAGGGAAGCGGCACTGCAATCCCCTATTATTGTGACAGGCAGGCAGAGATGCCGACTGCCTATCACAATTACACTCCTGGGAGCCAAGGCTCCTCCTCCACACTGACGGGACACAACAGGAGGAAGAGCCTAGGAGGAGGGACAATGGACATCCATGTGGACAGAGCCACGCTGATCTGAGGTCTGTGAATGTAGGGGGGAGAGATGTATGCAATGTCACTATGGGCAGATATACACAGGGGGTACATTAGGGGGGTACATTATGGAGATTACACAGGTGGTACATTATGGGGATTACACAGGTGGTACATTATGGGGATTACACAGGGGGTACATTATGGGGATTACACAGGGGGTACATTATGGGGATTACACAGGGGGCTACATTATGGGGATTACACAGGGGGCTACAGTATGGGGATTACACAGGGGGCTACATTATGGGGATTACACAGGGGGTACATTATGGGGATTACACAGGGGGTACATTATGGGGATTACACAGGGGGCTACATTATGGGGATTACACAGGGGGCTACATTATGGGGATTACACAGGGGGTACATTATGGGGATTACACAGGTGGTACATTATGGGGATTACACAGGGGGTACATTATGGGGATTACACAGGGGGCTACATTATGGGGGATTATACAAGGGGTACATTATGGGGGATTACACAGGGGGTACATTAGGGGGGTACATTATGGGGATTACACAGGGGGCTACATTATGGGGGATTACACAGGGGGTACATTATGGGGATTACACAGGGGGCTACATTATGGGGATTACACAGGGGGCTACATTATGGGGATTACACAGGGGGCTACATTATGGGGATTACACAGGGGGCTACATTATGGGGATTACACAGGTGGTACATTATGGGGATTACACAGGTGGTACATTATGGGGATTACACAGGGGGTACATTATGGGGATTACACAGGGGGCTACATTATGGGGATTACACAGGGGGTACATTATGGGGGATTATACAAGGGGTACATTATGGGGGATTACACAGGGGGTACATTAGGGGGGTACATTATGGGGATTACACAGGGGGTACATTATGGGGATTACACAGGGGGCTACATTATGGGGGATTACACAGGGGGTACATTATGGGGATTACACAGGGGGCTACATTATGGGGATTACACAGGGGGCTACATTATGGGGATTACACAGGGGGCTACATTATGGGGATTACACAGGGGGCTACATTATGGGGATTACACAGGGGGTACATTATGGGGATTACACAGGGGGCTACATTATGGGGATTACACAGGGGGTACATTAGGGGGATTACACAGTGACAGGGGGTACATTATGGGGATTACACAGGGGGTACATTAGGGGGATTACACATGGGGTACATTAGGGGGATTACACAGGGGGTGGTTACATTAGGGGGATTACACGGGGGTACCTTGGGGGGATTACACGGGGGGTGGTTACATTAGGGGGATTACACGGGGGTGGTTACATTAGGGGGATTACACGGGGGTGGTTACCTTAGGGGGATTACACAGGGGTACCTTAGGGGGATAACACGGGGGTACTACACAGGGGGGGTTACATCAGGGGGATTAAACTGGAAGGGGATTACACTGTTACATTGGGGGGTATTTAGACTTGGGGCTCAGTCTAATATGCTTGAGTCTATTTTTTGTCCCAGTCCAGGCCTGGGTGACACCATTAAGAAGGAAGTGATATCCGACTGTGATGATGTCACCCCCATCCGTGACAGTGCATGGATTGGCGCACTGGCATAAACCACAACATTTACAGGGGCTGGTTTGGCATGCGCACCATGATGCTGCCGTCCCAAAACTAGCCTACCCAGCACCCTGCAGAGCACCGTGGCAGGCTAGGCAGAAGAGAGCCTGATGCACTAGCCTGCTCAGTGTCTACTGCTCTGTCCTACTCCTGCTCTCACTCCGCAGTGGCAGGACAGAGCACTATGGCAGGCTCGGGGGGAGAGCTGTGCTGATGCGCTAGCCTGCTCAGTGCCCCGGATTGCTCAGTGACGGGGGGGGTGACACCATATTTTACCGCACCAGGTGACACCAACCCTAGTGACGCCACTGGCTATAAGTATAAGAATTTCCTGCCTTCTTGTACATTGATCACCTCACTTATACAAGTACACATATTTTTTCATATATATATATATTTTTTATTGTACCATTACACATGGTGTACTTATTTTTATATTTATAAATTTTTACACATATATTTCTAATTGGTACCTTTAGATACAGTTGTTTTTATGACAATTACATAGCACAGCTTTATTGACACTGGTATTAGGATGCACGTTAACTAAGGTATTAATCAACACTCTCTATGAGTACATATGCATGTGCAAATCTCCACTATTGCTAATTTTTATGTGTATGAGCTCATGTACTAATATATATATTTTTCGAGTTGGCACATGCTGTTTATAATTAGAACTATATAAGGTTTCTTGAGCACTATAGCTCACTGTGTCACACTAGGACACTAATATATCACTGCACATTACACTATTTGAAGTAAATAGGTGTGAGGCACTCAGTAATCACTTACCCCTATGCTCCTGGTTACAAAGTGATATAACTCACTATATATATTCTTTCATGTTATAGGTAGCGCCTTTGACCTCAGTATCAACCACTCACCTGTTAAATTATTGGAGCCCCTTTTTAGGTTAGCTCCTTTTCTTTTGCCTGGGGTGGCTGCAACCTACTTATTTTCCACCTAAGAGCGGCATATATATATACTATTTTCTGTTTCAGTCTGTGACTGGACAGTGAAAGGAGAAGCAGCACCATCATAAGCGCATCTCTCTTAACTTTAGGCAGATATCAAAGTAAAAAAAACAATACAGCTTTCTAAGCATTAGTACACCATTAAATGTATTTCTTTCTAATGCAAGCAGTGCGGGTACCTGAATCTGACCTAGGATCAGCTTCTTGTCTTTCCTGTACAGCAGAAAGAGTAAAAAGCAGTACAAGGTGCCAGTCAGTTTTGGCAAGAATACTGATAGGAGGAGAGAGCAGAGTGACAGAGAGATGAGCTCATTGGTGTGCTGCTTCTCCTTTCACTGTCCGATCACAGGCTGGGGGCGGGTCCATGATAACCTGGGTTCAGAGGAAGTGGGTTAAATAATACTGGCAATCAGACCTAGGATATCTAGTGGCAGAAAAAAATGACTGCAGGGGTAATATCTAGATCGAAGGTGAATATTGCAGCAAAAGCTGGTTTTGCTATTTTATCTTTTAATAGACTATTCATTTTTGCCCTGTTATTTCTGGCTGGAGTTCTGCTTTAAATATATATTTTTAAATTTAAAAAGTGCAAACAACTGAATTTAACTTTAGCAGTCTCCTGTACAAGCAGAGCTCAGAGAAGGGGAGGGAGAAGGAGCACAAGGTGCAGTTGTGCTGCAGTGCAAACTGCATGCTAACAGGAAGTAACATAGAGGTGAGCTCATTACTGTGCTGCATTTCCTTTCAATGTCCAATCACGGGGGGGGGGGGGGGGGGGGGGGGGGGGGCTGTAAGTGACAGTGAAGCTGCAGCAGAGAAGGTTACCTTCTCCTGCCAAACAGTGTAAATCTCAGAGCTGGATGGACAGAAATACAAATTCTTTAGACAGATAAAAGCTCTCAAATACATATTTCATCTCTGTATTTAGCTGTTTGCCAGGAGTCCAGCTATCTGTATTACAAAACGTATCAAAAAAAATGCAGTGATTACTAGTTGTGGCCACTGTCTCATTTAAAGGAGAACTGCAGACATCAAACATCAGCAATGCTTATTTTTCTGATTGTAAGTTACCACAATAACTGAACAATGTTGCAAATGATTTGGCTGGCAAGAGTAACTTCTTTTAATTAAGAGAATTGGATAGAAGAAACTAAAGTTGCACACAGCAAAAGTGTCACTGAGACAAGCTTTATGCTTTCTGGAATATTTATTTCCCAAATAGATCACCTAAAATGGTAAAAAAAAAAAAGGAAAAAAAAAGAAAAAAGCTAAGTAAGTAGTTTTACATTTTTAAATATATATTTCAGATTTTATTTTTCTAGCATTCTCCTTCAAATGAAACATGTTTTTATCTACTGAGTTTTTGTGCGCCTTTTGATAGCTGTCTAGATCATATTTCCTCACTGGCTTGTCTTAATAACAATGCTGATGTTGTTAGGACTAGCCCGGCTGCATCACATTGTATACAAGAGGCCTATTCAATAGAGAGACGTACAGAATGCTAATTTACTGATGTATGTACTATCTTTGTAACAGAGCATTTTTTAAATGACAATTTTCTTGAAACCTACAAAGAAAATCCTTTACAACTGAAAGCACTCAGGACAGGGGGCTATGTCAGTTGGCTTCTGAATAAGGGCTTCTGTAAGCCCATTTCTTGTGCCCCCCCCCCCCCCCCCCCCCCCGACTTGAAAGTTTCCGTACAAAAAAAAGTTTCCCATATTTTTGAAGCCTGGTGTCCTATCGTATACTGTCCCCCATCGGATAGTGTCCGCTGTGTGCTGCACATGCAGTACACAGAACAAGCAGATTCCGAAAATTGCCGAAGATAACCGGCGCCTGCGCCGTGAGTCCACTTTCAAGCCCCACCATCCAAGTGGACATAGAGTTAGAATCCAAAAGAGCCGAGCGCAGCGAGGCCGTGCCCGAAGCGTGGTGAGCGGCCCTCTAACTATTTGCAGCCCTATGTCCACTTGGATGGTGGGGGCTTTCATCTGGACTCACGGCGCCTGATTTTCCGAATCTCCTTTTGCTCCGTACTGCGCAAGCGCTGCGCCTGCGCAGTACGGGGCGGACTAAATTTGATAGGCGGACACTATCCGACAGAACACCTGTCCTAAGTTTTACTACCCACGGTGGCAACAACATCCATCTCTATGGCTGGTTTCTTTTGGAAGGAAAATCTTCAAACCTGATTCTCTGACAAGACATTCTCCATGACAGGGTTCTTCCCTTTTCATCCCTTTTACCCAATTCCAAATATTAAAATGCATTCTGGTAGGTAGGGATGATAAGTACATAAGTTCGACTCAAACTTTGGGCGTTCGTCGGACAGCGAACATTATGGAAGATTTGAGCGCCACGGAACGTCCTATAATGCACTGCGAGATCGCAGTGCATTGCTGTATGATGATTGGCCAAAGCATGCACCTGACCTGCATGCTTTGGCCAATCACAGCGCGCTCTGCTAAGAGAGACATAATTGGCCAAAGACAGGTTGCCTTTGGCCAATCATGGCTCAGGGAGACTAAGTCCACCTCCCACACTATATAAGGCTGCTTACACGGTGGCCGTGTGTAGTGTTGTTGGCGTGGACAGAGAGATAGCTTGATTTAGATTAAGCACGCAGGTTATTCAGTTAGTGGCAGTGTATTTTTATATATATATATATATATATATATATATATACAGTCAGTCTAGAGTATGTGTATATATGTATATGTGTGTGTGTATATATATATATATATATATATATATATATATATATATATATATATATATATATATATATATATATATATAAATACACTGCCTGCACTGACTGAATATCGAGTAAACACTAAATATATAGGCTATGGTAAATGCAGAGTATGTGTGTGTGTGTGTATATATATATATATATATATATATACTAGACTGACTGACACATACTCTGCATTTAGCATGGACTATATATTCAGTGTTTACTCGATATTCAGTCAGTGCAGGCAGTGTATTAATAAATATATATATATATATATATATATATATATATATATATATATATATATATATATACAGTATACAATACAGTGCAGCTGTAGTACAGTTTCTACTACTTTTATGGTGGTGTACACAGTATCTAATACAGTGTGTGCAGTTTCTATTACAATTCTGGTGGTGTACACAGTACACAATACATTGCAGCCGTTTCTAATATAGTGCAGGCGGTGTACACAGTATCTAATACAGTGTGTGCAGTTTCTACTACACTTCTGGTGGTGTACACAATACAGTGCAGCCGTAGTGCAGTTTCTAATACAGTGCAGGCGGTGTACACAGTATCTAATACAGTGTGTACAGTTTCTACTACACTTCTGGTGGTGTACACAATACAGTGCAGCCGTAGTACAGTTTCTACTACTTTTCTGGTGGTGTACACAGTATCTAATACAGTGTGTACAGTTTCTACTACACATCTGGTGGTGCAGCCGTTGTACAGTTGCTAATACAGTGCAGGCGGTGTACACAGTATCTAATACAGTGTGTACAGTTTCTACTACACTTCTGGAGGTGTACACAGTATACATTACAGTGCAGCCATAGTACAGTTTCTCATACAGTGCAGGTAGTGTACACAGTATCTAATACAGTGTGTACAGTTTCTAATACACTTCAGGCAGTGTACACAGTATCTAATACAGTGTAGTGTGGTGTTTCAAAACAAAAAATATATCATGTCCGGAAGGCCGTCAAGGAGAGGCAGACGCTTACAGGTCACTAAAAGAGGACAAGCTGCCTCTGTGTCTACAGTTAACAGTGGTGGTCGTGGACATGGTGCATCCTCCGTAGGTAGCTTTGGGGCATGCTTGCCTTTTTCTTCTGCTGCTGGCCATGTTATTGAGCCAGAACATGCAGAAGAGTTGGTGGAGGGGATAACAAAGCCTTCCTCATCCTCCTCATCCTCCTCATCCTCTGTCACCCAGGCTCAGAGTAGTTTGCCTTCCAACGCAGCTGCCAAAGCAGCCTATTTTACCGGCTCCTTGTCCACAGTCACTCCTTCTGTAGCCCCACCATCATGCACAGAGGAGTCCTCAGAATTATTCGACCACAGTGTTGGGTACATGCTACTGGAGGATGCACAAAGGGAGTAACGTGAGCCTAGAGAGAGGGGGTGCCACAGAAGGACAAGAAACTGGCAGTCATGTTCCCCCAGCTGCAGCATACTGCCAAGTTTGCTCCAGTGACGAGGAGGGAGGGGATGATGAGGTCACTGACTGTACTTGGGTGCCTGAGAGATGAGAGGAGAAGGAGGACGAGGCTCAACTCCAACAAGGTAGGATGTCCTCTAGTGGGCAGATTAAGGACAGCCACCCTATTGCATCACACCGCAGAGCTCTGCAGGTGTAGCGCGCTGCTGACTCCCTACTGTTCAGCTCATCCCTACTGATAGGTATTATTTTCCCCACTGATGACCATCTATACTTCATCTGACCTGTAAACCATTCATCCACCTCTGATGACCATCTACAACCTTACAGTCAGACTGTTTCCTCACACTAATGGCCACCCATAACTTTGCCATACTATCTGTAAGGGAAACCCGGGCAACAAGCACACAGTGGTGCGCAGGCGTGGACATTCCAGGAGATGCACAAGAAAAGACATGTACTGGCGCATTTGCAAGCGGGCGCATGTTGGGCGCGTTGGCGCCAGTCCGCATATTTAAACCTGCTAGTGACATGCACACCTTGCTAAGTGGTCTTTTCAGCTAGTGTTTGCTTACCCGATCTGAACCAGTTTCCTGTATCCTGACCCGGCTTTCCTGACCCACTTCTTGACCTCTGCCTGCCTACTTGTGACCCCGGCTGGTGTTTGACTCCGCTTCTGCCTGATGTTCCTGTGCCTCATTTCCCGACTGTGTACCGAACCCGGCCTGTGTCCCGTCTTTGCCTCTGCCTCACGTCTCGGTACCTGCTCTGCCCGGCTGTTGATGAACCCTTGGCATCCTTTCTGGCTACACTTCCAGCTGCTGATTCAGTGTCACGGAGCTCCTGTCTTCAGTTCCGGCCCAGCGCTCTCAAGTCACCTGGTCCCTGCCAAAGTATAGCCAGAGTCATCTGCTACATCAGCCCTAGTGCCACTCTGTGTCCTCCACTCCCTGTCATTACTACCAGGGGTGTTGGAAAGGAGGTACAAGGCAAGCCCCCTCTACAGCTCGATCTCCACCAGGTACGTGACAGTACCACTCAGCCTATGGAGTCGCTATGCCAGAAACTTGCCTCTCTGACCCAGGCAATCAGCACCCTGCAGGAAAGGTATCTGCAACTGGATGATCATATCCACAGTATCCAACTCTTTGATCCCCATACCTGCTGCGGCACCTGGCTGCCCCGCATCCGGACATACATTATCTGCATTCACAGGAACTATACCACCACATGAACCCCGAGTTCCTGCACCAGAGCGGTTTTCAGGCGATTGGCACAAGTTCCATGCCTTTAAAAACTCTTGTGAACTTTATTTCTCCCTGCAACCAAGAACTTTCTCATTAGAGACCACCAAGGTGGGGTTTGCCATATCCCTGCTTCTTGGAGACTCGCAGTCATGGGCCCATCAGCTCCTGGAACGAAATAGCACGACTCTGGACTCCCTTGCCTCCTTCTTCAAAGCAATAGCCCAGCTCTATGAGGACCCCCAGCGTACAGCCACGGCAGAATCAGCCCTTCATACCCTGCGACAGGGTCATCGACCCGCCAAGGACTATACTGCAGAATTCCACCTGTGGGCCTCTGATACAGGTTGGAAAGAAGCAGCCTTGTGGCATCAATTCCGCCTTGGTCTGTCGGGCAACAAGCGTGGACATGATACAAGATATCAATGCAGCCTCACCAGTGTCCGTCAGATGCAGGCAGCCAGTGTCCCCATTGCAGCCAGTATCCACATTGCAGCCAGTGTCCCCAGTAGTGCAGCCAGTGTCCCCATTGCAGCCAGTGTCCCCAGCAGTGAAGCCAGTGTCCCCATTGCAGCCAGTGTCCCCAGCAGTGAAGCCAGTGTCCCCATTGCAGCCAGTGTCCCCATTGCAGCCTGTGTCCCCATTGCAGCCAGTGTCCCCAGTAGTGCAGCCAGTGTCCCCAGTAGTGCAGCCAGTGTCCCCAGTAATGCAGCTTGTGTCCCCAGCAGTGCAGCCAGTGTCCCCAGTAGTGCAGCCAGTGTCCCCATTGCAGCCTGTGTCCCCAGTAGTGCAGCCTGTGTCCCCATTGCAGCCTGTGTCCCCAGTAGTGCAGCCAGTGTCCCCATTGCAGCCTGTGTCCCCATTGCAGCCTGTGTCCCCAGTAGTGCAGCCTGTGTCCCCATTGCAGCCAGTGTCCCCAGTAGTGCAACCAGTGTCCCCATTGCAGCCTGTGTCCCCATTGCAGCCTGTTCCCTAGTAGTGCAACATGTGTCCCCAGTAGTGCAGCCTGTGTCCCAATTGCAGCCAGTATCCCCAGTAGTGCAGCCAGTGTCCCCAGTAGTGCAGCTATTGTCCCCATTTCAGCCAGTGTCCCCATTGCAGCCTGCGTCCTCAGTAGTGCAGCCAGTGTCCCCATTGCAGCCTGTGTCCTCAATAGTGCAGCCTGTGTCCCCATTGCAGCCTGTGTCCCCATTGCAGCCAGTGTCCCCAGTAGTGCAACCAGTGTCCCCATTGCAGCCTGTGTCCCCATTGCAGCCTGTTCCCTAGTAGTGCAACATGTGTCCCCAGTAGTGCAGCCTGTGTCCCAATTGCAGCCAGTGTCCCCATTGCAGCCAGTGTCCCCAGTAGTGCAGCCAGTGTCCCCAGTAGTGCAGCTATTGTCCCCATTTCAGGCAGTGTCCCCATTGCAGCCTGCGTCCTCAGTAGTGCAGCCAGTGTCCCCATTGCAGCCTGTGTCCTCAATAGTGCAGCCTGTGTCCCCAGTAGTGCAGCCTGTGTCCCCATTGCAGCCAGTGTCCCCAGTTGTGCAGCCAGTGTCCCCATTTTTTATATATACCCTGCTCAGTTTTTTTTTTTCTTTTTTATAAGCTGACAAATAGACTAAAATGTACAAAAATACAATATACATTTAACAACTTATTTTTAATAACTTTTTTTTTTTCCATAATTACAATTTTACAAATCATTTAATAGTTGCAGACTGCGTCTGTCAAAGTGCTTCTTTGTGTGCAAGCTACAATGACAGTTCAGCCGAAGTATCAGCTTGTTTGTAAACACAGCAATGTGATCACTATAATTGATTGTCATAGTGATCACATGACCAGGAACCAAGCTGTTTGATTCCCAACAGCTGAATCTGACAGTGCAGCTATCAGTTACAGAGCTGTTTCAAAACTAGCAGCAAGCAACTTATCCTTGAGCATGTTTTTTTCTTTCTTTTCTTTTAACATATTCCCATCACAGGGCATATTGAATGTTAAGGCATGACTAACCACTTGACTTCTGGAAAGTTTTACCCCCTTCATGACCAGACCATCTTTTGCTGTTTAGCACTGAGCTCATTTAACTGGCAACTGCACGGTCATGCAACACTGCACGCAAATGAAATTCATATACATTTTTTCACACAAATAGAGCTTTCTTTTGGTGGTATTTGATCACCATTAGGTTTTTTATTTTTTGCGATTTAAATGAAAAAAGACTAAAATGTTTGAAAAAGAACGATATTTTCTACTTTCAATAAAACGTTAAAAATCGAATATCTTCAGAAATGTAGGCCATAATGTATTCTGCTACATGTCTTTAGTAAAAAAAAAAAAAAAAAAAATCCCAATAAGTATACACTAATTATTTTGTGCAAAAAAAAACAAAAAGCACCTGAAAAATGCCTTATCTGCAATCCCAGTGAGAAAGCCTGAGTGCTTTCACACTGGGGGGCTGCGCTGGCAGGACGTCAAAAAAAGTCCTGCAAACAGCTTCTTTGAGGCATTTTAGAAGCGCTCCATTGAGATCAGTGGGCAGCGCCGCCGAAGCACCTCGGCAGCAGCGCTTTGTGGGAGCTTTTAACCCCCGCTAGCGGCCGCAAAGCTCCTCTAAAACAACAGTAAAGCGGCGCTAAAACTAACGGCACTTTACCGCCTATGCCCCCGCACTGTCAGTGTGAAAGGACTCTTATAGGGTGAGTGTGATGGTGTGGTGGGCCATCTGGCGCTAGCTGACACTGGCTGGGAGGTATACTAACTGATTGACACTGACATCAAAAGACACTAATACATTGATCAGTGCTAATATTGTACACTGTCACTGGACTAATAACACTGGCTGGGAAGGGGTTAACATCTAGGTGCAATCAAAGCCATAACTGTATGCCTAACAACTGTGCAATGTGTGCTGCTTTTACTTAAAGCGTTTCTTACCCCAACAATTCATACTCCTGATATGTGCCTGCTGTACCATGTACTTGTATGAAAAAGTCTCCTGTTCTCTTTGTATTGCCTCCTTTGTGTGAAATCACTGGTGTTCCTGCTAGTTCATCTGCTTTCCTATTAAAAACTGACCACACGAATCAGGAGAGCACACTGTGGTCAGTTCCCCCAGCTATGCTGGGAACTCAGTATGCTTTCCCCCAATGATCAGACTTGTCCTGACACGTCCTCACTGCACAGCCAGTTCTTTGGAAGCTCAGTGTACAGCTGCTTCTCCTCTCCCCAGCTCTTATGCAGCTGAGAACAGAGGGAATGTGATCACATATAAAAAAGGGAAAAAACTGTATTTATAATGTTTTTTTTTCTACAGCTATACAAAAATGTTTTGCATTTCAGTTCTTTTTTAAACTGAATGGGTTGTTTTACAAGATGATCATTTACAATCACTGCAGGGAGAAAAAACAGACAGATCACTGTTCAAAGTACACAGAGTCCTGTGTTTTTGTAAACACAGAACACTGTCTGTGATTGGCTACAGTCAATCAGCTGATTTAGTCAAAATAAATGGCTGAAATCAGCTGGGAAACTCGTTCTGTCATCACAGCACGGGTCCAGTGGTGAGCGCTCGCACGCTCACCCCGGACCCGCAAGAAAGACACGAAGTACAGGTAAGTCGCCCATCCTTGAGCTGCCGCCCGTTTACAGTGTGACTACTGTGGATGGGAGGCAAGCAGCTAAACCCAAGAAAAACAATGTAAAATATTGCAACCTGCCAGTCCTTAGATCTAGTGGCTTCATTTTCTTTTTTTCAGGATAAGAAAATTCTCAACAATTAAGAAAATACAGTTGATTTTCCCAGGAATGTAGTGTCTTTTTCACTTCTTGTGAGATGAACTGAAAAAAAAGTGTTATCCTTTCTTGTGATTTACTAATGCCATCAGTCACCAGGTAATGGAATGAAGCTGTCAAGTTTGAAGTCCAGCCTTGGTGAAACCCATGACATCTACCATCATTACAATAGAGGACTAAACATAGCCACCCAAGGTGGTGGAAGTGTGCTATTGTGCTATTCACAGGATTACCAAGTGAAAATGAAAGGATCAGATCACCACCAGCACAAAACATTAGACCTCACTCTGAAACTGTATGCTCCACGGTCACATAACTATAATCCCATCACACAAGACTACTCATTGTGTCACCTAATTCCAGTCTGTGCTCCAGCCATCCTGTTCTCGAGAGATCAGCCTTTCTTTTAGGGATCATTCAGGAAAGTTTCTGCAATGAGATCCTTATGTTTCCACAGAAAGATCAGCTATGTCTACCAAGTCTACTTTTTAGTCTTACACTTTTTGTTCGGATCTGTTTTCCAATAAAGTTTTATACAAGGTGCCTTTTGTGCTAGCATCGTAGGTCAACATGGAATTTAGAAACTGCGGCAAAGTGTTATTGTTGGCTAGGACTACATTGAAAAGTCAGTCTTCACAATGGGGACAAAGACAGCAGTAGGCATCTGACAAGGTTTCTGCCCCCTCAACCACTTTAAAGTGGTTTTGATGCTATGCTCCTGTTTTAAAGATATCCCCTCATTTTCTATAATGCTGACCACCATCACTGGGACAAGGAGTGAGGTCAATCCTCTCCAAAGACACAGACAGTGATAGAAACATGAAGAGATTCCATGCCTTTGACACTCTTTTAAAAGCAAGAGAAAGTTTTGCTAATGTTTCACACTAACTTGGTCCACCAGATGCAAGTTTCTTTTCTTTCAGGAGTTCAGAAATTCTTTTATCAGCTTAGGAAAGAGAAAAAAGAGCCAAAACAGCCAGTAAAAAGTGAAAATGTACAGTAACCTCTTAAAGCAGTTATATAATCATATTTTTAACTTTGACCTACAGGTAAGCCTATTTATATAAATATAAAATATAAATATATATATATATATATATATATATATATATATATATATATATATATATATATATATTTATATAAGGCTTACCTGTAGGTAAAAAGAATATCTCCTAAACCTGTACATTTAGGAGATATTCCCCTCACAATGAGCCGCTGACTTCAGCGGCGCATACGCTTCCGGGGATTCTCGGCTGAAAGTCCGGCAGACGCCAGACCCTGCAGGGAAAGAAAACTCCCGCGCGCAAGCGCGGGGGTGACGACAATGCGGCTCCGGCCACTCACAGCGCCGGAGCTGCGATACCCGGAAGACACGCCGAGGGAACATGTCAGCTCCCTCGGCGTGGACCAAGTGAGATGCCGGGCCTCATTCTAAGGTAAGTATTACATAATGAGCTAGTATGCGGTGCATACTAGCTCATTATGCCTTTTCCCTTACAGGTGTAAAGAAAAAAAAAAGTCAGCGGGTTTACTCCCGCTTTAAATACATACTCTGTTAACCACTTGCTAACCGCCGCATGTACATATACGTCAGCAGAATGGCACGGCTGGGCAAATGGGCGTACCTGTACGTCCCTTCGAATTTGCCGCTGTGTGGTCGCGCTCGCCACTGGCGTCGCTCGCTCGACCCTGCCTCGAGCTCCGTAAGGGGATACCTGCGATCGTCTCACAGAGCTGAAGAACGGGGAGATGCTAATGTAAACAAGCATCTCACCGTTCTGCCTAGGGACACTGTCACTGATTATAGCTCCCTGTGATTGGGAGCTATGATCAGTGAAGTGTCACACATAGCAACGCCCCCTAACAGTTAGAATCACTCCCCAGGACAAACTTAACCCCTTTCTAGCCAGCTAGTGGTTAACCCCTTCACTGCCAGTGTAATTTTTACAGTAATCAGTGCAATTTTATAGCACTGATCGCTGTAAAAATGACAATGGTCCCAAAAATGTGTCAAAATTGTCCGATGTGTCTGCCATAATGTCGCAGTCACGATAAAAATCGCAGATCGCCGCTATTACTAGTAAAAAAAAATATTAATAAAAATGCCATAAAACAAACCCCTATTTTGTAGACGCTATAACTTTTGCGCAAATGAATCAATAAACGCTTATTGTGTTTTTTTTTTACCAGAAATATGTAGAAGAATATGTATCGGCCTAAACTGAGGAACAATAGTCTTTTTATATTTTTGGGGGATATTTATTATAGCAAAAAGTAAAAAATAATGTGTTTTTTTCAAAATTGTCGGTCTTTTTTTGTTTATAGCGCAAAAAATAAAAACCACAGAGGTGATCAAATACCACCAAAAGAAAGCTCTATTTGTGGGAAAAAAAGGACCTAAATTTTGTTTGGAAAACACGTCGCACGGCCATGCAATTGTCAGTTAAAGCGACGCAGTGCCGAATCGCAAAAAGTGCTCTGGTTTTTGGCCAGCCAAATGGTCTGGGGCTTAAGTGGTTAAAGTCCATCTCCAGGATAGAAGTATCCCCCCTCCAACCCCCCTCAACATCCCCTTAATCCATGATCACATGATCATCCAGGACCAGGTCCTTTTCCTCTCTTTTTATTTCCTAAATGGGTCCTTTTTCTGGCTGTCCATATCACTGCCTGTGTGGTGTGAACAATTACCATTGGCCATCAAGAGGAGGGGTTCTCTTAGGATCCAGAAGAGATCTGACATCAGAGAGGTGGGAGTGAAGGGGAGCAGGTGGCGAGAGTCAATGAACAGCATTGGATTAGCAGTCCCCACAGAAGGAAACAATGTCAGTGAGGGACCTGGATGGGGTAAATCAAGTAAGTATAATTGGCTTCACCAAGTAAGGACAACTTTAAACCGGGCAGGATGGGTTAAAGCAGGGGTCTCCAAAGTTTCTAAAGAAAGGGTCAGCTTATTGTCTTTAAGACTTTAGTGGGGGGCAGACTGTGCCAAGTGGGAGTAAACAATGTTAAATCTTTGGAATTAGGGGGAGAAGTAGTTGGTGTCAGTGAGCGGTATAGTGCCCCATTTGTGTTGTCAGTGGAAGGAATTCTGCCCCATTGTTGGTGTCAGTGGAAGGAAATGGTGCCCCATTGTTGGTGTCAGTGGAAGGAAATGGTGCCCCATTGTTGGTGTCAGTGACAGAAATAATGCCAGAGCCAGATAAAGGCAAGTAAAGGGCCACTGTTTTAGAGTCCACTGAGTTAGAGGGAGGTGGGAGGAAGGGATAGTGTTTTTTTTTTTTACTTTAGGTAGCAACATCTTTTTATTAAAAAACAAACAAAAAACTTACTGCTTTGAGGTGCTCATTAATCTAACAGTCATTCACATACAGTATGTAGCACTAACCCCCGAAGGAGCTGCTGGTTATTTTTGGGCTTACTGTTACCTTCTTGACCTCGTATGCATCTAGGGGTTTCCCGAGGTAGATGGCCCAAGGAACTGCAGAGACTGACACTGGATCCACTTCAGACAAAAAAAAACGTCAGACAAAACACAGTCTCTCAATGAAGGAATAGAGGGTATAGATAGGAAGTTCAGGTACTCTTGGAACTGCTTGTAACTGAATAAAGTGAAGTGTCTCACTATAAGCTCCAGGTAATAGCCATTCGCAACTGTTCAGCTATAGGATAAATCTCCTTCTCGGTAGACTTAGCAGCCAATAGGTAATTTAAATAAAGCAAAGTCTCTGCCACAGACTTGGTTGTAACTGAAGGATAAATGAGCTTTAGAGAACCCTCATACTGTACCAGTATCTTGCAGCCGGTCCGGCGATACCGTACGAGTGTGGATTCACCTGGTGTACTTCCAGCTTAGCTTCCAGGCTCTTACCGAGCAGCCAGCCTTGTGCCTGGCCCTCTTCTGAAGAGTCCTCCCCTGGTTGCGTTCTCAGTTGCTGGGCCTCTCCAAAACCGATACGGCACTGGACCACCTTGGAATCCTCCTTCCAGTTACTGCGCCTTGGGCTAGCCAGCCCCAAGACTCGAAAATGGATGGATCCGCACCCCAGGCCATGAGGGCCCCTGAGGGCTGGTCAGGAGGACCAGGACCAAACAGACAGAAAGATCTTCTGGACCGGAACCCAGACGCACGTGACCTCAGTACCTTAAGTACCTTCTCCCAGAATTCACAGCGGGGCAACACACCCACTGGTTGGTTCCGAGAAAGATTGGCACCCAATGCGTCCAACTGGACTGCGTTCCTATGCTTGCCAGAGGTGACACCGACACCTATGGCCAAGCAGAACACACTGCAATCCGGCCCAAACTGATACTGAGACCAGAATTTAGAACAATTAACCCTAAAACCCAACTGTGGTTTCAGGAACTTTAAATTTACAAAAACAAAGCGCATGCTCATTTGGAGCCCGGCGCTACAAGTATATGGTGGAATGAAAAATAAAAAGAGCTGTGTGTGACCAGCTTAGCTTAGAGCTAGAAAACAAGTTCTACTCCCACTGACAAATATGGTATTTGCAACTTGCATCCTGTGTTTTATGTGTCAGTGAATCAACTGGGAAGGTGGATACAAATACAGCATAGAAAATATATGAATAATATGTGCAATTCAACACACCAAGGACATAGATACTGAAACCATAGTTTGATGCTAAGAACAAGAGAAACAGGATTTCAAGCAAGTTATACCCAAAGATGTAAACACAATGTTATTTATGTTTCATACATCATTCCAAACTCAGGCAACAACAAACAACAAGCCAGCCCAGTAAATCCAGATATTAGCAGGCACACATATACATTATATACACACACACACTATATTGTCAAAAGTATTGGGTCACCTGCCTTTAACCTCCCTGGCGGTATGATTCTGGCTGGAATTTTGTGCTGAAAGCGGTACAATTATTTTGCATGGAAATTTGGCGTTTTTATATTGTAGGCATGCAATTCTTATGAATAACTCACTTAAATCTGTCCGAACCAGAGTCTAGTAGACATCCCAGGTATGATAAAGTTTGAAACACAAAATCATAAATTATAATATAATAAAAATATATATAAAAATGATTCAATAATGTAATCAAATCAAAAACACTGAAATTTGCTCAGTTGCAGAATAGTCGTTGTCATTAAATTTATTGTTTGATGATAAATTGTGATTCTAATTTTTTATCGGTGTTTTCTAGCTGGTCTAAAACCACTTTTGACATAAAGGGACACTTTTTGGTTGCTATGGACAATCTCCAGTTTCCAGGCAGAAAAAAAATATTTTTATTATATAAAATGACATGCAGGGCACTGGGCAGACCACTGGGGACAAAGGGGATGTGTATTTTTTGTATACAGTACTGTAATCTGTAAGATTACAGTACTGTATGTGTGTTGTGTTTTTAAACTTTTTTGAATTTGGCGCCGATCTCCGCTCCCGTGCGTCGTAACGTCGCAGGGAACGGAGATCGGCGGCACTTGGGCACTGTGTGAATCGAGCGAGCGGACGGCTTGCTCACACAGCTGGGAGACATCGCAGGATCCAGGGGAAAATGTAAGTAACTTCCCCCCCTGTATCCTGCAATGCAGCCCGAGTCTGGCTCGGGGTTACCGCTCCCAGCAGAAAAAACTGGACCCGAGCCAGACTCGGGATTACTGCCTAGGAGGTTAATGGCATCCTAGTCTCAGTCCGTATGGTTCAATTATGAGTTGGCCCACCCTTTTCAGCTATAAACCCAGGTTTACACGAATGCGGATTTGAAATCAGGCGAGTTCGCCTAAACTTGCACAATTTCAAACCGACATTTCAGTCCGACTTCAGGGGCGATTTGAGAGTAGGGTGACCACATTTCCAAACTGCCATTCACTGACAATTTTGCCAAGGACAAGGGGGGGGGGGGATTTGTTGAATGTAGTCTCAGGGTTGATGGGGATTTCAGGGGTGAGTGATTTGTCTGGTGAATGGCTGGTTTTAGCCCTTATATCATCCCAGCACCATGCTTGATATGGTGTCAGGATGATCAAATCATATTATTTATATTACTACATTGTAATATATAATGAAATAGTTCAACTCACCATAATGTTGAATCATTGGGAACCCTGAGCTTGTCACTTGCCACCCAGCGCTCTTGCTAGGTAAGTCCCTTGATCCAAGTGCCTACCTGATTCCTACACTGACCTACCTGCCCACTACACTGACCCCTACAATGACCTACCTGCCCACTGCACTGACCCCTACACTGACCTACCTGCCCACTACACTGACCCTTACAATGACCTACCTGCCCACCGCACTGACCTACCTGCCCACTACACTGACCCCTACACTAACCTACCTGCCCACTACATTGACCCCTACACTGACCTACCTGCCCACTGCACTGACCCCTACACTGACCTACCTGCCCACTACACTGACCCCTACACTGACCTACCTGCCCACTGCACTGACCCCTACACTGACCTACCTGCCCACTGCACTGACCCCTACACTGACCTACCTGCCCACTACACTGACCTACCTGCCCACTACACTGACCTACCTGACACCTGCACTGACCTAACTGCCCACTGCACTGACCTACCTGCCCACTACACTGACCTACCTGCCCCCCCCCTGACCACTACACTCCTTCCTGCACTACTCACACTACTGACTACTCCCCCACACATACAAGGTAGATCGCTGGATTTCACTCACCACTCCAGGCCAGGACTCCATGAAGTTCATCCATAGATGTCTGCTATCCCCCAATCGCTCCACGGTACCCCCCGAAGGCCAGGAACTCATCCAGCAGCCGCCATACACTCGTCTGCATCGTGCACCACCCCTCCCCCTCACACACACGGGCTGCCTGTGGCATGCACCTGAGGAATCATGGTGGACAGGGCAGGCTGGACCACTGGAGTCCCTGGGCGGGGGGAGACCCGAGTGCTGAGGAGTGTCTGCCTCATTGGAGGTGTATGGTGATTATAGCGGCTGGAGCCTGGAAGAAGTCACTTGGGTTGCCCACCCCCACGCTACACCAGTGGGCTGGCTCGGCCGGATGACATCATCGACATTCAGCAGTCAATGGAAAATCACGAACGACTGCATCAGTTTCATTCTGGGACACTGTTTTGTCCCAGAATGAAGGTGCCTGGGACCCGGGACAGACCTGCTAATTGCGGGAATGTCCCGGGCAATCCGGGACAAGTGGGCACCCTATTTGAGAGACATCTGTGCTGGTTTATGCACAGATGTCTATTGAAATCGCCCCTGAAGTCGCCAAAAATAGTGCAGGAACTACTTTTGGGAATCGAACAGTGTCGTTGCCGGCAATAGGCTACGATTTGGCATGCAATTTGACATGTCAAATGTGAACGAGGGCTAACAGATTCATCTCTTCAGGGAAAGCTGCCCACAAGGTTTAGGAGTGTGTCTATAGTAATGTTTGACCATTCTTCCAGAAGTGCATTTGTGAGGTCAGGCACTGATGTTGGACGAGAAGGCCTGGCTTGCAGTCTCTGCTCTAATTCATCCCAAAGGTATTCTATCAAGTTGAGGTCAGGACTATGTGCAGGCCAGTCAAGTTCCTCCACCCCAAACTCACTCATCCATGTCTTTTTTGGACATTGCTTTGTGCACTGGTCCAAATCATTTGGTGGAGGGGGGATTATGGTGTGTTTTTTTTTTCAGGGGTTGGGCTTGGCTTAGGTCCAGTAAAGGGAACTCTTAAGGCGTCAGCATACAAAGACATTTTGGACAATTTCATACTCCCAAATTTGTGGGAACAGTTTGGGGATGTCTTCTTCCTGTTCCAACATGACTGTGCACCAGTGCAAGGTCCATAAAGGACTGGCCTCAACCCGATAGAACACCTTTGGAATGAATTAGAGCGGAGACTGCGAGCCAGGTGTTCTCATCCAACATCAGTGTCTGGCCTTACTAATGTGCTTCTGGAAGAATGATCAAACATTCCCATAGACCACAGAGGGCCAGAACAGGGATCTGTCAATGTAAACAGACAGATTCCCTGTTCTGACAGGGGAGGAGAGACAGATCTGCTGTTCCTGGTGATTAGGAACAGCAATCTCTCTCCTCCTCCAGTCAGTCCCACCCCCCTACAGTTAGAAACACCTCCCAGGGAACACAGTTAACTCCTTGATTGCCCCCTAGTGTTAACCACTTCCCTGCCAGTGACATTTACGCATTTCTTTTAGCACTGATCAATGGTCCCAAAAAAGTGTCAAAAGTGTCCAATCTGTCCGCCGCACTGTCGCAGTCCCACTAAAAATCGCAGCTCGCCACCATTACTAGTAAAAAAAAAATAATAATAATAAAAATGTAGAAGAATACATATTAACCTAAACTGATGAAGAAAAAAAAGTTTTTTTTGTATTTTTTTTGGATATTTATCACAAAAAGTAAAAAATTATGTTTTCTTTTCAAAATTGTCGCTATTTTTTTGTTTATAGCGAAAAAAGTTAAAACCGCAGAGGTGATCATATACCACCAAAACAATGCTGTATTTGTGGGAAATAAAGGACATACATTTTGTTTGGGTACAACGTTGCACGACCATGCAAATGTCAGTTAAAGTGACGCAGTGCCGTATCGCTAAAAATGGCCTAGTCATTAAGGGGGTAAAACCTTCCGGTCCTTAAGTGGTTAAGAACAAAAGTGTTGCAGTCTTCTTCTATATTGTAAAATGTATTAATTAACTAATTACATTATACAAATTCAAACCATATACACAACCCTTCATAAGGCCAAGATGTTGTAACATGTTGCCCTTAGCTGGTAAACACCATTAAACTGTTGCCAGGGGGATTATCTTTTGCCCTTACGTGTCCCAGATGACTGAGCGTCAAATCACGGTGCCGCTCGCGCATGCGCAGTGGGTGCCCGGCTGTGAAGCCACAGCCGGGTTCCCACATTAGGAATGCCGGCGCCGCGAGCGCCTCGTGGAACGAGGGGGGGTCTCGTTCCCCCGCATCGCTGGACCCTGGGACAGGTAAGTGTCCGATTTTTAAAAGCAGTATTTGTAGCTGCTGACTTTTAAAAAAAAAAAAAATTTCCCCAGGACGGAGCTCCGCTTTAATTTGTTCTACAATAAAGAAGAAGTAAGTGTTACAAGCACTTCTTATTCATCTATATGTTGTATGGACTAATCTCTGCTCGTTTGAAGTACAGTCTGCTGTATACTTCACACACTGCAGCAGAAACACATTAACAATGCATGGCTACATTCAGTAGTGTATTTAGGTTTTGTGCTGCCCTAGGCCTGATTAAACTCATGTACCCCCAAATTTAAATATGACCCACCCCTTCCTGTCAAAGCCCCACCTCTTGCTGTTTAAGACCTACCCTGACATTTTTGAGTGGTTCTGAGGGCCTGGGGCAATGGATTTCCTTAATTTTCATAGATTTCCTCTCACTTCCTGTTTGGCTATGGGGCAGGAAGTGAAGGGAAATCTCTACAATGGGACAGGGATGGTAAAAAATAAACTGACAGGGGCTCTAACCCTCCCTTATTCTATCCATATATAGTTCTACTTTAAGCACAAATTTCTGATCATTTTAAGACGATATAACCATGCCAATGGTGCAGCAGAAAACATAGCACAGTGAGGAAGGTTTGTGGTCCAGGATGATAGGACAGTCAAGATTAGAAGCGGCGCCCCTCTTTCTGGCGGGGACTCTTTCCGTGCTGCCCCCCTGCAAAGTACTGCCCTTGGCCTGGGCCTTGTCAGCCTAGGCCAGAAAACAGCATTGGCTACAGCAGCAGTATGGATAACTAATGCAAGAGAGTGTGTAGCAGGGAGGCACCTAAGGCAAGTAAATTTACATTTGTAACAAATTAAGTACCGTAGTATGTTGTAAGATTAAAAAGTGATGATATCTGTTATGAAAATCTGTTATCGCTAAAAGTCAAAGTGAAGAAAAAACAAATCCCAAATTTTGGGTTGCCACCAGAAAAGGGGGAATCTTCCAAATGCTTTATTTTACCACTGCTTTATACTGGTTTCTCATAATACATGCAATCATCAGGGAGCAAGTTTAGTGTAGTTTTGCTAATGAAATTATTTGGGCAAAAAAAAAAGTGACAAATATGCTGCATAGCGCTACCCCCGCAGGAGCTGCTGGTGAATGGTTCCCTATTCATGTACAGTCAGGCAACACGTATTTTTCACTCGCATCCAGACACAAGAAACAGTCTTTTAGCTTGTTTTTGTTGTTTTATCAGGGGTGATAACTTGGATGGGGTAAACGTGTTATGGGATGCCCAACTTGACTGAAATGATAGATGGGGGACAATTTTCTCTCTATGTACAAAAATCCTGGAGTGTTCTCTCTCCTGGCCTCCAACAGTCTTTGGAGATCAAAAGTCCCTTAAGGACTAGGAGCTCTCAGTCCCTTTTAGAAAATAGCCCAATGTGTTGTAAGCTGCATTCAGAAGTATCTCCAACTCCTCCATAGAAACTGCTCCCAGCTCTACTGCCTGCAGGAACTACCAGCCCTCCTGGCTGCATATTTACCAGCCCACCTAGCTCCTCCAAATATCTCCCAGGGCAAAGGAATATCAAGGGTTACACACAGCACTGTCCTCCTGAAAGGCTTGCTACATGTGGCAATCTCTCCCCTTCTGAATCCCTGGGTATGCTGATGTATTCACCCTATCCTCTTTGCTCTCTGTTGCTCCTCAGGCAAGATTCCTTTCAAACCATAATGTTGTCAGGATCTTCCCAAGATAGCCCAAGCTCAGCCTGGAGGCAGAGACCCCCCCCCCACCAGATTCTGGGGCCACTCCTAGACCACCGGCAGACTCCTCAGCAATCTATCCTCTACCCAACTCCCCTGCTGGCATGGCTCCTCCATATTTAAGGGCTGACCTAGCCACCCTGCCTAGGGAGTGGCCAAGTTCCCTCAAGTATGAAGATCAGTGCCTCCTGGTCTTAGCCCACTAACTTCTAGAAGTTTCTCCAAACTTCCAGATCCAGGGTGAGGTACCAAAGACCTGCCTCTGTGAGTCATCCAGCCTGACCTGCAGTCAACCCTGCCCCAATTTCAGACTCAAACTAACCATGAGTCATAACATAAATTTGCCTGCACTAACATGAGTAGCACACAAGGATATGAAGATACATTGATTTTCTACTTCTCCGGTGAAAAAAGGGCAGCATTGTCACCTGGTGGAAATGATAAGAAAAATGAATAGCCCATTAACAGATAAAATAAAAAAAGACGTTTGTTGCAATACTAACCTTCAATCCCTAACCATCACCTGCAGTACTTCTTTTGCTCCACAATATAGCGTTAGTCTTTGAGGTTGTCACTTAAACCAAGGTTGTCATGTACCCACCCCCCAACCTGTGACTGGACTGTGAAGCTAAAGCTGGACAAGGTTGAGCTAATCTCTCTCCATCACTCTACTTTTTCCTATGATAAGCATATCCCTTCTCTGTACATGAACCGATTAGCTTCTGGTGCTGCTTCTGCCTCTCATAATGCTCAGCTCTGCTGCACATGAACTGTGAGATGCTTTTTTACACTGCTTGCATTTATTAAATACAGAGCTGTATTCATTTGTGTGATTTATACCTGGCTGGGGTTCATCTGTAAGGCAGAACTAGAACAAAAAAAAAAATATATATATATTAATGGCTTGACAGTTTGTTTGAGAGCACAACCAATGGTAGTGTTAAAATTCCGGCACGTGCCGGAAAGAAACAGTTTTATGGATGGGTTTAGTTCCGCTTTAAATAACTTAATAGTCTATTAAAATAAAAAATAGTATTTTGGTGCACTGCTTACCTTCAATCTGGAGCTGCCCCCACAGTACTTCTTTTTCTCCACAAGATGTCCTCAGTCTTCTGGGTTGAATGTCAGCCAGCATCATCACCCACTTCCTCCGAGACTAGGCCCTAATAGGCTTGCCCCCAACCATTGATTGGACAGTCAAGCAAAAGCAGGACAATGATATCATAATGATGCATTTCATGTATGTTTTACACAGGATCCTTCAGCCAGGTTCTGATACCAAGATCCTGCTTATGGTGACTATACATGTAAATGATTGACTTCTCTCCCACCAGGAATAACTTATCTATAATAGACAACTGTCAATAGCTCATTCGCTCATTATGCCACACATGGGGTAGTGGATTTTCTGATCAACAGACCAGATCAACAGTAAGATATGATCATAAATTAAGATTGTTATCCTCATGCAATCTCATAATCTGATTTATTTCATTATACGCTCGAATTCATGACTAAAGCATCTCAGTGCTGCTGATTGATTCAACGGGATCGACACTTTTCCATTCTGACCGATAGACAAGCTTGATTGAGTTTGATCTAAAGGATAGACGTAAGGTCAATTTGACCGCACATCAATAGGATAAAAAAAATAGGCGCCATTAAATTACAGCTGTGTATGTGTATGGGGGTCATACACAATTTGATAAATGATTGTTTTCTTTTCTGATAAATATTTTCTGATAGGAATAGTGGATACATAGTCAACAATTCATTTGATCAATATGGCGCGCACACACACAAGGAAGTGGATTTTGCTAAATGTTTATGATATTATCTTAATTCACGATTGTAAATTATCGATCGCATCTCTGTTTCCACTGTGAAATCTCATAATCTTATCGATTGAAATATGATTGTATTCATGAACAAAGCATCTCAGTGCTGCTGATTAATGCAAAACGATGCATAATGATCGATAATATTCTGTTCTTTCCGCTCAACTGTAAATCAAATCTAATGGTGGCCATTGGACAGATTATGAGATTACATGATGGAAACAGAAACGGGATAGATATGATCATATCTTAAAGTGGAAGTAAACCCTCCTATCCTTTTCAGCCAAGGAAGCTGCCATCTTTGCCTCTGTTTAATCTTCAACTGCTACGGTGCTGCACATGTGATCCGTTATGACACCAGCCATTGGATGGTTTGACAGTTTGGTGGAGAGCACAGCCAAGTGCACTTAGCATTCCCGGCATGCCGAACTGTTTTGAAACTGTTAAATCGATGGGTTTACTTTCGCTTTAAGCACCTCAATACTGGGCACTTTTACCCCCTTCTTGCCCAGGCCAATTTTCAGCTTTCAGCGCTGTTGCACTTTGACAATTGCGCAGTCATGCAACACTGTACCTATATGAAATTTTTATAATTTTTGTTCACACAAATATAACTTTTTGGTGGTATTTAATCACCTCTGGGTTTTACATTTTTTGCTAAATAGACCAAAAATTTAGAAAAAATAATTATTTTCTTTCTTTCTGTTATAACATGTAGCAAATAAATAATCTTTCCTCATAAGGCCCCTTTTACACATGCGGACCGTATGTCTGTATTTCATCCATCCGTTTTCGGATGAAATACGGACATACATGCATCCCTATGACGGTCCGTGTTTATCCGATCCCCCATAGGAGAGCGGAGATCTGTCATCCGCCGGCTCAGCGGGGATCAGCGGAGCGATCATTACGGATCCGTCCCGTGTGAAAGGGGCCTGAATGTAGGCCAAATTGTATTCTGTTACATTTCTTTGGTGAAAATAACCCAAATCAGTGTATACAATTTAGTCTGTAGGAGAGTAATTTCTTGAGGCACGAAAACGCTAGGACAGTACAAATACCCCCCAAATTAACCTTTTTGGAAAGTAGACAGTCTGAGGTAATTAGTAAGAGGCCTTTTTTTAAGTTTTTTGGAAAATGAAGAAAAAGAAAAAAATAGTTTTTTCCATCTTCAATTTTTTTACAAACTGTCACCGTACAGCGTCATCATATACGGTAACTGCTGCTGCACTGACCAGGGAAATTGACTGGTGACAGTATGTAAAAACAAAATTCTAATCATTTTTAATATTTTTTTTTATTATTTATTATTTTTTTTTTATCACACTGAGTAACACTGTACCACTTTTGGGAGTTGATCAGGATTTTATTTTTTACATACTATGTTTGCTTATAGCAGTAAATTTTTCACTGCTATAAGCAAATATAATGACAGTGTGTTGACACTGTCTATTGTTGTGATTAGCTGTGATTGGTCACCGCTAATCACATGGTAGCAACACAATTGTATACAATGTTGGTATGAAAAGAAGTCATCCATTGTTTATAACTGTCATGTGGTCTGCTGTGATTGGTCACAGCGATCACATGACACTGGCAGTGGGCCGGTATAGTGATCGGTCATCCACTGTGTCTGGGGGACGCAGCGGGTGACAGATCACGCCGGAGCATGGCCCAGAGCGGCTGCGTGAGGTGCGTTCCTGGGAAGACGTCATATGATGTCATCCCAGAACAATAGGGTTCCCGTCCGTCATTTTACAATGACGTGGGTGGGAAGCAGTTAAATAGACTTCGAAAAAAACATTTGCCTGTGCGTGGTATATCAATCGAATGGGTTGTCAACTGTTTATTGGTTATTTCAATCGGAAGAGATTGATTGGAAAGGAAAGTGATCATTTTTTGAAGCATGTATAGCCACCATCAATCAATCAGAAAGGAGGTTGTGGCTATTCGATTGTTTGCAGATTCAATAGTTTTGATTGAATTGCACATCGATCGGGTAATAAAATCAAAGCATCTATGGCCACCATTGGGCTCACCATACACACTACAATCGGACTGTGCAATCTCTGTATAATCAGTTTTATATCGACCAAAATTGTGTGACACAAAAACCTACCTAATCCATCCAATTCATTTAAATGCAATCTGGCAGGCCCTTTCACTACATACTTATTGGCAGATCCAAAGAAGATTGTACAATCAGATTGTATTGTGTGTGGTTAGGGCTTGTATACACCAGATGCAGACGGGTGTGTTTTAAGCACGGTATGAAAGCAGTAGAAACACATATACATGAAAAAGTTTTCATGTGCGTTTAGGAGCTTATTCACACGGGCACAAAAAAAAAAAAACGCTGCATTCAGACACTTATTATACAGACATATACAGCAGATAGTTTTGTATGCATCTAAATGCAGCACTATAGTAATCAATGAGCCCATACACACAGCTACGTCTGCATGTGAAAATGTATGATGTGTTTAGCTGAGCAGAAAAAAGGACACCTCTGCATCCAGGACCGCACAGTTCTGCAAATTGTACATGTGTGCGCACATAAATGCGCCTAACCACGCATAAAAAAAATACCTAAGTATGCAGGCATATATGCCCCTTTCATTCTGCCGTGACTTGAAAGTTGCGCGATTTTGCCTGGTGCGATTTCAGGGAATGCATGTGTAAACTTGTAACTCGCAAAGTCGGACCAAAGTAGTACAGGGAGTACTTTGAAGTCGGTGCGACTTGAAGTTGCACAAATATGAATGGTTATCATTGGGAATCATGGGGTACGACTTGTCATGCGACACTGATGTCCAAAGTCGCACAAGTGTGAAAGGGGCACAAATGTGTAGCCATTCATTTCAATGAAAATAGAACTGTACTGTAAAACAAAAAACACAGTACGTATCTAAACGTGTCCAAATGCATCTAAACACAAGGAACATAAGCGTATATTGATTGGTTTGCGCAAAAGTAATAGCATCTACAAAATAGGGGATAGATTTATAGCATTTTTATTTTTTTATAGTAATGGCGGCAATCTGATTTTTATCGTGACTGCGACATTATGGCGGACACATCGGACAATTTTGACACATATTTGGGACCATTGGCATTAATACAGCGATCAATGCTATAAAATTGCATTGATTACTGTAAAAATGTCAGTCAGTGAAGGGGTTAACACTAGGGGGCGATCTAGGGGTTAACTGTGTTCCCTGGGAGGTGATTCTAACTGAAGGGGGGAGGGGACTGACTGGAGGAAGTGATGGATCGTGGTTCCTAGCTAATAGGAACACACAATGGGGGTTATTTACGAAAGGCAAATCCACTTTGCACTACAAGTGCACTTGGAAGTACAGTCACTGTAAATCCGAGGGGGACATGCAAGGAAAATAAAAAACAGCAATTTAGTTTGCACATGATTGGATGATAAAATCAGCAGAGCTTCCCCTCATTTCAGATCTACCCCTCAGATTTACAGCAACTGCACTTCCAAGTGCACTTGTAGTGCAAAGTGGATTTGCCTTTCGTAAATAACCCCCGATCTGCCACTCCTATCAGAACAGGGAAGTGTGTGTTTACACACACTCGTCCCTGTTCTGTCTCTCCTCATCACGATCGCTCATGGCCGGCGAGCTGACGTATAGCTACGACGGCTCACGCAGGGGAGCCAACCTGCCGCAGTTATACTGCGGTTGGTCAAGGGGTTGGTTAAGGGGTTAACTAATCATTTTTTTGTATAATTCTCCTTTAAGGGGCGTGGTAGGTGGTGTGTCATATGCCTACATACTTTTGCTAATAGATGTCCCTCATTCCCATCTCAAAAAGTTGGGAGGTACTGTATGGTAAAGTGTTGTTTTTTTTTTTTTTTCAGGCGCTTTTTAGCGCTAAAGCGCCTGTAAAACGCCTCCAGTGTGAAAGGCGTCTTACAGTCACTTTAAGTTATTTGTTTTTTTTGGAGGGAAAAAGGGAAAGAGGAGACATGAAATCCACATAAATACATGTAAACACACCGCAAATGCCCGCAAACACATATAAACGCGAAAAATAAATTCAAATAAATAATAAAATAAATTCACCGCAAACCCATGTAAACATGTTGAAAATGCCAGCAAATGCACATGCAACGATGTAAAGGATTGACTGTTGGGATCTTTGAGAATTTGTGAACTGCTGCATGGTCAGGTACTCTTTTCCTGCGCAGATCCCCCTGAAATGTGTTTGGATTTCCGTATTTATAAAAGCTGCATCCTAAACAGATCTCTTCTCCCACAATAAAAAAGAAATCCTAACCCAAGCCATGTTTTCACATTGAACTGTCCTCCTGCCTCTTGAGCAGCACCTGCCTATGTAGCAGGTTGATTGCTGAATGTCAGCAGTGTTCTCCATCCTGATGGTGTCAGTCTCAGGGTAGATATGCAGAGAGAAGAGAACTGGGAGGAGGCGGGGTTACAGCTGGGAAATAGACTGAACTTATAAAGGGCACACCAGCGTAACAGCAGGGAGAGGGAAAAAAAAAAAAAAAGTCAGAGGGTTGGGTAGACATCCAATACTATTATCACACACAGTGCCTGGGCTGCCGCAGACACTATTACATAGAGGGCAGAGTAGGGTGACAACAAAAAAAAATAAAGTCTACAGAGAGGACATCCAGTTGTGTCACTGTGTCTAGAAGGGACCATCCTCGCCTTCTGGCTGGAAGCTATTTAATCCTACACTCCTGTAGAACAGGCTGTACCTGCCACCTTATCCATTTATCAGCGGACAAGCTTACATCAAAAAGGACGCTCTATGACCCGAGACATTCCTGCCTCAAATAAGTCACCTGCTTGACATTTGGAGAATTTCGTTATTCCAGGTACCCTCATCACAAAAGAGCAGGTAAGAAAATCAGTTTTGCGTATACTATGGGGGTTATTTACTAAAGGAAAATACACTTTGTACTGCAAGTGCATTTGGAAGTGCAGTCGCTGTAGATATGAGGGGGACATGCAAGGAAAATAAATGTACATGCACATGATTGGATGATAAAATCAGCAGAGCTTCCACTCATTTCAGATCTACCCTTTAGATTTAGAGCGACTGCACTTCCATGTGCACTTTCAAGTGCACTTGCAGTGCAAAGTGGATTTGCCTTTCGTAAATAACCCCCTATGCTTTGGAAAGTTTCTACTTCTATGATATTGTGAAATGATTTTAGAATTCTGACATGACGGCTGTTAACGAGCCTTTATTCGTGATTACTGTACGACCTGTCAAACAAAGTCACCTGATCTGCTTATACAATATTCTAGGAGTTCGAATATAGGGGGTTATTTACGAAAGGCAAATCCACTTTGCACTGCAAGTGCACTTGGAAGTGCAGTCGCTGTAAATCTAAGGGGTAGATCTGAAATGAGGGGAAGCTCTGCTGATTTTATCATCTAATCATGTGCAAGCTAAAATGCTGTTTTTTTTTTTCCTTGCATGTCCCCCTCAGATCTACAGCAACTTTACTTCCAAGTGCACTTGCAGTGCAAAGTGGATTTTCCTTTAGTAAATAACCCCCACTGTGTAATAAAATGGGAGCAATTTCCCCCAGGTCACGACTATAGCTATTGGCACACACAAGTATACAGGTAAATGTGTAACGGAGCCGTATAAAGATAATCGCCGGTGTGCAAAGGGCAGTATCTCACAGCAACTTCACTTTCCCTGGAATGACAGCGCTCCAGGATTCATTCTGATTGGCTACTAGGGAACCACGCACACCACGCATGGGTATTCCACTTGTTGATTTAATACAGGCATACCCCACTTTTAAGTACACATTTTCCCTCTTATTTACTAAAGCTGGAAAGTGCAAAATCAGGCTCACTTCTGCATAGAAACCAATGTGTAAGGAGAAATATATACGGTAGGTTTGCCAGGATAAGTCCGAAAATGCTGAGCGTCTATTACGTATTTATGTAGAAACATTTTGCTGTGCCCTGTTTACAGTGATGTCATAAGGAGTAGGTCGACTATATAGAGGGAAGGCAATCATTTCAAAACCCTCTCTCCAGAACATCATAAAAAAAGTACAACGTTCAACAAAGCTTTTAGCAGCATAAAAATAGAACAAACAGAACAGTAAATAGTGTGACTGATCAGTGGTAAAACAAGGAAAGTCAACGAACACAGAGATAACAAAAGGGTAATTCAGCAAAAACGCAATCAATGTGAATTTTATATTACCGTGTGATAGTTGCTCATATTTACACAAATTTTTACGCTAATTTTTCTTAATTTCAAAAACTGTTTTGTATTTATTTGAATCAGTATGCACATCATTGTGTTGTTTTTTTTATTTTTTTTTATGCTTTTGTATGTAATACTTCACCAATATTATTCTAACATTGCATTCTAATAGATGTTAAAACAGTAAAAAGCCCAAAAAACGAAAATGTCGCTTCCTGGCCATACATTATACAGTTTTTTTGAACAATTTTCTTTTAGATTTAAACACTTTCAATTTGTATCCAATCAGGCAGGCCCTTCCACTACATAGTTGAAGGTAAATCTAAAGGAAATTGAACACGAAAATTGTATAATGTTTGGCCAGCTTTAGACTTTCTTTCTTTTTTTTTCACCTGGTGACCGGCCAGCAACACACTGCCTGTCTTTTGCTGTTCATACATTATACAATTCTTTTGAACAATTTTCCTTTAGATTTAGCAAAACCATATAATTAATATGAGGTCACACCTAAAACACTTTCAATTTGTATGTAGTCAGGCAGGTCCTTGCATTACATAATTGAAGGTAAATCTAAAAGAATTGTATAATGTATGGCATGCTTTAGGGCAGTGATGGCAAACCTTGGCACCCCAGATGTTTTGGAACTACATTTCCCATAATGCTCAACTACACTGCAGAGTGCATGAGCATCATGGGAAATGTAGTTCCAAAACATCTGGGGTGCCAAGGTTCGCCATCACTTCTTTAGGGTGTCTCCACTCTGGATGGAAAAGCAACAGATACACATTTGGACAGCAGTATCATCAACCTGGAGAGCTTTATTGGCACTAGCAGATTAGGTAGACAAATTATTGCCAAACTCTAGCTAACACTTTTTTAAGCTATTTAAAGTGGAGTTCCACCCACTTTTACAACTCTTCAGCATCCCTCACTAAACTGTGCACTGTAAACAAATTGGATATTTTTTTTTTTTTTTTTTCAGCACAGACTGTATATCTGCTGTATTCATTTTTCACTTCCTCCTCCCTGGCCGCGGCCCATCGCATCATTTCCTGTTTGCAATGCCTCCTGGGAAGGGGCAGCAACTTCCTCTCAAACTGCCGTTGCTATGGAAACCTGACCTGAAACCTATTACACTGCTTATGGTGCACTGAGCATGTACGAGATCTGCAAGGATGAGATCCAGGAAGAAATACAGTCTGGCTTCAGATGCCCACACTTAAGATGGCCACGGCCTGCTGCAAGTTTATAAAATAACTACTGCTAAAAACTAACAAAACAGACCTTAGTTTACAGACTTACTTTACTAGGATACATTAAGCTTGTGTATTAGGGGTATTTTTATTTAAAAAGTATAATTTTGGCCGGAACACCGCTTTAAGCTAGTTTATTTTACTTTTGGGATAAAGGTTCTACATAAATGAATAACAGCTGTAATCACCCCTGTTAGTGTGTAAATGGTTTGGCTCAACCCCCTAACTGCCACTTTTTGATGGACAGCTTGGTCTGTTAAAGGAAGTTAAAAAAAAATACAGACATGCTGGCAGGATCACCTTTATTTTTACCTGGTGAAAAACAAAGAAAAACATCTAATGCTGTGTACACACGACCGGACTTTTCGACGGACTGAATTCCGTAGGACTTTCGACGGACTTCTGTCAAATCGGACTTGTCTACACACAATCACACCAAAGTCCGACGGATTGGACCGTGATGACGTACGACAGGACTAGAATAAGGAAGTTCATAGCCCGTAGCCAATAGCTGCCCTAGCATCGGTTTTCATCCGTCGGACTAGCATACAGACGAACTGATTTTCCGACCGGACTCGAGTCCGTCGGAAAGATTTGAAACATGTTCTAAATCTAAAGTCCGTCTGATTTTTCAACAGCAAAGGTCTGATGAAGCCCACACACGGTCGAAAAGTCTGGCCGTGTCTACACGGCATTAGAATTAATAAGCTGCAATATACATTTTTTGTCTTTCGGTTTTATACTGTGGGGTTGTAGGAGGTGTCTCCTGAGAAGAGTACAAAATTAGATGTTTAAGTTGGAGATAAAATAGCGCTTCTCTAAAAAATATTAATTCATGAGAAAATGACTGTGTGCTTATATGCAATATTAATGTAAAACATCTTTATGAAAACGTTACCAGAATGACATACAGAGGAAATCCCTGTAGATGTGTTTTGAATTGTATATCTTACTTAGATACTAAGATATTTTACCAGGCTGTGCATGTGATAATAATCTGATTAATTTGAGGGGAAAATAAAGCCGTTTATACTGGCAGAAGGGTTAGTGTGTAATGCTTAAAAAAAAAAAAAAAAAAAAAATTACAGCATGTGTTGGGTACTGTATAAAAGCCATTCTCAACCGGGGCTCTATAGAACCCTAGGGTCCCTCCAGAGGTTGATAGGGGTTCCTTATGTAGTGACTGATTGACCTGATATTGCCTGCATAGTTATGGGACCATTGGCATGATACTAATGTTCTTTTTAGCTGTCTGTAAGGTTGGTAAGCTGACCATCACTGAAACTAAAGTATTATTCCAACTGACCACCAAATTAAGAAGCATTCCTCCCACTGACCACCAATGTAACAGAGACAATCTTCCCACCTATCAGCAATGTAAGTAGCATTCTTCCAATTGGCCACCAATGTAAAGGAAACATTATTCTCCCCAGCCTCATGGTAGGTAGTCATTCCTCCCACCGACCACCAATGTAAGAAGAATTCTTCCCACTGACCACCAGTATAAGTGGAATTCTTCCCACGGACCACCAACGTAAGGAGCATTTTTGCCACTGACCACCAATGTAAGGGTAGCCTTCTTCCCACTGACCTCCAATGTAAGCGGCATTCTTCCCATGGACCACCAGTGTAAAGGAGCATTTTTCCTTCTGACCACCAATGTAAGGATGGCATTATTCCCACTGACCACCAATGTAAGGAGCATTCTTCCCACTGACCTCCAATGTAAGGCAAACATTATTCACCCTGACCTCATGGTAAGATTGTCATTCCTCCCACCGACCACCAATGTAAGGAGCATTCTTCCCATGGACCACCAATGTAAGGAGCATTTTCCTTCTGACCACCAATGCAAGGGTGGCATTATTCCCACTGACCACCAATGTAAGGAGCATTCCTTGCACTGACCACCAATGTAAGGAGCATTCTTCCCACTGACCTCCAATGTAAGCGGCATTTTTCCCATGGACCACCAGTGTAAAGGAGCATTTTTCCTTCTGACCACCAATGTAAGGGTGGCATTATTCCCACTGACCACCAATGTAAGGAGCATGCTTCCCACTGACCATCAATGTAAGTAGTATTCTTCCCACTGACCACCAATGTAAGGATGACATTCTTCCCACTGGCCACCAATGTAATGAGCATTCTTCCCACTGACCATCAATGTAAGGAGGTTTTCCCCCAGAAAAAGTGGGAACGTGTTGCAGAAAATTACCCATTCCCACAATGTATTTTTTGGTAAAGTGGATCCCGGTGTAGGAATATGAAAACAAAGGACATAGGTTTACAAGGAGGATTAAGGCCTATTCACACCAGGACAGTCTGTTGTGGTGAGTTTAATGCATGGGAGTTAACATGCTTGGCGTTAGGGTAGCCCATCTGAATGATCTGCCTAACACAAAAATAGGGTGTGCAGCATTTTGCTAGCTCAGTGCACAACATGCATTGAAGTGAATTACAATGAGTAGTGGGACACTGCAACGCAGGTGTGTTGGCAAAGCTTTGGGATGTCAATGACCGTTTAAAATGGCACTGCAATGCACCAACACATAAAGAAAGCGTTACCTCGTGCAGTACCATGTGCATTACCACAGTGCAGTAGTGTGACTTGGATCTTAGAGTCAGAGGAACCTTGGGGTCAGACCCTGCACTCTGTTTCAGGAGCTTTGAGCTGTAAACTACCCATGCTGAGCTATCAGTGCCGAAAGCTATTGTATTGGGCCTGGCATGCTGGCTGATAACAAGAACTCTCCATAGAAATTAATAGAGATTGTGGCATGCATGGGCAGGCCTGTGTAGCGCAGAGAGACCATCAGATTGAGGATGGGTGAACATATGAATGGCTGGGGGTGTAACTGGACTAAAAGGGGTTCATTTATTACAGGCAATTTGGCTGTTCACTTTGCAAGGGAATTTTGCCCAGAGCTTAGTCAATATGGTGAAATATCAATTTGCAACGAAATACCCAATCATGCAAGGAAAATATCTCTGGGAAGTGCAACTTCCCTTGCCAAATGAACAGTCCATTTGCCTTTAGTAAATCAACCCCAAAGTGTCTAACTCCATCTATGTTTCCTTCATTTGCATGTTATTTTTTTAATGAAATTTATAATCTGAAATCAGCTGGTACTGCTCTAGTACTCACTGGAATGAGTGAACCAATTTTCAAAAACTGGTGGCTTTACTTAATTCAGATACCCAAGCCATGTGATTTCTGATAAATTTGCTGCCATTTGTTCGTTTGGTCTGATACTGACAGGCTTTCTAATCATCCCTAGCATTCTCTCTACCAAGTTTGTTACTCTACTACAGTAAGTGTTCTCAAGGCTCTATTTATAATGGAGAGCAGACACTCTCTGTAGGACACCATAGTCATTCTCAATCCGGGTTCTTCCAGAGGTTTCAAGGGGTTCCTTGAGTTGTGGCAGATTGACCTCTCACTTTATGATGCCTGCATAGCTCCAGAACCATTGGCAATTTAGCAAAGTCTGTGGCATTACACCATTGATCTGTTGGCTGAGGGTGGGATTCTAATCAACACTGAAAGGGGGCATTCTTTCCACTATCCACCAATGTAAGGGGCCTTTTTTCTCACTGACCCCCTATGTAAGAGGCATTTGATAGGCAAATGGTTTTAGCAGGGGTTCCCCTTAGACCTTTTTTCAAGGGATCCTCTAGAGAAAACAGTTGGGAAAGGCTGCCATAGTGTTTTCTCATTGACAAGTTATTCATAAAAAGCAGAGCGTAGTGTGTAACAGAAATGTAGAACACTCAACATTAGGAAGAGATCTTGGTCTTGTGACTTGTCTTTCCTGTTTTGTTTTTCCCATGGATTTAAACAAATGAGACTTTCCTTACTCTGCAGTGCTGAAGCAACATAGTGGAGGAAACATTTGTAAAGCACACTGTTGTACTTTATAAATATGTCAGGAGATTTTTTAATTTTTTTTGAAAAATAGCGCTACTTCTCAGGCTAAGTTCTATTTTAACACTGAGCTATCTCTTATTACTCTTCCTCCTCTGCATTACTTGGTCTAGTACCACTAGGTTGTTCCAGGTGATGCGACCAGTAGGCATGTAAGAGGGTAGGGTGATAGGGTGGATGCCACGTCCTCTATGTTCCCTTCTCGTTGGGTGCCAAGCAAAAGTCACATGAGAGGCCTATCCCTGGGTGGGTTTTTCTGGGCTACGCTCTGCCCTTTAGATAGGGTCGCTTGCCTTATACTTGGGGTACCTTTACTGCAACTGCCGACTGATCTTTAAAAAAACTCTCTGGTTGTTACTGTACATCACCACTGTCACTTGTGCAATTAGGAGGGGCACTCACAGCCCTCTCTGTAATCTGCAGCTGTTTTCTTTTTCTAAAGCCCTCTCCACCTGTCCAGCATATCACCACTACCTCAATCCCAATAAAGGTATGGAGCACCGCCGTGCACCTAGCGCTGGGTCCATATGTGTGCTTCACTTAACTCTTCCGTACCTCTGAACAGGCTGAAGCTACCAGCTGTGCTGATCTGCTCTCGCTGTCCAGACTCCAGCAGTGGTGACGAGCAGCACATCTCTCTAGCTCTGAGCCCCAGGCCCCCCTGTTCCTTTTATATCACCCAGAATCAGTGGGTTGGACCCAGCAAGACCCGTCAAAAATAAAACCTTGCAACATAATTAACCATACCCTTCCCAACAGCGGCAGCATTAACCTACCTGCCTACAGGCATCTCCTGGCTCCTGTGCACAAAAACTAAAGTACAAGTAAAGCAGTTAACCACTGTAGCCACTATCATGTATTGCTTCATTTGAAGAGAAAACCCTAATTTGGATAATATCAACAACTTTTGCTGTGAACTTCCTTCTATGTTTGTACATCAGGCCTGTATATCAAGTGCATTTTCCCCAGGCCAGACACGCTCCTAACCTCCCAGTCCCCATGTCTCTTTCAGGATTTTCAGTCAGTATTTGTACCTGGCTACTAAAGCTAAAGGGATTTTAGATCAATACGGCATTGATGTGGTCTGCTGCTCATAGGGGATCAGGGTAGGTGGACTGTGTACTGTAGTGCTATGTATTTTATTTTAAATATTGTATGAGAGGTTTACTTTAAGGCCTCATGCACACTGGACGTTTTTGGATGTTTTTACAGTAGCTGTTTTTGGCAGTAGATTCTCCATCGTGTTATCCTATTTTTCAGCTGTAAAAACGCTCTAACGCTGATAAACACTATTGCAAAAACTTTGAAAAAAACTGAAAAAGGTTGAAAAACTCACTGCAAAGCTACTACCTTTTTTTAACATTATTTAGGCATGGAGCCTAAAACTTCATCTTTTTGTACATATGGATGTAAACTGTCTCCTGTCATTCAATGATATCAGTATAACTTGATATTAGTTACTTATTAATGTATGAAAAAAAGTACAGTATTTATGCACAATAACAGTTTATTAGTACAGCAGTGTCCATCGAGCTGATGGATGATGAATAAAAGGAAGCACAAAGTACTATGTATAAAAAAAACTTTGCATTTCATTACATTTCTGTAGTAAGCTGGGAACTTTGCCTAAAAAAATAAATAAAAAATAAAAATTATATATAATATATATATATATAATATATATGTATATATATATATATATATATATATATATACATATTACAAATCTTGCCACAAACAAGAGTGCTGAAGTAACACCGATTTTTCTATAGATATTTCTATTTAGCTGTCTTTAGTGTAAACTTAGTTCACACATCACTGTATGTCCATACAACAAACATTGTAGCGTGCTGAAGTTGCTCAACAAGATTCCATGTAGGCCTTCATCAAGGAAAAGGTTATTTGGAAAATCATGAAGAAAGTGAACTAAAAACAAAAAGGTTATGGGTAGATTATCCACTTCAATACTGGGCACTTTCACCCCCTTCCAGCCCAGGCCAATTTTCAGCTTTCAGCGCTGTCGTACTTTTAATGGCAATGGCGCGGTCATGCAACGCTGTATCCAAACAAATTTTTATCATTTTTTTAAGACAGATAGAGCTTTCTTTTGGTGGTATTTAATCACAAATTATTTTTTTTCTTTTTTGCAAAACAAATGAAAAAAGACTGAACATTTTGTAAATAAGTAATTTTTCTCCCTCATTGATGTGTGCTGATGAGGCTGCATTGATGGGCACTGATGAGGTGGCACTGATGGTGGCACTGATGAGGCACTAATATGCAGCACTGATGGGCTCTGATAGGCAACACTGATATGCAGCACTGAATTACGGCACTGATGGGCACTGATATGTGGCACTGATGGGCACTGATGGGCAACCTTTATGGACACTGATAGGCAGCACTGATGTGCACTGATAGGTGGCCCTGATGGGCACTGATGGACTGCACAGGTGGGCACTGTTGGGCACTGATAGAGGGCACTGCCCGGTCGTCATTTTGCTATAGGCCAGGCGGGAAGTGGGTAAACCCTTACTAAACCCAGGACCCTGCATTCACTGTATCTGGTCTCCTACAGTACACAGAACATGGAAATGCAATAATTTTTGTAAATATAAACTGCTAAATACCTTTTATCATCAGCAGTATATAGAAGTCTTGTGACTTCTATCAGTGTCTGGTTAAAGCTTGTAGGGGGAGTTTTCATTCTCCCATGATTGTCCTGTGAGGCTGCAGGACCCTTGACCCACTATCAGGACAGTGCTAATTGGCCCTCTGCTGATCACATACATTCTCGCTAGAAAAAAACTCTCTAGCAATATACACCAAACTGAGCATGTGCAGCTTGTCCCCTAGCCTCTGTTATATCAGTAGATGGATTGGGGACTGTGGAAGAAGGGGAGGATCAGAGCAGACAGGATCGAACAGTCTTTTTACACAATGCAAAGAATCAACCCCTTAGGTTCCACAGTGAGTATAACAAGCAAGCTTTACTGCATATACACACTGATTTTACTGTTGTGGGTTTAGTAACACTTTAAAAATCACTTTCACTCCCAATGACAGTGGTTTCCAGGACCAAAAGTGAGAGTGAATCTCCTGAGCAGGTGATATATAATATTCCCATTGTACACGTTCCTGGAAATGGCAGCAAGTAGGCGGGTGCTGTAGCAGCTACCAGCAGGAAACCGGTAACGCCATCATTCAAAGTATACATCGCCAGCATACCATAAATCTTCGAAATAGCATACAAACATTTGCTAGAATGGTCACATCACAGCAATAGACCCCAACAGGGACACAGGCTGTTTCATTTAACTTTGGGACCCAGGCTGTTTCAAGTTCATGGGTTCTCTCCCAGTTAATAGAATGATGCATAATGTTGTCGGAAAATCTGATCGTGTGTGGGTTCTAGCAGACTTTTTCCATCTGAATTTTCGACAGAAAAAAATTTGAGAGCAGGATCTAAAATTTTCCGACAACAAAATCCGATCTGACTTTTTCCGATCGTGTGTAGAGAATTCCGACGCACAAATGGCCACGCATACTCAGTAGAATTTGCAGACGAAAGCGATTGGTTACTGGCCTCTACATAGTCCCGTCGTACGTGTTATATGTCACCTCATTCAGAATGATTGGATTTTCCGACAACTTTGTGCGACCGTGTGCATGCAGAGACAAGTATCGGCCAAAATCCGTCGGAAAAAATCAGACGGATTTTGTGGTCGGAATGTCCAACCGTGTGTACAAGGCATAAGGGTTATTGTATATAGCGATCTGGGTTTTGAGTCTGACATTTTTAATTGCATCTAATGTAGCAGATTACTCTTTGCAAATGACTCGTTTGGTGGCAACAGATTGTGTCACCAATGCTTGTGCCCATCATCCTTTTTATTGTGTGTGTGACCTTTTAGTTACTTTTACCAAGAAGGATATGAGGTTGTCAATTTTGACCTTCTTCTGAAATAGTCTCAAATCAAAAGTGAACTAGATTTACTATATATAAACAGCATTGACTGCAGAACTTTATACAGTGGTGGTGGAAGCCAAAGGATTGACTTTTATAAAGTCAAGGCCTATGAAAGTTAGAAGAATAGTTTACACACTGATAAAATATTTGCCCTGTAAAGCAACTATTTGTATACATTTTATCATGCAATGTTTTGTGCAAAAGGGCTGCAATGTAATGCATGCCTTGTTATGGCGACTGCTCTGGCTTTAATCTAATCTTGGCTGATTAGGAGTTCCAGAATTGTGATGATATTCCACAAGGTGTTTTAGTTGTGAATAGAGGAGGGAAGATCAGAACTTCTACCAGGTTTTTATTGTGGTCTGTAACTTCATTGAGATGATTTATCTCACTTTACCACCCTGTGACACCAGGACAAGAGATGAGAATAATGAGGGTAACTGAAAAAGAAGGCCCATTTTCTGTCACATTGGCTTGGTCATTGACAGTGGCCACCAACAGTAATAAGAAACTGACATAGGTTCTAACCCTTTCCCTTTTTTTTTTTAAAGCAAAATAATAAGTATACTTTTGAGAACTTTGACATTTTCTGCAGTTTTTCAGTGTTATGATCAACCGAAAAGAAAAGAATAAACCACGATAACAAGAAAAAGAGTCCTGCATAACTTAAATGTTAAGGGTTTTAGGAAAAGAGCTTTCCAGTTGTTTTTTTAAACAAAAATGCACCTCCTTTCCACCACTAGATTCTTTCAACCACTGAATGCCCTTATTTTTTCAGGTTATGTAACCTGAAAAACATGTAGACCCATTTAGATCTAGTCTAGTCTAGTCTAGTCTAGAAGACTGAGAAAAACCTGTTGTAGAGCATCATGGACCCACTCCCTGAACTTTACAATGGTATCCTCCACCTACATAAAGTAGTGCAAAGTTCAAAGAGTGCTGCTGGCCACATGTCATGTCATCAGCCTGCAAAAAATATATATATATATATTTTTAAATTGTAAAATACAGCTGGTGGCTGGCCTCTGGGAGGAGGAGGTAGAACTCAATTGTGCATATTGGTAAGCCCAGAGTTGACCTTTAAAGAGGAAGTAAACCCCGATGGGTTTTACTTCCTCTTTGTTTCCCTGCAAAGGTAAAGCATAATAGGCTACTATGCATCGCATAGTAACCCATTATGTGTCACTTACCTGAAACCGAAGCCTGCGTTGTCCCCGATGTCCCCGCTGGCTGGAAGCATCCATCTTCAACCCTCTTCCTTCCGTGGCCGCAAACTCCGGCTCTGTGACTGGCCAGAGACGCGTGACGTCACTCCCGTGCGTGGGAGCTGCCAGTCAAGGCATGACCCCAGCTAAAAACGGCACAGCGTGCCCTTTCTAAAGTGCGCATGCGCCAAATACACCCATGCATGGAAGAGAAGTCCCTCTCCAAAGTAGGCACCCACTCCCCCCCCAAAAAAAATCACATGCCAAATGTGGCTTGTAAAGGGGCGAGGAGTGCTTAAAGCGGAAGTTCCACTTTTGGGTGGAACTCTGCTTTAATCACCACTGGGTTTTTTACTTTTTGCCCTATAAATGAAAAAAGACCATACATTTTGAAAAAAAAAAATGCATTTTTCTTCGTTTATGTTATAAAATGTTGTAAATTAATATTTCTTCTTTATAAATTTTGGCCAAAATGTATACTGCTACATATCTTTGGTAAAAATAACCAAAATCAGTGTATATCATTTGGTCTTTGTGAAAGTTATAGAGTCTACAAGCTATGGTGCCAATCACTGAAAATTGATCACACCTAATGTACTGAGGGCCTATCTCCTTTTTTGAGAGACTAAGGCCCCTTTCACACTTGTGCGACTTCAAAGTCGTGCAATTTTACCGCGATTTTGCACCCCTTTCACACTTATACGACTTGTCCCACGACTTGGGACTGCAAAGTAGCATGCCAAGTTGTTCCCCATGATTTCCAATGACAGCCATTCATATTAGTATGACTTCAAGTCATTCCGACTTCAAAGTAGTCCCTGCACTACTTTGGTCCGTTTTTGATGCCACTTAGCATTCCTTGAAATCGCGGTAAAATCACGCGACTTTGAAGTCGCACAAGTGTGAAAGGGGCCTCAAGCCCCATACACACAATCCAAAAATCGGATGAAAAATTCAGCAACGATCGTGCAATAATTGTATCGTAAGTACAGAGCTTTTGTTGCGTACGACTCTCGTAATTTGATCTGAGCATGCGTGGCACTTTGTCCGTCCGAATTCTCTACACACGATCGGAAAAAGTCAGATCGGACTTTGTTGTCGGAAAATTTGAGAGCAGGATCTAACGGAATCTGACGGAAAAAGTCAGATGGAGCCCACACACGGTCGGATTTTCCGACAACATGGTCCGATAGGACATTTTCCGTCGGAAATTCCGACCGTGTGTACGGGGCAATAGGCTTTTATCAGCCTTTTCTGTCTGGAACCCCCCCAGAACTAGTGGGTTCCAAGAGAAGTTTTTTAGCTGTTTTGTGGGTGGTATCATTTTGCTAAAAAAAATAGCCATAAAACGCAAATGTTAAAAAACGCTGATGCAGAAACGCTGCAAAACTCATGTTTTTAACATGGCATTCTACAACTAAAGCTGGTGTTTTTTTATAACGTCCAGTGTGCATGAAGCCACTGCATATGTATGGTTTAAAAAGGGCACATAGCAAACAATTTCTTTCATTTATTTCATGCAGCAAATTACTTTGTATAGTGAGTTTCTGTGCAGTCAGTAGCACGCAAATCCACTCCAAGAAGCTGCTGCATCACGCTGTGCATGTTCCCCTCCCAACTTCTCCCACACCCAATCTTGCAAGGTCACCAAAAGAGGAACACCAATTACAAGGCTGGTCAATGCAAGGCATTCTATTTATACAAAATAAAAAAAGTAATGAGTTGTCACCTAGATCACTCTGCAGCAAATTCCTTCTAGAGTTCGCCTGGGTTCACAAATGTGCGGTGCGAATTAAAGCTCAGGTTTCCCTGCGAAGATAAACTCAGTTGTTCAGCGTTTCATGTCAGTTTTTGCTCAGTATCAGCTCAGGATTGCCACAGTATCAGCTCAGAATTGCATCAGTATTTTATCCTGTTCACACATCTGCGAATCAGATGCGTGCCCATAGAAGATAATGGGCCTGAATTCGCACCTGAGACGGACCGCACTGCCTAGAAAACGCACACGTTTTTTGTGCAATGCGGAGTGCGAATGCAGAGCAGATATGTGAACCAGCCTCATTAATATTAATGTATTTTGAAATGTCCTGCGAATTGGATGCGGTGTAAGCCGCATCTAATTCGCATAGGTGTGAACGGGGGGCTTCATCTCTTGGCCTAGCCAACATTACTTATCTACACTCACTGGTGCAGGAACTACTTTTTGAACAAATATACTTTAGCAATATAATGTTCATGCAGGCTTTTAAACTTATATACTGTATAGGTACACTTTAAAGACCCAGTAAGATAAGACTTCTTCAAGCTCCATTGCAGCTTCCCAGACATCCCAACCAGGGCCAGATTAAGAACATCATGGGCCTGGTGCTGAGGATTTTGGTGGGGCCTTTTATAAACAATAAATAAATAAATAAAAATGCAAACAATTTTTTGTTGTAACAAATTAAATTAAAGAGAGAGAGGGAGGATGAGAGAGAGAGAGAGAGAGAGAGAGAGAGAGAGAGAGAGAGAGAAAGGGGATGAAAGAGGGGTAAAGGAGGGAGGATGAGAGAAAGAGGATGCACATGAGCATGCGTGGGAATGACATCAACGCAGCCCGGCCAAGGCAAGTGACCGAAGGCACAGAACCCGGAAGGAAGACTGGGTGAAGATGGAAGCGCCCGGGACCCGTCGGATTGATCACAGCACAGGACTGGAGGGCTCAGTCTGACAGGTAAGTGTACCCTAATGTGCTAATATGCTGTGCATACTTTTACATTATGGCATAACCTACCTCAGGGCCTCTAAAAAGTAGTAACGTTAGAAAGGTTTTTTACTGTTTTAATATCACAGGAGCCTCTCATGGGGCCCCCTACTGACCCTGTGGCCCTTGAGCAGTGCCTAAGTGCATAGTTGCCAACATTTCAAAAATATTTTCAGGGACACTTTTTTTTTACAAGTGCTATATTTAGAGTAGCTGACATCCCTTATGTTCCTCTATACATCATAATAGTAATTACAAAATTAAATAACTACTAACAATGGGGCAGAACAAATATGAGGACTGAGATTTCCTTTAGTTGAACTAACAAAAGTGTACCCATTCTAGAGCTGGTAACATTGAGGATATTTAGTATAATTTTAAAGAACAGTTTTTGTGGGTAAGAGGCATAGGGGAGAAGTATGGATGGTATAAAAGTTGGAAGTATGTGTAGGTGAGGGAGAGGAATGTGGAGGGTCTAACAGTGGGCACTATGTACATGAGAGGAGTGTGGAGGGTATGGCAGAAGGCACTATGTACAGCAGAGGAGTGTGAAGGGTATGACAGTGGGCAGTATGCACAGCAGAGGAGTGTGGATGGTATGCCAGTGGGCAGTATGTACAGGAGAGGAGTGTGGGGGGTATGACAGAGGGTAGTTTGTACCAGAGAGGAGTGTGGAGGGTATGACAGTGGGCAGTATGTACAGGAGAGGAGTGTGGAGGGTATGGCAGAAGGCACTATGTACAGGAGAGGAGTGTGAAGGGTATGACAGTGGGCAGTATGCACAGCAGAGGAGTGTAGAGGGTATGACAGTGGGCACTATGTATAGGAGAAGAGTGTGGAGGGTATGACAGTGAGCAATATATACAGGACAGGAGTGTGGAGGGTATGACAGTGGGCACTATGTACAGGAGAGAAGTGTGCAGAGTAGGACAGTAAGCAGTAATTACAGGAGAGGAGTGTGGAGGGTATGACGGTGGGCACTATGTATAGGAGAGGAGTATGGAGGGTATGACAGTGAGTAGTATGTACAGGAGAGGAGTGTGGAGGGTATGACAGTGGGCACTATGTATAGGAGAGAAGGGTGGAGGGTATGACAGTGGGCAGTATATACAGGAGAGGAGTGTGGGGGGTATGACAGAGGGTAGTTTGTACCCAGAGAGGAGTGTGGAGGGTATGACAGTGGGCACTATGTACAGGAGAGGAGTGTGGAGGGTATGACAGTGGGTAGTATGCACAGCAGAGGAGTGTAGAGGGTATGACAGTGGGCACTATGTATAAGAGAAGAATGTGGATGGTATGACAGTGGGCACTATGTACAGGAGAGAAGTGTGGAGAGTAGGACAGTAAGCAGTAATTACAGGAGAGGAGTGTGGAGGGTATGACGGTGGGCACTATGTACAGGAGAGGAGTGTGGAGGGTATGACAGTGGGCAGTATGCACAGCAGAGGAGTGTAGAGGGTATGACAGTGGGCACTATGTATAAGAGAAGAATGTGGATGGTATGACAGTGGGCACTATGTACAGGAGAGAAGTGTGGAGAGTAGGACAGTAAGCAGTAATTACAGGAGAGGAGTGTGGAGGGTATGACGGTGGGCACTATGTATAGAAGAGGAGTATGGAGGGTATGACAGTGAGTAGTATGTACAGGAGAGGAGTGTGGAGGGTATGACGGTGGGCACTATGTATAGGAGAGGAGTATGGAGGGTATGACAGTGAGTAGTATGTACAGGAGAGGAGTGTGGAGGGTATGACAGTGGGCACTATGTATAGGAGAGAAGGGTGGAGGGTATGACAGTGGGCAGTATATACAGGAGAGGAGTGTGGGGGGTATGACAGAGGGTAGTTTGTACCCAGAGAGGAGTGTGGAGGGTATGACAGTGGGCACTATGTACAGGAGAGGAGTGTGGAGGGTATGACAGTGGGTAGTATGCACAGCAGAGGAGTGTAGAGGGTATGACAGTGGGCACTATGTATAAGAGAAGAATGTGGATGGTATGACAGTGGGCACTATGTACAGGAGAGAAGTGTGGAGAGTAGGACAGTAAGCAGTAATTACAGGAGAGGAGTGTGGAGGGTATGACGGTGGGCACTATGTACAGGAGAGGAGTGTGGAGGGTATGACAGTGGGCAGTATGCACAGCAGAGGAGTGTAGAGGGTATGACAGTGGGCACTATGTATAAGAGAAGAATGTGGATGGTATGACAGTGGGCACTATGTACAGGAGAGAAGTGTGGAGAGTAGGACAGTAAGCAGTAATTACAGGAGAGGAGTGTGGAGGGTATGACGGTGGGCACTATGTATAGAAGAGGAGTATGGAGGGTATGACAGTGAGTAGTATGTACAGGAGAGGAGTGTGGAGAGTATGACAGTGAGCACTATGTATAGGAGAGAAGTGTGGAGGGTATGACAGTAGGCACTATGTACAGGAGAGGAGTATGGAGGGTATGACAGTGAGTAGTATGTACAGGAGAGGAGTGTGGAGGGTATGACAGTGGGCACTATGTATAGGAGAGGAGTGTGAAGGGTATGACAGTGAGCAGTATGTACAGGAGAGGAGCGTGGAGGGTACGACAGTGGGCACTATGTACAGGAGAGAAGTGTATGACAGCGAGCACTATGTACAGGAGAGGAGTGTGTAGCATATGACAGTGGGCGCTATGTATAGGAGAGAAGTGTGGAGGATATGACAGTGAGCAGTATGTACAGGAGAGAAGTGTGGAAGGTATGACAGTGAGCACTATGTATAGGAGAGGAGGATGAAGTAATCTGGGAAGGAAAAATGTAAAGGTTTGTGGAAGGATGTTTAGGGACTGCGTAGTGGTTAAGCGGGCCATACATGGATTGAAATTACGCCAATTAAGCAGAGACCAGCCATAGTCGATCTATGTATGGGCTAGCTAGTTTTACAGCAATAATTCTAGCACTAGACCTCCTCTGTAACTCTAAACATGTAACCTGTAAAAAAAAAAAAATTAAAGCATCGATTGGTACACAAAAAATCATGCTAACTTTAGTGTTTTTTTTTAATGAATGAAACAGTTTCTTTAAAAAAAAAACGTTTGAAAAATTGCTGCGCAAATATTGTGTAACATAAAAAGTTGCAAAGACCACCATTTTATTCCATAGGGTGTCTGCTAAAACAATAATATATATATATATATATATATATATATATATATATATATATATATATATATATATATATATATATATATATATATATATATAATGCTTGAGGGTTCTAAATCATTTTATAGCAAAAAAATTATAATTTTTACATGTAGGAGAGAAGTGTCAGAATTGGCCTGGGTGGCAAGGGGTTAATTATCATAAGTAATATACAAATAATTAATATAAGCACTGTGAGCTCAGCCTCTCAGTCTGCTGCAGAGTGTGCCAGCTTGTATTTAAACTGGCCGCTCTGTAAGTAGCTTCTGACAGGCTGTATCTCCGGAACCATAGATGAAAGCAGCCCCACATTTTAACCAGTGCTGGGGTAGATCTTTAGCTACCTACCCCCCCCCCCCCCAAATCACTGAGCTACAACACCTCGAAGTTGATCTTTTTTTTTTTGGGGGGGCAAATGGGCAAATGCAGCTCCAATAGCCCCTATGTTAATCCGGCCCTGATCCCAACCTGCAAAAACTCATTTCAGGGAGGTGGGCGTGGCTTAAGCCTTGCTACATATTGGGCGTGGCTTAAATGGTGTGGTTTAATAGAGTGTGAGATGACTTACATAGTGCAGAATGTAGTAATGTTAAATAGGGAATATACAGTGCGGAGTGTATGGCAGTGTATAGTATGTGCATGTGAGTAGTGTGGAGTGTACATCTGTGAGTAGTATATGCAGGATGGTGTCAGTAGGGCAGTGGACGGTGTCAGTAGTTCTTTATTTTTACTATTATTTTTTCACAATTGTATTATTTTAATATTTTTTTACAATTTACTTTTTTATTTTTTGTTTTTCGCAATGATTAGGGTTGGGGGGTAGTGGGCAGTGTCAGTAGAGCAGTGTGTCAGTTTTTGTTTTTATTATTTTCTCTATTTTTTACAATTTTGTTGTTTATTATTTTCTTTAAATCGATTTTTAAAATATTTTTTCACAGTGCTTCTGGGGAAGGGGTGGAGAGTATGTGGCAGTAGTTTTTATTTTTACATATTGTTTTTTTACATTTTTTTTTTTCACAATGCTTTTTGGGGGGATGGGGGTTGGTCCAGTGGAAATTGTTGGTAGGGCAGGGGGGTGGTGTCAGTAGTTTTTTATTTATATTTTTTTATAATGTTTGTTTACAATTTCATTTTTTTAAATAGTTTTTGCATTTTTTATTTGGGGGGGGGGGGGGGTGAGATATCAGGGGTCTAAACAGACCCCTGACATCTCCTCTTTGAGACAGGAAAAGGGACTGAGGACAGAGATTCCCCAGTCCCTTTCTCAGCTTTGAATAGACAGAAGACAGAGGCTCCTGTCCAGAGGCTCCTGTGTTTAACAGGTTACTCTGCTTAGTTTTCACAGGAGCGATCTCGCTCACCGTGTCCAATTCAGAAAAGGCAGGGGCCGCTAAATGAGCGGTCCCTTCCTCTGCTCGCCAACCTGACAGATCCCCACAGCTGGCGGGAGAGGCAAGAGGGGAAGCTGGCTGCAGGGGACGAGGAAGGAGGACAGGGAGCCAGAGAAGAAGGGGGGGAGGTGAAGGACACGGAGGGGGGCTGGATGAGGAAGATACAGGGAATAATCGGTGCAGCAGGAGGGACATCGGTGGTCACCGATCTCCCTGTATAGATTTTTAGCCGACAGCCATGGGAGGGTAAGAAGGAGAAGCGGCTGTCAGCTATACAGGGAGATCGGTGTTCACAGCTGTCCCTCCTGCTGCACCGATCATCCCCGACTGTGAACCAGGGGACCATCCAGGATCAGCCACGCAGCCGGGATATCGGGTAGCACTTGCGGGGGGGCCGGGAGCCGCCCCCGCACCTCGCGGGAGACTTGGGATGTCTGACTTCCACAATTACCAGGTTTTGGAGGTTTAGACCTTATGTAGCAGTGTTTGGGTCTAGTGTTTGGTTACTAGGCCCAAACACTGAATCGTTGGATTGAAACATCTGGTATTTTATGGTCACTGGCAGAAAAGGGAGCAGTGTGGGGTAGTACTTTGAAGTGCATATAACTAGGTTAGGAGTTTGGCTTTAAAGCAAGACAATGAAATAAACTTTGTAAATTTTACTCTTTACTTATTCTTTTTCTTTTTGTGTTACTCTTATTAAAGTGGGGTTGCAGCCAAAAAACAAAAAGGGGCTTAAAAATCATAAAAAAAATTAAAAAATTTTTTACTCAACTCTAAATGCCTGTTGCTAGGGGGTCCCTCGAAGTCTGCCACCTTCATTGCCCGGGCTAAAAGTCACTTCCTGTAGGCAACGCACAGTCATCTGGGACATGTCCCAGATGAGTGAGCGTCGAATCTCGCGCATGCGCAGTGGGTGCCCGGCTGTGAAGCCCAGCCGGGTTCCCACATTAAGAATGCCGGCGTCGTGAGCGGAGCGGGGAACGAGGGGGGGGTCTCGTTCCCCCGCATCGCTGGACCCCGGGACAGGTAAGTGTCTTTTAAAAGTCAGCAGCTTTTTGTAGCTGCTGACTTAATTTTTTTTTTTGCCCGGCCCTCCTCTTTAACAAATCTAATGTACAGTGTAGGAAATTCACAGAACACAGTACATATTCATTGAGAAATTCAATTGGTTAATGATCTGACAGTATACTAAAAGCTGATTAATAATTATGGGTTATTTCACATTGCAAACCATCATTGATCTTTGTCTTACCTTCTAACCATAATTTTGTTAAACCATGAATATTGAAATCTGACAGTTGCCATAGGGATTACCTACATATTTTCCTCAGTCTACAGTTGTATGTGACATCTTGATGGACACATCTTCCAATGAGCCCGATTTAGGTCAGAAGCTCTAAAGTACTAGTACATGCTCTAGTTTACCTACTGGTTTATTGATTGTAAATCATGTACAGCAGAGCTCTGACCAGTAGAGGGATTAGCCGCACTAGCAGTCAATCAGTTGTGCTGCAGTGCTCATGTGCTAATAGGGAACATGCTGACAGGAGGAGAAAGTAGAGTGACAAACATAAGCGCATTGGTCTATTCTTTTCCATCAGCAGTCAAATACAGGCTGAGTTAAGAGACAAAATTTAGTTGTGTAGTAGAGAAAAGTTAGGCACCAGTGACCTACTTGGTCCTCACCTTGTTAACTTGTTTAACACCTTCTTGCCCGCGTTATAGCCGAAAGGCGGCTACAGCGAGGCTCGCCACCTCTAGGAGGAGCTCCATGCAGCCTCATCAGTGAAGAAGAAAAATTACTTTATTTTTTTTTTTTTTTGCACAATTGCAAAAACAGAAACTAAGAAAAACTTTTTTTTTTCTAAGTTTTCGGTATTTTTTTATTTGTTTAGAACAAAAAAAAAAAAAAAAGTGGTAATAAAATATCACAAAAAAAAAAAAGCTCTATCTGTCTCAAAAAAATTATGAAAAAGTAATTTGGGTATAGTGTTGCATGACTGCACAATTGTCATTCAAAGTGTGACGGCACTGAAATCTGAAAATTGGCCTGGGCAGTAAGAGGGTGAAAGTGCCCGGTATTGAAGTGGTTCATTTTCTTAAAAAAGGAAATCTTTTGCACCCCCTCTCCCCCCTCCTCCATGTCTATAAATATTGCAATGCTTCCAAAACCTAAAAAAGACCCTTCCGATATCGCCTTATCACTTTACTTAAATTACTAGTGAAAACTGGAAACTTGTCCCAAATGCTTTCTCTAGACCCTAATCCATAGTATTCAGGTTGGGTTCACTCCTTCCCCTCCGGCCAGTGATAATGTTAGCAAGTCACCCACCTAATCCATCTAATGAATCATAGGCGTATCCCAGGTGTTTTTGCTACCACTGAACATATTTAAAGATTGTGATACAGTAATGTGGGGTTACTTGCACTCTGTCCTTACCTACTGGTCGTTTGGTCCAGTCATTTGTACCTGAATCTCAATTTTTTTTTCCAATCCCCTACATCCTTCGAATGTAAGCTGGCTCTTCTTTTGAGATTAGGGTGTTTTGAGGAACTCACAATGGCTGCTTCTTTCACCTATCCTTTTTATACTAGCTAAAGAACCCGGGGCTCGTTGGCCTTCACTTTAAAACCAGTTTAAATGTGGACAACATGCTTTTGACTATTCCTAAATATTTTATGTCCCTTCCCTCTGTTTTCCAATTCTTAAGACATTTTACCGCTATCTCAGGTTTGTGCAATAATCACTCAAAATGAGTGGCTTTAAACATACATTTTCATCCAGACAAGCTTGGTTTCCCATTCTAATGGGCTTTAAAACCCCTGGACTACCTGGGCGTAAAATTCATGGGCACGTATAATTTTCCCTTATTATTTTGAAAATGAAAAATTATGCTGGAGGTTTCTCATCCATTTAGTCCAAATAACTTTATAGCTTTTGTATGTATTTTGCACATTGCCAGTACCCATCCAGCCCCTTGCGCTTATGGCTATGCAAAATAGTGGTATGCCATACATCTGAGGTCAAAACTCCCCCACATACTGTATCTAGGAAAGGAAAACTATGTTCATCTACAAACAAGATAGAAGTTTGGGTGTCCCATAAAGCCTATATTTTAGCCTTCCACATGACTAAACACCCACTACTGGAAGGATTAAACTTTTTTCCAGTTATGGTTAATTCTCTCCCCTGGATTTTCTATCTTCTTCATCCCCACTACCTTAGTCCTATTATGTGACACACCTTACGAGTTTGGCACCCCCTCAAGTTTTCCAGCTCCCTAATCACCATTCATCTCCCTTTATCCACTTTGTTGGAAAATCTTATGTTTTTGTCTGCCCTGGAAAACCTCATTACACTCCAATGATTGTTCGACAATGTTTTCATTACATACCATTTAATTCGTTTTTTTTATTCAACCTGGGACAATGTTCTCCTTTCTAATGTACATTTATTTTTTTACAAAACTAATAAAAATGGAAATGTTAGGGCAGCTTGTTCTGCTATCTGGCAAGGCTGTGTAAAATACAGGAATAAAAGGGCAGAATTACAAATCATTTGACATTCTTTGTCAACTACCCCTATATGTATTGAGTCTGTGTATTTATCGGTTTACCAGCCATTCAGCTTCATTGTGCCTTATGCATCATTATTTCCTGGTATCATGTTTTGTGGGGGGGGGGGTTTTCTTGGCTAAGCTGTCGCTGCCCAACATTGTTATCAAAGATCTTTGACTTAAGCATATGTCAACATTTTACTACGTTGACTTTGTACTGTTCTATTGATTCTGCCTCAGCATTTATATTACCCTGTAAAAACAGCATGGCATTAAAGGACATGATAACAGCTTGCCAAGTCAAGAAACTTTGAAAAATGCAGTTAATAAATAGTGGTGGTCAGTGCTAAATGAATACTAGCTATTGGTCTAGAACACCACAAGAAAGAAAACACTTTTTGTTTATTGAGAGATTTTTACATTATGATCATCCTGAGAAACTGTCAGCCTAGAAATTACTATGAGGCATATGCTGTATAGTACAAGATTGATTTACAATTTTCTCTCTGTGTTGCATAAAGTGGTACTGTGCCAATATAAAACAAGCTTGTGTCCGCATCATAATTGTGTATATGGATTAAATGCACAACTGTAGAGTAATAAGAGTGGTAAATCTATAGGAATGTGTTTTCAATATTCAACAGATATCTTTAGAAGAAAGAAAATGAAGTGCGCATGCAGACTTTCTGACTTCCTGACTGGGCTCTGAGCACTTGGAGCTTACAGTATTAAGCTATTAGTAAGCAGTCCAGGGAGATCTAGTGTGCCAGGCACGAGTAGGACTGATCCACGAAGGGAATATGCAGCACAGAACATCCAGTACTGTTAAAAAGAAGGCTGGCGAGGGTACATAACAACAGTCCCCCAAGATGGTGCCAAATCAGAAAGCGGGAGGCAACATTTCCCCAGCAGCCTTATCACAATGTGACTGGGCCTTCTCTTCAAAACTCCAAGAAGCTCTCTGACCTGACCGGTGAGGACTATTACCATTTTGGTAACCTCTCCAAACACCTGAAAAGGGACGTGGGTATACTCTTACACCTGTATACCATTTTTGGCTTATCATCACCTACTAAGGGACTGAGGTCACTCTGTTATACTTAACATGAATAAACAATGACATTTTGACAAGCTATCAAGACAGTACTAAAGTATTTCTCCACTGAACGGAGAAAGGAATACATCACTTTTGAACTGAACTATAGCATTTCATAATTCTTTATTTCTCTTTTATATATTTCATGCGCTGAGTTAAGTCCATGTTGGTCATTTGTTTCCCAACCTTTTGTATACTATGGAAAATGTAAGGATTACTGCGCTGTCCTACAATTATAGTGACCCAATGTGAATGGTGTACCATAAACCCAAAATAAACAAAAAAACAAAAGATAAAAATAGCTGCTGCAGTTGTAAATGCGAGATACCCACACTAACAAGACTAAATAAAAAACAAACAACTGCGCTGCGAACAACCATATTAGTGTTAACTATATCGCAAAAGTGTGACAAGTATGTGACTTCAAAATTCAGCTAGGATAAGTACAATGAGTATACACCTCTTAGAACATATGCAAGTGATGGGTGGTTTCAGTAGTAAAAGTCCATATTGACAAACAAATTATAAACCAAACAATATTTAGTGATAGTCTTTCTTTAAGAAGCCTGTGTGATTCTGCAATAGAAAATAAAACAGGGACTCCAAAGGATCCGCAGTGATCTTATTCAGTAAACACCAACTGGAAGGAGTGATCTGGTCAGAAAAAGAAAGGCACCTCCACCGTCAAAACACACTGACCCTTACCAGATTGTGCGACCCCCTGTTACAGAGGTCACACTAGCTTGTGGCTTAATCCCGGCCAAGGGCTCCAATGGGCAATAGCTGGTCACTCAGGATAGAAGACACGGGCTCAGAGGCAGTCAGGCGAAGGACATAAATGAGAGAAAAAAATCCATAGTGTATCTCTGTGTAGAATTTATTATAAAAGAAAAGGGGAATATTGCACTTACAATGTAACAATCAGATAAAAACATGTACTAGCCGGCCGGCTCGATTTCGCTGCCCGTTCACTTCCGGGATCTGCGTGGTTGTGTGGTGACGTCAGCACGCCGCTCCTCCCTACGCCGTTTCGTCACAGATGACGTCTTCCAGGGGCACGGAATACTATGTCAGTATACTATGACAGTATAGATGATACAAACTGGCTGTCTTTGGTTCTCAGAGAGATTAATCTTTCTCTAATATTACCCCACCTATACTTACTTTTTATAGAATATTAGTTATGTACTTTTCTTGCCATCATTTGGCCAAGAATGTGAAGCAAATCGTTTTTCTCATTCCTCTGCTCAAATCACTATATTTAAAAGGTTTTGAAGTGTTATAAAGATTATCACCCACTTAAGGGGGAATGCCCTCTCTCCTTCACTCACAGTTCCATATATATTTTATATCTATCCTTTGGTCAGGTCAATTGCTCCTACAAAGTAGGTCTGAGTGATTCCACATGCCACTTTGATCTTGTTTCCATTGGTGAAATGGGTGACAACTTCACATTCACAACTTCAGAATTTAAATCCTGATCAAACATTGGACCCTGTGTCCATGAGTGGGACAGTGGGCACTATGTACAGGAGAGGAGTGTGGAGGGTATGACAGTGGGCAGTATGCACAGCAGAGGAGTGTAGAGGGTATGACAGTGGGCACTATGTATAAGAGAAGAATGTGGATGGTATGACAGTGGGCACTATGTACAGGAGAGAAGTGTGGAGAGTAGGACAGTAAGCAGTAATTACAGGAGAGGAGTGTGGAGGGTATGACGGTGGGCACTATGTATAGAAGAGGAGTATGGAGGGTATGACAGTGAGTAGTATGTACAGGAGAGGAGTGTGGAGGGTATGACGGTGGGCACTATGTATAGGAGAGGAGTATGGAGGGTATGACAGTGAGTAGTATGTACAGGAGAGGAGTGTGGAGGGTATGACAGTGGGCACTATGTATAGGAGAGAAGGGTGGAGGGTATGACAGTGGGCAGTATATACAGGAGAGGAGTGTGGGGGGTATGACAGAGGGTAGTTTGTACCCAGAGAGGAGTGTGGAGGGTATGACAGTGGGCACTATGTACAGGAGAGGAGTGTGGAGGGTATGACAGTGGGTAGTATGCACAGCAGAGGAGTGTAGAGGGTATGACAGTGGGCACTATGTATAAGAGAAGAATGTGGATGGTATGACAGTGGGCACTATGTACAGGAGAGAAGTGTGGAGAGTAGGACAGTAAGCAGTAATTACAGGAGAGGAGTGTGGAGGGTATGACGGTGGGCACTATGTACAGGAGAGGAGTGTGGAGGGTATGACAGTGGGCAGTATGCACAGCAGAGGAGTGTAGAGGGTATGACAGTGGGCACTATGTATAAGAGAAGAATGTGGATGGTATGACAGTGGGCACTATGTACAGGAGAGAAGTGTGGAGAGTAGGACAGTAAGCAGTAATTACAGGAGAGGAGTGTGGAGGGTATGACGGTGGGCACTATGTATAGAAGAGGAGTATGGAGGGTATGACAGTGAGTAGTATGTACAGGAGAGGAGTGTGGAGAGTATGACAGTGAGCACTATGTATAGGAGAGAAGTGTGGAGGGTATGACAGTAGGCACTATGTACAGGAGAGGAGTATGGAGGGTATGACAGTGAGTAGTATGTACAGGAGAGGAGTGTGGAGGGTATGACAGTGGGCACTATGTATAGGAGAGGAGTGTGAAGGGTATGACAGTGAGCAGTATGTACAGGAGAGGAGCGTGGAGGGTACGACAGTGGGCACTATGTACAGGAGAGAAGTGTATGACAGCGAGCACTATGTACAGGAGAGGAGTGTGTAGCATATGACAGTGGGCGCTATGTATAGGAGAGAAGTGTGGAGGATATGACAGTGAGCAGTATGTACAGGAGAGAAGTGTGGAAGGTATGACAGTGAGCACTATGTATAGGAGAGGAGGATGAAGTAATCTGGGAAGGAAAAATGTAAAGGTTTGTGGAAGGATGTTTAGGGACTGCGTAGTGGTTAAGCGGGCCATACATGGATTGAAATTACGCCAATTAAGCAGAGACCAGCCATAGTCGATCTATGTATGGGCTAGCTAGTTTTACAGCAATAATTCTAGCACTAGACCTCCTCTGTAACTCTAAACATGTAACCTGTAAAAAAAAAAAATTAAAGCATCGATTGGTACACAAAAAAAATCATGCTAACTTTAGTGTTTTTTTTTAATGAATGAAACAGTTTCTTTAAAAAAAAAACGTTTGAAAAATTGCTGCGCAAATATTGTGTAACATAAAAAGTTGCAAAGACCACCATTTTATTCCATAGGGTGTCTGCTAAAACAATATATATATATATATATATATATATATATATATATATATATATATATATATATATATATATATATATATATATATATATATATATATAATGCTTGAGGGTTCTAAATCATTTTATAGCAAAAAAATTATAATTTTTACATGTAGGAGAGAAGTGTCAGAATTGGCCTGGGTGGCAAGGGGTTAATTATCATAAGTAATATACAAATAATTAATATAAGCACTGTGAGCTCAGCCTCTCAGTCTGCTGCAGAGTGTGCCAGCTTGTATTTAAACTGGCCGCTCTGTAAGTAGCTTCTGACAGGCTGTATCTCCGGAACCATAGATGAAAGCAGCCCCACATTTTAACCAGTGCTGGGGTAGATCTTTAGCTACCTACCCCCCCCCCCCCCCCCCAAATCACTGAGCTACAACACCTCGAAGTTGATCTTTTTTTTTTTGGGGGGGGCAAATGGGCAAATGCAGCTCCAATAGCCCCTATGTTAATCCGGCCCTGATCCCAACCTGCAAAAACTCATTTCAGGGAGGTGGGCGTGGCTTAAGCCTTGCTACATATTGGGCGTGGCTTAAATGGTGTGGTTTAATAGAGTGTGAGATGACTTACATAGTGCAGAATGTAGTAATGTTAAATAGGGAATATACAGTGCGGAGTGTATGGCAGTGTATAGTATGTGCATGTGAGTAGTGTGGAGTGTACATCTGTGAGTAGTATATGCAGGATGGTGTCAGTAGGGCAGTGGACGGTGTCAGTAGTTCTTTATTTTTACTATTATTTTTTCACAATTGTATTATTTTAATATTTTTTTACAATTTACTTTTTTATTTTTTGTTTTTCGCAATGATTAGGGTTGGGGGGTAGTGGGCAGTGTCAGTAGAGCAGTGTGTCAGTTTTTGTTTTTATTATTTTCTCTATTTTTTACAATTTTGTTGTTTATTATTTTCTTTAAATCGATTTTTAAAATATTTTTTCACAGTGCTTCTGGGGAAGGGGTGGAGAGTATGTGGCAGTAGTTTTTATTTTTACATATTGTTTTTTTACATTTTTTTTTTTCACAATGCTTTTTGGGGGGATGGGGGTTGGTCCAGTGGAAATTGTTGGTAGGGCAGGGGGGGTGGTGTCAGTAGTTTTTTATTTATATTTTTTTATAATGTTTGTTTACAATTTCATTTTTTTAAATAGTTTTTGCATTTTTTATTTGGGGGGGGGGGGGGGGTGAGATATAAGGGGTATAAACAGACCCCTGACATCTCCTCTTTGAGACAGGAAAAGGGACTGAGGACAGAGATTCCCCAGTCCCTTTCTCAGCTTTGAATAGACAGAAGACAGAGGCTCCTGTCCAGAGGCTCCTGTGTTTAACAGGTTACTCTGCTTAGTTTTCACAGGAGCGATCTCGCTCACCGTGTCCAATTCAGAAAAGGCAGGGGCCGCTAAATGAGCGGTCCCTTCCTCTGCTCGCCAACCTGACAGATCCCCACAGCTGGCGGGAGAGGCAAGAGGGGAAGCTGGCTGCAGGGGACGAGGAAGGAGGACAGGGAGCCAGAGAAGAAGGGGGGGAGGTGAAGGACACGGAGGGGGGCTGGATGAGGAAGATACAGGGAATAATCGGTGCAGCAGGAGGGACATCGGTGGTCACCGATCTCCCTGTATAGATTTTTAGCCGACAGCCATGGGAGGGTAAGAAGGAGAAGCGGCTGTCAGCTATACAGGGAGATCGGTGTTCACAGCTGTCCCTCCTGCTGCACCGATCATCCCCGACTGTGAACCAGGGGACCATCCAGGATCAGCCACGCAGCCGGGATATCGGGTAGCACTTGCGGGGGGGCCGGGAGCCGCCCCCGCACCTCGCGGGAGACTTGGGATGTCTGACTTCCACAATTACCAGGTTTTGGAGGTTTAGACCTTATGTAGCAGTGTTTGGGTCTAGTGTTTGGTTACTAGGCCCAAACACTGAATCGTTGGATTGAAACATCTGGTATTTTATGGTCACTGGCAGAAAAGGGAGCAGTGTGGGGTAGTACTTTGAAGTGCATATAACTAGGTTAGGAGTTTGGCTTTAAAGCAAGACAATGAAATAAACTTTGTAAATTTTACTCTTTACTTATTCTTTTTCTTTTTGTGTTACTCTTATTAACAAATCTAATGTACAGTGTAGGAAATTCACAGAACACAGTACATATTCATTGAGAAATTCAATTGGTTAATGATCTGACAGTATACTAAAAGCTGATTAATAATTATGGGTTATTTCACATTGCAAACCATCATTGATCTTTGTCTTACCTTCTAACCATAATTTTGTTAAACCATGAATATTGAAATCTGACAGTTGCCATAGGGATTACCTACATATTTTCCTCAGTCTACAGTTGTATGTGACATCTTGATGGACACATCTTCCAATGAGCCCGATTTAGGTCAGAAGCTCTAAAGTACTAGTACATGCTCTAGTTTACCTACTGGTTTATTGATTGTAAATCATGTACAGCAGAGCTCTGACCAGTAGAGGGATTAGCCGCACTAGCAGTCAATCAGTTGTGCTGCAGTGCTCATGTGCTAATAGGGAACATGCTGACAGGAGGAGAAAGTAGAGTGACAAACATAAGCGCATTGGTCTATTCTTTTCCATCAGCAGTCAAATACAGGCTGAGTTAAGAGACAAAATTTAGTTGTGTAGTAGAGAAAAGTTAGGCACCAGTGACCTACTTGGTCCTCACCTTGTTAACTTGTTTAACACCTTCTTGCCCGCGTTATAGCCGAAAGGCGGCTACAGCGAGGCTCGCCACCTCTAGGAGGAGCTCCATGCAGCCTCATCAGTGAAGAAGAAAAATTACTTTATTTTTTTTTTTTTTTTTTGCACAATTGCAAAAACAGAAACTAAGAAAAACTTTTTTTTTTCTAAGTTTTCGGTATTTTTTTATTTGTTTAGAACAAAAAAAAAAAAAAAAAAAGTGGTAATAAAATATCACAAAAAAAAAAAGCTCTATCTGTCTCAAAAAAATTATGAAAAAGTAATTTGGGTATAGTGTTGCATGACTGCACAATTGTCATTCAAAGTGTGACGGCACTGAAATCTGAAAATTGGCCTGGGCAGTAAGAGGGTGAAAGTGCCCGGTATTGAAGTGGTTCATTTTCTTAAAAAAGGAAATCTTTTGCACCCCCTCTCCCCCCTCCTCCATGTCTATAAATATTGCAATGCTTCCAAAACCTAAAAAAGACCCTTCCGATATCGCCTTATCACTTTACTTAAATTACTAGTGAAAACTGGAAACTTGTCCCAAATGCTTTCTCTAGACCCTAATCCATAGTATTCAGGTTGGGTTCACTCCTTCCCCTCCGGCCAGTGATAATGTTAGCAAGTCACCCACCTAATCCATCTAATGAATCATAGGCGTATCCCAGGTGTTTTTGCTACCACTGAACATATTTAAAGATTGTGATACAGTAATGTGGGGTTACTTGCACTCTGTCCTTACCTACTGGTCGTTTGGTCCAGTCATTTGTACCTGAATCTCAATTTTTTTTTTCAATCCCCTACATCCTTCGAATGTAAGCTGGCTCTTCTTTTGAGATTAGGGGGTTTTGAGGAACTCACAATGGCTGCTTCTTTCACCTATCCTTTTTATACTAGCCGGGGCTCGTTGGCCTTCACTTTAAAACCAGTTTAAATGTGGACAACATGCTTTTGACTATTCCTAAATATTTTATGTCCCTTCCCTCTGTTTTCCAATTCTTAAGACATTTTACCGCTATCTCAGGTTTGTGCAATAATCACTCAAAATGAGTGGCTTTAAACATACATTTTCATCCAGACAAGCTTGGTTTCCCATTCTAATGGGCTTTAAAACCCCTGGACTACCTGGGCGTAAAATTCATGGGCACGTATAATTTTCCCTTATTATTTTGAAAATGAAAAATTATGCTGGAGGTTTCTCATCCATTTAGTCCAAATAACTTTATAGCTTTTGTATGTATTTTGCACATTGCCAGTACCCATCCAGCCCCTTGCGCTTATGGCTATGCAAAATAGTGGTATGCCATACATCTGAGGTCAAAACTCCCCCACATACTGTATCTAGGAAAGGAAAACTATGTTCATCTACAAACAAGATAGAAGTTTGGGTGTCCCATAAAGCCTATATTTTAGCCTTCCACATGACTAAACACCCACTACTGGAAGGATTAAACTTTTTTCCAGTTATGGTTAATTCTCTCCCCTGGATTTTCTATCTTCTTCATCCCCACTACCTTAGTCCTATTATGTGACACACCTTACGAGTTTGGCACCCCCTCAAGTTTTCCAGCTCCCTAATCACCATTCATCTCCCTTTATCCACTTTGTTGGAAAATCCTATGTTTTTGTCTGCCCTGGAAAACCTCATTACACTCCAATGATTGTTCGACAATGTTTTCATTACATAGCATTTAATTCGTTTTTTTTATTCAACCTGGGACAATGTTCTCCTTTATAATGTACATTAATTTTTTTTACAAAACTAATAAAAATGTAAATGTTAGGGCAGCTTGTTCTGCTATCTGGCAAGGCTGTGTAAAATTCAGGAATAAAAGGGCAGAATTACAAATCATTTGACATTCTTTGTCAACTACCCCTATATGTATTGAGTCTGTGTATTTATCGATTTACCAGCCATTTAGCTTCATTGTGCCTTATGCATCATTATTTCCTGGTATCATGTTTTGTGGGGGGGGGTTTCTTGGCTAAGCTGTCGCTGCCCAACATTGTTATCAAAGATCTTTGACTTAAGCATATGTCAACATTTTACTACGTTGACTTTGTACTGTTCTATTGATTCTGCCTCAGCATTTATATTACCCTGTAAAAACAGCATGGCATTAAAGGACATGATAACAGCTTGCCAAGTCAAGAAACTTTGAAAAATGCAGTTAATAAATAGTGGTGGTCAGTGCTAAATGAATACTAGCTATTGGTCTAGAACACCACAAGAAAGAAAACACTTTTTGTTTATTGAGAGATTTTTACATTATGGTCATCCTGAGAAACTGTCAGCCTAGAAATTACTATGAGGCATATGCTGTATAGTACAAGATTGATTTACAATTTTCTCTCTGTGTTGCATAAAGTGGTACTGTGCCAATATAAAACAAGCTTGTGTCCGCATCATAATTGTGTATATGGATTAAATGCACAACTGTAGAGTAATAAGAGTGGTAAATCTATAGGAATGTGTTTTCAATATTCAACAGATATCTTTAGAAGAAAGAAAATGAAGTGCGCATGCAGACTTTCTGACTTCCTGACTGGGCTCTGAGCACTTGGAGCTTACAGTATTAAGCTATTAGTAAGCAGTCCAGGGAGATCTAGTGTGCCAGGCACGAGTAGGACTGATCCACGAAGGGAATATGCAGCACAGAACATCCAGTACTGTTAAAAAGAAGGCTGGCGAGGGTACATAACAACAGTCCCCCAAGATGGTGCCAAATCAGAAAGCGGGAGGCAACATTTCCCCAGCAGCCTTATCACAATGTGACTGGGCCTTCTCTTCAAAACTCCAAGAAGCTCTCTGACCTGACCGGTGAGGACTATTACCATTTTGGTAACCTCTCCAAACACCTGAAAAGGGACGTGGGTATACTCTTACACCTGTATACCATTTTTGGCTTATCATCACCTACTAAGGGACTGAGGTCACTCTGTTATACTTAACATGAATAAACAATGACATTTTGACAAGCTATCAAGACAGTACTAAAGTATTTCTCCACTGAACGGAGAAAGGAATACATCACTTTTGAACTGAACTATAGCATTTCATAATTCTTTATTTCTCTTTTATATATTTCATGCGCTGAGTTAAGTCCATGTTGGTCATTTGTTTCCCAACCTTTTGTATACTATGGAAAATGTAAGGATTACTGCGCTGTCCTACAATTATAGTGACCCAATGTGAATGGTGTACCATAAACCCAAAATAAACAAAAAAACAAAAGATAAAAATAGCTGCTGCAGTTGTAAATGCGAGATACCCACACTAACAAGACTAAATAAAAAACAAACAACTGCGCTGCGAACAACCATATTAGTGTTAACTATATCGCAAAAGTGTGACAAGTATGTGACTTCAAAATTCAGCTAGGATAAGTACAATGAGTATACACCTCTTAGAACATATGCAAGTGATGGGTGGTTTCAGTAGTAAAAGTCCATATTGACAAACAAATTATAAACCAAACAATATTTAGTGATAGTCTTTCTTTAAGAAGCCTGTGTGATTCTGCAATAGAAAATAAAACAGGGACTCCAAAGGATCCGCAGTGATCTTATTCAGTAAACACCAACTGGAAGGAGTGATCTGGTCAGAAAAAGAAAGGCACCTCCACCGTCAAAACACACTGACCCTTACCAGATTGTGCGACCCCCTGTTACAGAGGTCACACTAGCTTGTGGCTTAATCCCGGCCAAGGGCTCCAATGGGCAATAGCTGGTCACTCAGGATAGAAGACACGGGCTCAGAGGCAGTCAGGCGAAGGACATAAATGAGAGAAAAAAATCCATAGTGTATCTCTGTGTAGAATTTATTATAAAAGAAAAGGGGAATATTGCACTTACAATGTAACAATCAGATAAAAACGTGTACTAGCCGGCCGGCTCGATTTCGCTGCCCGTTCACTTCCGGGATCTGCGTGGTTGTGTGGTGACGTCAGCACGCCGCTCCTCCCTACGCCGTTTCGTCACAGATGACGTCTTCCAGGGGCACGGAATACTATGTCAGTATACTATGACAGTATAGATGATACAAACTGGCTGTCTTTGGTTCTCAGAGAGATTAATCTTTCTCTAATATTACCCCACCTATACTTACTTTTTATAGAATATTAGTTATGTACTTTTCTTGCCATCATTTGGCCAAGAATGTGAAGCAAATCGTTTTTCTCATTCCTCTGCTCAAATCACTATATTTAAAAGGTTTTGAAGTGTTATAAAGATTATCACCCACTTAAGGGGGAATGCCCTCTCTCCTTCACTCACAGTTCCATATATATTTTATATCTATCCTTTGGTCAGGTCAATTGCTCCTACAAAGTAGGTCTGAGTGATTCCACATGCCACTTTGATCTTGTTTCCATTGGTGAAATGGGTGACAACTTCACATTCACAACTTCAGAATTTAAATCCTGATCAAACATTGGACCCTGTGTCCATGAACCTGATTTATTTTATCTGGTCTAGTTATGCCACCTGGGGGTTATAAATGTACTTATTTACATATATTCAGAGTTCTAACCCTTACCTTCTCTTTAACTGTCTTCTCTCTGCTTACCTGTTTTTTTTTTTTTCTCCTTTTCCTTGCACCCGCCCAAATACACACCAACTGGTGATTGGCATCCAAGCTGAAATCAGTTCTATATGAGTCCACCCAGGTAGCACTTGTCTCTTGGTATTACAAGCCACAGTGGGATATAGTAGACATATAGTAGACATCACATCAAATACTTTTGTGTTCAAGTTTAAAACAGTAACCGATAATGTCTAGGGTATTAGTTCTCCCCCCAAATGGACAAAAGGCTTCCAAACTTACCATGCATTAGTCATTGTTTTCCTCTTATTGCAGGAGACCCACTTCTCTCACTCCTCAGCCCCAAAATACAGTATATTAATGGTAAATACCCAACACATTTCATTGTTAATGGCACCAAGAAGAAGAGGGGGTGTTGCAGTGTGCTGTTCTAAAAGAGTCTTTCTCTTTAAGCTTCATGGACACTGGACATTGTAAAACCTTATCTGAATGTTGTAACCTGACAGCTAGTAACTGACATTAAAAACTGTCCATTTTGCCACATTTACAAGCCACGTTTAGGGGCATTAATGAACGTTTCCGTTCTCTCTCTCTCTTATTACACTGATCTCTTATTATGCCCCAATGTAGGTCAGATTACTTTTTTCACAACATGATGCACGTTCTGTTGTCACATATGACAGGGATTATCATTGTGGGAGGGGACAGCAATATTCTGCTAAATCCCATTTTTGACAAATCAAGCCCTCATAAGGCAATCATGAAACACCCCCTAAAACAAAACCTTAAAATAGCAAAATTATTTTACCATTATGACTTAATAGATATTTGGAGGAAATGAAATCCCATGAAAAGACATTATATATGTTTTATTTTCACGTATTGACCATCTTCTTACATTCTCCCCATTACTCCAGTTTGTTACAGCAGCCAAGATTCTAACATTATCGTGGTCAGATCACTCTCTTGTGCAAATATCTATCTTAGATCCATGGTCTAAACCTCAGGTTAATAAATGGCCTTTAACCACTTCCTGTTGGGCCTATAGCAAAATGACGGTCCTGGTAGGACTTTCCTTGTTCCGGGTGGATGTCATATAATGTGCTCCCAGAATGTGTCCCGCGTGCAGCCGCACTACCAGCTGTGTTCGCCGGACACCGCCAATGGCAGATCACTGTACTGGCCCGCTGCCAGAACCATGTGATCGCTGTGACCAATCACAGCAGATCACATGACAGTTATAAACAATGGATGGCTTCCTTTCATGCCATCCATTGTTTACAATTGTGTTGCTAGCTGTGACTGGTCACAGTGATCACATGATACATGGCCAACCACAGCCCATCTATACCATGTGATTAGCTGTGGCCAATCACAGCTATTCACAGCAATATTCACTGAATAAATCAGTTTCAATCAGTAAAAATGGTTGCTTATGCCAATGAAATTCATTAGTATAAGCATTTATAATGTGTAAAAAAAAAATCAACATCACTTCCCCGGAGTAGTACAATGTTACTATGAGAACATTGTATTGCTCTGGTCACAGTGTGTTAAAAAAAAAAATATATATAAAAAAAAATATTATTATTATTTTTTTTTTACATACAGTCATCAGTCAGTGTTATTCCAACTCCAGTTATATGATAACGCTGTACTGCACTGGTGACAGCATGTAAAAAATTTTTTGAAAATGTCTTAATTTTCCAAAATTTGGGACGAAAATTTACAACTTCAAAACACTCACCATGCTGTCTACTGTCTACTTTCAAAAAGCATGGTCATTTGGGGATATTTGTACTGTCCTGGTGTTTTCAGGCCTCAATAAATGAGATCAGGAATGATCGATTTTCAGATATATACCATAGTTTATGGACTATAAGGCCCCTTTCACACTGGGGCGTTTTTCAGGCGGTACAGCGCTAAAAATAGCGCCTGTACACCGCCTGAAAAAACCGGCCCCATTCACTCCAGTGACGGTAAAAAAAGTCCTGCTAGCAGCATCTTTGGAGCGGTATAGGAGGTATACACCGCTCCTATACCGCTCCTACCCATTGATTTCAATGGGACACCGCAGTAACACCGCGGCAATACCGCCGCAAAGCGCCGCGAGCGTCCGAAAAAGGGTTAAAATCCCCCGCAAAGCGCCGATACGGCGGCACTTTGCGGGGGATTTTAACCCTTTTTCGGTCGCTCGCGGGGGTAAAACCGCACCACGAGCGGCCGAATACCGCGGCTAAAACGACGGTAAAGCAGCGCTAAATATAGCGCTGCTTTACCCCCGCCGTGGCTCCCGCCCCAGTGTGAAAGGGGCCTAACTTTCCTACAGACTAAATAAAAAAACACAGATTTGAGTTATTATCACCAAAGAAATATAGCAGAATGCATGTTGGCCTAAATTTATGAGGAAAGGATTATTTATTTATTATTATTATTATATTATATTATATTATTATTTGCAAAATTGTATAACAGAATGAAGAAAAATATTTCTGTCTTTTTTAGTTTATTTAGCAAAAAATAAAAACCCAGCTGTGATTAAACATCACCAAAAGAATGCTCTATTTGTGTGAAAAAAATTATAATAATGTCATATGGGTACAGTGTTGCATGCCCGTGTAATTAAAGAACAGGAACATACTCTCTACTCCTGCAGGAACAAAAAAGTGAGGACTAACTTTTGTAAAATTACAATCAAGGCATTTAAATTGGTCAAAAACCTAGCCATTTTAAATTGCGTGCACAATTAGAAAAAAAAAAAACTAAGCTGATGGTATGTTTTTTGAAACTGCATCCCAAAAAAGATTATTATTTTTAGGTATAGGCAGCTGAAGTTATATTCAAATCTTCTCTTTTTCTTGATAATCTTACCCCCGGTTTGTACACATTGGCTCTTTAACTTGATTTGCTGCCTCATTAACCCAATAGACGGTTATAATATTATAAGGGAGCACTAAACTGACCACCATTGTAAAGGGGAAATACACTGAACATCAATGTAAAGGGGCACTGCACTGACCACTAATGTAAACAGGTACTACACTGACCACTAATGTAAAGGGGCACTACACTGACCACCAATGTAAACAGGCAGTACACTGACCATCAATGTAAACGGCCACTACACTGACCACCAATGTAAACGGGCAGTACACTGACCATCAATGTAAACGGCCACTACACTGACCACCAATGTAAAAGGGCATTACATTGACCACCAATGTAAGGGGGCACCAGACTTTCCACTTATGTAAGGTTGTATTTTACATCTACCTGTTATGTAAGGGAACATTTCACTTCCCATAAATTTTTTTACTGACCACCAGTGTTAGGGGAATTTCTCCACGAACAACCAATGTAAGGAGGCATTTTTCCACCGCTCACTAATGTAAGGAGGCATTTCCTAACTGAGTGTAAGGAGGCATTTTTTCATTGACAACCATTGTAAAGGGTAATTTCTTTACTGACCACCAATGTAAGGAACATTATATTGTTCACTGTTTGGATATATCTAATGCTCATCAGTATTATTATTATTTGTTTAATTTCACTATTACTGCAAATAATTTTGTTGTATAAAGTAGATCTTGGTTTCACATAAATAAAATATGCCACATTCCATGTTGTTTTTTTTTGTTTTTTTTTATAACTCAACTTACTGCTTATGCTAATGTATTCTGTAGATATAGTAATTATTAACTAGAGCTCCATGAGACATGCAAGGTATTTCAAGGGTTCCTCTGTGGTATAAAGGTTGGAATAGGCTGAACTAGAGTACCACTAGAGTAAATGTGTTTAGAGTTCATGCTTCGCTGGTATTTTCTCACAGTTTCAATCAGGTCACAATTATAAGAGTCAAAGGATATTGGCTGGAAAAGGTGTCATACCTAATTATATGTTGATTTCAAATGTATTTTAAAATACTACTAAAATAATACTGTGATAAAGAAGGGACAGAAGATCTTATCCACCTTAAAGAAAGAAGATTTTCAGGTTAGTGTGATATGCATCAGGGAAATAATTGTATACATTTATATTTTTATATAAATTTGTGGAAAGGGCATTGTAATGGATCTAGATGTCTCCTGTCTCTTTGGGACACTGTACTAATGAAGACCTCAAACTAAAATGATTATAAATCCTAAACATTTTTTACCTTAAAGTGGTTGTAAAGTCATAAGGTTTTCCATCTTAATTCTGTGTGCAGCCGCCCCCCCCCCCCCCCATCACCCAATACTTACCTGAGCCGGATCTTCCTCCAGCGATGTTGTAGGATTGCCTCGGCTGCCCGGGACTCATTGCCTGAGACAGATTGCCTGTGGCTCCTGCTGCTGTCACTCAAAGTGAGTCAGCCAATGGGGAGAGGAAGGGGCGGCAGCCGGGTCATGGCTCAATGTCTGAATGGACACAGGGAGCTGTGACTCGGGTGCCCCCATAGCAAGCCACTTGCTGTGGGGGCACTCAACAGGAGGGAGGGGCCAGGAGCACCAAAGAGGGACCCGAGAAGAGGAGGATCTAGGCTGCTTTGTGCAAAACCCCTACACGGGGTAGGTAAGTACATGTTTGATATTTTTAACTTATAAAAAAATGAGACTTTACAATCACTTTAATGCATTCCTTGCATTAAGGTAAAAAATATTGAGGCATCAGCATCCTCCCTCACCCCCTTTTACTTAGCCCTCATTCAATCAAGGGCTGTGGCCAACTTGATATCTTCTCTCCTCTCACTTCCTGGTCTCTTAAGCTTTGCTGCGGCAATGTGACCCATTGGCTCCTGCTGCTGTCAATTAAAGACAATGGCAAGGGAGCAGGGAGCAGGGAGCTGGGTCTAGTCCTGCTGTCTGTGCAGGGTTGCCAACCATCAGTAAATTTACTGACAATTAGTAAAAATCAGTGACTTGCACAACTGTCCATAAATATCAGGGGCTGATAATTTGTCATGCTGTGTTGACTTTTGTAAGTGTAAACCAGACAAATTACTTGTTATTATCAGTGTTATACTGTTTAACCGCTTGCCGACCAGCGCACGCCGATTTACGTTGGCAGAATGAATTTTGCTCACCACCTTGGTCTATTTGAAGGTTTCAATCATGTCTCCACTTTTCCTCCTTTCCTCCAGACTGTACATAATAAAGAGGAGCTACAGTATAGTCTTCTAAATTAAAGTCATTATTGTAAAATATCCTGAAGAATACCTTGGTACAGTACATGCCAAGGAATATGCAAACACAGCATAGCTTGAGCTCACAACATAGACAAAGACAGCAGGGCTTTGCCTCACCCCATGCTCCCTTGTCATAGGATTTGCCAATGGTTCCTGTTGATCCGTGCGGGGCGGCAGCCGGCGGGGGAGAGGAGCGAGGCATTGGGCAGCCTTATTGCTGGACTGTGGGTCAGGAGTGTGTGTTTATTAAAAGTTAGCAGCTACACTTTTTTTAGTTGCTGACTTTTATTTAACTGAAAAAAGACTGGAACTCCACTTTAAGGTAAAGCAAAAGACCTTAAGACCCCCTTCACAATGGCCAGATCAGGTTTTTCTCAGTAGGGGATCCATTCACTGATCCCCTGATCGCTGATCCCCTGCTGAGCTGAGCAAAGCGGCTGAATGACAGATCCGTGCTCGCACCACTTATGCAGAGTGAACACGGATACAGTCCACTGTGCTCTATGGGCAGCTGGATGTAGACAGGCCGGCTGTCCGTTTACACAAGACTATCCTCTGATCCAATCCAGCCAGACGGAGGGGAAGAGGTCCTTTTTTTTGCTGCATTGGATCGGGCCCGGAGGTAGCCAGGTGTAAATGATCCATTTATATCCGGCGCTCCATAGAGGAAAAAGGAGGGTCCGATCGGGTCTGGCTGAAAAACAGACAGCTGGACCCAATCGGACCTCTCATCTGAAAGAGGCCTAAGGGCTCTTTCACACGGGGCGGATCAGTGCAGATCCGCCCCGTGGATAGCCGCTTGCTCAGCTGGGACCCGTCCCGTCCATCAGCTCCGGGTGCACGCAATGGCATCCTTACTTAGGGAAACATCCTGTTTCCTACTGCACATGTGCGAGTCGCGTTCTGAATGGTCCCTGCTGTCTTCTGGGACCTGTGTGTCTCCCAGAAGGCAGTGGGGGGGGGGGGGTGGAAGAGGAAGGGCCATACATTGCGTAGTTTGTCACACAGGAGGTGGGAGCAGATACCTGGATTTGACAGATATCTGCTCTCCCCTGAAAGGTGCCAAATGTGGCACTGGAGGGGGGGGGGGGGGGAGGGGCGGGGAGATATGATCTGCGGAACTCCGCTTTAAAGTGCAATCATATAATTAATAAAGTGCAATAAGTGTAAATCACAGCATATATGTGCAATCCTTATGTGATTCTCAGATGATCAATAAAGTTCTCTATGTGCAATTCCAAGCAAAATACGTGCTAAACTGTCCATTTATGTATGTGTGTATGTATCTTTTTCCACTTAAAGAGGTTGTAAAGGTTTGTTTTTTATTTTCTAAATAGGTTCCTTTAAGCTAGTGCATTGTTGGTTCACTTACCTTTTCCTTCGATTTCCCTTCTAAATGTTTTTTTTCTTTGTTTTCTATGTCTGAATTTTTCACTTTCTGTTCCTCCTCAGTAAGTTGTTCAGTAAGCTGTTCTGGCTGACTAAACACCGCTGGTGATGGTGTGAAGTTTACTGAGGAGAAACAGGAAGTGAGAAATTCAGACAAAGAAAAAAAACATTTAGAAGGTAAATCGAAGGAAAAGGTAAGTGAACCAACAATGCACTAGCTTAACCTGGATATACGTCTACAGAATGGCACGGCTAGGCAAAAGCACGTATATATACGTTCCCTTTTATTGCCTAGCTGTGGGGTCGCGCGCGCACGAAGCCTGCAGCGCGCTCGCGACCCGGCCGGGAGCTCCGTGACCACGGCCGCGGGACCAGCTGGTGTCCCGCGATCGGGTCACAGAGATGAAGAACGGGGAGAGGTCTGTGTAAACAAACCTCTCCCCGCGCTTCCTACTTTGCCTGTCATTGATCGGCTGTTCCCTGTCATCGGGAAAGCCGATTAATGACGTCAGACGTACAGCCACGCCCACGTAAAAAAACACAACACGTCACACTTGGCCCCTCCCCGCCGCCTAGTGGTTAACTCCTTCACTGCCACTGTCATTTACATAGGAATCAGTGCATTTAAATAGCACTGATTTCTATATAAATGACAATGGTCCCAAAAATGTGGCAAAAATGTCCGATGTGTCCGCCATAATGTCGCAGTCACAATAAAAATCGCTGATCGCCGCCATTACTAGTAAAAAAAAAAAATTAATAAAAATGCTATAAAACTATCCCCTATTTTGTAAACGCTATAACTTTTGCGCAAACAAATCAATAATCGCTAATTGCAATTTTTTTTACCAAAAATATGTAGAAGAATACGTATCGGCCTAAACTGAGGAAAAAAAAAAAAATTTTATATATTTTTTGGGAATATTCATTATAGCGAAAAGTAAAAAATATTGCATTTTTTTCAAAATTGTCGCTCTATTTTTGTTTATAGCGCAAAAAATAAAAACCGCAGGGGCGATCAAATACCACCAAAAGAAAGCTCTATTTGTGGGAAAAAAAGGACGCCAATTTTGTTTTGGAGCCACGTCGCACGACTGCGCAATTGTCAGTTAAAGCGACGCAGTGCCGAATCGCAAAAAGGGGCCTGGTCCTTTGGCTGCCAATTGGTCCGGGGCTGAAGTGGTTAAAGGAACCTATTTAGAAAATAAAAAACAAACCTTTACAACCCCTTTAATAAATACCAATCAAAAAGTAATATACATTTTTTTGTTTAAAGTATATATAATAAAAAGTGTGTTATTCAGTGTCCTGTGTCCATTTCGTTGCTTCTTTTTTACAGTAAACAATACTGTTTGACATGATATATATTAGGTCCATCTTGTGAGGCGAGAGCGGTATAATACTGGTGGTGGGATAAGAGCACTACAAATACAAGCAACTCCAGAATATTCACCGGTGCAAACAATTATATATATGCATATTGTTTACTGCAAAAAAGAAGCACGGTAATGAAATGGACACTGAATAACACCATTTTTATTACAGTATATTACTGTATTACTGTATATATACTTTGAACAAAACATGTATATTACTTTTGATTGGTATTTATTAAAGCGGTTCTGCACTGGGGTTTTTTTTTTTTTTTTTTTGGGGAATATGCTAAGGGGTAATAGGAAAATTGGGGGACTCACCTGTTCCATCTTCATTCGCGATCGCAGCCGGTTTTCCTCCGAGAAAGTTCTTTAAATTCTGCTTGTCTGCTGGGGGCCATCTTGCCTGTGGGCATGTGAAACCCCACAGGCACTTTAGATGGCCCAGCATGCACCGCCGTTACTGCGCCGAGCTCGCGCATGCACAGTAACGGCAAAGTGCAGCTCACGTTCTCCGAAATCTCGCGAGATGTCGGCACATTTGCCGACATCTTGCGAGATTTCGGAAGATGTGTCCGAAATCTCGCGAGATTTCGGAAGATGTGGCCGAAATCTCGCGAGATTTCAGGAGGATGTGCCCGAAATCTCGCGAGATTTCGGAAGATGCCCGCACAGACTCCTGGGATCAATGACACCAGATCCCAGGAGACAATGCGTCGTGACGAGGATCCCCGCACAGACCCCGCCCACCCCCGCAGAGACAGAGGACCGGAAGTCATCGATTACAAGGTAAGTGAAAAAAAAAAAAAAAAAAAACACATTTCATTTAGTACTCTTTGCCTGATTTGGAAGGCGAAGAGATTTACTAAATGAAATGTGTGCAGAACCGCTTTAAGTGTAAAAAATATACACACACACACACACACACACACACATACAAGGATTTTTTATATGAAAAACTTTTTTATATATACATAGTTACATAGTAGGTAAGGTTGAAAAAAGACACAAGTCCATCAAGTCCAACCTATGTGTGTGATTATATGTCAGTATTACATTGTATATAACTATTACTTTCATATATATATATATATATATATATATATATATATATATATATATATATATATATATATATAAGTAATAGTTACTGTATATGAATTAGCACATATTTTTCTTGGAATTGCACATAGAGCACTTTATTGATCAACTGAGATTCACATATGTAAAAATTGCACAAATATGCTGTGATTTACACTTATTGCACTTTATTGATTATATGATTCCACTTTAAGAATTGTTGTGGTATTTTTATTGCGCAGGCACAGTTTTCTTTTTTTTATTTCTAATGATTACTACACAGCTACTAGAGAATATCTACAGGTCCCAGTGACACTTTTTATCTAGAGATAGTCTCCTAAAGTTGTTGACTGTTGCCGGAAATTGGGGATGTTTGGTCACCCTACTGTACATGGTTGCAATTTCCGGTCCAACTGCCCTGTACAAAACTCATGTAACTGTCCTGTAAGTGACCCAAAATGATTGTGTATTTAAATTGATTTAAATGTACATATTCAGAAATGTTAAAAGCATACATAAATGTAAATCAAATCTTCCTTCCTCCATCCCTTTAGATGCTTCTACTTGCTGAGGACACCATTGTTGTGGGAGTTTGTAATTTATTGGAATGCAATCTCTGCGCTAGGACAGTCTGTTGTCTTGATTTTGAGTGTATTGTCTTGATTTTGTAGGAGAGTGTTTAATAATATTTGATTTATATTCCTGTACAGGAATGTGCAATTATAGTGTACTGTTTGCATATTGTTAGTGTGCTTTATTACACATAAGCTGTTGATTAATTATTGCTGCTGAATAGTGTAAATGCTGTTAGTATGCCTATCTCATCTAAACAATGGTTTAATTAGCTACATGCAGCTCTAATTATGAATTTGTACAATTTCCATTGACATTACTCCAGAACATTACTCCAGAACAGGGTTGTTAGTTCAGCCATCCTGTAATTTAAAGTAGAAGTCTACCCAAAACTTGTTTTTGTTTTTAATAGGAAAAGAATTTCGATAAGAAAGAGTTAGTATATCTGTCAGATTTATAACTATGTGGTTGAGGGATTTTTCTTATTCGTCAGTCTAAAAATCCAAAACAGTATTCTTCAAAAGAATTCTACTTTGAACCTAAAAGTGTTTATTAATACAAAGAAGGATAATTGTAACATACTGCACTATCACATACAGGAATATTGAAATGTGCAACATGTTTAGTAAAAAGCCTAGAAAGTATTAAGGGACTTTATTGGTGTATTATTTCTCAAAAAGGACAAACATACATTGAGTTAAGCATTAGATTTAATTAATCATAATTAAACCCAAGATCAAACCCAAAATACTAAAATCCAAAATAAAGAAAAAAATCTGCCTATGACTGGCACAAACAAAGCCTCCTATATCCATAGCCCCATCCACAGCATATATATACATATATATATATATATATATATATATATATATATATATATATATACAGACAAAACACGCTGAACTGCTCGGGAAGAGGCAACAAAATCAGCTTACCAGATGTAGAACAAATCAATATAATACATAGAATGTTACTGAAAGGAAATAAATCAAGATTAGGGGTATTGTCTGCTTTGGTGTACCATACAATCCGAGACCAGATCTGGGAGATTTGCCCTTTGAGATAAAGAAACATATACACAGCAGGTTTCTCTCCGAGCAAATCTAATCTTTATTCATGGGTGTGAATATATAAAGGGGCTTTTACAAAAGACCACCCTTTAACAGATTATCCAATCATATACAGAGACGCACAAGTACAGTCTGACGCCCACAGTGAAACTAATTATTTCTAAAATATCACGTGCTTTACGAGAAATGAAACTCAACAAGAAGATTACAGTATTATGGAAAAACGAAACTAGAATAGCAGGACTTGAGCATATTTCACAAAATGGATGTTAGAGACACACAAAATGGAAGCTGACTATAATACAAAAGAAGTAGTTAAACTAAATATCCCTTCAATCCCCTCTTAGATCATATAAGATGATCTCTACATTCTATGTTGTGCTTTAATACTTCTTTGGGGCTGTGGCATAGATTGCCTGATGACTCTTCATGTATGTCATGTGAGATAGAACCTTATCATCAGGAGATCGAAGGTGCGCAATTATGTAAGTGCAACATTTAAAACAGAGGTAAAGAATCAGAGCAAGGATAAATACCACAACAAGGACAATGTCTTTTAACCATAAAAATATACCTCCAAGCTCAAATCATGGGCTCCATGTTTTAGCAATGTCCCTAGCTTCCTGCTGGAGCTGGCCTCTAGTGGATGTCCCCTTTTATAATCCCCTACCATTCCCATGACAGCAGATAACAAGGATACAAGGTAACACCATCCCTTAACATGGAGGGGCACCCAGGGATAACACACTTTCCTACAGCATACATGGATACTTTGTCCCAGTACAAAAGGTCTCTTAGCGACAAACTCATGAGTGTACTTGTCCTGTGTTGCGATTTATAAATTAGTGTAATATTTCACCTATATTTTTAGAGAAAAAGAAAAAGTTATGCAAAGTACAGTTAAACCCTGGGTCAATTACTTGAAACAGTGAGCAGGCAGGGGCAGAGACTCCGGATTCGCACATGGAGATATTAAATATTGACCTGCTGCAGAAAGAGGGATTAGTCTGTGTCTCATTCCCTAAATTAAAACACCAAACAGGGGAATGACTTCTACCTGCTATTGGAAAGGTAACAATGTTGTTTATGTACAGAGTGGATATGTTAGTCAAGAATACAGGAGGAGTCTCATTGAGAAAGGAGGAAACATTTAAAGGTACAGCCAAAAGGGCAATTCGGGCAGGGCTAGGATGTAATATTATTATTATTATTATTATTATACAGGATTTATATAACCGTTTGCGCAGCGCTTAATATGCTACATATTCAACATTCTTCATACCCTGATTTTTAGCATAAGCATACTTAAATTTTAGCAAAAGCATCTTATCAGTAAAACTATCTCCAATCTCTCTCTTGGTTCTAGCTTGTGTCAATATAATGTTCTTGTGTGTGTGTGTGTTTGTGTTCCCACAGATACTTTTAATTGCACCCAAATCTTCAGGGTGGTAGATACAGTTAGTGGTGATCCAGGTGGGTAGGAACACTGTTAGAGAGATCAGGATTAGTGGGCAGAATGCCTTGTCAGAAGTCTGTGGTGAAGTAAGCGAGGTCATCTTCTCTGGCCGGACCTGCTTTCCCAGGAACTCCTTCATCTGCTTGGACTTCTGCTTGAGGGCCTCCTGTATCCAAGATCTCCTTCTTGCTCTTGAGGCTTTGGGCAACCTTATTTACTCTGTTGGCATGGATCCAGGACTGGCAATTTTTTCACTAGGATGGCTGTTCTGGTCACTGCAACCACTGTGGTAGGAGGTCCAAAGGGATACTCTTGCTTCTTATTTCTGTTCAGCTGTTGGACCACCACGGTGTCTCCCAATTTGAAGGGGCGAGTAGTTTCCTGTGAAGAAAAAGAAAAGGTGCGAGCAACATTTCTCTCAACTGTTTACAATGTTTCAACCAATTACCTTACATATTCTTCCTGTAATAAGTCTAAATCTCCCTTTTCTATCATTAAATGTGCTCTGGCCCATGGGGTGGGGAAAAGTCGACCCATCAAGACATCAAAAGGTGAATACACTGTTGTCTTGGAAGGGTCATTCTTATTTCTGCCAGGACTGCTGGGAGGACCTTCTTCCAGTTGGCAAAGGTTCCTAATGTGGCCTTTCTTATTTTGTCTTTTTTTTTTTTATTGTTCTGTTTATTCTTTCTACTATCCCTGAGCTTTGAGGGTGTTAGGGAATGTGAAACTTCCGTTCTATCTTGAAAGTTTTTTACCAAGTCCTGGCAGACCCTTGATACAAATGTAGGTCCATTGTCTGTCTGAGTTTATAAGAAGTGGGGATCCCCATCGAGGAATGATTTCCTAAACGAGGATCCTCACTACTGTTTGTGCATCTTCTTTTGTGGTGACAAAAAGTTCAACTCAACTTGAGAACTTATCCACAATTTCCAAAAAATATTCCTGTCTTTTGCCTAGTTTGGGCATGTGTGTGAAGTCAATCTGCAAATGTGTAAAAGGAGTTGTTGGATATATCAGGTGTTCATGTTCGGCCTTGTGTGGGTTGTTCCTGATACATGTGATGCATCTTGCTACATAAAATTGGCCAGGAAAGTTCTGTAATGTAAAAGTCTTTCTCCAATAGTTCACAAGTGGCTTTCCAGCCTCTGTGACCTATTCCATGGAAATGGGAAATAAAAATGATGCATAAAAAGTGATGCACTAGCTACAAAAAGTGATGCACTAGCTACTGGTATACATGGCTTCCCCTCTTTGCAGAGAAGTCCAGTCTTTGGATCTTTCTGCACACCTATTTTGTCCCAACCTCTGAGATCAGCTTCGTTTGCCATACCTGCAAATCTGAAAGAACCTGATCAAAAAACAAAAAACAAAAAGAAAACAACAAGTCTGGTGCTAGCATGGGCATTTGGATCTGTGCATTTTGTGAAGTAGCAGCTTATTTAGCAGCTAATCAGCCAGAGCATTTCCCTTGGCTATCTGTTTGTTGGCCTGTGTATGCTCTGCAGTGTTGTGGAAGATACATCAGACCTGGGTGATGTGTCTTGGTGAATGAGGTCTATGCAATCATGTTGTGGCACAACCTCATTCTGCTCTCCTTTTAATCTTAAAAGGGCATTTGTATTGGTGCTGGTCCTGAACTGGGAGAAGCATATTTGATGTGCAATTTTTGATTGGACATCAAGATCAACTCATAGCCGCTCAACGTATGAGCAGACATGTGCTGCGTATGTACATTTTTCATACATTGTGGGTGGTGTGAAGTGTAGTGTCGTGCCCCAGAGTGAAAGAAGTGGCCATCTCAAAACCATCATCAAATAGGATGCCTCTGAGACACACAGGCATGCCTTGAACCTGCACCGGAACCATCTTTGAAAAAAAATAGGGCGCAACTTGCCTCCATGCTCCTGGGCGAGGACACCTGACACGTCCTTACAATTTCCCTTGCAAACAAATGAAACATTTTTTTTCTGCAAACAAATTAAACATTTTTCCTAGTTAGGGAGGCCGAGCCCTGGAGCCATTACCATAGCATTTTTCAAATACACAAAAGCATTGCACATTTCATTTGACCATTTTATACAATCTGGCATGTGTAAACCTGTGGCTTGTCTCAGGAGATTGTAGTAGGAACAGTCAGGTACTCATTGACCAATCATAATTACCAAGAAAGGTGAACATGTCTTTCTTAGCAAGTGGGCGGGGCAGACCCACAAGAGCCATAGCTCTTCTGTGATTGACTTTCCTTTCTCCTTTTGAGAGTACAAAACCAAAATATTCAACCTTTTCTGACACCATTGCAATTTTTCTTTAACACTTTGTGACCACTTTCAAAAATGCATTTCAAAAGATCCCTCCCATCCTCCAGGGTGGCCACCCGAGTAGAACTGCAGACGAGGAATTCATCCACAAACTAAACCATTTAAATTATATTCCTCCTTCTCACTGATGCCAGTACTTAATACCTGGCCTGTATCCTCAATGCAAGAGGGCTGTTAGCATGTGGGCATATTAGTCAATTGCAAGGACTGTATAAAGGCCTATGTGCAACATATCTTTATTAGGATCCTAGATTGGTGAATCCAAATGTATTTCATTGGAAAAAGATTCCAACAGAAAGTGCAGCTGTAAAAATATGCATTTTGTGTGCATTTATGTAAACATGTAATGCATAGCAAATATGATTTATATAGGATAAAAATGGTTTGAAACTAACACAATGATGCCACTGGTGTCAAGTCTTGTGCTGACAATGAATGTATTTTGGTATGTGGGATGAATATTTGCTGGCTTTGTTTAAATTTCACTGCCCCCACTCATTGTCTATTTGCTTAAATCACAGTCTGAAATCTGACCCATTAAATATTTCATGCAATTTAGGAATTTTTTATACTGAGTTTGTGCGTAGTTACTCAAAGAACAAAACATTAACCCCTTCTGCAGTGGCAGTTTACAAAAAAGTTAATTCCTTCATGATCCCCGAGAGGCAATCGGATATTCCCTGGATCAACTTTACCTTTAAATGGTAATATTCAGTTATATTTTTTAAATTTAGGAGAGAATCCAGGCCTTTTTTAACCACTTGGCCACTGGGCACTTAAACCCCCTTCCTAACCAGACCAATTTTCAGCTTTCGGTGCTCTCACATTTTGAATGACAATTACTCAGTCATGCAACACTATACCTATATGACATTTTTGGCCTTTTTTTCCATACAAATAGAGCTTTATTTTGATGGTATGATCACCGCTGGGTTTTTTATTTTTTGCGCTATAAAAGAAAAAAAATGAAAATTCGGTAAAAAAATGCATTTTCTTCGTTTCTGTTATAAAATTTTGCAAATTAGTAATTTTTCTTCATATATTTTGGCCAAAATTTATACCGTTACATATTGGTGTATATTATTTGGTCTTTGTGAAAGTTATAGAGTCCACAAGCTATAGTGCCAATCTCTCAAAATTGATCACACCTGAAGTACTGATGGCCTATCTAATTTCTTGAGACCCTAACAAGCCAGGAATATACAAATACCCCCCAAATGACCCCTTTTTGGAAAGTAGACATTCCAAGGTATTTAGTAAGAGGCATGGTGAGTTTTTTGAAGCTGTAATTTTTTCCCACAATTCTTAGCAATATCAAAATTTTCTTTTCTTTTTTTCACAAAATTGTTATATTAGCAGGTTATTTCTCACACACAGCATATGCATAGCACAAATTACACCCCAAAACACATTCTGCTATTACTCCCGAGTATGGCGATACCACATGTGTGAGACTTTTACACAGCGTGGCCACATACAGAGGCCCAACATGCAGGGAGCGCCATCAGGCGTTCTTGGAGCATAAATTGCACATATCATTTCTTGACTACCTCTTACAATTTTGAAGGCCCTGGAGAACCAGGACAATGGAAACGCCCCAAAAATTACCCCATTTTGGAAAGAAAACAACCCAATGTATAATCTATGAGGCATAATGAGTCTTTTGAACATGTCATTTTTTTCTACAAGTTTTTGGAATATGTGTAAAGAAAATGAAAACGCATTTTTCTTTTACACAATGTTGTCCATTTACAAAATATTTCTAACACATAGTATGTGTTAGAGATAGTACGGCGATACCACACGTGTGAGACTTTTCCACAGCGTGGCCACATACAGAGGCCCAACATGAAGGGAGCACCGTCGGGTGTTCTAGAGACATAAGTTTCAAATCTAATCTGACTACCTATTACACTTTTGTGAGGCACTGTAGTGGCATGATGTGGCATGGATGAGAACTGATGTGGCATGGATGAGCATGAATGGGGATGGATGAGCCGTGGATGGGGATGGCTGAGCATGGCTGGGTACGGCTGAGTATGGCTGGGTATGACTGAGTACGGCTAGGTATGGCTGAGTACGGCTAGGTATGGCTGCGTACGGCTGCGTACGGCTGGGTATGGCTGGGTACAGCTGAGTATGGCTGGCTACGGCTGAGTATGGCTGGGTACAGTTGAGTATTGCTGGGTATGGCTGAGTATGGATGGGTATGGCTAATTATGGATGGGGGTGGATGGGATGGCTGAGCATGGATGGATGGATGAGTATTGCTGAGGATGGATGGATGACTGAGCATGAATGGATGGATGGATGAGTATGCTGAGTATGGATGAGGATGGATGGATGGATATGCTGAGTATGGATGGGTATGCTGAGCATGGATGGGTAAGCATGGATGGATGTATGAGTATGCTGAGTATGGATGGGTGAGCATGGATGGATGGATGGGTATGCAGAGTATGGATAGATGAGTATGCAGAGTATGGATGGGTATGCAGAGTATGGATGGATAGGTATGCAAAGTATGGATGGGTATGCAGAGTAAAAACAGCACACATTTTACACATTGTTAGGCACGCAATTAACCATTTGATTGCCCCTAGATGTTAACCCCTTCCCAGTGACAGTGTACAGCATGGGTGCTCAATCTGTGGCCCTCCAGCTGTTGCAGAACTACAAGTCCCATCATGCCTCTGCCTTTGGAAGTCGTTCTTGTGACTATCAGCCTTCCAATGCCTCATGGGATTTGTAGTTCAGCAACAGCTGGAGGGCCACAGGTTGAGCACCCATTGGTGTACAGTATTAGCACTGATCACTGTATTAGTGTTACTAATGATGTCAGTGTCAGTTAGTGCACCTCCCAGCCAGGGCCAGCTAGTGCCAGATTGCCTAGCGCACTACCACAGTTCCACCTTAAGTTGTTGATTACTGCCATTACTAGTATAATGTCAAAGCTGCGTAAATTCCAGTATATATACCATAGTTTGTAGACACTATAACATTTGCACAAACCAATCAATATACACGTATTGTGATTTCACAAAAAGATATGTAGCAGAATACATTTTTGGCCTAAATTAGATTTTTTTATTGGACATGTTTTATAGCAGAAAATAGAAAAAACGTTTTTTTCAAAAAAGTTTGGTCTTTTTTCTTTTATATCACAAAAAAATTAAAAACACAGTGGTGACCAAATACCATTAAAAGAAAAAATGATAAAAATGTAATTTGCGTACAGTGTTGCACGACCACGCAATTGCCTGTTAAAGTAGCGCAGTGCTAAATAGCAAAACAAATGCTGTGGTCATGAAGCATGTACAACCTTCAAGGGGTTAAAGCTAAACAAGTTGAAAACAAATTGATTGTTGTGGGTTAATACACTATTCATTTTCTTATTTCAATATCCAAAGAGATGACACAAAAAGAATCCTTCAAGATTTACATAGTACAAAATCAACTACAGTAAAACCTTGGATTGAGAGTAACTTGGTCTGCGAGTGTTTTGCAAGACAAGCAAACTGTTTTTATACATTTTAACTTGGTAAACAATGGATGTTTTGATATACAAGTAGTGTCATGTGTCACAACTGAGTATAAAAGAGAAGAGAGGCACCTATAAGTGTAGTAATATGGTTACATTTAATGAAGGTACAACATTTAGCAACTCACATGGTTGATGATTAAAGAGGAAGTAAAGCCTCTTAAAAAAAAAAAAAAAAAAAAAGACACCCTGCAAGGCAAAGGCATAATGAGCTAGTATGCATAGCATACTAGCTCATTATGAAAAACTTACCTGAAAACGAAGCCCCCGAAGCCGTCCTTATCTTCCATCTTCTTCGCCGCCATCCAGGGTCGGAGTGACTTCCGGGTCTCGCCGCTCCAGCGCTATCATTCGCTGGAGCGGCGAGACGTCACTCCCGCGCATGCGCACGAGATCGGCATATGGACGTGAGATCGGCATATGCAGTGAGCCCTCAGTGCGCCTGCGCGCCGCTGTCTACGGCGCATGCGCCGTAGACAGCGATGCCTTTTCATCGCTAAATATCTCCTAAACCATGTAGGTTTAGGAGATATTTATTGGACCTACAGGTAAGCCTTAATCTAGGCTTACCTGTAGGCCAAAGTCATATGGAAGGGTTTACTTCCACTTTAAAAGAGGCACATCTAAGTATGCAGGCATCTGGGGTAAAGCTGTCCACATAGACCATCCTCCACACTGCCATCAACATCATCCCTTCTACGCTGCTCTCCACGAGCGTTTCAAGCCTTGCTTTCAGATCGCTCTACTGCAGGGTAGTCTTCCTGGTCATGATTGCAGCAGTGAGAGCCGGCAGTGCGGAGGACGGTCTATGTGGCCAGCTTTACCCTGAATGCCTGCATACTTAGATGTGCCTCTTTTAATCACCAACCATGTGAGTTGCTAAATGTTGTACCTTCATTAAATATAACCATATTGCTACACTTAGAGGCACCTCTCTTCTCTTTTATACTCTGCAGCTCCTGCTTGATTTTGCTTCTAATCCCCTTGTGGAGGCATCCATTTTTGGATGGACATGGTTTATGGTTACACAACCTATCACATTGCTATAATCTTTTTATATAGACTATAAACTGAAGGACTTATGAATAGATGGTTGTTTTCATTATTTTTTATTGGGAAATTTGCTTTGATATACGAATGCTTTGAAATACAAGCATGTTTCCAAAACAAATTATGCTCACAATCCAAGGTTTTACTGTATTCGGTTAACTTGTGTTTTTGTAGTTTATAAAAAAGCCATTTGTTTCATGAATTAAAAATAGTGGTAAAAAAATTTGTAAAACTTTATCATAATTTATCTCACCTTTTTTCTTTTCTAACCACAGCAATGATGTCCTATATGTCTGTCATCTTCTTGTGGGTCACTCTTGGATTAACAATGTCTGCCACAATTCTTGTTGTCCCGCCAATTATGTTTGAAAGCCATTTATATATATTTAAAACTATGGCCACTGCTTTAAAAGACATGGGCCATCAAACTGATTTTCTTCTTTCTGAAGGAAGAGACATTCCACCATCAAGTCATTATCAAATTCAGCGATACCCAGGGATTTTTAACAGCACCACGTCAGACGAATTTTTACAGATGAAAATGAAGAATATATTCTCTGGGAGATTTACAGCGTTAGAACTGTTTGACATTCTTGACCATTACTCCAAGAACTGTGATATAATGGTGGGTAACAGGGAACTAATGGAACATCTGAAGAAGGAAAAGTATGACTTGGTACTTGTGGATCCCAATGAGATGTGTGGATTTGTCATAGCCAATATTCTGGAAGTGAAGTATGCAGTTTTTTCTACTGGACTTTGGTACCCAGCTGAAGTTGGTGCTCCAGCACCTTTATCATATGTTCCAGAGTTCAACTCTCTTCTCACAGACCATATGGACCTACTGGATAGAATCAGGAATACAGTTGTTTATCTTGTATCTCGATTTGGAGTAAATTTCTTAGTTTTACCAAAATATGAAAGGATAATGAAGAAATATAATGTTTTGCGTTCAAAATCCATGTATGAATTGGTCCAGGGAAGCTCTTTGTGGATGCTTTGTACTGATATTGCTCTGGAATTCCCAAGACCTACACTTCCAAATGTTGTATATGTGGGAGGAATCCTTACCAAGCCTGCCAGTCCACTACCACAGGTAGGGATCTAGTTTTATTTGTCTGGAAATATTGAATTAATTAAATTATTGCATAACTTATTGCTTTGTTTTACTTTCATTTAGCATGTTTTTTTTTATTTTTTTTATATAAAAGCTATTATTAGACATACTGTATATAACTACTAAAATATGAAACTACAAGCACTGTAGTGTAAATATTTTTAGCCGTTTGAAAACTGGGCAAGGTAGCATTCTAAATAGAGTCCCAAACCTAAAACCGGCATTTTAAATTTCCAGGACACAAAACATTGTACACAAGCTTATGTTACAATAAAAGTCTCTTGTCCTATATAAAATATAATTAATGTGTGCCGCGCTTCCAATCTCAAATTTATAAATGTGAAGTAACATGCAAAACAGCTAAATACCAACCTAATAATAATAGTGTCCTTCATACACATCCAGTGTTACACTATATCAGTCACTTTTTAAAGAAGTGATATAGTGTAACACTGGATGTACAGTGCCTTGTAAAAAAATTAGAAAACCTTTTATAATTTTTCTTCCACTTCACAATTATGTGCCACTTTGTGTTGGTCTATCACATAAAATCTCAATAAAATACATTTATATTTTTGGTTGTAACATGACAAAATGTGGAAAATTTCAAGGGATATGAATACTTTTTCAAGGCACTGTATATGAAGGATACTATTGTTATTACGTTGCTATTTAGTTGTTTTGTATGTTATTTCACATTCATAATTTTGAGATTGGTAGCACAGCACACATTAATTATATTTTATTTTATTTAATTTATGAATTGTGTAAACACAATTTTGTGCGTGCAGCCACCCCACAGAGGATTATTTGGTTATTTTTTATAATTTGAGAGTTATTTATTGGTAGCACAGGAGTTATAGCACATATCATTTCCTATATATTTATATACCAAAACAGAGTTTCATTGAAGATTCCCATTTTAAGTTCTCAGAATAATGCTTCCATAACTATGAAGTAAAAATAGGATAACTGCATGAATGGAACGAGAAGATTCTAATCTATGGCAGCACCCTGCTATCACTGTAGGATTAGTAAAGAACAATAAAGTTGACTGCATATACTTCTGTCTTTGAACTTGGTAAAGCAGCCCTTAAAACTCTAATTGATTAGGGAACATATCATATAAAAGTCACTTTAATGGTTATTGTATAATTAAAAGCTGACATGTGTGGTCAGCTTTAGCCGATGCAGCAGATTACCTCGACTTTTTGAATTTGCACAAAAAAGGGATGATCAGACCAGTTTCCAACCAATTGTCCATGTACAATTGTCACATTATTAGTATTGTTGAGGTGGAATGACAAAAAAAGTAACATACCTAAATAAAATTAAGTGTTTTGAAGAGTTACAAATTCAAAAGCTTTGATAGCATTGCTCCCTAAGACTTGTGTAGGTGATATGGCAAAGTAGAGGAAGTGTAATACTTTCCTCTTCTAATGTATTTTTTGGAATAATTGCATACTAGCATCATTTAAACCCTCCCGCCGTGGTGGGCATTCGAGTCATGTGACTGCTGTGATTGGCTGTCACAACGGTCACATAATTGTAAAGCTCCCGATCACTAGTATGCATCGGGAGCTTTCTGGGCTCTCAGCGCGGTAAATGGTAAATGTGCGGTAAATAGTTTATGTGTGTAGCCAGCGTGAATATGTTAAAGTTAATCTTTCTTCTGAAAAGAATGTGTCATACATTTATACTTAGACCAATGTAACTATGTATACAGTATATCATATATGTATATACATATATGCCCCTGGAGGCTGGAAATCACTGAAGTAGACACTGCTACACCAGTGATCTCCACTTGCTCACTCACTGAGTGTCTGTCCTGCTGCATTCTAAACAGAGGAGATTGACCGCTTGACACAGGCGCCATTCAGAAAATGCTTTGCATTTAATGGATTAATGCAAAGCATTGTCTGAGTGGGCCAGGTGTAGAGCGTGGCATCATCACCCTTTCTCTTCACCTAGTCCAACCTCTTTTGTCTGCATGCAGCAGGGCAGCCACTCAGAGCAGGACCAAGAAGCAAGTGGAGATGACTGGATTAGCAGTGTCTACTTCAGTGATTTCCAGGTTCCAGGGACATTGGCTAGTATATACAAGCTGGATGTAGAAAGTATTCACACCTGGAATTCTTTTTTAACCACTTCCCGCCCGGTCAATAGCAGATTGACGTCCGGAAAGTGCTTCTGTTATCCTGACTGGGCGTCATATGACGTCTTTCAGGATAACATGCCGCCGCGCGCCCGTGGGGGAGTCTGACACACTGCTATACCGAGTGCTGCATACCAGTGCCAACTATCAGTGCCCATCAGTGCCACCTATCAGTGCCCATCAGTGCCGCCTATCAGTGCCCATCATCAGTGCCCGTCAGTTCCACCTCATCAGTACCACCTCATCAGTGCCCATCAGTGCCGTCTTATCAGTGCCCGTCAGTGCAGCCATATCAGTGCCCATCATAGAAGAAGAAAACATACTTATTTACAAAAAAAATTAACAGAAACAAAGAAAAACGTGTTTTCTTTCAACATTTTCGGTCTTTTTTTATTTGTTGCGCAAAAAATAAAAATCGCAAAGGTGATCAAATACCTCCAAAAGAAAGCTCTATTTTGTGGGAACAAAATGATAAAAAAATTGTTTGAGTACAGTATTGTATGACCGCGCAATTGTCATTCAAATTGCAACAGCGCTGAAAGCTGAAAATTGGCCTGGGCAGGAAGGTGTCTAAGTGCCTGGTATTGAAGTGGTTAAAGTATAACTAAAGGCAAACTTTTGTTTTTAGTTTTCAATAGAGGGGAGATGGATTAGAATGCCGGTCAGTTTCTATTGCTGCCTGTGCCCTCTGTTAAGGGGATGCCCCTTCTCAATTTGTCCTGTTTACCATTATCATTGAAAGGTAAAGTAACAGAAAATACTCAATTTTGGGCTGTCCCCAGAAAAGTAATAGAGGAAAATCTTCCAAAGGGGACACTAGTTCTGGTAAGCTGGGGTCCCCAAGGAATTACCTTAATTCGCAGGGATTTCCTCTCACTTCCTGTTTGGCTGTGGGGCAGGAAATAAAGGGAAATCTCCCCAATGGGACATAGATGGCGAAACAAATCTGACAAGGGTTATAACCCTCCCTTACTCTATCCAAAATGTAAAAAAAAAAAGTTTGGTCTATAGTTCCACTTTAAGATAATATAGGTAATGAACAAACTTCACTAAGAGTAGTATAATAAAAAAAAAAATTGTTGATCCCAATGAAGTCAGGAAGGGTGAGATTCTAAAAGAATTCTGGGCTACGATCCTCCCATGATAGGAATTCAATCAATTCACATTTAACTCTTATATAGTCTGTATTACTGAAAAAGCCCAAGGCTACACAGTTTATAAATAGTACTCTGTGCTGTCAGCTGGTTTTCTTTTACAGACAAGCAGTAATTAAGCAGTTATATTTTTATAGACGCCTTTAAGCATAAAATATTTTTTTCCTTTGCCATAAATATGAAGATCAGGGCAAAACGATGCAGTTCATACTTATATGGACCCAGCCTCAGGGTTGGCAACTTTTTTAATGGCAAAATGTGAAAAATGTACAGAGGAAGCAATTTTTTTTTTTTTTTTTTTACTGTTAACTTGATATTTGAAAAGACAAACAATATTTACATTTTTAACTGATAGCAATACACACAGCATGTAATCTGCCTCCCTTATGCATGCCATATACAGCCTAGTGTATAGAGTTTATGATCAGGAATGTGTAATGCACAGAGTGCTGGGGTCAGCAGCAGTGATGGAACTAACGCCGCTAAAGTAAACGTCTAACTGATTACTCGTCCCCTCGCAGTAACGCCGTTCCCATTACTGGGGCGGCGTTATCGCAATTACCTGCCGCGATCCGCGGAGCCGTCCACGGCCTCGGCCTTAGGAAAGGCCGCGGCTTCGGCCTAGCTCCGGAGCGGCGGCCATCTTGGTGCACCCGTCGGCCGTTTACAATGTGATTGCTCCATCAAATGACGGAGAGATCACTTGTAAACAAACCGGCGTCAAGATGACGCCGGTCTCCCCTCTGTGTACAGATCTGTACAGTGGAGGGAAGAGATCGGATGACAGCAGCCATCCCTCCATACCCTGCCACTACTCTGCAATACCCAGCCAATACCTTGCCAATACCTTGCCAATACTCTCTAACACCCTGCCAATACTCTGCAATACCCAGCCAATACCCTGCCAATACTCTGCAACACCCTGCCAATACTCTGCCAATACCCAGCCAGTACCCTGCCAATACTCTGCAATACTCTGCAATACCCTGACAATACCCAGCCAGTACTCTGCCAATACTCTGCCAATACTCTGCAATACCTTGCCAATACTCTGCAATACCCTGCCAATACTCTGCAATACCCCGTAATACCCAGCCATACTCTGCAATACTCGGTAATACCCAGCCATACTCTGCAATACCCAGCCAATACGCTGCAACACCCAGCCAATACTCTGCAACACCCTGCCAATACTCTGCAACACCCTGCCAATACTCTGCAACAGCCATACTCTGCCATACTCTGCCATACTCTGCCATACTCTGCAATACTCTGCCATACTCTGCAATGCTCTGCAATACCCAGCCATACTCGGTGATACCCAGCCATGCTCAGCCGTACCCAGCTATACTCAGCCAATATTACAGTTGGGGAGATTACGTGGATATTACAGTGGGGGCTTTGTGGTGGTGGAATTTTCAAAGGTTTTTGCAAATTCAATTATTATTTGCTGATCCGTGACTCTGATCCGAGCAAATCCGATCCGTGAGTTTGGGGGGGACAGATGTACAGAGCGGGAACAGATATATGTGTGTGTGGGGGGGGGGGGGGGGCAGACGTGTAGTGGGGTACAGAGGGGGAACAGATATGTGTGTGTGTGGGGGGGGTACAGATGTGTAGTGGGGTACAGAGGGGAAACAGATATATGTGTTGGGGGGAACAGACGTGCAGGGGGAACGTGCCCCTTGCTTACAGTAATACTAGACCCGCCCTAAGAATATTGAAAAAAAAAAGTCAGTTACTTTGCTGAGTAACTAATTACTTTTCCAATGTAGTAACTGAGTTACTAACTCAATTACTTTTTTGGGAGAAGTAATTTGTAACTTAACTAATTACTTTTTTAAAGTAAGATGACCAACACTGGTCAGCAGTACATAATGCACAAAGTGCAGGGGTCAGCAGTATCTATTGCAATAAGTAAAACACACAGAGTGCTGGGGTCAGAAGCACATAATCCGCAGATGCAGGGATCAAGAGTAAGTAACACACATTAACTCTCCCCCTCAGCTCAAATCCTCCTCATGCCAAACCCCCCTCATACCTTCAACCCCTCAACCAAACATTCTCCAGCACAGATCTCTCCCATCCATCTATAAATTCCAGTCACTAGATCTCACATACAGTGGAAATGCAGAATGAAGGAAAGGCGTACCCAAGGTTATGTCATATGACCCATCAGAGCTGGGGAGGATCTTTATCTTAGGTCTAATCATGGGTAAACAGAAGCTGGGGGCTGCATCATAGGTTGCAGTGGCAGTGCAGCACTGAAACTTCAAAATGGAATAAAAAATGTTGGGTGGTCATGGCATCAAAACCTGGGGCACCTTACAAATAATGTGGAGCCCCAGTGCCCAGTGCTATTCATGTACATGCTGGGCTTTGTTTAGCTAAGGTGGCTAGGTGAGTGGCAGCTAAACATTTAGACATTAAACAATTGCAGATAAAGAATTCAATATCTTCTGCTTATTTTACCTTACATCATAGACTTTATTGTAGATTGTTTTTAAGCGCTGCATTTACTGTTTTTATTATAACAGGACAGTGTACATGCAACATAAAACCTCATTGTTAAATTATCAATGTTCAGTTTGTTAGCAGCTTATAAAAGTTTGCATTGCAATATGTTCTGTTATTTTTTTTGGTGTGACCTATATTAGATGCTGCTATTGTTAGCTGAAAGACAAGCAAAACATCAGAAAATTATAGAAGCCTTTTGTTGGTGTTACGGGAATAGGGAAGTCATGGTACCATTTTTTTCTGTGATATTTTCAGATAGTTTTTAGTGACATGGTTGCAAACAATTGATATACTTATTGTAATTCTAAAAGTGTTGACCACAAAGACCATAATCCTTGGACATGTCCCACAGTACAAACACCCAAGGCAGTAATGACTTAAAAAGATAACGTTCACAACCCTATAACTATCTGGCCTTGCCAACAATAGTATTAACACCCATTAGCGCTCACCATCTGGCCCAAGGCCAACCCTATCCAAATAGGAGTCCTTACACTATTCTTCTAACTCTTGTTGCTTACCTAAGTCATTATCTGTCTAAGTACAAGGACAGCCTAAATACCTTTTCTCCCCTGTGAGAAGGAGGTATGGGGAAATGTTCACTCAGAAAGGAGCAGAAAAATCACTGGACACTTGACGGTATGCCTCATGTGTTTAAAGTTTAATATGTAAGTTTGAAGCCTTAGTTATGAGCTATACCATAAAAAGCCCATATGCCCTTTGTCATGTTATACCGTGACCACATCAGTATTCTTGCTCTGTTAAAATGGCACTGCAGAGCCACAGCCCATTGTTTTAAACAAGAAATTACTGTGGGAAGGTGTACATGGGTCTTTGTGGGTTCAGTGCTGGCACAGCCAGCCTAGAACCTTACCCTCCATGCTCAGATTGACCTGATTGATGCACAATTCCTCTCTTGCTATACAGTTTTTGCCTATTTTTGTGTAACAATAGAACAGCGTTGGCCTATATACGATTCATATTTGCTAGTACATAAACAGTACACCATCATATCATATATCAGGTTGCCTATATCCTTACGTAATGTACTGTTTTATGTCCATTGTTTACAGTCCGATACTTTGATTTCTGTGACCTGCATCATAACAGCAAGGGATTGAGTTCCCTGTGCAGCTGGTTAAATATGGTTCTCAGTTCTGGTGGTATGGGTTTGGGTATACAGGTTTGTTTTAAAATGTTTTTAACATTTGTGATGTACCTTGTGAGGGTACGGATATCACATGCTCATTCTAATGACCGATTTACATCTATTGGATTTTTTTTTATATCTATAAGCTTTTTTTCTCTTGGTATTGCTAGAATCTATGGTGGTGCGGGAAGTTTTTGTTAAGGGATTTGTTGTATAGTTATGTTGTTTGATCTCCTGTCTAGCAGTGGTGCTAGTTCATTTATGTTTGATGGTTAGCCAGTATTACACTGTAAATGCAAAAAAAAGTGTGAAAGAAAATCAATGCAAATAGATAACAAAAAAAAAGTTGCAATGTTAAATTGATGATGCACTGAATGTCAGTCGGTATTTGTCTCAATTCATGCTTGCATAAAACAGACTTGATCTTACCTTGTCATTGCATTATATCCCTCAGCAGACTCACTTCACATCTATACCCCAAAAAAAAAAAAAAAAAATATATATATATATATATATATGTCATTTTAAAGTACAAACAAAACCCTTATTTGCCCGCCAGCCCGCCCTCCAAAAAACAAGCCAAAACCAAATATGTTTGGACTGACTATAAACATGTGAACAGTAAGTGCAGCGCTCAGAATAAATCTCAGAATAAACTGAAAAATATATACATAAAGTGCACATAAATGATCCAGGAAGAAACACAAACAACATATATATGCAAGCAATGCGTATAGACACTAAATATATGTGTATAATAAACAAAACAATTGATATACTATGTGACAATCAAAATATGAGTGAATGATGTCCAATGAAGTGAAGTAAAAAAATTATTTTAAAAATAAATGATAGTCCTTAGTGTTTGGACAGGTGAACCAAACAATAAATTGTAGATATCCAAAACAATGTTCAAAATAAACTTGCCCAAACTTGATAATAAGTGATCCACCACCAGAGAGTCAAAAGGCTTACCAGAGCAATTGAACCCAAATGAGTGTACACCCAATGGGTCAATCAGGTTTGTAGAACCACACACCCAGGGGAAACTGTCACAGAGGACACGACTTTCAACCAGAAGACCAACTCTGACAATGGACCTCAATGGGATAGTTAATGGTCAGAGAGACACATGGATAGTTGCTCCCGATGCGTTTCGTCTTAAAAGACATCACCCCAGATGATGTATTTTAAGACGAAACGCATCGGGACACTCTTCTGAAGTCACTGTTTTGTGAGTGTATTTCATCCTTTTTTATTGAATAAATTACTATTTATTTAAATGGGATTACACTATGTACCAATTTCTTCTTCCTTTTCATAAATCTTTTCTATTGGAGCAACTGTCCATGTGGCTCTCTGTCCATTACCTAACCCATTGAGGTCCATTGTCGGAGTTGGTCTTCTGGTTGGAAGTCGTGTCCTCTGTAACAGTTTCCCCTGGGTGTGTGGCCCTACAAGCCTGATTGACCCATTGGGTGTGCACTCATTTGGGTTCAATTGCTCTGGTAAGCCTTTTGACTCTCTGGTGGTGGATCACTTATTATCAAGTTTGGGCACATTTTCCTTTGTCACATCGTTATCCAGTTCAAGTGTCAGTTATTTTGAACCTCATTTTGGATATCTACAAACACTAAGGACTATAATTTTCCTTCACTTTATGGGACATCATTCACTCATATTTTGATTGTCACATAGTATATAATTTTTTTGGTTTATTATACACATTTATTTAGTGTCTATACTCCTTGCTTGCATATATATGTTGTTTGAGTTTATTCCTGGATCATTTATGTGCACTTTATGTATATATTTTTCAGTTTTTCTCTGAGATTTATTCTGAGCGCTGCACTTACTATTCACATGTTTTCATTCTTTGCAATTGATCTATTGCTGTGCTACCTGCTTTTTTACATTGATTGCAGACAGCGCGGTATATTTGCCTTATATCTTTCACATTGGACTCACTACCAAGCCAAGAAATTAATTGCATCCATATCTAAAATGAAAATGTATAGGAGGAAAAGGCTGGGCTCCTAATGAGATTATTAAGACAAGATTTTAATATGGAAAATAACTAAAGGGTGCTGTCATCACGCTTTCATTTTTACTAGAGGGGGTTGGCATCCTTTTCCACATCAAGTGTCAATTTACAACTGGCATGACAGTGAGCAGTAGCATGCTGCAGCCATATGATTTATCCCCAGTGTTTGTACTAGTTGCACTGTCAATGGCAATTTAAGTACATTAGAAATTATTATATTAACAGGTCCACACAAAAAATATGTTTATATTTACCTTTACAGTGTCCTAAACAGTAAACTGGGCTTTTAGGGTGCTCCCTGTCCCTGTCTTTCACAGCTCAATTTTACTATTTTTGACCTGTAGGACATAAATCTGAACTACACATACATTTATCTCTTTTAAGCTGAAATTGAACGCTGTCTAAAAGTGTGAAAAAATCTGTTTGCACTTATATGTGGATCCAAATGTAGAGGTTAATGCCAAAGGCCACTCTTTTAAAACATAAAAATGTATTCGGTAAACTCAGATTAGATAAAATGTTGCAGTCTTCACCAAAGTTATACATTAACTTTATACATTATATTACCAAAGTATACCAAAGTATTGGGACGCCTGCCTTTACACGCACATTAACTTTAATGGCATCCCAGTCTTAGTCCATAGGGTTCAATATTGAGTTGGCCCATCCCTTTGCAGCTATAACATCTTCAACTCTTCTGGGAAGGCTGTCCACAAGGTTTAGGAGTGTGTCTATGGGAATGTTTGGCCATTCTTCCAGAAGCGCATTTGTGAGGTCAGGCACTCATGTTGAGGCCTGGCTCGCAGTCTCTGCTCTAATTCATCCCAAAGGTATTCTATCGGTTGAGGTCAGGACTCTGTGCAGGCCAGTCAAGTTCCTCCACCCCAAACTCGCATATTCATGTCTTAATGGACCTTGTTTGTGCATTGGTTCACAGTCATGTTGGAACAAAGTTGGGAGCTTGAAATTGTCCAAAATGTCTTGTCTTGGAAGAGTTCCCTTCACTGGAACTAACTGTGCCAAGCCCAGTCCCTAAAAAGCAAAGCAACACCATAATACCCCTTCCACCAAATGATTTGGACCAGTGCACAAAGCAAGGTCCATAAAGACATGGTTTGTTCGAGTTTGGGGTGGAGGAACTTATCTGGCCTGCACAGAGTCCTGACCTCAACCTGACAAAACACCTTTGGGATGAATTAGAGCAAAGACTGCGAGCCAGGCCTTCTCATCCACATCAGTGCCTGACTTCACAAATGTGCTTCTGGAAGAATGGTCAAACATTCCCATAGACACACTCCTAAACCTTGTGGACATCCTTCCCAGAAGAGTTGAAGCTGTTATAGCTGCAAAGGGAGGGCCAACTCACAATTGAATCCTACGGACTAAGACTGGGATGTCATTAAAGTTCATGTGCGTGTAAAGGCAGGTGTCCCAATACTTTTGGTAATAAAAGGTATTTTAATGAAAAATATCAAATCATTTTGTGGACAATCAATAGCGTGGGTGCCAATAAAAATGGGGTTGTGTGCCAGTTTTGCCCAAAAGTGTGCAGGAAAAACTTTTGCCTGTGTCACCCTGAATCCACAAATTACAAATTCCCCTGCTGTCAACATCACATAGCAAGTAAAATATGCTTTATTAGTGCTTCTGTGTATCAAAAGCAGTAGGGATGAGCTTCGAGTTGTTTAAACAGGCAAACAGGCAATGTTCGAGTCGAACATGAGTTTGACTCGAACATTGCCTGTTTGCCTGTTTAAACAATTTGGGGTGTTCGCGGCAAATTCGAAAAGCCGCGGAACACCCTGTAAAAGTCTATGGGAGAAATCTAAAGTGCTAATTTTAAAAGCCTATATGCAAGTTATTGTCATAAAAAGTGTTTGGGGACCCGGGTCCTGCCCCAGGGGACATGTATTAATGCAAAAAAAAGTTTTTAAAATGTCAGTTTTTTTCGGGAGCAGTGATTTTAATAATGCTTAAAGTGAATCAATAAAAGTGTAATATTCCTTTAAATTTCGTACCTGGGGGGTGTGTATAGTATGCCTGTAAAGGGGCGCATGTTTCCCATGCTTAGAACTGTCCCTGCACAAAGTGTATTTTTTGCAGGAAAAAAAGCATTTAAAATCACTCGTGGCTATAATGAATTGTCAGCTCCCGTAATACAGAGAACAGTCATTGAAAGTCATTGATAAAAAAAAATGCGTGGGGTTCCCCCCAAATTTAATTACCAGGCCCTTCAGGTCTGGTAGGGATATTAAGGGGAACCCCGGGTCAAATTTAAAAAAAAATGGCGTGGGGGTCCCCTTCAAAATCCACACCAGACCCTTATCCGAGCACGCAACCTGGCAGGCCGCAGGAAAAGAGGGGGGGACGAGAGAGCCCCCCTCTCGTACCCCCCTCCTGAACCGTACCAGGCCACATGCCCTCCACATGGGGGTCGTTTTTGCATGCAATGTGCGTTTATGCCCATTCACATGCATGTATGTGCATTCCTGTGTCCGGCAATAATACATTCTATTGACCAGAATTCGGCAACGCACCTAAATTTGCCTAGCATTAATACGTGTTTATGCGCATTTATATGCTTTTGAGCATTGTTTATGTTTAAAAGCTCCTCTCCTGAATGCATAAGTAATGTTTTTTTTTCTGACTCTAAATGCCCCTGCCTCTAAACTTCGATGTGTGCATGGACACATGGGTTAACATGGAGGGGTGTTCAGAAGCAGGAAAAAAAAAAAACTCAAATGCATGCAAAAGCAGCTTTTTTGAGCTCAAGTGTGCATGAGGCTTTACTTATATGTAGTTCTTTATTAACCATTGCTCTGTGTACCAGTGGTGGAACTACCAGGGTCGCAAAAGTGTCACTTGTCTGGGGGCCCCAGCCGGGCTGCTGACTGCAAGGCTCTGAGCTGAGAGCGTCTCTCTCATACAGCCCAGAGCCTGCACTGACAGTTCCCCCTCCCTCCTCCCTCACATGAATGGGAGAGCAGAGAGCCAATCTGCTCCTTCTCCTTCCGCCCCTCTCCTCCTGTGTGTGCACCGCTGGAAGTGTGAAGCTAAGCAGCTGAATTTGATCATTCAGCTGCTGGGCTTCACACTTCTTGTAGTGCACACACAGGAGGAGGGGGCAGAAGGAGAAGGAGCAGATTGTCTCTCTTCTCTCCCATCTGTGTGAGGGAGGAGGGAGGAGAGAGGGGGAAGTCAGTGCAGGCTCTGGGCTGTATGGGAGAGATGCTCTCAACTCAGAATCCTACTGAGGAGGCACTGATGGGTGGCACTTATGGGCGACACTAATGGGCGGCACTGATAGGCGGTACTGATGGGCACTGATAGGCGGCAATAATGAGCACTGATAGGTGGCACTGATGGGCAGCACTGATGAGCACTGATAGGTGGCACTGATAGCACTAATGGGCACTGATATGCAGCACAGATAAGCTGCACTGATGGGGCTGCACTGATAATCAGGGCACTGATGATCAGCGCCCTGATTATCAGTATGAACAATGTACTGGCAGTTTTGCTGGATAACAGCTCTCCTTTCCTCACACAGACAAAGCTTTGGAAGAAAGGACTGTCGATATCCAGCAAGTCTTTTTATATGTGATCAGCTGATCACATGGTAAAAGGCTGCTGTGATTGGCCCTTTACTGTGATCTGTGTCCCAGAGCTGTCACAGAGCACGCTGGATGCACACCCCAGGGAGCACACAGGAGGCGGGATTCTAGGAGGATGTTCATGGATGTCCTCCTAGAACAGGAAGACCGGGCTGGGGAGGAAAGGGGGAGGGGAACACATGAAAGTGAAAGCTTATTGATGGTACTGTGTTTTAATTTTATGCTTGTAATAGAATGCTCACTGCTTTTTATTAGAAAAGAAAATGATTTAAATCTCTATAAACCAGTCATACCTCTCTGCTTTGGCACTGTAATTAGAACTGCCCTGAATTGTGTTTCATTGATGGAACTCTATTCACCTCTTATTAATGCTGATCATTACTAAACAAAAAAATTAGGGAGTTTCCACATTCATATTAAAGAGGAAGTAAACCCCGGACGATTTTCCTATTTTTTTTTCAAGTTTTATATACTATATAGTATTGCAAATTTAAATACATCAAAATTGGCAAAAAACGAGGCAGGAAAATACCTTATTTCTCATATATTGTATATCTTCACTTCCACCATTTCTACTGCTGTTTCTTGAATCTAGTATTGACGTAATTTCCGCCCTTGCTGTGTTTCCCTTTACAAATCTTGCGCATGCGCCGTATCGCCTAAACAAGCCTCTATCTTGATTGCCGTTACTGCGGCAACCGAGCTAAACCATAGCTGAAGCTAAATAACTTGCAAGGCAGTATCGCGAGACCTCTTCCCTCTGTGCCGTTCAGAGAGGAAATTAATCAATGATAATGGCCGGCATGCAGAGGGGGACAGAAACGGCACACACAGTGTGCCGTTAAAGAAAAACATACTGCGCATTCGCGCCTGGCGTCACCCAGGCTTGCAGGGCAATCACTATGGAAACTACAACAGTGAGTACACTTTCACAGGCAGCGATCAGCTGCCTGTGCTATCTAGATTTCAAAAAGCACAAGTTGTATTGGAGGGTTTACAACCACTTTAAGTGTGGAAGATTTGTTTGGGAGACACAGTAAAGAAGGGTTTAAAAGATTATATCTGCAGTTTCTGTGTTTCCAGAATATCTATACATGCTTTTAGGGTAATCATTAAGGCAGAACTTCACTCAATCAATGTTGTCTATTTTTAATCATTATGCTGCTAGCATTAGTAAATAGGAAAATATATCACATTTACTTGTTTTAAACTTGAATTTAAGTCAAACATCCCGAGCAAGCATGAGAACTTCACCCAGTATCCACATCAAAGGCACTTCTTGGTGAAATCGAGCTGATATAAATAGAGCTCACAGGAGCTACTGTATTTAATGTGAATCCATATAAGCATAAAACCATTGATAAAACAGCAAATTTCTTACATGAAAAGCCGCTGCCGACCCAGGATCGTACAGCAGCATGATGTCAGCACTAGTAGCTCCTTCCCAACGCGTTTCATCCAATAGGATGTTAGCAAAGGGATTCCACTCTTACTTACTGGGCGAAGTACTCGTGAAGTGCTTGCTGTGGATGTTTGACTTAAAGTCAAAGGCGTGTATGCTGTTGTAATGGCAACCATCGTTTCTGGTGAGTGTTGACTTTACAGGAAGTTGGTGCTGACCTCTGAACACTTTCTGAGAAGGACTATTTTCACATGTGAATGTGTTTGATCTCCTCTTTACGATATTTTCACAATGGTTTACCTTTGCATTGGGACTTTTTTCAATATTTGATCATTCCTATTATTGATGAACACTTGCACGGTTGCTTTTGTTTTGTTTCTTTTGCACCAAGTTTAGGCTCAGTTCACACTGGCATTAAGAGCAGGCATTTGAGAGGTGTTTGACAGGCATTAAAAACGCCCCTCAAAAGCCTATGCCCAAAATATAATAGACAGCACTTTGTGCTGTTCACACTAAATGTTAATTTAGCCTCACCTCGAGTCAGGAGGCGTTTGAAGCCATTTAATGCCTCCCATTCAAGTCTAAGGTAACGCTCCGCAAACGCTCTGGCAGGCATTTTTGGAACGGTTTTGGTGCGGTTGCGGCGCATTAAAATTTGTTTATTTTTGTCACTTTCCATTGTGGAGCAGTTTGAACACATCCTAATGCTCATCAAATGCTATGAAACCATGTATAGGGCATTTAGGGAGCGTTTTTAACGCTTGTAAAATGCCCCTTTCTAAAGCTCATTGACGCCTGTCTGACACCCATACTAACGCCCTACAAACGCTATAGGAGCTTTTTTGAGCATCAGAAATTTAGTCAAGTGTGAACAAGCCCTTGATGAATATGTTGGCCTTGCACATTTTATTTATATATTAACAGGCTGTATGATGCATAACAAGCTTAAAAAAGCTGCAGTGACAATGTTTACAGCAGTGACAAAAAATAGGAGGATCCCTAAAACAAGGCCTAGCCATTCACTTCCTGCCCACCAACCCTTTAAATAACTGCGCTCAATACACCCTGCTCCCTATTGGTTTGACAAAGGGGCGGTGCCCCGTAACCACCCCCCCCACGTAGTGACATCATCCACAAAGAAAGTTGAGCTGAGCCGATCATCAGCAAGTGGACCAAGTATACCCGGAAGCCACCGCATAGCCGATCAGCTTATGCTTTAGCTCCTAGCACCGCTGACAATCTAATATCTAGCTGCTTCCCGGTGCCACTCTGCCCGTACCTGGCCACATGCCTGCTGATCTCTGCATATCCCACCAGAGCCTCAATGATGACATGCGCACTACCTACTTCTTTATAGTGTGTGTAATATTTTTATCCTTTGTATTCATCCCACTTGTTTTACAGTCTGCATTTAGATGGAGGCGTCCCCTTTTGTTTGTTGTTTGATGTGTCTATTCAGGACCTGATCTAGTGGAGCTGCCAGCCATCATGTCCACATTCTACACACATTTACCCTTATCTCAAACATCCATCCCTGATTTAAGTACATGAAACCCTAACTTGATGATATTTATGTGCCAAAGCACAGTGTATCATAAAAAATGCTTTTAATATAAATTACTTTTTTCTAGGGCTGTTACTGATTAAAAATTTCGTGTTCGATTAATCGTTTTTTTTTTAAATAGATTAACCTGTAGCTGACCGCCCACTGTCAAATGACGGCGGGGCGGTGCAGCTATTGTGGCGGGCCGCCGTCATATGACGGCGCTCGCTTTTTGGCCACTAGGGGGTGCGTGTGTGCCCGCCGCGTAGCTGGGGACCCGATGCGCGTGCCTGGAGGCCGCGATGTCCGCCAGGCACCCGCGATTGCCCGGTAATCGAGCGGGACGTGGATCTGTGTGTGTAAACACACAGATCCACGTCCTGTCAGAGGAGAGGAGAGGAGACCGATGGTGTGCCCCTTGTACATAGGGACACCGATCGGTCTCCTCCCCCAGTCAGTCCCCTCCCCCCACAGTTAGAATCACTAAGATAGGGTACATATTAACCCCTGCAGCGCCCCCTAGTGTTAACCCCTTCCCTGCCAGTCACATTTATACAGTAATCAATGCATTTTTATAGCACGGATCGCTGGATAAATGTGAATGGTCCCAAAAATGTGTCAAAAGTGTCCGATATGTCCGCCGCAATGTCGCAGTCATGATAAAAATCGCAGATTGCCGCCATTACTAGTAAAAAAAAAATAATAATAAAAATGCTATAAATCTATCCCCTATTTTGTAGACGCTATAACTTTTGTGCAAACCAATCAATAGACGCTTATTGTGATTTTTTTTACCAAAAATATGTAGAAGAATACGTATCGGTCTAAACTGAGGAAAAAATTAGTTTAAAAAAGAAAAAAAAATGGATATTTATTATAATAAAAAGTAAAAAATATTGCGTTTTTTCAAACTTGTCCCTCTTAATTTGTTTATAGCGCAAGAAATAAAAACCGCAGAGGTGATCAAATACCACCAAAATAAAGCTCTATTTGTGGGGAAACAATGATAAAAAATTTATTTGGGTACAGCGTTGCATGACTGCGCAATTGTCATTCAAAATGCGACAGCGCTGAAAGCTGAAAAATGGCTTGGTCAGGAGGCAAGTGGTTAATCACTAATTTCGATTAATTATAACGCACATACAGATCCAACTACTTTTAGCTGATCTTCTTGCATTGCAACTCTGATAAAAACAGTGCTGATCACTGTTATAAGCAATAATGTTTATGAATTGCATTTATAAAAAAATCTTGTTTGAAAAGTCTGTGACCAATTGTTTCAGGGTGCATTAAAATTTGGGGGCTTCATTTTGTGTGTGCATTTAAAAATGGGCATGTTCAGTAGGATGTCCTTGGATTTCATTTTGAAAATCTGCACATGGTTCTTCATTGTAGGCTCATGTATTAATTTAGTGAAAGATGCCAATTTTAAAATATTGAAAAAGACTTTTTAAATGACATTAACATGTTAAAGATTATATTAGATTTTTAGATTTCATTCAAAAGTATTTTCTCAGTTTAGAGTAGAATCTTGTTGCAGAGCCAGTTTATCATGTCTTTGGAATCTCCAACCTTGGTTTTCCTAGACCCACAATAGGCTCAAACAAGATCTTATTGGATTAACTGCTCATTTTTACGGAACCTGGAGTTACTCTTCAAACTCATAAGTGTCTCACGTTGTTGGAATTCATTTTTCAACCCTTAGTAGTGATAGTAACTGGTCACGTCACAGTTTCTGATCAGAAAAGTAAACTGACCGAGCCAGCCAGTGCATGACTGCAGTTATTGATTTATGTTTTGTTTGGACTTTAAGCGTATGTTATCATGACTGATGTGTAGAATTCTGAGAATGGAATTTTTTCCGCAAAATATAAGGGTTGTTACAGCAATAAAATGTCATTCTCTATGTTTTTATTTTTTTATGGAAAAATTTATTAGCTATAGTTTTTTTCAAGATGATGGCTGTCAAGTGTCCATGGGTTTTCCAATGCAGCAATGACACAATCAAGAAGAACTTTATTTTTAGTACTTTAAAACTGTGTAAATGTCTTAAAAAATATGTTACCCCAACGTTTCATATTCCTGATATGTGTCTGTTGTACCATGTACTGGTGTTAAAAGGTATCCTATTCTCTTTGTATTGTATTGTATCTTCACCACCAGCTCTCTAAGCCCCTTATGCAGCTGAGAACAATGGACATCACACATAAAAAAGAAAAATAAGTATTTTATTTTATTTTATACATATACTGTATACACAAATGTTTTGCCTTGCATTTCTATTTTAAAGGATAAGTTCCATTTTAAGAAAAAAATTATAAAATGCACATATTTGTGCAGGAAAATAAAAAACATGTTCATTTATTATTATTATTTTTTCTGATGAGCCTGCAGAGCAATGCACTTGTAATCAGTAGTGCAATGTAAAACTCCTGCAAACACTGCCTCCAGCTTGCCTGTCCATACCTCTATACAGGCAGACAGTCACAAAGCTGGTGGAAGTGTCAATGAACAAAGAGAGTGCTCATTAGCATCCTCGGAGTTCATTGAGAACTATAAGATGTCTACCCTTGTGGCAGACGTGACTTGTAATTCATTCGTTCACAGATTGCTGTGATAGAATGATATGGTGGTGTGGGTGGAGCCCCAAACAGCCTCACAGTGCAGCTGTTTGACAGGAGTTGAGGCAGCAATATGTCGCCTCTTCACCACCAGATTTCCCCCCCTAAATACTACGTGCATTGCACATGGTGTCATAATGTCTTTTTTTTGTGACTGTGGCAAGAATTATATCACCAGTTGCATTTGGTGGGCACCACTGGTCACCAAATGCAACCCATTCAAATAAAAGTGTCTGTGCTGCAATCCTCCCACAACCATGTGCAATGCATGTGGTTGTGGTGGAGGTGATGCAGCATTTAGGGGGGTAAATCCAGTGGTGAAGAGGCGACATATTGCCGTCTCAACTCCTGTCAAATACCTCTGAAAAGCAATCTATGTGCATTTGCTTTTTAGAGGAGTGGAAGTCTTTTATAGTAAGAGTAGTAAGCAACTCAGAGCAGCAGAGAAGAGGGACATATGCACCAATTTTGCAATCTCTAGTGTCCTCCAATTGAAGTTTCCGCCTGCTGTAGCTTCACACATACCTATCTAGCACCATGCTGTGTGTGTACATCAGGGGGTGGCGCTGCTAGCATGGGCACAGCAGGGATTGGTCACTATACAATGGGTCTTCAGCATCCTGGGGGCCTGTGCTGTTTATTCTGAATCCTGCTGTATCCAAAATCTCACTCGCAGGAGTGAGATATTGAGTGACACTGCAGGATCGGCACAGGCAGCACAGTTCACCCATCCAGCTTCCAGTCACGATGTCCTGGCTGGGCTGTGGGTGGACCATGGAGGCGGAGCCGCTGATATTTGGCAAAGAGCATTCACATTCATTTAGGGAGGTTCAGGACAGGTGACACTGACAGTCCAGCTGAAATGCAGAAGTAAAACTGGTGCCTGCTCAGCCGGACTCCCAAGCTCAGCTGCCCCTCTGCTAGCAGTGTGCAGAGACCAGACTGCATCCCGCAAGATCATTTATTGCAGGAGAACCTGCCCTGATGGGGCCCCATGTTTACCCGGGGCCCCCGGGCAGAGCCCAGGGGTGCCCGCTCAATAAGACAGCCCTGGGTCTACCTCCTTCATTCATAGATCACTTTTTATTGATGAAAGCTATAGTACAGCTTCTATAAATGGAGGAGGGGCAGGAAAAGTGGGCAGAGTTGTGGCATGGATGGAGCAAAAGACTGAGGGTTTCAACTAAGACAACAGCAAGTACCACAAGAGATACTTCTCCTTTAGTCTGCATTCATGTAAATGGACTGCTCTGCCTACAGAAAATTGGAAGATGCCTGCACCTTTTCCAAAAATGTAGCCACAGAGGAAACAGCATAGTGCTGTGCATTTCCCAACACAGGACACACTGCGGTGTCCTGTGTGTGGGGGTGCTATTGGGATTAATGACATCCCTAACCATCTGCTAAATAGCAGCACATTTTTTCTGAGGGTGTGGGAATGAGTGTGATTTACATGCATTCCTGCACCCACTCAGAGGTGAATCTTGCCTTAATTTAAGTACCATCCCTTGTACTGATTTAACCCCTTGGTGCCAGCCGCATGTAAATATGCAGCCTCTCGGTGCCTGGTCCTTGGAGCCGAGGACCCACATATTTGCGTGAATTGCTGTCCATACAGCTGTGCTGAGAGCACGCTGTGTGCGCTCCTGCCTAACTGAAAGCAGCGATAAGGAGTTTTCGGTTTAAACATGACCACCGTGACAGCCAATCCCGGTGGTCACGTGCTCTTAAGCCCTGCCCCCCAGCATCAAAAACCTCTTAAAGGGCCAGGAGGCGTAAAGAGGTTTTAAAAAAAAAAAACATAAGCTCTAAAGATACCCTGTCACCAACCTAAAACCTGCAGAAAAATCAAGTATTTTACAATGTATGCTTGCAGTGTTTTTCTGTCTATAAATTACTTTTATTTATTTGCAATGTGCCTTTGACTAGAGAATTTGACTAGGAAATTCCATCACACAACAACCATCCCCCTCCCCCCTTGCACTTCTCCTCTTCTGGTAGTGTCTAATTACGCTATGCTTGTCCAGCTTCTCCACCCCTATCCTTGCCTCATTGCATAACCTTTTATGTACCGAAGGGGAATAATAAAGTGCGTAACTTGAATGACAAGTCTTCTGGGACCGCTGACATCATATCTATGATGGCGGAGCCCAGTAGCAGTCTTAGAGCTTTTGGATATCTACAAGGTAGACTTCTACAAGTAAAGAATGACTAAAATATGTTACATGCATATACAATCTTATGGGAATATTATTATTTTTGTGATTGGTCTGGTGACAGGCTTAAAGCAGTATTAACTCCAAAACCCCAATGCAGCACAACTTACTGGCTCCTTGTCCTGTCTATCCCTCTCTCTTAGCTTTGCTGCACAAAAACGGCATCTAATATCAAGTCAAAGTCAGGTACTTATACCGCTTGTATTAAAAAAAAAAAAATCTATTCAATGTATATCTAAAGCTCAATAGTAAATAGATAGCACTGCTCCTCCTAAGCATTAATTTCTCTGATGAATGTACACGTGTGGAATTTAGATAATGTTATTAGCCTAGGATGGCTTAATATGGCAAGTGACTATATATTAAGCTGACTTAATTATTACTTACATACTTCCATATTCTAATAAACCAAATAACATATGATTAATCATAATAACCTAAAGTGACATTAATTAAAGTGCATAACATGATAATTTGTACAGGTTGTAAGTCCTTGGCTTTGGGCAAAAAAGTGCTAAAGTGCTCCGTGTCCCAGCGGTGCCGTGTCCACCTCCTGGGAGTGGTGTAGAAATCCAAACTCACCAAATGGGTTGGACTCCTTTGCCTTATGACAAAAGGAGTATATCGTGCCTGTAGCTAATTTACTGGGGACCAAACCCAATGCAGTGTTCTCTGGTATCCTCCTGTGTTTCCTCTATCATGGATGTCCTCCAATTATAGCCCTGGGGCTCCAGGGAAAAAGAGTATACCCCCCGTTATGTAGGAAAAAAGAAAACTCCTCATAGAGTAATATTCTCAGGTTTAATGATAAAACAGCTTACAAAGCATTTAAAAAACTGTCATGGTGACAGAACCAGCGACAATATATAAACAACAAAATATATCAAAATGCTGCTTCCATCCTTATGATGAAACGCGTCATGCTGACTCTCTTAATGTCACTTCCGGCCAGGAGAGTGGACGGCATGCTACAAGTTGAGTAGTGACCACGTCTCCACATTATTACAGACCAATGTTTTTTATATCGTGTCGCTGGTTCTGTCACATGACAGTTTTTTAAATGCTTTGTAAGCTGTTTTATGATTCAAAGAATGTCAGCTTGTTTAATTTCATCACAGATTCCATTTCTAGTGGCGCCTTAGATAACTTTGCATTAACAGTAAAACATGCCACATATACAGTGATAATGTTATTATACTTTCTGAATGAGACATCATGTTAGGTGTTGGAAAAATCAAATCATTTCTGAGCATACCAAAAAGGCAAGCTGATATATGTACCAGACTTTATCTGTACAGTATTCTCTAACACAGCCTTTCTCAACCTTTTCAACACAGAGGAAACCTTGAAATAGTTATCTGGTCTCAGGGAACCCCTGCTGAAAATTAAAAAATCTACAACTCATGATACATTAGTGGGGTGATCAGTGGGAGGAATGGTCCTTACACTTGTGGTCATTGGGAAGAATTACCTCCTTACAGCTAAAAAGATCAATGGTGTGAGGGGTAACTTATCTCAGAGGCAGCAATTGCCCAATGCTGAAGGAACCCCTAGCAACCTCTGGAGGAACCCTAAGGTTCCACGGAACCCTGGTTGAGAATCACTGCTCTAAAATGTGCATCCTAACATATACAAATATTTCCCAAATAAAGCTGTGATTTGAAAAGAGTTAAAGGGGTTAGTCCTCCCGAAACTGATAACTTGTTTGGGTGAATGCTTGGAGGCTGAATAGCTTGTTAGCCTCTGTTCTTTTCAGGAATTCCATCAGGAAGATATATCTATCTAGATCTCTGCTTAACCACATTAGATCCAACATGTACAGTATATGGGGTTGATTTACTAAAGGCAAATCCACTTTGCACTACAAGTGCACTTGGAAGTGCAGTCGCTGTAGATCTGAAGGAGACATGTGAGCAAAATAAAAAAAAAACAGCATTTTAGCTTGCACATGATTGGATGATAAAATCAACAGAGCTTCTCCTCATTTTAGATCTTCCCCTCAGATCTACAGTGACTGTAGTGCAGAGTGGATTTGCCTTTAGTAAATCAACCCCTATGTGTCTTACACTGTGGTCAAGGTGCCACTGATGGATTTATTTTGGCTGTTTACTTAGCAAAGTGAATTTTCATTTAGCTTAATTATTAACTTTTCTGTTTTCAGTTATTCAATCATGTGCAAACAAAAATCTTGTTTAATTTTTTTTTTTACATCTTCCTTGCGTGTCATTGGGTATTTTCAAAGTGAATTTGTTTTACCACATTCACTATGCTATGTGAAAATTGTCTTTCAAAGTAAAATTTCACATAAAATGTAAATGAACGTGCTCTACTCTATTAGTAACTCAACCCTATTGTTTCATGAGACTGTCATATGAGTCCACAGCAAATATCATTGACCAACTTTATAAAGACTTTTATGAAAAGTAATAGCCTTATTTGTTTTATTATTTTTTTATTAAAATAGAATTACATTCACAACAAAATACAAAACATTTTGGGCCCATACCTGTAAGTGAAATCTTTCTCTGACCACTTCCTATATGTGTGGTTTCCAGGCAAAAGTCATTAATTTATACATTTAGTTACAAGCATTACACTTTTACTTTTACACTACAATTTTGTAAGATAACTGGTGATTTTTTTTTTCCGGGACGTTAGTTCTCATTTAACTAGGTCAGCGGAGTTGGTCCCTTTTGTTATTATTATATTATACCATAAATCGCTGTGACTTAAAGCTGATTACCTAGATGACTAGAGACACCTATTGTAAGCTTATAACCCTGAATATAGGCTTACTAGTGAGAAATGTAACTAGGACTGAAACACTTAAGCCTCATACACACGGTACGATTGTTGGTCAACCGTACGTCTGATTTTTGTCTTAAGGGCGTGTGCCAGGATCTTATCTTGCATACTAACGTTACACAATTGTCGTGCCACAAACACGAAAGTAGTGATGTACTACAAGGAATTTCAGCTCTTGAGCGCCACCCTTTGGGCCCCTTCTGCTAATTTCGTGTTTGGTGAGCATTAATTCCGAGCATGCGTGTTTTTACTTTCAACTTTTGTGTGACGGATTTGTGTACTGACCATACGAAAATCTGATGTCAAACAGTTGTCCGCCGAAAATTTACTAGCCTGCCATCCAACATTTGTTGGCTGAAAGTTGGACAACAATTGTCAAAAGGAGAGTACTAACGGTAAGATTTTAGGACAACAGTCTGTCAACAGACAATCCCCTGCCAACAATCGTACCGTGTGTACAAGGCTTAAGTTTAGACCTTCTGAGATTTTTTTTAAAACAGATTTATTTTATGGTAAAACGTAGCAGAGCACTCAATCACAAAATTCTCTAATTGGTATTTTAGCAGTGCAACCCAGGGCTGGTCAGTACCAGCTGGAGCCTCGCTCTGCAACTGCAGCTGTACATTAAAGTAACAACGTCTGCCTAGAATAGCTAAGTGACAAGTAGAATAGAACAAAAACCACATAGTACTGGGAATCAGTCCCTTCTTGTCTTGGATCATGACATCCAGTGCTTCCTTATCAACTAGACTGAGAGCAAATAGATACAAAAACTGTTGTTAGGTCACGTATAATAAATAAATAAACATGCGTTTGAACAGCACGCCATTTTATCACTTTCAGTAAGGCAAAGACTGCTAAAAGTTCAGTGCAACAGAAGCCTCAAAATAATGATCCACCATTTCAAAGTATGAATGTTTTGTGATCTCCACCAGATTTCTCTAAAATCTGTATGATACTGTATTTCTTATTAAGCTGTTCATTAACGTGATTATACCTGTACAAGAGGTTGTGTCTCCAGTTCCTGAGCCGAATACTAGCTCTGGTATTATGTTACTTGTATTGAAACTGAATAAGTTGCCATCTTTGCTTTCAGAAAATGTGCAGTCTGAGAGTTGAAGAATAAATGCTGCTGATAGTGCTTCTCAAATAGCAATGATCATATGTTGCTTTTTAATTGCAAGAATACAGTTCATATAAAGCAGTATGTAGTAATGCCTTGGGCGTGTTTAAATTTTGCCTTTCTTTAATTTGAAATATCATGACTTGAATATCTGGTCACTTTAATTCTCAATATCCTTAGCTCTCATAAAGTAAAGCTGTGCTTTTTCCAAGCAGAGTAAAGCAACATGGTCACCGACCCCCTTCTTATCTTTATTTAATTCTATTAGTCACTCAAGGCATAGCATATATAGCATTATGAACTCTTCCCATATGAAAGCACTGAGGCTAGTTTTGATTAGCCCAGCTCTGCTATAGAACCTGTCACATGCTCACTCTGCGGCAGAATGGCACGGCTGGGCGAAACAGCGTTATGTAACATCGCTTAATGAATAAAAATGCCATTTGCACAAACCAATCAATATACACTTATTGCGATTTTTCTTTTTTACCAAAAATATGTAGAAGAATACATATCGGCCTAAACTGAGGAAAAACATTTTTTTTTATATATTTTTGGGGGATATTTATTATAGCAAAAATTAAAAAATAATGTGTTTATTTCCAAATTGTCGCTATTTCTTTGTTTATAGCGCAAAAAAAAAAAAAAAATGCAAAGATGATCAAATACCACCAAAAGAAAGCTCTATTTGTGGGGAAAAAAAGGACGTCAATTTTGTTTGAGTGCAACGTTGCACAACCGCGCAATTGTCAGTTAAAGCGACGCAGTGCCGAGTCTCAAAAAGGGGTCAGGAAGGGGGTAAAATATTCCGGGGCTGAATCGGTTAAGCAGTCCAGGCCCTCTGGATCGATAAAGCTACTCTTGGTATTTTATGGCTTCATACACATTTTGGCAAATGGACAATGGTGGAAAAGGGATGCTCTTCTGAATGCTTACACTAACAAAATGTTGCTGGTTGCGACAGTATTTCTTATTACCTACTTTACTTGCTAGCTCTTTTTGTCATGGCACTTTTTGACTGTTGTCTCAATAGTTCTTAGTAAATGAATACATAGAAATCTGCTATGATCTTGATTATCAGCCAACCCAGTCTCAAAGTCATAAAAAACATTTTACTGTCGCAATCAATAGAGCACCAACTACAGTAAAGAATGGATTTTTACATGTCACCTACGGAAGTGAATCTTTAACCAGCTCAAAGATTTTTCCTAAGCATATATTTGCAATTTGCTAATGACTTCATGCAGTAAAGTGTGGCTCATCCTGGCATAATAGGTATGTGTATAAAGGTACCTATAGGCAAAATGTGACATTGTTCAGGGATGATAGGTCATTCAGGAAGTGCTTTCTTGGAAGGGGGCTTGTTTAATCCCCATTATTTGCAGAAACTACAGGGCGTTATTGGTTTGCATAAATTGCAACACAGCCGCTCAATCACTTTTATAGGCTTCAAAAGGGGGCCTCCCCTCCCGCCGCCTGTGCCGGGCTCTCCAGTCCCACTGGGGAGCTTGGTACAGATGCGACCTGTTTCATCATATGTACTAGGAAAAGTGGGAGGAACTTCCATTGCTCCTCCTCCTCTGTGATGTCAGAAACCGGAAGTGACAAAGATGGTGTCACTTCCAGTTTTGGTGTGCTTGTTAAAAAGCCATTTGTAAAGCATTTGATCAAACTGATTTCAGTTTGATCAGATGCTCTGGAGGGCAGAGGAAAGATTTGGGGGCTAATATACCTCAAATCTCTCTCTATGAAAAGGACCTGTCATGGCTATTGCAAATTAATATTGTCCATTCCTTGTTATAGCAATAAAGTAAAAAAAAAAAAAATAACGTTTTTAAAGCATTCTAATCCCCCCATGCTCAAGCGCAAATGCAAACCCTTATGTAGGTCCTGTACACGTATGTAAATGGTGATCACAGCACACATATAGTATGAGGTATTGTCCCAAACTTCAGAGTGAGAACAATAATTCTAGTGACAGGCCTCCTGTTTACCTATAAACTAGTAACCTGTAAGGCTGGGTTCACACCTCCAACAGATGCGGCCTGCAGCAGGTGTCCGGTGAGTCCCTATTCTGCGTTTCAGGGACGAATCAGTGCCAAATTCGCATCCAATTCGATAGGTGTGAACCCAGCCTAAAGGCTTTTAAAGCATTGCCTATGGAGATTTTTATATACCGTAGTTTGTCGCCATTCCACGGACGTACCCAATTTTAGTGTGACATGTTAGGTATTACTCGATGTAAGAAGAGGTAGGTGTGTGGCGTTGTTCCAGGGTGCAATAATTGCATGCCCTGTTTGACACTCTGTGTATCCCTATATTATACTCCCAATGTAAAAATAAAAAAACAAACATGAAAAAATTGAGCTAGGAAGCTGTAAATTACAGGGTGTACTGACCAATTTGTCTATATTCAATGGTGCACAAATCAACTACCTTTGATTTTAACTTCTATTTCAGGTCCAAAGTGAACATGTCAGCACCTCCAGGAAAATTAAATGTGGAAGCGCATAGGACCATAACCCTGTTTCTCCAAGGGAAAGGTGAGAAGCAGATCCATTATGAAATGTCACAAACTTTGAGTGACAGTGGCCCTTCATATGCAACAGTTAAACATTGGGTTGTCAAACTGGCCATTTCGGTGTTGAAAGTGAGAAAGGCCTGTTTCTCCACTTTGCTGCAAGCTTTCTCATTTCCAATTCGTTGTGGATAATGGCACCAACTCTCTCACGTGAGATTCCCAGATATGTAGCAATACTTTTGGCTGATATTCAGCGGTCCTCCATGATCATGTCATGGATGGCTTTCACATTTGCAGGCATAGAGCCAGTTTTAAAATTGACAACCCAATGTTTAACTGTTGCATATGAAGGGCCACTGTCACCCAAAGTTTGTGACATTTGATCATCAATCTGCTTTACATATTTTCCTTGGAGAAACAGAAACTTGATTATGGTTCTATGCTCATGTACATTGAATTTTTCTGGAGGTGCTGCCATGTTAATTTTGGACCCGAAAAAGAAAAATAAGTTAAAATCATTAATTAGTTGATTTTTACACCATTGAATATAGACAAATTGGCCAGGACACCCTGGCTTCCTAGCTCATTTTTTTTCTGGGTAAGGCTCAATACTTATCAACACCCCCTCATATACCCAGTTAAATGAACAGCCTCAGATGATACACAGAGATGAAACAAATCTCCCTACATAAGTTTCACATGTACAGTGTATCGGCTGTCTTCAGCTTTCTAGACTCTTTAGAAAGTGCACTTTGTGTTAGAAGTTTTTCTTCCTGTTTCAGCACTGGGTGTGGAGTCTGGGCATATACTGTGTGTGAGCTGATTGGAAGAAAGGCACAAACCCCACCTCCACATAAGCAGAGGAACGAAGAAACTTGCAGAGCTATGCTGTGAATGGACAAGCTATGCGCTTACAGTATCTGTCTCTAAGTTACCTCCCGACACAAATTTCTAGCTGCTTTTTATCTCTTGTCTCGGATAACTTGTCAGAAGTTATCATGCTGATAACAGAGGAATGGAGCAGCAGAAAGACACAGGACTTAGGGCTTTGGAGAGGGATAAGTAAACACTACGGAATTCATGTGCCTAGGCCAGAATTAATGAATGAGGTTTACATCTACTTCAAATATGCTGGACAGATGTACTGATTATTTATTTAAATGAGAATATGGGAGCTGCCATTTTTTTTTTTTATGAAATGCAGGCTTTGGAACCGGTAGTTAATGCCTAATGCATGCGTCTGTTTAGTCACTCTGAATGCCTGAACTACTGGTAGGAGAAAAACTGTTTAATAAATGCTGTATATTGCACGCGTATTTAAGCGTGTTTTGCGCATCAAGCTTAATTTTTTGAAATATATATAATTTATTCTGGCCATTGGAATGCATTAATTCTCAAATGCTAGCTGTGTCTAGCATTTGGACATGTTTACATACATTTAGGCACATTCAACATTTTTAATTCAGCTCCTCTTTTAAACATGCCTTTGGGTTTTACTTTATTTTTTTTCAACCTGCAACTTCTTCTCTTCTAATACACATGGACACATTGGCTTACATAGAGGTGCTTTTGCAGGCTGAGAAAAAAATGCTCAATGCCTGGAACAGCTGTGTTTTTTAAGCTCTGTGTGCATGGGACCTAAACAAGGATACAAGTGAAATTACAGTAGCATCTACAAAAACAACTTAGCAATGAGAGCTCTTATGTTTCTACGCTAACAGTTTTTAAGCATTTAATAAACCTGGATATTTTCAAACATAGAATGCTATGCATATGACTAAATGAACATGTATGGTTTGTTTGTATGTTCTATGTAGTATCACATTAAAAAAAGATACAATGCTCTAGTGAAACACATGACTTGCAAATGCAGCATGAATAATGAGGGCAACTTACAACCGGTAACATTTTCATCAGGAGTTCATATAACTGAGTTAATTATAGTTATCTTACATCTCAGTTCAGCAATGTCATTGTACTTGAATGCAGTTGCATCACTCTCAGTTAGGACATGAGGCATAGGATTTCCAATAATATGCCATGCATTATCTGCAAAAGAGTGTCGGCAACGTGGGGTCTTTAGTAAACATTAGTGTCATATTTATCGCTCCTGTTAAGTTTTTTGCTTTGCAAAAAATAATAAATATGCTTATGAGGAAAACTGTTGAGGAAAACAAATAGAAAAGGGTAGGGATAAGGCTGAAGGCACAACATCCTTAAAGTCATTGTAAACCTCAGACGTGAAATATGAACAAACCATATAGGGCTCTATAGTGTGTACTTGTCTCAAACCAGAGCACTAAGTATCATTTCTCCCAGCTGCACCCTTCCACTGCTATCAGTATAGTCGCTTCTGACAATTTTTCCTAACACCAAGAGAAAAATGGGGAGGTATCTCCAGCACACAGCCTGTGATTGACAGCCTCGTCTGTTCTTGTGTTCTGCATGAAGAGGGGTGTCCCTTCCCTCCAATCAGCTCTCAAAGCTCTCCTCTCTAAGCTCTGCAGAGGGTAATTTAGCTCCCGCCCTTGCCTTCTCAAACTCAGACAAGCTGTGTAAACTCTGTACTTTGAACAGATGTAGAGAAGAGAAGACTGCAAATAAACAGGTACAACTTATGTAGGAAGATTTGCTTCATCTCTGTATCACCTGAGGCCAGTCACTTTACTGGGTTTATGCAATGGTTTACAGCCACTTTAACACCAACAGAAGATAGAGAACAATAGAGTTTAGTCTGATGTGAAGGACAGACAGAAGGTCCAGATAGGCATCAAGTAACCAGGTCATAGAACTGTTTAAGATGGAAGGAGGTACATTCCAGGGTAACAGGTAAGTTAATAATAGAAAAAGGCAAGCAATAAGAAATGATACAAGCTATCTGCTAATAGTAAAGGGAGTGATGTCGAGTCTGAAGAATAATAATAGAGAAAATGTAAAAAGACAAATCTAATCAAACTCCTTCCATTACACAACTGCCTAAGGCCAATGTCTATACGGAGCTGTCTGTCATATGTAATATCTTTTAGTTGGATAGACGCAAAATCTTGCAATATTTTAAATCAGAATAGAACAGTGTTATAAAAATGAACACCAACAGGTCTACTATGTAATTTGATCAAAGGCAACCAAGGCCCACTGTTTTATAACAAACTTACAAAATGATGGACAACAAATTTAGGATCTATAGAAAGAAATGTCCCTAAAAGTTTAACGCTTTAAATTGATGTCTGGTAAACTCGGTCAAACTGGAACCTAATGATCGATGTTAGGTAGAAATAGAACCTTTATGTCAGATCCCAAGTATTTTTGGAAAATGTCAAAACTATCCGTTAACTAGAGATTAGCGTAATTACAAATAATGCAGTATTTTTTCACCAGTGACTAGCTGAAAAAATGAGAATGCAGTCTATCCCATATAGGGAATGCAGTCAATTAATTCATAGAGAAATGTGTCAAGGTTGTGTATATACTATATGTTCACTACAGAGCAGTTAAATATTGCACATGCATCCTATTCGATCATTGGAGACTAGTAAAATCACTGATAATACAGCCTATCTATTCATTCATTCCACATGTTTGAAATGTTGTCAAATACCACCCTCTGAACTGGCCTCCTTCTATATTAACCACATCAGCATTAAATCAACAATTAAGGCTCTTAGATGTTTCACACTGTAGTGCATTGTAAGAATAGGTCTGCTGTTTAGGACCCCTGATAATCACTCAGCCAACAGGGAGCTGGTGGATCTGCCTGCAGGTGTATGGGTCACTTGCTGAAGATTCTCCATGCCTTCCATCCGATTGCTGCCTGCATGCATTCCCCAAAGCAGCCGAGTCCCTGCTCTCAGCTGAAGGCCATGGTCTCAAGAGGAAGAGCTCTTCCCTGGGCCAGCCTATGTATGTCTGTCACGTACCTTAAGGCAGAGCCCGGAGTGCAGGGAGCGGCCCCTATTAAAAACCCCTGGTTCGGGAACCCCTGGTAGGTATGACAGGGGCTCGGGAGCACAGAGGAGCACAAGTGCCTGGCTGGTAAGCTGAGTAGAGGGCTGGAGGTCTGTGCTGAGCAGGAACCCAGAGCAGCTCTGTAGTCCGGAAGCAGGAAGCAAACAGGTAATGTGCAGGCACAAGGAGGTGTCCTGTAGTTCAGCGGCAGGAAGCAAACAGGTAATGTGCAGCAGACACCAGGAGGTGTCCTGTAGTCCAGCAACAGGAAGCAAACAGGTAATGTGCAGCAGACACAAGGAGGTGCCCTGTAGTCCAGCAGCAGGAAGCAGACAGGTATTGTGCAGCAGACACAAGAAGGTGTCCTGTAGTCCAGCAGCAGGAAGCAAACAGGTATTGTGCAGCAGACACAAGGAGGTGTCCTGTAGTCCAGCAGCAGGAAGCAAACAGGTATTGTGCAGCAGACACAAGGAGGTGTCCTGTAGTCCAGCAGCAGGAAGCAAACAGGTATTGTGCAGCAGACACAAGGAGGTGTCCTGTAGTCCAGCAGCAGGAAGCAAACAGGTATTGTGCATCAGACACAAGGAGGTGTCCTGTAGTCCAGCAGCAGGAAGCAAACAGGTATTGTGCAGCAGACACAGATGGGCAGATCAAACACAGGGGGAATATTCAAGAGAGTAGTCAAGTCCAGAGCCAGGATCGGGGCATGCAGAGATCAGAAGAGTCAGAGGCAAGCCAAGGTCAGCACGGATCTGGTCGGTCAGGTTTTACAGGTCACAGGTACAATACAGGAAACGCTGTTGATCGGGCAGCAAGGCAGAAATGACTGGGGCAGGTTTAAAAAGCGCTTTTGGCGCCAAACAATGTCAGGGCGCCGCGCGTGCACGTGCATGTTCCCGTGCGCGCTCGTGCGCGCTCCCGCGTGTCCGTGCACGCTGTCAGCCGCGCAGTTGCGCCTGTGTGGGCGCAGGGGGTCCGTTCTGAACCGGGGGTTTCTCATGTTCCTGGAGATGTTGGGAGGTCTGCTGGAGAGGCTTCCCTGACAATGTCCTTGCCCAGCATTCTTCTCTCTTTAGCCCACTGGAACTTGTAGTCTGCAGCAGCACTGGCTCCATGTAAATCCCGGCTCTCCGGATGACATGTCTCACCATCCCCTGCTTTCAGGAGCGGCCTCTCTCTGTGTCTTCAGGAAATTATGTCACAATGTCCAGGCTGAACACTAGAGGGAAACAAACTGAAGGCAGACCTTGTTAAAGAATGTCTCACGATGACACAGGCAGACTAGCTAGCGCCTGACTACATCAGTCAATTTGCGTGATTTGCAAGTTGTTAGTTGCAGACAATGGTGACAGAGACAACTTACATTTTTTACCTGCAATTGTTACTCATATTGCACGGCTTTGTTGTTACCTGCCACTTTGGACTGGGATACTGGTTCCATTTTTCAAAACTTTTAATGTCACAGCAAGTTCTGCTAGTGTTGAGGCTGAGTTTAAGAATCTGAAGCACTCTGTTCTCAAACATGAAACCCTGCCAATGCGAGTTCACATGTTTCTCATCCACCACTTATCATTCATAGAAGGACATATGAGAATATCAGCTGCTAGAGACAATGTTTCCCAGATGTTCCCACCCACAGTCTGTGATGATACTGTGAAAGCTGAAACTGGTCCAGCAAATAAAGAGTAAATTTACCCAGTAGATGACAAGGTTGTTGAAAAATGGAGAGGACTTGCTATTCCTCCCAAAAAACGAAGGACTACATACCTTTCCCTTTTACAGAGTGGCTGCATGCAGATACATCAGTCTTGATGAAAAAGGCAAAATTAGGTTTAATAAGGAATTGCAACATCAGAGACCTGCAACCTGTAAAGGTGTGTGGACACACAGTGAGATTTACAAACACCTGTGCATTTGATGCATTTTGCCAGTGCCTTTGTAGTGCCTTTTGTGACAGCACATTCTACAGTAGTTACGTGGCCCAAGAAATAAGCAATGTAGACATTTTTTACCTTGTGAAAACCATGGCAGAAAAAGGTGTACAAAAAAATCTACATGCTGAGAGGTAAAATCCTAAGGGACATATTTGGAGCAGAACAAATTAAAGCAGGACTCCAGATGTTGAAAGCTGAATGCAACATATCAACAATAATTTCAAATGTATTCTCAACAGTGGCCAGCATAGTAGGCTGTGAGCAAATGTTCTTCAGAAACATGTTCAGGCCATTCTGGAGCTTCAAGAAATATTGCATTTGTATCAGCTGACCAAAAAACGCTGAAGTCAAGAGGAGTTTCAGCTATACAAGAAGCAGTCAACAAACAAATTTATTTAAAACCTTCAAAGTGCCTATCACGGATCCACGATGTGCAACACACTTCCAGGGAAATGCATTTTTTTGACCCTTCAGTTTCTGGAAACATTCTTTGTAACACACCATAACAACAGGACAGCACCTTTGTGTTGATACTGACATAGGACTTTGGGAAGCTGGTGAAACACAAAGCAGAGGTTGAGATATTTCTTGAAGCAGAACTCTTTAAATTTCCACAGGACCTTGAATGAAAGGAGAACAGGTTCAAAAGTGGAAGTAAACCCAACGATTTAATAATTTCAAAAAACAGTTAGCATTTCCGGCATGCCGGGAATGTAACTGTCACATTGGTTTTGTTCTCAACCAAACTGTCACACCATCCAATGGCTGGTGTCATAACTGATCACATGTGCAGCATCATGGCAGTTGAAGATTAAACAGAGGCCAACATGGCAGCTTCCTTGGCTGAATATGATAGGAGGGTTTACTTCCACTTTAAGAGGTGTTGTTGCATTTTGCCAACCAGCTACCAGAAACTTTCTAGGCCATTACATAGCCTACTGGTAAAAGGTCTGATTTCACCTGGGAAAAATATGATGATTTGTCAAATGGTATGGCAGTGGTGAATTCACACACCAAGATCTGCCCCCACGCTGTTCTGTACACAAGAGTTAGCTGTTTGCTGTTTTGCTGTAGTTCCCAGTTTCATAAATGTAGGTAGCTAAGGTTTTGGCTTCTCATGGACATGTGAATCTGCCGTTTAATGAAAGCTGAGAAAAAGTCAGAACCTGATATGGTTATCTATATATTTTAGTTTGGTTGTTCTTTATTTGTTATAATTTTTCGTACAAACTTTATGATCCACAATTCAGAACATGATTTGTGGAATTAAAATCTTTAAGACACATTTTACTATTGTAATTCTTGAGATTTAGTATTTCCTTTTGGCTGTTGCTATAATCATGCTGACCTCAAGTGAAGCCAGTTCATATTACCCTGTCTGCTAGCTGTGTAATGAAGGTATGCTTCAACACTGTTAATGGTATTCATAAAATTAAGTCTCATGCTATTGATGTAAAACTTGGAGAAGAATGAAGAAAAGCTAATAATCCAGTGCTACGCAAATGAAAATGTGAAATAAGACAACAAGAAGCACATCTTATCACCTGCTCCATTACAACAATTGTGCTGTTAGCACTCAGTACTCAGAGGGAGACTATGGTGACACATTTCCCAATCAATACAGTCAACCCATAAGCCCCTTTCACACAGGGCACGTCTGTTTTGATGGACTCTGCTTGCTCAGCAGGGATCGAAAAGGGGAGCAGGCCGATGACAGATCCTTCTCCGCTCACTGTGCTGAGACGGACCTATCAGAGTCCCGCTCTCATCTATGGGACTCGGTATGTTTTCATCCAATCCCATCTGATCTGATCCGCCAGACAGATGTAAAATAGGACCTCCATCCATCTGGATTTGGCAGAACGGATCTGATAATGGCAGATGTCAGCAGACATATCACCGCTGACATCCGTTGCTCCATTGAGCTGAATGGAGTGTCAGATCAGGTACGCCTAAAAAACAGACAGGCGGACCTGATCAGACAGCATGTGTGAAAGGGGCCTAAAACTAAATTTTGTTATGTGCAGACACATGAACATTGTTACAATGTAACACAAATAAAAGGTCTAAAAATAACCCATTATACCATGTAATATATTAATATACTGTGCATAAAGTTATGCCCTGTACACACGGTCGGACATACTGATGACAAAATCCGTCTGATTTTTTCTGACTGATTTTGTCCAGTGTTTAGCATACACACGGTCGCACAAAGTTGTCGGAAAGGTTGAGAGAGAGAAGAGGGAAGAAGGACGGAGGAGACCGGGCTCCTCCGCTAGTAAAAGAGCTGCAAGAAGATAGCGGAGGAGCCGGCAGAAGTGCAGGAGATGACGCCGGAGAGCGGGAGAAGAGGCCTGATACCGGGAGTAGGGGTCGAACAGATCGGAGAAGTCGGAAGAAGGCCCCCGAAGTCAGAAGAAGACCCCCGGAGCTGATTAATAAATTACTTTAAAAACCTGTGTTGTGTTTTTTTTTTATTGACACTTTTTTTCCCCAGGTGAATGGGTAGGGGTACGATGTACACCATACTCATTCACATAGGGTGGAGGGTCGGGATCTGGGGGCCCCCTTATTAAAGGGGGTTCCCAGATTTCGATAAGCCCCCCGCCCACAGACCCCGACAACCAACGGCCAGGGTTGTCGGGAAGAGGCCCTTATCCTCATCAACATGGGGACAAGGTGCTTTGGGGTGGGGGGCCGCAGGGCAACCCCCTTCCCCAAAGCACCCACCCCCCATGTCGAGGGCATGCAGCCTGGAATGGTTCAGGAGGGGGGCGCTCACTCGTCCCCACCCCCTTTCCTGACCGGCCGGCTGCGTGCTCGGATAAGGGTCTGGTATGGATTTTGCGGGGGCCCCCATGCCGTTTTTTTGGCGTAGGGGGTTCCACTTAAAATCCATACCAGACCTTAGAGCCTGGTATGCTCCTGGAGGGGGAACCCATACCGTTTTTTTATTTAAAATTTGGCGTGGCGTTCCCCCTCGAGAGCTGATTTTTCTGTGAGAGAGGCGACACTGTCGCTTCAACATAGATGGAGATCCGACTTGGAGGCAACTTCCATTGAAATCAATGGGTACAAGTCGCCTAGAAGTCGGATTGAAGTAGTACAGGAACCTTTTCTGAAGTCAAGAACGACTTCAGTAGTGTGCATTAAGACGGCTCTCATTCACTTACATTGATTTTGACATGTAGCGCGACCTGAGGAGACTAGGGGCAACTTGGGGCGACTTGAAGTCGGATCCAAAGTTGACCCAGTGTGAACCGAGCCTAACTTAAAAACAAAAGGAGATAGAATGAAGAGTAAATAGGCACAAAAGTGGCAATAACCAATCAGCCCATTTTCATTTTTTTGGCTGTTGTAGGGGGTGTGTGAATTGTTCCATAGACAACAATGCACCTGGGTTTTTACTCCGCTGTGCAAGAGGCTGTGTGGTTAAATACTGGACTTCCTATTTTTATTGTTAATATTTTCATGTAAGACTTCCAAATGGTTGTGGTTTTCTTCACCTCCAGACTCATTTAATATTTAACAACAGCAGCCTTTTACAGAATACATAGATCCATTCATATCTCTTCCTTGAGAAGCTCCACTCCCACAATCTGGATTGTCAGGTTTGAATTTGTTCATCTGCCAATACTTTTTCTGCCACAACTTTTGTTCTAATATAAACAATGAAAAATATAATATAAAATGCTGAGTAAATACTATGCAAATAAATACTGTGCAAATATATAAACAGTGCTATATAAATATCAAAGTACAAAAATAGTAGTGTATAATTGACTCAACGTATAACTTAATAGCAGTGGTGTGTCTATTTCTCTTAGTGACAAGTGAAAAAGTTCATAAATATATAAAGTCCAGATTGTGAATAAATAAATAAATAAATAGGTAAGTGATTTTCCAAGTGTCTTCAGTCACAGTTTCAAAGTGGAGTCTTCTGACTGACTTGAATCTACCACCACACCACGTGATCACACTCCCTCTGAAAGGCCCACTCACCAGCTCACTAGGCCTCACACTCTCGTGTTTGGCAGATGCGTGTTTTACCCACTCCAGGGGTTAATGAAGGATGGCTTGTTTGATCCGTTTAACTCTCAATGCGATTCCATATGTAAAACAATGAGTAAAACACTCCACATAGTGTAAAAACGTATGATAAAATTTATTCACGTAAAAACACTCCAATGGTCAAACTCACATTTCAAAGGTTAAAATCAAGCCTCAAATCCAAAACCACGGCAAGCCAAACAACGCTGATGTATAAAAATATAAAGTATATATATATACTGCGGTCTCGGCGGACCAAGAGGAAGACCCTGGTGGTGGTATAGTTATAGTCCACAGTGGCGTAATATATAAATAAATAAATACAATCTTTACTTTTTGCTCTGTAGCCTCATTCCCGACATGTTTCGTCGCTTGGACTTATTCATGGGTATGGCTACACAGCCCATCTCAAACTAATTTATAGTGATAGGGGAGCTAGTCACATGGGTGGTGACCCAATCATGTGACAAATCATGTGACATGTTGTGTGCAATCAGATGTGGGCTGATACACATGACCGTATACATTCCCCTATCCCGGCTTGCGAGAAAGATCATTGGTGGTGTCACTGGCAATAGTGTCATAATATGAAAATAATAATAATACTGACAACTTCATGCTATATTTGTACGGGTAGTTTTTTCCTAAAATCCATCTCAAATGCCTACTCTAATATGCACACTGGTGTTCCTTGATGTGCAGAGAGTGTATGTGTAGATATTAGGGATGATTGTCACTGTATTACCTTAAAGATGTCAGGGTGGATGTTTACTGGGAGTCCTGGCTTCACAACGGTATAGTGCTATGGAGACTCGCTATTATGCTGTATATGTGTTCCATTTCGATCGCTGCCTATATATATCTTAAAATATTAAAACTATTCTCATTAAAAGCTGCATGCATGCACATGCGTTTTTCAATGAAAAAATGGGTGAGTGATATTTATTATGGAAAATTGTCCGTGTTCAGCACATTGTGTCGCTGTGCATCCATTGGCTCTGTATTGGCTGATTTATTGTGTGCGCGCGCCTGTCATCACAAACAGTGCGCGCGCATCACACAACAGCTGTGGATGAGTATCTCTTCTTATGGCTGTGGGGGCCGCTGCATCTGCGCTTGCGCAGTAGTTATAGCTCAGTGAGGGATGGACATTAGTGTACTGTATGTGCGCGCGCATAATGTCCTGGTCACTGCGCGCGCACTGGGCTTCTCCAGCCGTGGATATTCATCCATCAGCTGAGAATGCAGACCGCCGCGCGCGTGCGCACTGGCTCCGTGCGCGTGCGCGTTGTATCAGGAGGTGCGCGCGCATCCAACAGCACACTACCCAGGCGAGCCTTCACCCTATGATGAGATGCGGCCCGCACCTGCGCAATAGGGTTAGAGCGGCGGTTCAGCGGCGCGCTCTAGGTGTCCCCTCAGCCTATATAGAAGTACCGGAAATGGGTCCCTGCGGTTGAGATGGGATGACACATTACATGGAAGGCACATCTTTGGCAAAGCTGTAACATTAGTGCATATTAAAAAAGGTGTGTTATCTTGACTCCATGACTACACAAAAATATAAATGTATTAAACCATCGCAATTTGAGCACTAATTCCCTAAGTTTAGAGGTGCAGAGAGCTGTATCATGAGTGAATGACAGGCACTGCATCCAACGGGAATTGGTGAGAAAATTGCACAAAAGAATCTGAGAAATTTGATCACACTATTAAAATAAAATAAGTAGTGTTGAGCATATTATAAGAATATTTAAAATATATTTAAAAACAAACCTATATATATGTGTATAAATATACATGTAAGAATAATGAAAATCTTAAAATATTAAAACTATTCTCATTAAAAGCTGCATGCATGCACATGCGTTTTTCAATGAAAAAGTGGGTGAGTGATATTTATTATGGAAAATTGTCCGTGTTCAACACATTGTGTGGTTGTCACAAACCCCTTTAAGCTATCGGGTGTGTGTATTACCTGAGAGGTGTTTTCTAAACACTTATTTATATAATCCAAAATAATTAAGATTGGAGTTCGGAGAAGGCTGACTATTCAATACAGATTTAGTTGATGAGTGTTTTCATCAGAGTGATGAAAACACTCATCAACTAAATCTGTATTGAATAGTCAGCCTTCTCCGAACTCCAATCTTAATTATTTTGGATTATATAAATAAGTGTTTAGAAAACACCTCTCAGGTAAAAAACAAACCCGATAGCTTAAAGGGGTTTGTGACAACCACACAATGTGTTGAACACGGACAATTTTCCATAATAAATATCACTCACCCACTTTTTCATTGAAAAACGCATGTGCATGCATGCAGCTTTTAATGAGAATAGTTTTAATATTTTAAGATTTTCATTATTCTTACATGTATATTTATACACATATATATAGGTTTGTTTTTAAATATATTTTAAATATTCTTATAATATGCTCAACACTACTTATTTTATTTTAATAGTGTGATCAAATTTCTCAGATTCTTTTGTGCAATTTTCTCACCAATTCCCGTTGGATGCAGTGCCTGTCATTCACTCATGATACAGCTCTCTGCACCTCTAAACTTAGGGAATTAGTGCTCAAATTGCGATGGTTTAATACATTTATATTTTTGTGTAGTCATGGAGTCAAGATAACACACCTTTTTTAATATGCACTAATGTTACAGCTTTGCCAAAGATGTGCCTTCCATGTAATGTGTCATCCCATCTCAACCGCAGGGACCCATTTCCGGTACTTCTATATAGGCTGAGGGGACACCTAGAGCGCGCCGCTGAACCGCCGCTCTAACCCTATTGCGCAGGTGCGGGCCGCATCTCATCATAGGGTGAAGGCTCGCCTGGGTAGTGTGCTGTTGGATGCGCGCGCACCTCCTGATACAACGCGCACGCGCACGGAGCCAGTGCGCACGCGCGCGGCGGTCTGCATTCTCAGCTGATGGATGAATATCCACGGCTGGAGAAGCCCAGTGCGCGCGCAGTGACCAGGACATTATGCGCGCGCACATACAGTACACTAATGTCCATCCCTCACTGAGCTATAACTACTGCGCAAGCGCAGATGCAGCGGCCCCCACAGCCATAAGAAGAGATACTCATCCACAGCTGTTGTGTGATGCGCGCGCACTGTTTGTGATGACAGGCGCGCGCACACAATAAATCAGCCAATACAGAGCCAATGGATGCACAGCGACACAATGTGCTGAACACGGACAATTTTCCATAATAAATATCACTCACCCATTTTTTCATTGAAAAACGCATGTGCATGCATGCAGCTTTTAATGAGAATAGTTTTAATATTTTAAGATATATATAGGCAGCGATCGAAATGGAACACATATACAGCATAATAGCGAGTCTCCATAGCACTATACCGTTGTGAAGCCAGGACTCCCAGTAAACATCCACCCTGACATCTTTAAGGTAATACAGTGACAATCATCCCTAATATCTACACATACACTCTCTGCACATCAAGGAACACCAGTGTGCATATTAGAGTAGGCATTTGAGATGGATTTTAGGAAAAAACTACCCGTACAAATATAGCATGAAGTTGTCAGTATTATTATTATTTTCATATTATGACACTATTGCCAGTGACACCACCAATGATCTTTCTCGCAAGCCGGGATAGGGGAATGTATACGGTCATGTGTATCAGCCCACATCTGATTGCACACAACATGTCACATGATTTGTCACATGATTGGGTCACCACCCATGTGACTAGCTCCCCTATCACTATAAATTAGTTTGAGATGGGCTGTGTAGCCATACCCATGAATAAGTCCAAGCGACGAAACATGTCGGGAATGAGGCTACAGAGCAAAAAGTAAAGATTGTATTTATTTATTTATATATTACACCACTGTGGACTATAACTATACCACCACCAGGGTCTTCCTCTTGGTCCACCGAGACCGCAGTATATATATATACTTTATATTTTTATACATCAGCGTTGTTTGGCTTGCCGTGGTTTTGGATTTGAGGCTTGATTTTAACCTTTGAAATGTGAGTTTGACCATTGGAGTGTTTTTACGTGAATAAATTTTATCATACGTTTTTACACTATGTGGAGTGTTTTACTCATTGTTTTACATATGGAATCGCATTGAGAGTTAAACGGATCAAACAAGCCATCCTTCATTAACCCCTGGAGTGGGTAAAACACGCATCTGCCAAACACGAGAGTGTGAGGCCTAGTGAGCTGGTGAGTGGGCCTTTCAGAGGGAGTGTGATCACGTGGTGTGGTGGTAGATTCAAGTCAGTCAGAAGACTCCACTTTGAAACTGTGACTGAAGACACTTGGAAAATCACTTACCTATTTATTTATTTATTTATTCACAATCTGGACTTTATATATTTATGAACTTTTTCACTTGTCACTAAGAGAAATAGACACACCACTGCTATTAAGTTATACGTTGAGTCAATTATACACTACTATTTTTGTACTTTGATATTTATATAGCACTGTTTATATATTTGCACAGTATTTATTTGCATAGTATTTACTCAGCATTTTATATTATATTTTTCATTGTTTATATTAGCGCTACTGATTCACCTTATCTATGTTGCATTTTTAAGTTGAATTGCAGATTCCACATGTTTATATGTTTTAAGTAGCTGCTGTTTGATATATATATACTTTTTACACTTGCACCTTTAATCCTTCACTAATTCTATAGCCTACACACCTGCGGCGCGGTGGGGGTAGATGATACAGAGGGCGGTCTTCCACAGCTATACATCATTTACCAACAGCACATACAACTTTTGTTCTACTTTTTTTAATATGGAAAGAAATTGTAAAAAAAATGTTGTCATCCTAAACCAAACTAATACCCACGCATAAGTGGGTAAACACATACCCACAGATCAGGCTCCCTTATATATGAATTATGCTATGACTCATAACCTCTAGCACCTCTGGCAAGGTGCTTTGAATCTAAACTCCAGGCAATCAGCTAAGTACACTGATGGAATACATATAAGGAAGCTGTTTTAAATTCCAAAGAATTTATTTCCTGCTATTTACACAATTCTTCCACACGAACTACTTGCAGGGAAGAACACAGTGCTGTTCTCCCTCCACCCTCAGGCTTCTGAGTGGACAATGAAAGATCAGAAGGCTGAGGTCATCCCTCTGTTCTCTCTCTGTTCTCTCCCTCTGTAAGCATGTTCCATGTCAGCACATATGCCTGCAGCCCACTGGATTGGCTGGCTACCATTGGATTGGTAGAGGAGATTTGCAAGAGGCTGATACCAAGTCAAATTCGGGTACTTACACAAATTGCATTTAAAAATATATAGTTAATGATTAATAATTAAATGTAGAGCTGCACAAATCTTCCTTTTTTATATCTACGTGGAGTCCAGCTTTAGGAGGAGGGTTTCCTCTCAAAATTCCAAGCTGATTCTGTCAGGGTTCTTTTGCATAATTCGTTTTCCCAAACAAGTTCTGTGAGAATGCAGTGGGGTTATGTGCAGGTACATTCTTACCACATATCTGTAAACTGGTAAAGGGACCCTTTGGACCCATTGTTTGTTTACCAAAAAATATAAATAAATCCACTAGGTAAAATAAATTGTTAATTTTAGTTGGCAACCCACCAATTTACTTTTTTTTTTTTTTTTACAATAATATTTTATTGAAGTTTGTGTACAATACAATAATGAAATCATACAAATTTTTTTTTACAATTGTAGCATAAGTAATAGTAAGCATAAAATGTACAACTGTTATAAAAGTACCGGTAACCAATTTCGCACAGTGTATATACGTAAGACCAATGTTTCACTACGGTCAATGGCCACCTGCAGGTTAAAATGGAGTAAAAATGAAGGAAACTGTAAAAAGAACATTGAACAATGAACAATGAAAACAGTTCAGTGTAGTAAAGGTTCAGATAAGGCATGGAATAGCTTGCAATTTTAGAAGAGTCAGAATGAGTCAACGGGGAATTGTGGGTACGCTCACAACGAAACTAACCGTGATGCGGTGCCACAACATCCGTGCACCCCTGTGGGGAACTAGCTGTGCACGGGTGAGGGGATCAGAAAGAGTTGGGTGGTTAGTAGTGTACATGCGGAATAACAATGAGTTGTGACTGCATTGCCCCTATGATCATAACTGTAACCCAAGTCTGGGTGTAGTTGGTAGTACTGGTGTTGGTCAGGGAGGCAGTGTACCCTAAGGGTGGCAGGAGTAGTGCTCAGAGGGTGTAGTAGGTGGTGTGGTATATCCGGATAAGGGGGCAAAAATGAGCAAAAGTATATTTAATGGGAGAAAAGTTGAGGGAAGAGGGGAGAGGGGTGGCGGATTCGACTTGTGACTCAGTAGAGAGTCAGGGTTCCTTCAAGAGGTGAGCTTTCAATTAACTTCGTTGGTGTGAAAGGTTCCAACACTCACCGGATTTCTAAAATGTAACCAGCAAGCCCAAGTATTATGATATTTGGTGGGGTTTTCTTTGGCCTGTTGGATGAGTTTTTCCATATCTGCAATCCTATCTACTCTATTAATCCATTCGGTGACGGTAGGAGTCTCAATAGTTCGCCAATGGGTTGGAATACACATGGTGGCAGCATTGATGAGATGTAGGGTAAGGGACTTTTTATATGAGGATAGAGGTAGGGAAGTGTGGTGAAGTAAGTATTGAGCTGGGGAAAAGTCAGGGGAGTAAGTCGTAATGTCGGTGATCAAACGGTGTATGGCTGTCCAGAAGGGTTGTATCAAGGGGCATCCCCACCATATATGGAGTAGTGAGCCAGTGGCATTGTTACACCTCCAGCACATGGAAGGGGTGCCTGGAAAGCATTTATGCAGTATGTCAGGGGTTCTGTACCATTTGGAATACAGTTTGTATCTATTTTCCTGAGCGGAAACGTTCACGGAACCTTTGTGCATGTGTTCAAAGATATTCCCCCAATCACGTTCGGAAATATCTATGGCTAGTTCGGACTCCCATTGTCGTTGTATGTTTCTGTTTGGGTTGTCTGTAGAGAAGAAAAGCCCATATATATTCGATATGAGGTGTTTTTGGGGTTCCGGGCCAGCACAGAGATTCTCGAAGGGGGTAAGATCTCTACACCAGAGGGCAGTTGGTTGGGAGTGGTGGATGAAGTGCCTGAGTTGAAGGTATTTAAAAAAGGGTACATGAAGTTCCGGTAGGATTAGTGGGAGATGAAAAACAAACAACCACCGCTCCAAGACTCTCCTTACAAGCGAATGCTCCTGCTCCTGTGTGGGAGCCCCAGGTGCTGGCTAATAGCACAATGATTAGAAATCAAAAGGAAGAACTCCGGACAGCCGCACACCGGGAAAATAAAATCCAAAGGGTTTATTTAAAAGCAAAAAGACACTACAATCCAAACACGGCAAAAAGGGGGGTACAGAGCTGACGCGTTTCGCACTGTATTTCAGTGCTTACTCATAGCTATGAGTAAGCACTGAAATACAGTGCGAAACGCGTCAGCTCTGTACCCCCCTTTTTGCCGTGTTTGGATTGTAGTGTCTTTTTGCTTTTAAATAAACCCTTTGGATTTTATTTTCCCGGTGTGCGGCTGTCCGGAGTTCTTCCTTTTGATTTCTAAGGATTAGTGGGAGGTCTGAGTAAGGGCGGAGAGATCCATTGTGGAAGAGCTGACGGACTCTGATTGGTGAACCCACCAATTTACATTAGGAATTGTTTAAAAAAAAAAAAATCAATTCCATGGGGTCTCTCTTCATATAAAACTTATATTTCATCTTTCTCCCACTGTCTCTTTACCACATCAAGTACGGATACTTTCACCCCCTTCCAGACCAGGCTATTTTCATCTTTCAGCACTGTCATTATTTTAATGACAATTACTCAGTCATGTAACACTGTACCCAAATAAATGTTTGTATCATTAGTTGAGACAAATAGAGCTTTCATATGGTGATATTTAACCACTTGCCGACCACCACATGCCGATGTACCTCGGCAGAATGGCCTGGGTAAGCAAATGGGCTTCCCCGTACATCCCTCCATCATTTGGAATAAATAATATTAAATAATAATAATAAAAATGCCATAAATCTATCCCCTATTTTGTAGACGCTATGACTTTTGCACAAACCAATCAATATACTCTTATTGCGATTTTTTTTTTTTTTTTTAAACAAAAATATGTAGAAGAATACATATCGGCCTAAACTGAGGAAGAAATTTAGTTTTTTTATATTTTTTGGGGGATATTTATTATAGCAAAAAGGAAAAAATATAGCTTTTTTGGAAAATTGTTGCTCTTTTTTTGTTTATAGCGCAAAAAATAAAAACCGCAGAGGTGATCAAATACCACCAAAAGAAAGCTCTATTTGTGGGAAAAAAGGACGTCAATTTTGTTTGGGTACATCGTTGCACTACTGCGCAATTGTCAGTTAAAATTATTGTAAAGGTTTGCATTTTTTTTTTTAAATGACAAACGTCATACTTACCTCCGCTGTGCAGTTCGTTTTGCACAGAGTGGCCCTGAACCTCGTCTTATGGGGTCCCACGGCAGCCTGCGCGGCTGCTCTCTGCATCGTATAACCCCCTAGGAGAAGCTCTCTGCTGGGGGGGTTACCTTGCGAGCATGCTCCCCAGTCCAGAATTTGCATCCATAGACACAAATGCAGGACTTGACCCCTTTAAAGTGACGCAGTGCCGTATTGCAAAAAATGCTCTGGTCATTAAGTGGGTAAATTCTTCCGGGGCTGAAGTGGTTAATCACCACTGTTTTTATTTATTTTTGCTATCTAAACAAAAAAGACCAACATTTCTGAAGAAAACATGTTTTTCTTGGGTTATGTTATAAAATTTAGCAAATAAAATGTTCTTTCTTCGTAAATTTAGGCCAAAATATATTCTGCTGCATTTCTTTAATTAAAATAACCAATATCAGTGTATATTATTTAGTCTGCATGAAAGTTATAGAGTCTGCAAACTATGGTATATATTTGAAAATTGTTTGAAAAATATTTGATGTACTGACTGCCTATCTTATTTCTAAAAGGCCCCTTTTACACGGACGGACCATTCAGGTCCGCCTGTCAGTTTTTTAGGCAGACCTGAACGGACGCTCCATGCAGGTCTATGGAGTGACAGATGTCAGCGGTGACCATGTCCGCTAACATCCGATCCGCTAAAATCAGACGTATGGCGATACTTTTGCATCAGTCCTGGCAGATCGGATGAGATCTGATAAAACCTTTTTCTTCCGATCCCTCCATAGGAGTCAGTGGCGCTCTGACAGGCCCCTCCCTGCTCAGTGAGCAGAGACGGACCTGTCATCCCCCAGCTCAGCGGAGATCAACGGAGAGATCTGCTGCTGAGCTGGTGGACTCCGCTGAGCGGATCCACCTTGTGTGAATGAGGCCTTAAAAGGTTACTTAACCCTAATTAAATTTTTTTTTTAAATAACAAACAAGTCATACTTACCTCCTCTGTGCAGTTGGTTTTGCACAGAGTGGTCCCGTGGTGATTAAATACCACCAAAAGAAAGCTCTATTTGTAAGAAAAAAAAATGATACAATTTTGTTTGGGTACAGTGTTGCATGAGTAATTGGCATTGAAAGTGTGGGGGCACTGAAAGTTGAAAATTGGTCTGGGCAGGAAGGGTGTATAAGTGCCCTGTATTGAAGTGGTTAAGATTTCTCCAGGATCCGGTTTTCTGCACAACCTAGGACATTACAGGTAAATGATGTGGATAAAGCTGCAGGGATTATTGTTTTATTGACAAACTTCAGCTTTAGGGCACTTAATTGAGACGTACATTACAAGGCCAAAATAAAATATACTTTCTGGAAATTTTACAATAATAAATTAGAATGTATGCTGCAAGAAAAAGGTAAACAATATGTTCTATACAGTATATGTTAATATGTATGAAGTACATGTTCATGCTTTTTTTTTTTTTTTTTTTCAATGTAGGATCTTCAGATCTGGGTGGATGGTGTAGATGAAAATGGATTTGTTCTAGTCTCTTTTGGAGCTGGGGTGAAATATTTGTCTGAGGATATAGCCCAAAAACTGGCAGGTGCACTGGCTAAGTTACAACAGAAAGTTATTTGGAGGTAAGACATTTACATTTTTATCATAAAGGATATCAAAAGGCAAAACTTTTTTTCTGTTTTGGACAGAGTGGGAAAGGGTTGAAACCTCTGCCCAGTTGTGTGCAGAGCCCACTGTATCAGGAAGTTCGCCCATTAGAGGGAATGTCAGAAACCACAAGCCATTTTGTTTTTCTTCACACTTTGTGTTTGACTCCTTTACATCTGGAACAAGCAGATAACATCTCTCTCCTCCAGTGAAACACCATTACTTCCTGATTTAAGCTATGTCTCTGCAGTTTCTGTTTGCCAGATTATTGTGCTCTCTCCGCCCGATATCTTGCTCCTTTGTGCACCTGCAGCTGTCCTTATCTTTACTACCATACGTTTTCTCGTTCAAAATTTTTTATTGAGGGAGGCGTGGGCTATGATATGCAAGTCATGGTTTAGATCAGAGGGTCTATGCATACTGGGTCAGGGGAGCAGAAGGGTGTCATCGAATCCAGGGGGTAGGTAATGAGTAACCCAGGGTTTCCAAAGTTTCTCAAATGTGTGCACTTTGTCCAGGATGACTGCTTCAAGTTTAGCGTGAATTAGTGCTCGATTAAATTTATGTTTAGCAGCCAATATGCATAAGGATGGAGATTTCCAGGCCTCAGCAATTGTCTGTTTGGCAGCTCTGGTGATGTGGAGAAGAAGCTTAAATTGATGGTGGGTTAGAGCCTCAGGTTTGCTGTTCAGGAGAGCTACAATTGGGTCTGGCAGCAAAGGTATGGTGAAGGGGTTAACTATTAGGGGGCGGTGAAATGGTTAAGTGTGTCCTACGGAGTGATTCTAACTGTGAGGGGGTTGGGCTTGAACAGGCAGGACAGTGATTGCTGCTCTCGATGACAGAGAGCAGTAGATCACTGTCTTGTCACTAGGCAGAGCGGGAAATGCTTTGTTTACAAAAGCAGCTCCCCGTTCTACCTCTCCGTGACACGACCGCTGGGAAACCGGCGGACATCGAGTCCGCGGGACCTGCAGGCACGATCAGGGAGCATGCGGCGATGCTCAGAGACCCGCGGGAAATTCAAAGGGACGTACAGGTATGCCCATTTGCCAAGCTGTGCCATTCTGCCGAGATAAATGTACATGCAGCGGTCAGCAATCGGTTAAGGAAGAGAAAGAATCAAGGAAGGATGAGGAGAAGAGGGAAGGAGAGAGGGAGAGTGGGAGGGGGAGAAGGGGAAGGAGAATGCAGTTTCAAACACAATGTAATTAATGCAGTGAGAGCAAAAATGACAGAGTCTGTCGGCTAAGCCTCAGATAAGACCGGGTATAGTTACTGTGGAATGGAGGTCCTCAAAGGGCTCACCTGCAGGGCGAATAGTGCAAGGATAGGGGATGGCACAGCATCTCATACGCGGGAGCTGGAGCTGTCAGTCCATAGAGTCTTCAGAGGCTGTAACAGGTGAGATGAAATGGCCTTGCTTGTGGAAGCCTGAGGAGGTCTTTGACCCAGGTGAGGCATGGAGCTTCATTGGAGAGTGAGATGCGGAGCATCGGCGGGGGCCCTCAGCGGTGATATCACAAGGTGTTAGGAGGAGTTCTTGGAGTGTAGTTTGGAGGTCCTCAACCGACTCACAAAGATAAGAAGTTCCCTTATAGGAGAAGAGTACAGAGAAGGGGAAGCCACAGCGGGAGATTATGCAGTGTTGTTGCAGGATAAGCAGGTGGGGCTCCATGGCTTTTTGATTAGCCAGGGTGACTTGAGAGAGGTCTTGGAAAATCTGGTAACGGTGACCTTAGAAGACCAGCGAAAGAAGTGTAGCTTCACTACTATGTCTACTATGGGGGTGGGGTTAGGGTCCTTTTGTCCATTTTGAGGCTCTCTATAGGAATTGATGGCACCAGTTCCTGAAAGAGGGCTGTTGTGGTGGACTGCAGATCAACCACAGACTCTGGAATGCCCCGTATGCGTAGGTTATAGCGTCTCGCTCTGTTCTCAAAGTCCTCAAGCCTGGACTGGAAGGAAAGATTTTCCTCGCGCATGCACTCTAGCTCTTCTGAGTCGTTGTCAGTGAGGATTTCTAGATCGCCTGCCCTTTGCTCCAGCACATCAGTGCGTCGCCCTATGTCTCTAATTTCCCAGGTTAGCTTCTCAGTAATAGTGTCAGAGGTGTGCTTTAGGGCTCTTGTCAGCATTTGTTCAATTTGACGGAGTAAGTCAGGCTGTGAGCTGTCAATCTGCAGGGCTAGGGGTCATCCTAAGGTCATCCTGAGTTCAGAGTCAGACTCACCAGATTGTTCTGGCAGGCGCGGCTTCTGTTTCAAGCCGTTATACACCATTCCGGCCGATGCAGCATGATCTGTGGTGTGTGCGGAGGTGGCGGAGATAAGTGAGTGGGTCAGGATGCGCTAATGAGCGGCTGTGTGGCCTCAGAAGAAACAAAGCACTGGGCAAGCATGTCTTGCTTGATTGGATACATGCATGTACCTCTCCACTACCATAGATTTTCAACCCTTGGCTCCTTTCTCGACTATGTTTCCGCTTGAACCCAACCTGCAACCATTAATTATCAACCTTTGGCTTGTTCCTGGACTACGTTTCCACTTGTTCCCAACCTGCAACCACTTGCTACCGACCTTTGGCTTGTTTTTACTATGCTTCTGCTTAATCCATACCTGCTATATTTGCTACTGGATCCCAGCTTGCTTATCAAATAGTGGGGTGATCCTGTGGTCCGTGACCTGGTACTAACATGCAGCAAAACCCATCTCCACCATCAGGAGCTCTGGTGAAAAATGGTTAGTGTTTAGACATCACTCCTCTGGTGAGCCCGCACCATTGGCCAGGTTGACCTGCTTGTGTACTTATCCTGCTGGTTGATGGGAGCCTCTCTACTGCTATAGCTACTGGTCCAAGCCTGACCCCTGACCAAGAAATTGTGCATCAGCAGAGGAGAATTGTGACACAAGGTGAGGTACACCCTCTGAACAAGGCCACCATCACCTGCCACAATCACCTGTTTCCTGCTCAGACTGGCTGCCACCGCTTGAGTTGTGCCCCAAACCTGAAGGTTAAAATGTGCTCCTATGCACATGTACCTTACTTGAACAACTATCCTGGCGCAGCTCAAGGCTACATGACCCAAAGGGTTAAATGGCTTTAACGGCCAATATTAGATTCTTCAAATGCATCAAGGTTACACTTACCGAGGCGCTGGAAAAGTCCAGATACATCTCTCGTCAATCTTCACATACATGTGTGATCAGTTCACAAAATTTAACAGAGGTAGAATTGGCTGTGACAGTTTTCTCAGAAGATAAGGTGCATAGCAACATAGTGCAGCCCATACCTGTGATGGATAATTTCCATAACAACAAAATCCACTGGAGTCCCTGAAGATGGCCCATTTTGAGGGGTAGCGGCAGCAGGAAAGAAATCACATAGCTACACCATGCCCTGACAGATGAACCCCGTGGCACACAAGCCCCAGGTTGGTCCTCTGTATATGTGTATATACCCCTAATACAAATCGAATGTGACACATCTGCAGATGAAGAAATCACACACGACCCAACCCTTGCAGCAGTCAGACAGATATTTAAAGAAACATCAAGCTATAAATGCAATAACATGGCAAGACATAATAAAAGGTACATAATAGGCACTTGCCTACAAGGTTTTTCTTGTCAAATTTGTTTATTGAATTTTAACAATTATTATACATAAGTAAATATGGTGGCAGCAAAAGAAAAGATCACATATATGGTAATAATATTGAGTTGTAGTTCCAACATAAACTAAAAGTAGTTTAACTAAAACAATTTTAGCATGGATCTTACTACTCAAAAGATTGTGTCATACATTGTACAAGAGAGGATAAAACCAACTTAGACCAGGTTAACCTCCCTAGCGGTAACCCCGAGCCTGGCTCGGGTCCAGCTTTTTGTGCTGGGAGCGGTAACCCCGAGCCAGGCTCGGGCTTGCGTGCAGGATGCAGGGGGGAAGTTACTTACCTTTTCCCCTGGATCCTGCGATGTCTCCCCGCTGTGTGAGCGAGCCGTCCGCTCGCTCGATTCACACAGTGCCGGTCTCCGTTCCCTGCGACGTTACGACGCACGGGAGCGGAGATCGGTGCCAAATTTAAAAAAGTTTAAAAACACAACACACATACAGTACTGTAATCTTACAGATTACAGTACTGTATACAAAAAATACACACCCCCTTTGTCCCTAGTGGTCTGCCCAGTGCCCTGCATGTCATTTTATATAATAAAAAGATTTTTTTTCTGCCTGGAAACTGGAGATTGTCCATAGCAACCAAAAAGTGTCCCTTTATGTCAAAAGTGGTTTTAGACCAGCTAGAAAACACCGATAAAAAATTAAAATCACAATTTATCATCAAACATTAAATTTAATGACAGCGACTATTCTGCAACTGAGCAAATTTCAGTGTTTTTGATTTGATTACATTATTGAATCATTTTTATATATATTTTTATTATATTATAATTTATTATTTTGTGTTTCAAACTTTATCATACCCGGGATGTCTACTAGACTCTGGTTCGGACAGATTTAAGTGAGTTATTCATAAGAATTGCATGCCTACAATATAAAAACGCCAAATTTACATGCAAAATAATTGTACCGCTTTCAGCACTAAATTCCAGACAGAATCATACCGCCAGGGAGGTTAATATAAGATGACCTCAGATAAAAAAAAAAAAAGGTCTTAATTCAAGAGTATATTTTTTTAATTAAAAAAAATAAAATAAAATAATTTGTTATAGAATCTAAAATCTTATACTACATATTGGAACTATGTACAATTGGTATAATGATAACCAAGGAAATAAAAGTTCTGCTACCAAAACTATATAAAGAGTAATTTGAAAGAGGAGAGAGAGAATAGGGGAAAAAGTAGAAGAGAGAAAGAAGATAAAAGAAAAAGTATTCTTAGGTAGGAGAAAAAATAGATAGGAAAGAAAGAAATGAGAGGTAGTAGGGGTCCCCGGGGTAGTACATGGTAATAAACACATACCATGAATGCAGAGAATGGAAGTATAAATCGAGATTACCAAGGTCTTAGTAGGGAAGCATCAAAATTGGAAGGCAAAAAGTGAGTCATCCAGGGATTCCATATATTCTCAAAGTTGGATACAGTATTTTATCTTGAGTTATAGCCTCTGTTTTGGCATAGATCATTGCTTAATTGACTCTATTTTTAGTTTCAGCAAATATTAAGGACAGGGATTTCCAAGCTTTGGCAATTGTTTGTTTTGCGGCTGTAGTGAACTGTAATAAGAGTTTGAATTGGCGGTAGGAGAGAGTGGCCGGTTTTAAGTTTAACCACTTCAGCCCCGGACCAATTGGCAGCCAAAGGACCAGGCCCCTTTTTGCGATTCGGCACTGCGTTGCTTTAACTGACAATTGCGCGGTCGTGCGACGTGGCTCCTAAACAAAATTGGCGTCCTTTTTTTTCCCACAAATAGAGCTTTCTTTTGGTGGTATTTGATCGCCCCTGCGGTTTTTATTTTTTGCGCAATAAACAAAAATAGAGCGACAATTTTGAAAAAAATGCAATATTTTTTGCTTTTTGCTATGATAAATATCCCCAAAAAATATATAAAAAAACTTTTTTTTTCCTCAGTTTAGTCCGATACGTATTCTTCTACATATTTTTGGTAAAAAAAATCTCAATTAGCGATTATTGATTGGTTTACGCAAAAGTTATAGCATTTACAAAATAGGGGATAGTTTTATAGCATTTATTAATATTTTTTTTTTTACTAGTAATGGCGGCGATCAGCGATTTTTATTGTGACTGCGACATTATGGCGGACACATCGGATATTTTTGACACATTTTTGGGACCATTGTCATTTATACAGAAATCAATGCTATTTAAATGCATTGATTTCTGTATAAATGACAGTTGCAGTGAAAGAGTTAACCACTAGGGGGAGGGGAGGGGTTATGGGCTCTGACGTGTGTTGTGTTTTTTACATTAGGGGGCGGGGCTGACGTCTGACGTCATTGATTGGCTTTCCCAATGACCGGGAACAGCCAATCAATGACAGGCAGAGTAGAAAGCGCGGGGAGAGGTTTGTTTACACAAACCTCTCCCCGTTCTTCAGCTCCGTAACCCGATCGCGGGACACCAGCGGCGATCGGGTCCGCTGGTCCCGCGGCCGGGGTCACAGAGCTCCCGACCGGGTCTCGAGCGCGCCGCTGGCGGCGCGCGCGCGACCCACGGGCAGGCATTTAAAGGGCCACGTACCTGTACGTGGTTTTGCCTGCCCGTGCCATTCTGCTGTCGTATATATGCAGTGGGCGGTCGGGAAGCGGTTAAAAGTGATTTTGTAGGATCAGGATTGATAGGGATTTCAAACAGTGTTGAAATCATAAGAAATACATCTTTCCAGAAATTTTTTGCTACCGGCAATCCCACCAAGTATGAAGATGTGATCCAAGATAACCACAGCCACGTAAACAAGGGGAATAATTTGGATCATATTTCACAAATCTGACAGGGACCAAATACCACTGTGTGAGTACTTTGTAATGTGTCTCTAAGGCAGCTATGTTTTGTGAGGATGACTTAGTTGTGATCCAAATCCTATGCCAATCGGCTGCTTCCAACGAAAACCCAAGATCCATCTCCCACTTAGTCACATATGATGGTGGATCTGAGTTGGGTTTAGTAATAAGATGAGTGTAAAGAGTTGAAATAAGTCCCTTAGTGTGTGGGTCATGTTTACATATATTTTCAAAGCATGTTCATTTATCTAAATTAATTCTTCCTTGTATATAGGGCATAAAAACCTTTTAGTCTGATGATATCGAAAGAGCTTTAAATTAGGTCTGTGACTTTCACATAAGTTAGGGGAAGTTTTGAATGAAGTAGAGGATGCTAGTTCACAGAGTTGAGCTAAATTAGTGGAGGTCCATGCTTTAAAATATTTAGGGGAAGACCAAGCAGGATAAAAAAGTGGATTTTTAAGAAATGATAAAAGAGGTATATGGGGAGATTGTAGTCCATTTACTAATGTAAATGTATCCCAAATGGCTAGTGTATGTTTAGTTATAGGATTATTGAGTTTTTTACGGTCTGAGGAATTAGACCATACGAGGTTGGTTATTGAAAGTGGGTCGCAATCTATTGATTCCAGTGCAACCCAAAGCGGAATTTCAAATTTTGCATGATATTTAGGGATATGGGCTAATTGAGCTGCAGGGTAATAGGTGGTAAAATTAGGAATCCCTAGTCCCCCTTTGGGCTTTGGAAGGTAAAGAGTGTGTTTTGGGTTTCAAGGAACCCCAAACGAAAGTTAATGCCTTACGTTGTAGTATTCTGAGAAAGTATGCTGGAACAGGGATAGGTAAAACTTGAAAAAGATAAAGAATTTTGAGCAGTATAGCCATCTTTAGTACGTTAATTTTACCTATCCAAGTTAATGGTAGAGAGGACCATTGTGTCAGAAGATTAGATATTTGATAAAAAATTGGAGGATAATTGGCAGTGAAAATGTCAGAAAGATTGGGTGTGAGAGTTATCCCTAGGTCAAGAAGGCGTGAAGTGGACCATGAGAAAGGGAGGGATGTCTGCGCTTGTTCTAAAATATGAGCAGTTAAATATATATTTATTGGGAAGGGATTTGATTGCTTGGGAGACCTCCTGAATTGTAAATGGTGAATTAAGCACCGTAATGTGCTCTTCAGAGAGGTGGGGGATGTTTACTTTGTCCAGAAATTCTGCTATTTTGTGAGGCATGGGTTGTATTGTGTTAGTGTCGTCTTTTAAGTTATATAAAGAGCCGTAGTATGCACTGAATGCATCTGCTATGGCTTGGGGATGGTATAGTTTGGTCTGTGTATGGGGGTGTAGTATATGTGCTATTTTTGATTTATATCTAATCCCTCTGAGGCGGGATGCTAGGAGTTTCCCTGCCTTATTGCCGTTAGCATAGTATGTCATCTTCAACCTCCTGGAAGACTTTTCAAAATCCTCCAGCAGTATGAGACGGAGTTCTTGACGCAATTCCGCCAATTTTTCAGTTAGTGCAGTGGAGGGTTGTGCTTTATTTTGGGTTTCTAGAGTGTGGATTTGGGTTGTTATATTTAGTATGCGCTGCCCCCTCATTCTCTTTTTCCTAGCTCCCAGTTGGATGAGAAGGCCCCGCATGAACGCCTTGTGCGTATTCCACGTCACAAAGGGGTCCGCTACAGAGCCCTCATTACATTCAAAAAAATTACATAATTCAGTTGCTAGCCTGGACCGATCTTCCTGGATCAGCTGCGGGTTGGATCTCCAAATGTAAGTCGGGTTGTTGTTGGATGAGTCGTCCACCCGCAGTGACACCGAGGCATGATCAGACCAGGTTATATCATTAATAACAGATGTTTTAACCTTCGGTAGTAACCATTTATCTAAAATGAAAAGATCTAGTCTAGTGTAGATTTGATGGCTAGAGGAAAAAAAGGTGTAGTCTTTTTCGCTAGCATTGATGCATCGCCATGCGTCGTACAGTTCGTAGGATTGTAGGATGGGTAGAAGAGACGGTAGTTTTCTATTGGAGGAGGAGCTGGAGTCCACCTTAGGGTCTGGGGGGAGATTAAAGTCCCCACATAGCAGCAAGTGGCCTTTTTTTACATGAGAGACCTTCATCATGAGCTTATGAAAGAAGCCAATCTGGTTGCAGTTTGGTGCATAGACGTTCACAATTGTGTATGTAGCTGAGTTAATGTCACACACTAGGATGTGGAATCTGCCTTGCGGGTCTTGGAATTCTCTATGAAGTTTGAAGGCTACTGAGTCCCTGATTGCCGTCAATACTCCTCTTTTCTTTTCTCCGGAACTAGCATAGAAAACATGCGGAAATTTGGGGTGAGAGCACCCAGGTTGTGCGTCTTTTTTGAAATGAGTCTCCTGGACGCAAAGGATATCTCCATTGTGTCTAGTAGCCTCCCTCCACATAGATCTGCGCTTGGCGGGGTGGTTGAGTCCCCTAGCGTTGATTGTCAGAAAGTTAACGACCATTTGTAATGTCGAACCAGTATGTGTAGTGTAGCATGTGTTGAAAAACACTTACATTTGGTCTTGGAGTGTTCACGGCTGATCCTGGATTCTGCGAGAAAGTGGCCCTTGGGGCTAGAGATCCATATTAGATGTAGACTTGCGTCTGTTTGCTGAAGGATAGTACTGCGGGCATAAACGGTAGTCAGGTGAAACAAAGAAATAAACATTGGGCAAAGAACGTGAGTCTCCTGTAAGGGAGGGGGAGGGTCATCATGACCCGGGTGTGACTGATAGTCACTCAAGATATTCTTGGGGGGTATATGAAAAAAAAGTGCAGTTTCAGAAAACAAAAAAAAACAGGTAAAAAAAAAGTTCAGCTTAGCAGCAAATATTTCTCCTAAACAGGGAACGGTAGGTGAAAATATGTGGTGGCTGCAGGTGAATTAGGTTTCCTTATGTGCATGTCTGGGAGCAACCAGGTTCCAGTCTTCGTCAGTGCGATGAGGACTGCGGTGTTTGCTGGTTTCGGCTACATCTGGGATAATTTGCCATTTGTGGAGGAGCTGCATTCCCTTTGCAAGGGTGTCTACTGCGTGATCCTTCCCATCTTTAGTGATGATTAGTTTTGTCGGGAAACCCCACTTATATGCAATTTTATGGTTTCTCAGAGCTTTAGAGATTGTGTTGAGGTTCCTTCTTTTTTGCAGGGTGAATTGGGATAGATCCGCAAAGAATTGCAGGTCTCTGTATTGCGGGGAAAGGTTCTCTTTGTTCCTAGATGCGGCCATCAGGCGCTCCTTTATGTGAAAAAAATGGAGTCTCAGGATTACGTCCCTGGGTATATTGTCCGGCAGGTGAGACGGTTTGGGTAGCCTGTGGATTCTATCCACTGTGATATCAAGCTCAGTTAGTTCCGGGATCATGGCTTGGAATAACTGGGTGACATACATTTTCAGATCAGGTTGTGCGACCGATTCGGGAACCCCTCTAATTTTAAAATTATTTCTTCTTGAGCGGTCCTCGATGTCCGCCATCTTAGCTTTCATGGCGTCCATCTCGTCTGTGTGGTCATCGTGTGCGTCCACCAGATCATTGATGGTGGTCGCAAATTCCCCCATTTTATGCTCAATGTGATCGGTTCTAGCCGCAATTTCTTTCAGTTCTATCCCCAGGTTGTGGACACAGGAAAGCATATCGGTATGCAGAGAGCTCCTTAGGGAGACTAACATGTCTCTTAGAGTGGTATCCAGCACAGGCTGGTTAGATGTGGGGAACGTGTCAATAGAGTCCGGGAGTTCCCTCGTGTCCTCCCCTGAGTCTAGGCCCTGGGAGTGGGACAGGACGTGATCCGTGGCATCCAGCCGTAATCTGGCTTTTTCTGGGCTTCCCGAGGTTGGGGTATGTATGGGCGATTGCGGGCAGTGTGGTGGGGCCATCCTTTTGTTTGGATTACCTTTAGATGATGTCGGCATCGGTGTGCTGAATCTTCCTCGTGTTGCCGGCCCGCCGCCGCCATCTTGCCTGGGACCCAGCGGAAAGTATTCGGTCATCTTTTGCGGCTTTTTCATGTTTTTGTTCCTCCTGGACATTACCGATCGGTGCTTCGGTTCCTATCCCAGCTCCGGTGGGTGAATTCCGCAGCGATTGCTGTGATTGCAGCCTGGTCTGTGCCGGTTTGTCCCTGTGTGCTGCGGAGCTCTCTCACAGAGCGTCCATCTCCTTCCGCGGCAAGCTCCGCCCCCGTTAAATATATATTTAAAGCTATAGATTTTTGGGAGTTAATAATTAGACCAGATACGTGGACAAAGTGATCAAGTTTACTTATAAGATTAGGAGCAGAAATGTGAGGGGATGACATAAAGATTAAGATATCATCAGCAAATAGGCAAAGTTTATGTTGGTGACCAGCTAAATCTAGACCTTTAATAGAGGGGTCAGTACAGATTGATTGAATAAAGGGTTCAATAAGTAGGGCAAATAAGAGTGGGGAAAGTGGACATCCCTGGAAATTCCGAATGTCAAGAACACGGTGACGTACAACACGTACGACGAGCCAAGAAAAATGAAGTTCAATAACCAATGGTGCTCTTCTGCTTGATTCCAAGCATGCGTGGCACTTTGTTTGTCGGAATTGTGTACACACGGATTTTGTTGTCGGAAAATTTGAGAACCAGATTTCAAATTTTGTGTGACGGAAATTCCTATGGAAAATGTGTGATGGAGCCTACACACGGTCAGAATTTCCGACAACAAGGTCCTATCACACATTTTCCATCAGAAAATCCTATCGTGTGTACGGGGAATTAGAGTCATATAGTCAAATAATAGTAAGTAAATTGTGCGAATAACAAAAGGCAACGTACTGAGTGCGTAAAAAAATGCTAACTCAGAGGCCTAGTATCTATCCGAGGAGGTCCTCCAATAATAGGTCAGAATAGAGATTTATCCTAGAACAGAAAGACAGGGGAAGCAGTGACAATTTCTCGAGACTCCAATAGCCTAGATCTATATACAGAAAAAGAGAAATACATGGACACCCAAGTTTGGCCGTTGAAAAAAAAAAAAAAATGAGCAAGGTTAATTAGCCATTAACAACTATACTGTAAGGTGAGTATATATAGCTACAAGTAACCCTAGGGAAAAAATACATTAAAATAAGAAACTGTATAGTTTGCATAGCAATATTACTTATCATAGGATTGCCAGTAATGAAGAAGACAAATAGTGATATTGATAAACAGGATCATTAAATATAAAACAATAGAAATACTTCAATTTAAAAAATAACTAGATTTTTCTCTAAGATAAATATAAGTAAATAATGTTATAATCAAGACAATAGGTATCTCATCTGCTTAAGGGGGGGGGGGAGGGGGGTAAATAGATAAAACATGTTTATCTGAGGTTGTGGTGGTTAAAAGGGGAAGTTCAAAACTTAGTGACCAAAGAAAGGCAAAGCTTTAAGATTGAATACACATCAATATGAGGAGTGAAAGTTATTCAGTCCATTGTGTCTACGGGATCTATATCGGGAGAATTGAATCGACATCTTTTATGCCGTGTACACACGACCATTCTTTTTCGACGGACTGAATTCTGTCAGACTTGTCGACAGAGTTTCGATGGACTTCTGTCGAATCGGACTTGTCTACACACAATCACACCAAAGTCCAATGGATTCAACCGTTATGACGTACAACCGGACTAGAATAAGGAAGTTCATAGTCAGTAGCCAATAGCTGCCCTAGCGTCAGTTTTCGTCCGTCGGACTAGCATACAGACGAACAGATTTTTCGACCGGACTGGAGTCCATCGGAAAGATTTGAAACATGTTCTAAATCTAAAGTCCATCTGATTTTTATCAGAAAAGGTCCGCTGAAGGCCCGATGAAGCCCACACACAGTCGAATTGTCCGACGTATTTGTTTCCGTCGGACCAGTTTGGTCGAAAAGTTTGGTCGTGTGTACGCAGCATTAAAGGATTTTTGTCGGCCTCTATCTTTTTCAGATTTGGAGGATTCTTGAGGGGAGCTGCATGTTGTGCGTCGACGAGGACTAGTTGAAGATCTTTCGATAAGATGTAGTTCTGGTAGAGTGTTTTGTGGTTCATCTGAGGATCTACAGGAATGTTTGACACCTTGATAGGTAAAGCAGATAGAAAATGGGAATCCCCATTGATAAGGGATCTGGCGTTGCTGTAGATTAGGAAGTAAGGGTATCAGTGCACATCGTTTAGCCACAGTTATTGGGGAAAGGTCAGTAAAAAGCTGATAAGGATGATCTTGAAAGATGAGGGAATCTTTTCCTCTAGCTGCAGCCATGAGTTGTTCTTTGGTGTGATAGAAGTGGAATTTCACAATAATATCACAAGGGGGACCTTCTGGTTTGCGTGGTATTAAAGCTCTGGGAATCCTATCCATCTTCAAACTTTCAACCGGGATTGACGGTAGTAGTTCTTGGAAAAGTGCGGTCATAGTAGAATGAAGGTCAACAATAGTCTCAAGTATTCCACGTATATGAAAATTTGATTGACGTGCTCTATTTTCAAAGTCCTCTAAGCGTGTTTGCAGAATAAGGTTTTCTTCCTTAAGAGTCTCTAATTCATGATCGTGGGACAGTACATTAGTTTGAATACTTCTTTTTTGGGTCATAAGAGTACATTTACTAAGGAAGGCTTGTGGACTCAAATTTATTATATTATTTAGTTTCATTGTCCTGTCAATTTTAGAGATTGTTGAAAAAAAAGCACCCCTCTTTTCAGTGTTATGCAGCAGTAAAAAAATATGAACAGTGTCTTTCATAAAATACATATTTTTTCAAATGAAATTAATTAAAATAAAAAGTTATATAATAATGATGCTTGGTATTTACCACACCCTATTGCAAAGATGTTTTTTTTAACCACACTTTGACATTGATCAAACAGCCTAAAACAGTTGTTTCCACGTTAAAATAAATAGCTTGATATTGTTAGTTGGGGTCTGTGTTATAAAAAAATATTTGAATGCACATTTTTTCACAAGCCCTAGAAGGAATGATGTTTCTGGCTCTGCCTACTGTTCTAAAATGATGAATAAGCCCACTGTTTTTTGGATCTGCATTGAAAGGCAATGACACAAATAGCTTCTGTTGAATATGTCTGTGCTGTTCTTTACAGTGCTCTACTAGAAGGATTTTTGGTTTATTTTGTGTCATCATAGGCTGGTTAAATATCCTGTCATAATGATTAGTAATGGTGATCCAGTTTTCTATTTATATTGTTTTTTCATCTATTCGTAGCAAACGAGGCACATACATTTCTATTACATTATTGTATATAATGCAATGTATGGTTGTTTTTTGTTTTTTCTCTTTAAGATGTATTACATCTGTGTATCATTCCCTGTTTCCTGTTGATTGCAAGCTCTGATGAGCAGCACACCAATTTGTTTTACTCCTTTTAATGTCCTATTATTTTCTGTAGTGTCATTATATTATTATTATCACTATTATATGTTTTGGTTTAAGGTTTTCTGGACCCAAGCCTAAGAATCTAGGTAACAACACAAAGCTTGTAGAATGGCTACCTCAAAATGATTTACTTGGTGAGTAAATAATAAACAGCATTATTTTTAAGTTTTTGTAAAGAATAATGCAAGATAATGAAAAAAAAAAGGCATTTAACTTTTAAGGTAAATATGTTATGATTTACAGAAGCTACTAATACTGACCTCCTTTTGGAAATGCTAGTTATCTGGCTGTTATATCATAAACAATAATACTGCGCATATGACAAAAAAAAAAATGCGTGAAACAAAGGAGCACCAAAAATATGAGATATTTTCACAATAAACAAAAAGAAATAAAAAAGTGTTGCGCTAAATAAATAAAAAAATTAATTAATGTGAAATAGTCCAAAAAGTCAGTCTCTCAAAGGAACGTGTTCATGACTCTGTGGTTCAGCTGTGGATGAAAATAGATCCAAATCCCTCCACCAGGTGTGCACACCACCACCACAAAAAGTTTGACTCCAGAGAGCATGGACCTTTTATTATGAAGGGTCAAAAAGGCTTGATGTACCAATCCCAGTAGAGACCACGACAAGGGGTAAGAAAGGAACCACATCAGTTTCAGTTCAAATGTGTCCAAAGGACTCCACCCACACAACGAAAGATATCCAAGTTAAAACCAGCATTCATATAAAAAAAGGCGGCTGCCACAAAACATCTGGATAAGAATGGAAATACGCGATAGCAGGAACAAGCAGCTCTGTCTCATCGGTTTTGTCAGCAAAAGGACTTCTTCCGGGGCATAAGCGTAATTTCCTGTCATCGCAGTAAGGAGCCAAGCAATTCAAGCCTCACTCTTATCTCTAAAAATATGAAAAAATATACTGCGCTAGTGGTGATATAAACTAAGTGAAAAAGGAAGCAGCAGCAAAACACCATCAAATATCTATATGGATTAAGAACAATACAATAAAAAATTGCTGCGCTGCATTATTGATCTGTAAACCCTAATAACCTATAATAGGGATATATAAGATACAGTGGTGTGAAAAAGTGTTTGCCCCCTTCCTCATTTCCTGTTCCTTTGCATGTTTGTCACACTTAAGTGTTTCGGAACATCAAACCAATTTAAACAATAGTCAAGGACAACACAAGTAAACACAAAATGCAATTTGTAAATGAAGGTGTTTATTATTAAAGGTGAAAAAAAATCCAAACCATCATGGCCCTGTGTGAAAAAGTGATTGCCCCCTAAACCTAATAACTAGTTGGGCCACCCTTAGCAGCAACAACTGCAACCAAGCGTTTGCGATAACGTGCAATGAGGCTTTTACAGCGTCCTGGAGGAATTTTGGCCCACTCATCTTTGCAGAATTGTCCTAATTCAGTTACATTAGAGGGTTTTCGAGCATGAACGGCCTTTTTAAGGTCATACCACAACATCTCAATAGGATTCAGGTCAGGACTTTGGCTAGGCCACTCCAAAGTCTTCATTTTGTTTTTCTTCAGCCATTCGGTGGTGGACTTGCTGGTGTGTTTAGGATCATTGTCCTGCTGCAGAACCCAAGTTCGTTTCAGCTTGAGTACACGAACAGATGGTCGGACATTCTCCTTCAGGATCTCTTGGTAGACAGCAGAATTCATAGTTCCTTTTATCACGGCAAGTCTTCCAGGTCCTGAAGCAGCAAAACAGCCCCAGACCATCACACTACCACCACCATATTTTACTGTTGGTATAATGTTCTTTTTCTGAAATGCAGTGTTCCTTCTACGCCAGATATACTTGGACACACACCTTCCAAAGAGTTCCACTTTTGTCTCATCGGTCCACAGAATGTTGTCCCAAAAGTCTTGGGGATCATCAAGATGTGTTGTGGAGAAATTGAGACGAGCTTTGATGTTCTTTTTGCTCAGCAGTGGTTTTCTCCTTGGAACTCTGCCATGCAGGCCATTTTTGCCCAGTCTTTTCCTGATGGTGGAGGCATGAACGCTGACCTTAACTGAGGCAAGTGAGGCCTGCAGTTCCTTGGACGTTGTTGTGGGGTCTTTTGTGACCTCTTGGATGAGTCGTCGCTGCGCTCTTGGGGTAATTTTGATCGGCCGGCCACTCCTGGGAAGGTTCACCACTGTTCCATGTCTTCGCCATTTGTGGATAATGGCTCTCACTGTGGTTCGCTGGATTCCCAAAGCTTTGGAAATGGCTTTATAACCCTTTCCAGACTGATAGATCTCAATTACTTTCTTTCTCAATTGTTCCTGAATTTCTTTGGGTCTCGGCATGATGTGTAGCTTTTAAGGATCTTCTGGTGGACCTTACTGTGGCAAGCAGCTCCTATTTAAGTGATGCCTTGATTGTGAACAGGTGTGGCAATAATCAGGCCTGGGTGTGGCTAGAGAAATTGAACTCAGGTGTGGACAACCACAGTTATAGTATGTTTTAACAAGGGGGGCAATCACTTTTTCACACAGGGCCATGATGGTTTGGATTTTTTTTCACCTTTAATAATAAACACCTTCATTTACAAATTGCATTTTGTGTTTACTTGTGTTGTCCTAAATTGGTTTGATGTTCCGAAAACACTTAAGTGTGACAAACATGCAAAGGAACAGGAAATGAGGAAGGGGGCAAACACTTTTTCACACCACTGTATATAAGAAATCCCCCCCACCAAACTACAAAATCACTTTCATCTCTGCAGTCTGAATAGAAAAAAGGAGGACGGCAACCAAGTCTCACATTGTAAGAAGAACTTACGTCTCAGTCTAAAACAAACAGACAGAGACGTGCGATACAGCAAACCCGCCCCAACCAAAGTAGAGACCCCCCATGAGGGGAAAAAGAGGAACTTCCACATCAAATGCCAGTACCCACATCCCACATCTAATTTAATTTGTAATTTGCATATTACCAAATTTGCATATTAATTGCAGCCCATTTGATTTGGTAATATGCAAATCAAAAATGAAGTTAGATGAGAGATGTCAGTATATTTAACTTAGCTAAACTTAAGTAGCTACTTAGCTAATTAACTTGGGTTTGCTGATGATGGAATCTTCTCATGGTTCCTTGCTCAGAGTCCAGCATAAAACATCTGTTTCGAAAAACTTTCTCCTCTGTCTCCAGGACAAGTGTGTCTTTTTCTGAGCACATGGCCTGTGCAATGTCCTATTCCCCTCCCCCAATTTCCTGCTACATCATATCCTGTAACCTCACTTCCTGTGCTGAGATCATAAACTAGTCCAACTGGTTCATTTGCATATCAATAGGCGGAGCCTTATGTTCCAAACACAACATATGTAACTAAAATCTAACCATTCACATAATCTAAGCTAGATCAACAACATAGCTATAGCAACACAAACACTGACTGTGTTGATGGGGGAATTGAGCAATTTTCTTCCCGGGGTTGCAGGAAAGAAAATCGTTCCATCTATGGCCAGCTTTAGGCTCTGTAAACTTGGTGTCTCAGGGAGAGAGTGGTTGCCTTTCCCATTCTTTCCCTATACCTATCCCTTCTACCTAAAGCTAAAAATATTGTGGATAAGTGACAGTTCTTTTTAAATTAGTCCAAATGAGGTCCTTGTGTAAAACTTTGTGAATTGAGCCATACTATTTAAAACTATTAAGTATAGACTAAACATATAGAACTATGTATATAATCTGCTCATTTCCCATTCATCATATTTATCAGATTCATCACAATTTGCATCCAGCCCGATTATCTATCTAAAATTGTTTCCGAAACCTTCAAACCTGGAAAATTTCCTTCCATGTGCATATTATTATCTACAGTTGCTTAAAGTGGATGTAAACCCACTCTCATCAATTATAAAGTACTGCCATAGTGCTGAACTATAAGGATATACATGCTTCCTGCATGTATTCTAACCTTTCAAATATGTCCCCTTTGTCTATTTGGAGCCCCCAAAAACTCCAGATTCAGTGGGCGGGTCTGTTATCTGGTGCTCAGTGGGTGGAGTCGTGGCGCCAGCAGACACCCCGCCAAGCTCTACACTCTCCTTGGCCAGAGCGCACACAGGAGAGGCAGAGCATGTTCTGGGTAAAAGCAGAGCACGCTCAAGGCCCCCTGTCATTTCTGCACAGGTGGATGTCCAGTGACAGTTTAGGAATGATTGGTGCACCGGGGACAGCTGTGAGCACCGATCCCCCTGCATGTTTTTTCAGCTGAAAGCCGTGGGAGGGAGAGAAGGAGAAGCGGCTGATGAAAAACCATGCGGGGAGATTGGTGCTCACAGCTGTCCCCCGGCTGCAACGACCATCCCTGACTGTCCTCTGGGTCTTCCTCCTCATCCAGCGCCCATATTTTCCTCTTCTTCCCTGGTCCCTCTCCTCATCCGTCCACTGTGTCTTCCTCTTCCGCCCCCCTTGTCCACCACAGCCAGCTCACCTACTTTCCTCTCCCACAGGCTGTGGGGGGGGGGGAGATCTGTCAGGATGGAGAGTGGAGAAAGGGGCCAGTATGTAATTTACCAGCCCCTTTCTTTTTGAATGGAACATAGAGAGCGTTCATTATAGATCGATCCTGTGTCCTGTGATAACTGAGCAGAGTAACCTGTGTGTTACTCTGCTTCAGTTTATGACTGCTCCCATAGCCTCTGTCTCCTCTCCATTCATCTTCACTGCAGAGAAAGGGACATGGAATCTGTGTCCTCTGTCCCTTTCTCTGTCTCAAATGGGAGATGTCAGGGACATCATCCACTGCCCTACTGACACCATCCACTGCCCTACTGACACCATCCACTGCCCTACTGACACCATCCACTGCTCTACTGACACCGTCCACTGCCCTACTGAGACCGTCCACTGCCCTACTAACACCGTCCACTGCCCTATTGACACCATCCACTTCTCTACTGACACCATCCACTGCCCCACTGACAGCATCCTCTGCTCTACTGACACTGTCCACCGCCCAGTGACACCATCCACCACTGTACTGACACATTCACTGCCCTACTGACACCGTCCACTGCCCCACTGACACCGTCCACTCTCCTACTGACACCAACCACTGCCCTGCTGACACCGTCCATTGCCCCACTGACACCGTCCACTGCCCTACTGACACCATCCACTGCCCTACTGACACCAACCACTGCCCTGCTGACACCGTCCATTGCCCCACTGACAGCGTCCACTGCCCTACTGACACTGTCCACTGCCCTACAGACACCCACTACTGTCCTACTGACACCATCCACTGCCCTACTGACACCGCCCACTGCCCCACTGACACCGTCCACTGCCCTACTGACACCATCCACTGCCCTACTGACACCATCCACTGCCCTACTGACACCAACCACTGCCCTACTGACACCAACCACTGCCCCACTGACACCATCCACTTCTCTACTGATACCAACCACTGCCCTGCAGACACTGTCCACTGCCCTGCTGACACCGTCCACTGCCCTGCTGACACCGTTTACTGCCCCAATGACACCATCTACTGCCCTACTGACACCGTTCACTGCCCCACTGACACCATCCACTCTCCTACTGACACCATCCACTGCCCTACTGACACCATCCATTGTCCCACTTACACCATCCATTGCGCCACTGACACCGTCCACAGCCCTACTGACACCGTCCACTGCCCTACTGACACCGTCCACTGCCCCACTGACACCGTCCACTGCCCCACTGACACCAACTACTGTCCTACTGACACCATCCACTGCCCTACTGACACCGCCCACTGCCACACTGACACCATTCACTGCCCAACAGACACCGTCCACTGCCCTACTGACATTATCCACTGCCCTACTGACACCAACCACTGCCCTGCTGACACCGACCACTGCCCCACTGACACCATCAACTTCTCTACTGACACCAACCACTGCCCTGCTGACACCGTCCACTGCCCTGCTGACACTGTTTACTGCCTTACTGATACCAACCACTGCCCTGCTGACACCAACCACTGCCCCACTGACACCATCCACTGCCATAACTGACACCATCCACTTCCTTACTGACACCAACCATTGCCCTACTGACACTGTCCACTGCCCTACTGACACTGTCCACTGCCTTACTGACACCATCCACTTCCCTGCTGACACCGTCCATTGCCCCACTGACACCGTCCATTGCCCCACTGACACCGTAAACTGCCCCACTGACACCCTTCAATGCCCCACTGACACCCTCCACTGCCCCACTGACACCCTCCACTGCCCCACTGACACCCTCCACTGTCCCACTGACACCGTCCATTGTAAAAAAATAATACAAATAAAAAAATTCTGATACTGTCCATTGCTCTACTAACAACATCCACTGGTCCCAAAAAAGCATTTTGAAAAAAAATACTAAAAACTTAAATTGTAAAATAAAAAAATAAAGAACTACTGACACTGTCCACTGTCCTACTGGGACCATCCTGCACATACTACCCACCACTGTACACTCTGCATTTCTCACCTGCACATACTACCCACCTCCATACACTCTGCATTGCTCTCCTGCACATACTACCCACCTTCATGCACTCCCTCCTCTCCTGCACATACTACCCACCTTCATACACTCCACACTCCTCTCCTGCATATACTACCCACCTCCATACACTCCATACTCCTCTTCTGTACATACTACTCACCTCCATACACTCCGCACTCCTCTCCTGCACATACTACTCATTACCATACACTTTATACTCCTGTTCTGCACATACTACCCACCTCCATACACTCCACACCCCTCTCCTGCATATAATACCCACGCCGTCCACTCTGCACTGTACATTCCCTATTTAACATTACCACATTTTGTGCTATGTAAGTCATCTCAGATTGTATTAAACCACACCCCTTTAAGTCAACGCCCAATATTTTATGAAAATTGTAGCACCCTCTAGTAGTGTAGGTGCTAGAGTGAGAGTTGTTATTGTAGGCAAATTTAGGCCTGTTTGTTTTTGTTTAATCTGGGCTGGGAGTGGCTCAATGTAGAAGCTGGGTGACTCACAGGCAGCATCACCAAGACCTCCCTCTTTCTAGAGCTCTCTAGAATGTTCTATAAAGAGATGAGGAGAGGGGATGTGGAGCTGCCTGGGGTATTCTGAGGAGCCCTGACCAATCCCCAACTTGGAATTGGCAAGGGGCAGACCTCCTCAAATACTCTTGGTCAGCCAAGTTTGCGAGAAGTTGTCGGGTGGAGGAGTTGAAGGTGGAGTACTGAGACTGTCTGGGCCTTGGAGGGAGCTCCTCAATCTGGGGGGGGGGTGACCTTGGGTCTGGGTTTGGGTGCAGACAGGGATCTCCAAGAAAACATGGAGGTGTCCCGGACAGGAGGCACAGGGCGAGCAAGAGATGACAGCGGGAGAGAGTACTGCCGGGCAAGTATCCAGGGAGAGGAACCATTGGTTGCAGCCAAGAGGGCTGGTGAGTCGCATGCACAGTCAGGAGGACTGGGGAGGCACACCTGAAAAGACTGGGAGAGTGCAGTCGGAGATGGGTGCAGAACCAGAGGAGATGACTGTGGTGTCGTGGGCAGTGGATTCGGGCAGCTGCAGCCAGAAGGACTGGCAGGGCATGAAGAGGGCTGACTGGGATCAGTAGCTGCATGTGGGACAGCTAATACCAGAACTTACTATTTTCTTTTTGCTACACCATAGGGGCCTGCGGTCCCTGCCTGTGAAGGGCATTTGATTTAGGCCTGGCTGAGTCAGTGTCAGGCCTACAGTGCTAGATAGTCTGGAGAACGAAAGAGAGGAAGCGATGTACAGAAGGAGTATGGAGCGATACTCAGAACAAAGGAAGTGATGTGTAGGAGGAGAAATGGAATGATGTCTATACAGGGTGTATTTAGTCCCAAGTTCCAATGTTTGATCACCTGGGCATCTCATGAGTCCCTATCCAAGTTTCCCTCAATAAAACAAACAAAAACAAAATGAAAGGACTGCTTTATTGTCTCTGAGGAATGAAAAGTGTGTGCCTGGCTGGGCAGGGTAACAGACAGACCATTATACTCAGCCGCCTCTACGTGGGTACCGCTACACAATTTAAGCCATGCCCACATTTGGCAGCTGCTGTATCATGTTCAAACACTCTCTGACCAACTCCTGTATCATGTCTGCACACTCTCTGACCACTCCTATATCATGTCCTCACACTCTCTGACCAACTCCTGTATCATGTCCGCACATTCTCTGACCAACTCCTGTATCATGTCCGCACACTCTCTGACCAACTCCTGTATCATGTCCGCACACTCTCTCATCAACTCCTGTATCATGTCCACACACTCTCTGACCAACTCCTGTATCATGTCCGCACACTCTCTCATCAACTCCTGTATCATGTCCACACACTCTCTGAGCAACTCCTGTATAATGTCCACACACTCTCTGAGCAACTCCTGCATCATATGGCTGGATATCTGATATGACAGGATGGAGATGTTTGGGTCATGATTAGACAGCTATGATTTGGGTAAAAGTTGGGGATGTGAAAAGACATTGTGGTGCAGGCTGGAGAGGATGACTTCTTTATTCAGCGTGATGTTTGTACAAGAAAATATAGACTTGGTGTGAGAAGTCAGGTGACATGAGTAGGGACTTGGTGGGAGAAGTCAGGTGATACGAGTAGGGACTTGGTGGTAGCAGTCAGGTGACTCGTGTAGGGACTAGGGATGAGCCGAACACCCACCAGTTCGGTTCGCATCAGTACATGCGAACAGGCAATAAATTTGTTCGAACATCCGAACACCATTAAAGTCTATGGGACTCGAACATGAAAAATCTAAAGTGCTAATTTTAAAGGCTTATATGCAAGTTATTGTTATAAAAAGTGTTTGCGGACCTGGGTCCTGCCCCAGGGGACATGTATCAATGCAAAGTCTTTTTTTTTAAAACGGCTGTTTTTTCGGGAGCAGTGATTTTAATAATGCTTAAAGTGAAACAATAAAAGTGAAATATTCCTTTACATTTCATACCTAGGGGGTGTGTATAGTATGCCTGTAAAGTAGCGCATGTTTCCCGTGCTTAGAACTGTCCCTGCACAAAGTGTAATTTCTGAAGGAAAAAAGTCATTTAAAAGCACTCGCGGCTATAAGAAATTTGCCCTCTGTTAATACAGAGAACAGTCATTGTTAAAAAAAAAATGCGTGGGGCTCCCCCCAAATTCGATTACCAGGCCCTTCAGGTCTGGTATGGATATTAAGGGGAACCCTGCGTCAAATTAAAAAAAAGACGTGGGGTTCCCCCCAAATATCCATACCAGACCAAGGGTCTGGTATGGATTTTAAGGGGAACTCCACAGCAAATTTTTAAAAAATGGCGTGGAGTTCCCCCCAAAAATCCATACCAGACCTTTTATCTGAGCACGCAACCTGGCAGGTCACAGGAAAAGAGGGGGGACAAGAGAGCCCCCCCTCCTGAACTGTACCAGGCCACATTCCCTCAATATTGGCATGGAGTTCCCCTTAAAATCCATACCAGACCTGAAGTATGCTCATCCCTAGAAGCTCATCCCTAGTAGGGACTTGGTAGGAACAGTCAGGTGACATGAGTAGGGACTTGGTGGTAGCAGTCAGGTGACTCGTGTAGGGACTTGGTAGGAGCAGTCAGGTGACACGAGTAGGGGCTTGGCGGGAGCAGTCAGGTGACATGAGTAGGGACTTGGCGGGAGCAGTCAGTTGACACAAAAAGGGACTTGGTGGGAGCAGTCAGGTGACTCGAGTAGGGACTTGGTGGGAGCAGTCAGGTGACTTATGTAGGGACTTGGTATGAGAAGTCAGGTGACACGAGTAGGGGCTTGGTGGAAGCAGTCAGGTGACACGAGTAGGGACTTGATGGGAGCAGTCAAGTGACACGAGTAGGGACTTGGTGGGAGCAGTCAGGTGACACAAGTAGGGACATGGTGGGAGCAGTCAGGTGACACGAGTAGGGACTTGGTGGGAGCAGTCAGGTGACATGGGTAGGGACTTGGTGGGAGCAGTCAGTTGACATGTGTAGGCTTTAAGCTTTTTGCTCATTCAGCCTTACTGGGTGTAATTATGAAAAGTGAGACATCCACCCCTCCCCCACATATCACATCCTGTTGAGCAAAATGAATGTGGCAACTGTGATCAGGTGACCTCAGACACACACACTGCACCATATCAATAATCAGATCACTGGAGCTTCTCCTCTGCCCAGCTCTGAGTAGATACATCTCCCCTAAATCAAATCACTTGTCTGTGTATCTTCTGCTGGCCGTCCTGTGAGTTCACTGCACCATGCATTTCCTCCTCTCACCCCATGATGAGAAACATCCAGTCAAAACATAGGAAAGGCAGCCAGTCCTGGGAGAGCTGGAAAAGAAAGAGGGGAGCGGAGGGGAGGGGGATGTGAAGTACTCTCTCATTCTTGCATGAGATATGTAAATCACCTGTCACACACAGCACGGGGGAAGAACTGACTGATATTTCTCTGTCTGTCCCTTTTTATCTCACTGGAAAAAGATAAGAGGATTGCTCAGAGCTTAATTAACTCTTTGTGGCAAGACTGGGCACAGATGACATTAAATCCTATACTGTACAAGTTACAAGCCTTAATTTAAAAAGAAAATTTGGGTTTACATCCACTTTAAAGCAGAAATGAAACAAGAAATATTGCAGTTATTGCTACATGTGATACCTAATGTCTATTTTCAAATACCACAAATGTAAAGAAAAGTATTGTATTATAGCAAACATTTACTTGACTTGGATTCAACTACATTACAGGACATCCAAAAATCAAGACATTTCTCAGCCACGGAGGACTGAATGGTATTTTTGAAGCTATGTACCATGGGGTGCCTGTAGTAGGAATACCATTGTTTGGGGACCATTATGATACTATGACCAGAGTACAGGCTAAGGGCATGGGCATTCTCCTGGAGTGGAAAAGAATGACAGAGGATAACCTGTATAAAGCTCTTTCAGATGTTATTTATAATCACAGGTAAGCAAATTAATCTGTCTATTTTAAACAAAGGCCTTGGCTTGTATATGCTGACTCCAGGCAAATTTATAATTAGCCTTGAAACTGCCACATCACTTGTGTAAAGTTTAGAATTGTGAGGTCTCACTAATGATTACAAATGCTTTGAAAATTTAAAGACCCCACCCCTTTTCCGCACTCATTTACATAATTATAACCAATACTGCATGTCTGAGATATGCAGTGGGGGGTATTTACTAAAACTGGTGAACGCAGAATCTGGTTCAGCTCTGCATGATAGCCAATCAGCTTCCACGTTAGCTTGTTCAATCAAGCTTTGACAATAAATCCTAGAAGCCGAGTGGTTTCTGTGCACAGCTGCATCAGATTTTACACTCTCCAGTTGTAACCTCCAGTGTGACAGACGTCTATATATACATCAATACTTAGATTTACTGAGTCGGTGGAGCAAAGTTTTGCTGGGCCTGGGGACATTTTTTACAAGCCTTTATCTTTTCTTTCAAAGCTTCCTATCAGGCGGTAAATATGCTTCCCCTATATAATTTTCCTATTGCCTAGCAGATGTTCTGTTATCCAACATATTCCTCTCAATTATAATAAAATGCCCACTAAAAAGACAGAGATAGATAAGATCAAATAGCAGGTACGTCAAATGTGTTAGAGTGCATTGTGTAACGTGTAAAATATATTTGGCTGTATTATTTAGGCACAAATAGGACAATGGTGAAATGCATACATTTTTTTTTACATGTTAAAACTATTAATGTTAAATTGTTTGCATATCATTACATAAGCCATTTCTGTTTTCTCTTTATGTAAACTATTAAAACTGTACTGAAACAGCAAAAACACTGCTGAATAAAAGATCAAACATCATTTACATGCTAAAAGGGAAAGACGCCACAGATATGGTTAGTGAAGTGAACATTTGATGTGTGAAATAACTAGGTAGTATAGTGTTTGCCAAAAAATAACTTTTCTGTTTCTTTATTTTCCTGGCCCTTTTGCTTTATCTGCCTTCAGCTTTATGTATTTTCCCAAGAACTATAAGGGTAAAGTTTGCATGTGGTCTTTTTTCTTTATTTTTTTATTTTTTATAGTGACTATATTTGTATTGCAGTTTAAAAGTGTGCTTAAAAACAGTTTGGAACAAAAAAAAAGCATTGTGCTTAAAGCCCAAGTTTAGTCAAACTTTTTTTTTTTTTAATCAGCACAAGTGACAGTATTTATTATCAATAAGAAGTATCCTTTATGCTGCTGGCTGTTGCTTTAATTAAAATCGGAAGTCCTCTGAACCCTCCCTCCCTTTAGCAGTAATCTTTTGGAGTTGTTAGGGTTGTTAGAGCATGCACTCATTGTACTCATTGTCTTGATTGCACTCATTGTCTCAGCTATGCCTAACGATGAATGTAAAATGCTTTACTAATGCAGGATGGGCAGATGAATGAAAAGTCTGCCTCCTCTATTCATAGATATTTTTTCATTCATGGAAGCTATAACACAGCTTCTATGAATGAAGGAAGGGGGACAGAAAAGACAGGCATATTCAACATGCGAATGAGTGCCTGTTACAGGCTCCTTGGCTCTATTAACTCCTGCAGCAATGGAAGATTACTGCTATGTTGGTATGGTGCCATTCAGAGAACTTTACATTTCAACTTAAGCAGCCTCAAGCAGCACAGGGGGCACTTAGCACTGATTGTAAGTACTATTTTATCCCTTGTGCTGATTTACAATAAAAAAAATGTTTGATTAAACTTAGGCGTTAATGTATAGTATTTTTTACAAAAAAAGCTCATATGATTTGTAGCCTGCAGTAATTGCATGTTGACGAGGCTGACTGTTCGGTAACAGAAGTCACTATCAATACTGCGTTACAGAAGATACAACCCAAGTAGAGAGTTATGGGCAGCGTATTCTTTTTTCTTTTTAATTATCAAAGGAAAGGGCTTCTTCAATGCAAGAAAGGTACAGGCAAAACATTTGGCATGTCTAGTTTAAGAGATAAATTTATTTAAATATTAGCACCCCTCACACATCAAAAAATAAGACCAATATTTTAATATAGCTCATATTTAGAGAATTGTTCTGCCATTACAAGCTAGTAAAAAATATTTGCATTGTTATCTGCTAATTATTTTATTTTGTTAACTTAGTTATCAACAACAAGCCATGAAGCTATCTAACATTCACAAAGATCAGCCAGGCCATCCTGTCAGTAGAGCATCTTACTGGATCGACTACATTCTTCGCCACAATGGAGCCAAGCATCTTCGTGCTACTACCTATGACATCCCTACTTATCAGTACTTCTTGGTTGATATTGTATTAGTCACAATTGTTGTTGCAATTTTAGCCTGGTACGCACTTTACAAAATTGTAAAATATGTGCGAAGGAGCAGAAGTGCAGAACACAGTGCCGCCAACGGAGTCTGCCATAATGGTTTAGCAAATGGCAGGCACAAGAAAAATGGGCATATCAAGCATAAGGAAAAAGTGAAATGAATGGTGGGATCCTAATTTATAGTTTTAAAGGAGCCACTGCACCAATTCTAAGTTTCTCTCCATAATACTGGATTCTGCACTGCATCATGGAATATATCAGCGTTAAAGGCCTGAGCAGTAAGGAACTTATGGCCATTTATTTCAACCTTTATTTATTATAATGCTTGTTTATTCTTTTCCCATTTTAAGCCTTTTTCTGTACTGAAATACTTAGAGGTTATCACTATTAACACTCCCAAACCACCTCTATAAGTATCATCAGCATTGCTAACACATTTCAGCCTTGATTAAAGAAGGCTATAGTATAGCATTTTTTTATTTATTTGCATCTAAACTGGCTACAGCATAACCCCAATGTGATTTTAGAAAAGCAATGGCACTTTGGAGAAACACTTACCATTTACTGGGCTCTTGTGCAGTTAATCCTATAATATATTGAAGAATTAAAACAAATTGGTGACTACTCCTCCCAGGTATGTAAAGGCTGTCAGTGGTATGGGCAATACCTAGAATGCCTTCTTTATCTCCCAAAGATCTAAAAGCAGTTCAGGTTTAAGCAATGAATAATTGGTTACTTTTGCATATTATCTGTCCTCACAGCAGTAGAAATTGAGACAAAATGAATAGCTTATCTAATCAAATCAAATTAGTTCTGTCAGTACAACTCATAGAGCAGTTTTATTTCAACTGCCTTTCTTCCATAATGATATTTTAGGTTTATATAAATGTATATTAATTTAATGTCACCCAAATACTAATTTTATTTATTTGAACATTAGGATATATGTCCGTAAACAAGTGTGAATGTGTCACATGACATATGTCAACACATCAAATTCCTATTTATTAGATACTTTTTACCCCAATTACTTTTAGTATAATATACAGCTGCTAAAAAGCTATTTTGTATCTTACATAGAAATCACAATTACCCAATATATTAGTGATAAATGCTGTGATGATGCTCAGTAAGTCATAGCAATTAACAGGAAATTATCTTTTAATTGATCCAAATAAAATAAAGTGACACGCGACGTGCTTAAGTTTGCTGCACATCATCCATGGATTTTGCAACATTTAAAGTGAACATTTTCACAGACCATGCATATTAAAGCCGTTACATATTCTGATTCAGCAGCACACGCACTTAAAAAAACCTCCTCTGCAGTTGTAGGCATTGTGGAGAATCTTCAAATTTCACAACGGAAGCATTTAAATCACAGCTATTTCCCCCTTATTTTTTTGTAGTTTAGTAGTAGTATCTTGGCAGTCTGCCAGCATTCTAATGTAAACAAACAGCAAGTGTTTCCAAGCTAATAGAAACTGGCTAAAACTCGACTTTGGAGGCTCTTTTGTGATCATTGAAGATGAATTGCTTCACAGTATAAGCAGCTATAGAGGTTAGTGATGGCTTGATTTAGTCTGGGCACATTTTCCCTACAGATTTGTGGATTCAGTCTTTTTGACTCTCTAGAGATGAGTAAAATAATGTAATAGTCCACTGTAGATAAATTGTATTATAACTGATCAGATGAATCTTATTTTTTCTTGTACACAGTTTGCCATAATGCATTTTTTTTTTTAAAGCTGATGAGATGCTATTTTCAAAGCATATAATTCATGACATTTGTTAGATTCATAGAAAACTGTGCATCAATTTGCTCACCTCTGTTTGTCAGTTTTGTCCACTACTAGGAGTACTTTTACCACATTATGCTGCTTGTTTTTAAACAGGAAAAGGCATGGGAATGGGTACAAGTTGCAGAATTGCTTTATTATGTACAAAAACAGTAGCAGATATTCAAATTGCCATTAAAGTAGACCTATAAAGTTCAAACCTTATCTACTTATCCTAATTGCCCTAATAGCAATTAAAATCCTATGCAGGAAATGTTTTATTCATTTCCAAAAGTCACGGTTAACATATGCCAAGGCATCTGATCACACAAGTAGTTAGTAGGGAGGTTGGAAGTTGCTATTGGAAGAGTGGATCAGTGGGCAACTGGAGGAGTTTTAGGTAAGAATGATTTTTTAAAAACACTTTTTTATTTTATGGGACTCATTAATCAGGGGTGTGTGTTTATAATAAGACATGTTTAAAGTAGGTAGAGAAGAGCATGCTGCAAACCTCAGTAGCAGCAGCTAGAAAATGGTGGATTAGTGAATGGTTAAGGGGCAGATACAGGTATATCACAAACAGTTTTTGTTAGCAGTGAAGTCAATAACCACTCTAAGTAGTTTGAGGTTATCAGACCTGTTCACAAGTACAGATTAGGTGTTTTGAAGAAATAATAAAAGCTTGAAGCAACTGTCACTTAAAAAAAAGCTGCTAGAAGTGATTGCCCATGCATGCATTGTTTTGAATTTTCATCTATGTTTCCATGCTGTGCCATTCTTAATAGGCAACATTTTGACACCTGATTGCCTACTTTTTTCTCTCACATTCCTGATGACTCATAACTATGATGGGCTACATTGTTGGCAAAAATAAAAAATAAATATATCAGGCAGGAGTGATGGGTGAGCTGGGTCATTACCGAAAAGTGTCAGAACTATTCCTGTTCAAAACATCTTGGCAGAGCAAAGGGAAATGAGAGCTGTTGCAGTTATGTTGAAGAACTTCTAGGTCCCTGCACTTTACATCTGCTGGTGGCTATCTTTTTTTATGTTACTATAATAGAGATTCAATACAATCAGCTGAACTCTACATATTAAAATGAAAAAGCATGTTAATAAATACAGTATGGCAACATGTTCCCATTTCTATCTGAAAAGTGTATTTACCTGTTTGAATGATAAACCTAATTTACAAAAAGGGATACGCTGTGTATTGTAGTATAGATAGTAAGGTGAATATTTCACTGTGAATGATGGGTATCTGCCAATGCTTGAACCCTTTGGTGTTTTTTTGTATAACATACCTGATTAGTAACTGTGGCACATTTCCTTTTATCTATAGGAAAGCCAATAATTCAAAATTTTCCCCAAGTAGGAAAACGTGCAATAATGAACATTTCTGAGAGTCAGAAGCATTCCTAATCACCCATAGGGAAGTCCTACATGGTATGATCATCACTTGACCATTGCTGGCGGTGCTTGAAGCAGGCTGTGGTTGAGCCATGTATAGCTACCCTAAAACGAATCATTACATCAGTAAGTGTGCTCACAAAGGTGCTTAAGCAGCGGTCTAACCAATACATAGACTATGCAGCCCCCTTTCAAGACAAGTTTTTTTAATCAACTATTCCTTTCTTTTAAAGTAGATCTTGCTTGGTTTATGACTTCATATTTCTTTAGAAGTATTGTTATTGAGACTGAGTATATGTTAGAAATAATTATTATGGAAGTATTCTCTTACACGGTATGAAAGTACTGTAGATAATAACATCAGAATCCCAATGTTTTTACTTTAAATGCAAATACACATAATGCTTATGTGTATGTACTGTACATAGCAGACCATTCTTTATTTATTAACAGAATACAGTTTGTACAATTTTCACCTTGTCCTCCACCAGGAGCTCCATGGACTGAAGTTTTTGCAACTTCCAGGTAACTAAGAAAGCAGTGATTGGTGGAATATATATATATATATTTTTTTTAGGTGTATATATTGAATAAATAGATGGGACTTTCATAAATTTTCATAACTTGAAACCATACACATCAATTCATAAGTGATTATTGACAACACTGTTTCTAAAAGACATATGGACAGCCACCCATTCAATTGCTAAAATAGATTTTTTGCACATCAACAAACAATATACAATTGATAACTACATGAGCTAACATGTCTAACGTGTGTTTAATCACTTTTGTACCACCATATAGCATATGGCACTGGATTAAGAGTTGAGTGTCCCTTCTCCCCATTAATCCCAGTGAACTGAGTTGTTCTCGGATGGCTCACTTTAAAGGCACTGTGTACAGCGCTGCGCTGCGTGTCTCTGTACATTCAGATCACTGTGGTTGGTCCTGGAGGTCAATCAGTGATTATATTAGGAAAACAGTATGTGTTTAAATTTAAAAACCTTCCCCTTCTTTTTACAGTAGAGGAAGTGGAGGGATAAGGAACAAATAAATTAATGACATCATTGCAGCGCATTCACATATAGTTTAAACCTTTCAACCCCTTTCCTCTCCTACACAGCTTATCGCCACAACGTATTTTTATAGGGTTGATCTACTAAAGGCAAATAGACTGTGCACTTTGCAAATTGCAGTTGCACTGCCCTGTACCTGTGACCTATTAACCCCTTTATCTTCTCTTCAAAAAATGAGATCACTTTGGGAGTCTACTTTTCAAAAAGGGACATTTTCAGTTTGTTGCAGTGTATTGGCATTCATTTATTAATATAATGTAAGGGGAATAGTCTTTTTTCCAAAATGTTTGGTATTTTTACCTTTATATAGTCAAAAATTAAATCCTAGTGATTTTTTTTTTAATACCACCAAAAATCAGCTACAGTATATCTGTCTTCAAAAATAGTTTTAAAATTCATGATGCACTGTGGAGTAATTGTCAGTCAAAGTATAACAGCACTGGAAACTGAAAAACGGCCTGGTAATAAGGAGGTATTACAGATCCATATTCAACTTGTTAAAAAATTTGAGAATATGCACAGAGCAATGATGACCTATTTTGCAGACAACATCTGTGTCCTCAGGACCAGGTACTCATTAATTTCTATATGTTTGTAGTCATTTGTCTATGATTATTAACAAGTAGCATAAGCATATACCATGGTCACAGACTTATATTTGCATATATAAAGGGATTCAATTTTGCAAAACAAAATCCATCGAATGAGGTCCACACGGTTGCGGTGCGGGAACCGCACACGATTTAAACAGGAATCACACCGCATTCCTGTTCAAATCACATGGCGGTGCGATTTGAGCCATTTATTCTGTATGGCTCAAATCTGACCTCATCCGCACCAAAATCGTACTGGGCCATTTCTTTCCTGCACCAAAATTGGATCACATGGGTATTCACACCCATGCGATCTGACTCTGCAAATCGCACTGCGTTTTTCAAACCAATTTTAGGATGTTGTTAACTTAACATACACACCTGCAGCAGTTCGCATTAACGGGGTGCAATTTTGATGCAGTGTGGAAACGGCACAGAATTCACTGCCAATTCCATGCAGCATCAGTGTGAACAGGGCCTTACATCCCGTCACATGCCAAAAAGCAAAACTTTCCCATTTGCTTGTGCTCTCAACCAAACTGTCAAACATTCAACTGGCTGGTATCATAATTGAACACGTGCACCATCATGGCAGTTGAGGATCAAATGGAAGCAAATGTCACAGCTTCCTTGGCTAAAAACGATAGGAGGGTTTAGGGTATAGAGGGTTTATAACCACTGCAGATATATGGAACTTCAATTCGAGCTGGAAACCCAGTGAAAACCTTGTTGTCTGCAAGATGAATCAACGTTGCTCTGTGCACATTTGGGAATTGTTTATACACAGTAACCTGTACAGATACTTGGAGATGTAAATCAAACAGCAAATTCAGTGAAAAAGAAAAGCTCCCTTGCTGACTACTTGATTGAAGATACGGACGTTGTCCACAGAATGCATCATCATTGCTCTGTGTACATTCTGGAATTGTTGAAACACAATTAAATGTGCATTAGCTGATGTGGTCTGTAATTGTATATTGTTTGTTAAATTGCAAAAAATATATTTTAGTATTTGGAGTGGATAGCTGTCCATATGTGTTTTAAAAACAATGTTGTCAATAAACACCTATGGCTTTTAATATATGTATGGTCTCAAATGCTCTAAACTATAGTCCCATCCATTTATTTAATAGATAGTTTTTGTAAAAGGAATGTCAGCACTTGAGATATGATGATATAAGTAAAATCTTAAACCATTCTCTTTATTAAACTCTTTATATATATATATATATATATATATATATATATATATATATATATATATATATATAAATATAAAGTGTACAGTTATTTCACTGTTGAGTAAATGCAGAGCTTAAAGCTAAGGATGTATTCCATTAAAACTGTTCATTGTTTCTAACTGTGGCATACAATTTCTTACTTTCCAAATTGCAAAAAATAACAAGGCAATATTAACCATGTGTATGTATTCCATTTTAAATTGAACTGAAAGAGAACCACTATCATCCAAGAATAAAATACCTACCGAATATTAGAATTAAAGGGTAATGTTATAAAATGTATTGTAACCACAATCTAGAAAACGACAACTTGTTTATTCTAATATATACCCTACAATTTTTTCATGAACTACATGTAAATTGTAAAAAGGTAACACTATTTCCTAATTTCAGAAGAAACATGCGTTATGTTTGTGCACGTGTAGTAATAGAAATAAACAATGTTACATTTTGAGAATCCAGAGTGTCATTTTATTTGGACTGCATCTTTTCCATTTTTTTCCTACAAATGAACCTTTTCTTAGTTTTTTTTCTTCTTTTTTTAATCTGAACACAATAAGAGGAAGTAAAAAGGTATATGTGTACAATATATGGCCAAAGGTGTGTGCACTCCTGACCATCATACCCAATACATGACCAAAAGTTCATTGACACCTCTTCAAATATTGAGTTCAGGAGTTTCCAGTGAAGAGTGTCCTTATTGGTACAGCATACAAAGACGTTTCAGAAAATTGTGCATTTCCAACAGTTTGGGAATGATTGTGACCCAGTGCAAAAAGCCAGTTACATAAAGACATGGTTTGATATATTTGGTGCAAAAGGAGTAAAATGCACAATGCTAAACCCTCAACCCTACTGAATATCTTTATAATGAATTTGACTGTGAGCCGGGTCTTCTCATCACCAGTAGCCCAGCTAAACCTGGCTACACATTAGTAGAATTTCGTTTTGAGTTTTTTTATTTTATTTTAAGAACATTTATTCAGTTTTGTAATCATTAGCAGGGTCAAATTGACATTTGTTTTCAATCACATCGAGGAGTAAAAGCGAAAGAAGCAGGATCAAACATTTTTCACGAAAAATCTTTTTTAACAGTGTTTTTCTTTAGGAAATCACATTTATTTCAAAATCTAATGTTAAATGCAAATAAAACTTTGAAGTACTTTCAAAAGAAATGACATTGTTTAGTCATCAAATGTACAAAGAATATTCTTTTGAAATTTTTTTTGAAAATCTACTAGTGTATAGCCAGCTTAACAAATGTTATTTTGACTGAATGGACACAAATTCTCACAAACATGCTATAAAATATTGTGGAAAGCCTTCCTAGAAGTGTGAGGACTGCTATAGCCATAAAGCTGGGGGGTCAATTTAATTTGCCCACGATTTTGGATTGGTATGCCTAACAAACTCATATAGGTGTTGATGGTCAGTTGTCCATGAATGTGTGTCCATATTGTGTATATTAATATACATTTTTAGAGCTTAAAAGGGATACCGTGTTCAGATAGATGGTAGAAATTTTGTTTTTTTATGCATGCTGTTGTTCCACTTGATTGTCATTCCCAACTCTTAGGCTGCTGTACTGTACTTCTTTTGAAATACAGCTTTGGTAGCAAAGATCAGAAAGCTGAAAATGTATGGTGGCTCTTTATCATGCGTGCTGTGTGTTGTATATAGATTGTTGTTAATTATTTTTTGTAGCCACAACATTGCCACATTAGCAGAACAGCAAGATTGGGCCAGCCCCCAATAACGATCAGGAAGAAGTGTTTTCCCCTTTAACACAAGCAATACTTATTGCTATGTACATATTGGGGCATTGTCTTATAGCCTCACAGCCATAACTTGCATAACTTTATATTGGCCCTATTGCCCACAAAGCTTATATTGCCAAAAATAGCCATTGTTTGCAGTTACTATGAAACCTCTATGGTCACATATGATCTGTTTACGATTTGTGCCCCAGAACACCTGAGTGGTTCACACCTGATACATACGTTTAGTGTCAAATAAATGCCCAGATGACAGAGAGATTATTAGCAGTCATGCAGTGACCATGTATACAGTTTATGCAGTTGTATGTCTTATATCCAACTGGTTACTCAACAATCCCTGGCAGTTTGGGGGCTCAGGGATGATGCTTTGCAAAACTGGGTTTCTGGGACAGTGGACACAATGGTGATAGTAATGTTCTGCATTAATGGGACATAATGGTGACAGTAAAGTTCTGCAGTAAGGGGTGTCAGGTGATGGACTAGTGCCCGTGGACACACAAGCCAGGATTTTTCTTACAAATGATTTGTTCAGTTTACATTTTCCTAAAGAAGGGGGGCCAACTTATGATCTTTTACACATATCCACTGCATAAACCCTCTCTGCCAGGAAACTTCATACTAAACTAGCACTCTCCTAGGTGGCCCATGCTTATCATGAAGATGTCAAACATCTGGTTGGATATTTATTTTAAACTGATCATTGTTAATCAAATGGATTTATATAAATATCAAGAATGTAATAGACCACAGCAGCATGGGAATTATGCACTTAATTTGTCAAAATACCAGATATAGTCAATAAGGAGGAAGCACTGAAGAAGTAGCTTTTTTGTTGTACATATAATATATCACAAAAGTCATATGTTTTATTCTTGTTATTATAACTACAAAATGGAAAAGCACAAAGAGAGGATAAAGCTACTCCCTGTTAAAAAGAAAGGCCCTTTCAGAGAACCGACTGTATCATATTGCTTGAAAAGGCAAACCAAGCAGATAAGTTGCAGTAATCAGAATGATGCCTCTCACCTGCTCGACTTTTGAGGAATGACACTGATATGTGATCCAATTCTTCAGTATTATCTCTCCACTTAGTGACTGGCTCACAGTTTTCTCTGTTTTCTCAGTAACATCTGAAACTTTTGTTACAGCAATCATTACAACTGTGTGATGTAACAGGTGATAAAAATGTAACACCCTCTTATGACCCGTACACACGATTCAAAAATCAGATGAAAAATACCGCTTTCGTCCAATAATCAGATCGTTAGTACAGAGCTTTCGAGAGCTTATCACGACAGTTCATCTGATATTATCCAATCGAACAAACACCAACATTTTTCTCGTATGATACTAGATCGTACAATTTTCATTTAATCAGTACAGTTGTTGTCCAAAAATACAACAGAATTACACTACAACACATGACATCACTTCCGATTTTTTATTCTGTCGTACGAGAATTTTAGTAACTTTAGTAACCTCTTCATTTTCGATATGCGACTAGCATGCAAAAAAAAAAAATGAACGATCTGTTGTCCGATATTAGGATTGTGTGTACGGGCCATTACAGAGTGATTACTAATGCAGTGGAATCTTGGTCACCTGTGTTGTTTAATGTAATTTCTTCTTCAGAAGGCACAACCCTATTCATTTACCTGAATACAGCAAAATAGAAATTGTGCTTTATATCAAAAGATGTTTGAACTGGTTTGTGGAACTGGCATTTTACCAAGTTTCATGGTATTGCTCTAAGTGGACAGATAAAAACAACTGGCCAAACATTTGCAGCATATTTAATTTCTGTTGGTCTATAGCAAATTTACCCACAGCATCTTCTTATTTTCTCCTGTGTGCTCTTGCCAGTCAGGAGGGACTGCAATATAAGTTACACATATACTGCATATAAAAGCATTTACAGAAGCATAGTGGTCATGATTCATGAATTTGCGAGTACACTATAATCGGACATTTGCTTTCAACGCTTTTCAGTACCTTCATTAAACTCAGGACTGTGGTCATACAGAATCATTATTCTATTATTAATATACCCCCCTCCCTTTACAATCTAAGCTCAACGAGCAGGGCCCTCCTGTCTTGAACTGTACTGTAATTGTGCTGTCCCCCCTCTACATGGTAAAGCACTGCGTAAACTGTTGGCGCTATACAAATTGTGAATAATAATAATAATTATTCTTACTTTCTGCCTGCTTCTATTCCACTAAGCACTGAACTGGACTGCACCTGTTGTCATCTTACTGCTCACAGGGTGAAGGACTATCATAAGTGCACCAACACTCAGTTAAAGGGCCCCCACAAAAGCCGGCAGAAAACTAACTTTAAGGACTGCCCCTATCATTACCCTTACATGTTTCCCTTTATATTCCTATATCTTTGTTGATGTTTTCTCAAATTTAACTGTGCTTACCAAAATGGTTTAGGCCTAATATCACAATCACTAGTGCACATTCCTAGTATAGCTCAGGTATTGTTATATAAAACCTCACTACTGCCCATCGTTGTATTTTTGGATGCCATTGCCCCTGTTTATATTGGCCTAGACCGTCCATGCCTTTTTATATCTAGCCCTCTCAGTTAGCCATCATTTATGTTAAACTGTGTTATACTAATTGTTACCTTACCTGTATTTGCTTAGTTACAGTATCAACTCCATCTAGTAATAATACATTAAAATTACCTTTACTAACTGATTTGGTTTCTGCTTTTGGTTTAGCACCATTCATTTGTAATATGAATTATTTGCCATGCTTTACTGTGTTTATCTGCTTTTGCACTTAACCTGGTGTGTCAGAGGGGCTGAGGCCCATGGAAGGGTCCAGGCAAAGAACAGAAGACCCATCTACTCAGTGGTTCCTACAAAGGTAGCGCTTCATAGGTAAACCCACACAGCACATATTACATCCATGTATTGAAGACAAATTTCTTTCTGGTGTACTGAAGCTGGACAAAGAGATGAAAGAACAATGTCTTTGCTGAGGTGCAAGACTGAAACCACCTTAGGAATGAAGGAGGACCTAGGCCTCAACACCTCTTTTTTAAGTAGGATCAGAAAGGGTTCCTTATAGGACAAGGCCTCCAGGTCAGAAACATGCCTCATAATCTTGTAAGTGAGAGTCGATAGGGAAATATCCCTGGTTCAAAAGTCTCTGAAGAGCCACATTCACGTAAGCCACGTAAGAAACAGCCTGTACAAAGCCTTTAATCAGTGAGTGGGAGATTAGTGGTCTTTGAGATAAGATCAAAGGGGCAAAAATATGTCACTTGATGATATTCAAGGCCAAATGTTAACCAAGGCATAATTCCAGAAAGATTATGATTCTTCCCACAGGGTATTTTCTGATGTGAAAACTTCCTTCCTTGTGCCAGGCAAAATATCACTTCCATGTGCAATGATAGACGTTATGGAAGGTAGACTTTCTAGCTTCTAACAGCGTGGATATTACCGAATCACAAAGAACCCTGTCTCTCAAGACCTGGGCTTCAACAGCCATGCTGTTAAAATCAGCGACCTTGAAGAACGGTAGTAAACTGGTCCCGGTCCCTAGGATAGGAGATTTGGGACAGCCATTAGAGTGTCTGTCAGGTGTCTGAGTATCACATCTGCCTGGCCAGTTTGGAGCTATGAAGGTCACCAGGATGCCTTCCATCTTCATCCTGTGCAGTTTATGAGGAAGAAGTTTCAGAGAAGGAAAGCTGGTTTTACTAATCCCACAGAGCCATCTGAGCATCCCCTGCTTCCATTAGAATATCTCTGCACCTAGAGACAAACCTGTCCGCTTGTTGTTGAATCTGGAGACCAGGAGGTAACTTGTAATACACTTGTAACACAGAATGAAATGTTAAGTTCTTCCCAGGCTAGAATCCTTTCTACCTCTCCTTCTGTAGCAAAACTTCTGGTTCCTCCCTGATGATTTATGTAGGCCACTTCAGTGGTACTGTCTGACTAAATCCTGATTGGTAGACCTTTCAGTCAGGGGGTCTAGTGTTGCAGGGACAAATCACTCGCCTGTACGCCTTGAGTCACTTGCACTGATTAGATGTCAAGGACACCTCTCCAGACCTCCAGGCTGGCATCTGTTGTTAAGATCTTCCATGAGAGAGGGAGGAAGGATTTTTTCACTCTAGAACCAATTTGTCCCAGGACAACAGAATGTTGTGTTGGAGTGGTCTGGAGTGGGTCTAGAGTGGAACGGATCAAAAGGAACTCCCTCAAAGAAAGCTACTATCAAGATCAAAACTCCCATACAGATTTACAAAGTCGGCCGACTATTGGATTGAAGAGTCCAAGCCTGGGAGCATAGTGTCTGAAGTTGTTCTTAGCAAGGAAAAACATTGTCCTGAGCTGTGTCTAGGATAGGACCCAGATACATCACACTGTCAGTCAGAATTTGAGCCAACTGTTCCCTCAATAGGAGATCCTCCAGGTATCCCACAATAAGAATACCATGGAAACAGAGTAAGGCTAGTAGCATGGGTGCCTATACCATAGCAAAAACGTTAACTGCAGAAGACAAAATAAAGGCATTGTCACTCACAACAAAACACAGGTAGTGTTGATATGTTGGAAATATAGTGACATACAAGTACACATCCTTGATGCCCAAAGAAGCTAACAAAAACTCACCTGATGCAGGGTGCTATAACAGACCTGGTGGATTCCATGCAAAAATGTATTAAAGCCATTTAAAGCCTTCAGATCCAAGTTGGAGTAAGAGTACAAACCCTGGAACATTTCTTCAGTCAAGTAACTCCTTGAGTCAAAAAATCTGCAAAAGTAGCATGGAGATATGTTAGTCTGTGTGGGAATACAGACAGGTTAAACAAAATAAAGCATGGTCAGGGCAAAGACTTGAATTTATCTTGTAGTCCCTGGGAACCCCATCTCTTACCCAGGAATTATAGATGCTTTCTGACCAGTTGTCCACAAAGGACAAATAGATCTCCTCCAACGTAGGCAGAGAAGTCCCCTCCTGATGAAAATAATTTATCTGCAGGTTTGGAGGATTTAGTGGCCAAAGGTTTGCGGTTGAACTGGGCTCCAGGCTTAAGTCTAGCCTTGAAGTTTGAAGCCTATGGGAAATAAAAGGAATTCTTTTGGACCTCAATAGAAGGTGGAGAACGTTAAATCTAGTAAAGAACAAGAGTACAAATCATTTGTGCATAGTTTGGCAGGTAAAAGAAAAGCTTGTCCTCTGTAAACCTCCATGCTGTACTAATTAAAAAAAAAGACAACACCATGAAAAAAATGGTGACGCTAATCCTCTTCTCCTTTGATTGACAGCCTCAACACACTTTTGAGCCTGTGTTAAAGGGGCGTGTCTGCTGCTGCTCTGTACCTAACTGACACTGAGATTGGAGCCTGTGTTCTGTCAAAATAGCCAACTCGTCAAAATCTCCAATTACATCACTTCCGGTGCTGATGAGTCATGATCAGCTGGCGTAATGTCAACACTGCGCATGCGCAGATCATCAGATGTCGAGGAAAATGATAGAACACCGCCATGCTGGTACACCTAAAACATTTATGGTTCAACATCCTATTGGTAAACTCGGGACCAGCTGATCTTTCGCTATATTTCTATGAAAGGATCTTTGCCGACAGACCGTCATGTTATAATAAAATTCCAGTGAGTGTCTACTGTTTACCCGCCTAGGACGGGGAATCCAAAATGTTTTAGGTGTACCAACATGGACGCATTTCTGATTCCCTGTCCTATTGGTAAAGTTGGGTAAAGTGAGCGGCAGCTCACTGGAATTTTATTATAACATGGCGGCCTGTCGGTAAAGATCCTTTCATAGAACTATAGTAGAAGATCAGCTGGTCCCGGGTTTACCAATAGGACGGGGAATCAGAAATGTTTTAGATGTACCAACACGGCGGTGTTCAGAGAGACACAGAGAGACAGACAGAGAGACAAACAGAGATAGAGACACACAGAGACAGACAGAGAGCCACAGAAAGAGAGGGAGATGAGAGTGAGTGAGAGACAGGGAGACAGACAAAGAGAGAGACAGAAAGACAGAGAAAGATAGATAGTGAGAGACAGAGCAAGATAGAGAGAGACAGAGAGACACAGAAAGAGACACAGAGTAAGACAGTGAGAGACAGGCAGAGAGAGACACACAGAGAGACAATGAGAGACAGAGGGAGACCAGAACTATTTGGGCCGTTCGCATCACATTCGTGTGATGCGAGCGGCCCGCAATGCATTGCGCCAGGCGCAGTGCATTGCTGGCTGATGATTGGCCAAGCATGCACTGTGACCCCGCATGCTTGGCCAATCACAGCGCCGGCAGCGAGGAGAGCAATAATTGGCTACAGGCAGGACGCCTGTAGCCAATTATAGCTCAGGGGCTTCAGTACACGCCCCACTGTATAAAAGGCCGCCGCGCCGTCGGCCTAGTGCACATGTGTTCCGGCTTTGATTGAGTGAATAGGCAGACTGCTGATTCATTGCTAAACCATTGCTGATTACCATTGCTGATTGCCATTGCTGATTAACATTGCTGATTCATTGTGAATACTGATCATTTCTGCTGATTGCACTGCTGCTGAGTGTGACATTATCTGCTGCTGGGGATTAGTCTGGTGTGTGCGTGCTGTTAGTACAGCATTGCAGTAGCACTCATTGCAGTGCTGTTAGTACAGCATTGCACCATAACCTTCTGTCCCAACCTTCTGTCCCATCCCAGGCAGGCAGGCAGGCAGGGATTTATAGGAGCTAGTGTGTGTGTGTGTGTCAGCACACATAGGAGATAGTGTGTATGTGTGTGTGTGTGTGTCAGCCCCCCAGAGGAGCTAGTGTGTGTGTGTCAGCACACATAGGAGCTAGTGTGTGTGTGTGTGTGTGTCAGCACACACAGGAGCTAGTGTGTGTGTCAGCACACATAGGAGCTAGTGTGTGCGTGTGTGTGTCAGCACACATAGGAGCTAGTGTGTGTGTGTCAGCACACATAGGAGCTATAGTGTGTTTGTGTCAGCACACATAGGAGCTAGTGTGTGTGTGTCAGCACACATAGGAGCTAGTGTGTGTGTGTCAGTACACATAGGAGCTAGTGTGTGTGTCAGCACACATAGGAGCTAGTGTGTGTGTGTCAGCACACATAGGAGCTAGTGTGTGTCAGCACACATAGGAGCTAGTGTGTGTGTGTCAGCACACATAGGGGCTATAGTGTGTTTGTGTCAGCACACATAGGAGCTAGTGTGTGTGTCAGCACACATAGGAGCTAGTGTGTGTGTGTCAGCACACATAGGAGCTATAGTGTGTTTGTGTCAGCACACATAGGAGCTAGTGTGTGTGTGTCAGCACACATAGGAGCTAGTGTGTGTGTGTCAGCACACATAGGAGCTAGTGTGTGTGTGTGTGTCAGCACACATAGGAGCTAGTGTGTGTGTGTGTCGGCACACATAGGAGCTATAGTGTGTTTGTATCAGCACACATAGGAGCTAGTGTGTGTGTGTCAGCACACATAGGAGCTAGTGTGTGTGTGTCAGCACACAAAGGAGCTATAGTGTGTTTGTGTCAGCACACATAGGAGCTAGTGTGTGTGTGTCAGCACACATAGGAGCTATAGTGTGTTTGTGTCAGCACACATAGGAGCTAGTGTGTGTGTGTCAGCACACATAGGAGCTAGTGTGTGTGTGTGTCAGCACACATAGGAGCTAGTGTGTGTGTGTGTGTGTCAGCACACATAGGAGCTAGTGTGTGTGTGTGTCGGCACACATAGGAGCTATAGTGTGTTTGTACCAGCACACATAGGAGCTAGTGTGTGTGTGTCAGCACACATAGGAGCTAGTGTGTGTGTGTCAGCACACAAAGGAGCTATAGTGTGTTTGTGTCAGCACACATAGGAGCTAGTGTGTGTGTGTCAGCACACATAGGAGCTAGTGTGTGTGTCTCAGCACACATAGGAGCTAGTGTGTGTGTGTCAGCACACATAGGAGCTATAGTGTGTTTGTGTCAGCACACATAGGAGCTATAGTGTGTTTGTGTCAGCACACATAGGAGCTATTGTGTGTGTATGTGTCAGCACACATAGGAGCTAGTGTGTGTGTGTGTCAGCACACATAGGAGCTAGTGTGTGTGTGTCAGCACACAAAGGAGCTATAGTGTGTTTGTGTCAGCACACATAGGAGCAAGTGTGTGTGTGTGTGTCAGCACACATAGGAGCTAGTGTGTGTGTGTCAGCACACATAGGAGCTATAGTGTGTTTGTGTCAGCACACATAGGAGCTATAGTGTGTCTGTGTCAGCACACATAGGAGCTATAGTGTGTTTGTGTCAGCACACATAGGAGCTAGTGTGTGTGTGTCAACACACACAGGAGCTAGTGTGTGTGTGTGTGTCAGCACACATAGGAGCTATAGTGTGTTTGTGTCAGCACACATAGGAGCTAGTGTGTGTGTGTGTCAGCACACATAGGAGCTAGTGTGTGTGTCAGCACACATAGGAGCTAGTGTGTGTGTGTCAGCACACATAGGAGCTATAGTGTGTTTGTGTCAGCACACATAGGAGCTATAGTGTGTTTGTGTCAGCACACATAGGAGCTAGTGTGTGTGTGTGTGTCAGCACACATATGAGCTAGTGTGTGTGTGTCAGCACACATAGGAGCTATAGTGTGTTTGTGTCAGCACACATAGGAGCTAGTGTGTGTGTGTGTCAGCACACATAGGAGCTAGTGTGGGTGTGTCAGCACACATAGAAGCTATAGTGTGTTTGTGTCAGCACACATAGGAGCTATAGTGTGTTTGTGTCAGCACACATAGGAGCTAGTGTGTGTCAGCACACATAGGAGCTAGTGTGTGTGTCTCAGCACACATAGGAGCTAGTGTGTGTGTGTCAGCACACATAGGAGCTATAGTGTGTTTGTGTCAGCACACATAGGAGCTATAGTGTGTTTGTGTCAGCACACATAGGAGCTATTGTGTGTGTATGTGTCAGCACACATAGGAGCTATAGTGTGTTTGTGTCAGCACACAAAGGAGCTATAGTGTGTTTGTGTCAGCACACATAGGAGCTAGTGTGTGTGTGTCAGCACACATAGGAGCTAGTGTGTGTGTCTCAGCACACATAGGAGCTAGTGTGTGTGTGTCAGCACACATAGGAGCTATAGTGTGTTTGTGTCAGCACACATAGGAGCTATAGTGTGTTTGTGTCAGCACACATAGGAGCTATTGTGTGTGTATGTGTCAGCACACATAGGAGCTAGTGTGTGTGTGTCAGCACACATAGGAGCTAGTGTGTGTGTGTCAGCACACAAAGGAGCTATAGTGTGTTTGTGTCAGCACACATAGGAGCAAGTGTGTGTGTGTGTCAGCACACATAGGAGCTAGTGTGTGTGTGTCAGCACACATAGGAGCTATAGTGTGTTTGTGTCAGCACACATAGGAGCTATAGTGTGTTTGTGTCAGCACACATAGGAGCTATAGTGTGTTTGTGTCAGCACACATAGGAGCTAGTGTGTGTGTGTCAACACACACAGGAGCTAGTGTGTGTGTGTGTGTGTCAGCACACATAGGAGCTATAGTGTGTTTGTGTCAGCACACATAGGAGCTAGTGTGTGTGTGTCAGCACACATAGGAGCTAGTGTGTGTGTGTGTCAGCACACATAGGAGCTAGTGTGTGTGTGTGTCAGCACACATAGGAGCTATAGTGTGTTTGTGTCAGCACACATAGGAGCTATAGTGTGTTTGTGTCAGCACACATAGGAGCTAGTGTGTGTGTGTGTGTCAGCACACATAGGAGCTAGTGTGTGTGTGTGTCAGCACACATAGGAGCTATAGTGTGTTTGTGTCAGCACACATAGGAGCTAGTGTGTGTGTGTGTCAGCACACATAGGAGCTAGTGTGCGTGTGTCAGCACACATAGAAGCTATAGTGTGTTTGTGTCAGCACACATAGGAGCTAGTGTGTGTGTCTCAGCACACATAGGAGCTAGTGTGTGTGTGTCAGCACACATAGGAGCTATAGTGTGTTTGTGTCAGCACACATAGGAGCTATAGTGTGTTTGTGTCAGCACACATAGGAGCTATTGTGTGTGTATGTTTCAGCACACATAGGAGCTAGTGTGTGTGTGTCAGCACACATAGGAGCTAGTGTGTGTGTGTCAGCACACAAAGGAGCTATAGTGTGTTTGTGTCAGCACACATAGGAGCAAGTGTGTGTGTGTGTGTCAGCACACATAGGAGCTAGTGTGTGTGTGTCAGCACACATAGGAGCTATAGTGTGTTTGTGTCAGCACACATAGGAGCTATAGTGTGTTTGTGTCAGCACACATAGGAGCTATAGTGTGTTTGTGTCAGCACACATAGGAGCTAGTGTGTGTGTGTCAACACACACAGGAGCTAGTGTGTGTGTGTGTGTGTCAGCACACATAGGAGCTATAGTGTGTTTGTGTCAGCACACATAGGAGCTAGTGTGTGTGTGTCAGCACACATAGGAGCTAGTGTGTGTGTGTCAGCACACATAGGAGCTAGTGTGTGTGTGTCAGCACACATAGGAGCTAGTGTGTGTGTGTCAGCACACATAGGAGCTATAGTGTGTTTGTGTCAGCACACATAGGAGCTATAGTGTGTTTGTGTCAGCACACATAGGAGCTAGTGTGTGTGTGTGTCAGCACACATAGGAGCTAGTGTGTGTGTGTGTCAGCACACATAGGAGCTATAGTGTGTTTGTGTCAGCACACATAGGAGCTAGTGTGTGTGTGTGTCAGCACACATAGGAGCTAGTGTGCGTGTGTCAGCACACATAGAAGCTATAGTGTGTTTGTGTCAGCACACATAGGAGCTATAGTGTGTTTGTGTCAGCACACATAGGAGCTAGTGTGTGTGTCAGCACACATAGGAGCTATAGTGTGTTTGTGTCAGCACACATAGGAGCTAGTGTGCGTGTGTGTGTCAGCACACATAGGAGCTAGTGTGTGTATGTCACGACACATAGGAGCTAGTGTGTTTGTGTCAGCACACATAGGAGCTAGTGTGTGTGTGTCAGCACACATAGGAGCTATAGTGTGTTGTGTCAGCACACACATAGGAGCTATAGTGTGTTTGTGTCAGCACACATAGGAGCTAGTGTGTGTGTGTGTATGTGTCAGCACACATAGGAGCTAGTGTGTGTGTGTCAGCACACATAGGAGCTAGTGTGTGTGTGTCAGCACACATAGGAGCTATAGTGTGTTTGTGTCAGCACACATAGGAGCTACTGTGTGTGTGTCAGCACACATAGGAGCTAGTGTGTGTGTGTCAGCACACATAGGAGCTAGTGTGTGTGTGTCAGCACACATAGGAGCTAGTGTGTGTGTGTGTGTGTGTGTGTGTCAGCACACATAGGAGCTAGTGTGTGTGTGTCAGCACACATAGGAGCTAGTGTGTGTGTGTGTGTGTCAGCACACATAGGAGCTAGTGTGTGTGTGTCAGCACACATAGGAGCTAGTGTGTGTGTGTGTGTGTCAGCCCAGTTCTGGTCATCTAAGGCAGCCTCTATCTGCCATAAGGCCCTGTTGCTGTCATCTAAGGCATCCATCTGCAGGAGTTAGTGTGTGTGCTGTGTGACTCCAGCACAATATACACTACCCACTACAATGCCTGGAAGACCGCCAAGGAGAGGCAGACAGTCCCAAGGCAAGAACACAGGGCAAGCAGGCTCTGTTTCTAGAGACAACAGTGCTGGTCATTGACGTGGTCATGCATCGTCATCAGCACGTGGCCATGGGACACGCTTGTCCTTGTTTTCGGCAGCTGGACATGTTCTGGTGGTGATCCAAGACTGATTCATCTTTATGAAGGTCAGTCAATCAACCGAGTCGGTGGACAGGCGCACCCTGTGCTCCTCATCCTCTCTCACCCAGGCTCAGGGTACTGGCAGAGCAGCTGCCAACACGTACTCAATGGCATCATCAGGCACCCCTTCCCTAGACCCACCATGTCCTCCTGAGGAGTCCCCCGAACTGTTTGAGCACAGTGTTGGGTACATGCTCCAGGAGGATGCCCATCGTTTTGAAGGCTCGGATGATGATACCCAGCTTGAGGAAGGCAGTAGTGTGCGAGCAGAGTGCCAGGTTTGCTCCAGTGGTGAAGAGGGAGGGGATGATGAGGTCACTGACGCCACGTGGGTGCCTGAAGGGAGAGAGGAGGAGGAGGAGGCAGTGGCACATGTCCAACGAGGCAGGATGCCCCTTGGAGGCCAGCTAGAGGCCAGCACACCAACTGAATCACACCACAGAGCTCCGCCTGTGCAGGGCGCTGCCTCTGCACGTTATCACAAAAGTTCTTTGGCGTGGGCCTTTTTTGAGACGAGTACATCAGATCGCACCACTGCTATTTGCAATATTTGTCTCAAGCGTATCTCGCATGGCCAAAACATCAGCCGCTTGGGCACCACAAGCATGACCAGACATATGTCGACCTGCCATGCAGCTCGTTGGCAAGCGCACATTAAAGACCCACACCAAAGAACAAAGCGGACCTCTCCTTGCTCCTCATCAGCTGCGATCTCCAACCCCACTATATCTTCAGTCCTCTCTGAAAGCTGCTCTGAGAGGACTGAAGGTGTAGAATTAGGTGTGTCACAACCAAGTACTTGCAGTACACCGACGTCCGATTGTAGCAGGCAAATTTCCCTGCCCCAGCTGCTGGACCATCGAAAGAAGTTTACTCCCAACCATCCACATGCCCAGCGGTTGAATGCTAGCTTGGCTAAATTGCTAGCACTTCAACTGCTGCCTTTTCAGTTGGTAGACTCGGCCCCCTTCCGTGAGTTTGTTCAATGTGCGGTTCCTCAATGGCAGGTTCCCAAACGCCACTTTTTCTCACGGAAGGCGATTCCGGCTCTCTACTGGCATGTGGAAGGCAATGTCCATGCCTCGCTGGACAGGGCGGTCAGCGGTAAGGTGCATATTACCGCTGACTCATGGTCCAGCAGGCATGGACAGGGATGTTATCTGTCTTTCACGGCCCATTGGGTCACTCTATTGGCAGCTGGGAGGGATGCAGGACAAGGTGCAGTAGTGTTGGAGGTTGTTCCGCCACCACGCCTCCAAAATGCTACTACTGGTTGTGACACACCTCTCTCCTCCACCCCCTCCTCTTCTTCCTCATGGCCTCTTCGAGTGCTCTGTCCGTAGGCGTACAAGGGGCTGAGAGGTGGTTGACGCCTTGCCAGCTTAAGCCAGGAATGGTGGTTTCTGACAATGGCACCAACCTCCTCTCCGTCCTGCGACAGGGGCAGCTCACCCATGTGCCCTGTATGGCTCATGTCCTCAACCTGGTGGTGCAGCGGTCCTTGGGCAGGTACCCAGGCGTACAGGATGTCCTGAGGCAGGCCTGGAAAGTCTGTGTGCATTTCCGCCGATCGTATAATGCCAGTGCTCGGCTGGCTGAGCTGCAAAAGGAGTTGAACCTGCCCAAGAACAATATGTGACATGCCCACCAGGTGGAACTCAACGTTGGCCATGCTGCAGCGACTGCACACGCAGCAGAGGGCCATCAATGAGTACCTTTGCGACTATGGCACCAGGACAGGGTCAGGGGAGCTTGGATTTTTTTCCCCACGCCAGTGGAGCATGATCAGGGATGCATGCACTGTCCTCTCACCATTTGAGGAGGCCACGAGGATGGTGAGCAGTGACAGTGCATGCATCAGTGACACTGTACCTCTTGTCCACCTGTTGGAGCATACGCTGCGTGGGATAATGGACAGGGCACTTGAGGCAGAACAGATGCAGGAAGAGGAGGACTTCCTTGCCTCTCAAGGCCCCCTTTATCCAGACAGTGTTCCTTCTGTCCCACCCATCACACAGGAAGAGGATGAGGAGGAGGAGGAGGAGGATTGTGTGAGCATGGAGGTGGATCCTGGCACTCAGCATCAGCAGCAGCAGTCTTTTAGGGATGATGTACAGTCCCAACAAACCAGTGGACTTGTACGTGGCTGGGAGGAGGTGGCTGGCGATCATGTCATCCTCAGTGACCCAGAAGACTCCGGACCGAATGCCTCAGCTAACCTACGTTGCATGGCCTCCCTGATCCTGCAAAGCCTGCGGAAGGATCCTCGTATTCTTCGGATCAAGGAGAGGGACCATTACTGGCTGGCCACTCTCCTTGATCCCCGGTACAAGGGTAAGGTTGCGGACCTTATTTTGCCGTCGCAGAGGGAGCAGAGGATGAGACATCTCAGGGAGGCCTTGCAGAAAGGTCTGTGCAACGCGTTCCCAGAAACTGGGAGGTTACAAACTCCGGTCCTGGACGACAAGTTGCTGAGGCTTCGGTCAGTAGCAGAAGGAGCGGTGGGGAAGGTGGACGTCTGACCGATGCGTTCAGACAATTTTTTAGTCCGCACCCCTAAGGTATGATCGGTTCAGCCGAGGTACCATATTTAAAGAAATATTTCACTTTTTTTTTTCACTTTATGCATCATTAAAATGACTGCTCCTGAAAAAACGTTTGTTTTTAAAAGTTATTTTTGCATTGATATATGTCCCCTGGGGCAGGACCCGGGTCCCCAAACCTGTTTTATGACATTAACATGCATATTGGCCGTTATAATTAGCACTTTTGATTTTGAACATTCGCGTCCATTGTAACGAATATGGTTCGAAAATTTGCACGAACTTTCGGTCCGTTCGAAGGTTCTGGTGTGAACCGAACCCGGGGGTGTTCGGCTCATCCCTATTCCTGGTTGAAGAGGGAGAAACAAATGGATCTCATCAATTTAGAAAAGACTTTTCAATCCCTTAGTAAGACCCACAAACACAAACCTACACCTGATTCTCTTGCCAAACTAGAAGCAGCCAGACTAGAACTAAACCTGGCCCACACTTCCAGTGCTGAAAAACACCTACGATGGATGAAGGGCAGATTTTATCTCCATTCGTACAAAGTAGGCCCTCAACTAGCTTCCAAACTTTCTCCCAAATACAGGACGTATACTTTACCCAAAATAAGATCACTATCTGGATCCCTGACCCAGAATCCGGAACGGATCCTTGAGACCTTCCACTCATTCTACTCTAAACTGTACTCTGAGACTGCTCACAACCCCCAAACCGACTTGAATTCCTTCCTGAAAGACATCCCCCTTCCCAAACTATCACACTCTCACAGATCTGTATTGGATTCCCCCATTACTGAAGCTGAGGTCAGGGTGGTCATCAAGGGCCTCAAAAAGGGGTCTGCCCCAGGCCCTGATGGCTTCTTTTCACATTATTATAAGACCTTCCTTGAGGTTCTCTCTCCTTACCTGGTCCGACTCTTCAATTCTCTCAGGCAAGGCTCCCCCCTGGAACCAGCAGCAAATATAGCATACATATCTGTTATCCCTAAACCGGGCAAAGATCTGAGCAAAGTTTGTAATTATAGACCTATCTCTCTCATTAATAATAATTTGAAGATTATGACAAAAATGTTGTCCAATAGATTAGCCTTCTTTGTAGGAGTTTACGTTCATAGAGACCAGGTGGGATTTATTCCGGGGTGACAGGGGTCGGACCAGGGAAGGAGAGCTGTGGACGTTATCTCCCTCCTCAATTCAGGCTGGGACAGAGGCCCTTCCCAATAAGATTTTCTCCTATCAATAAACCTCCAAAAGGCCTTTGACACTGTGACCTGGCCTTACTTGTTTACCATACTAGAAAAATGGGGATTTATGACAAGCTTCCTTAATATATTGAAAGCCTTATACTCCCAATCAAAAGCCCAGGTTAAGATTCAAGGACACCTCTCTGACCCGCTCCCAATCACACGAGGTACGAGATAGGCTTCCCCCTATCCCCTCTCCTTTTCTCTATAGCAATAAAGACACTAGCGATTGCCATTCGAGGTAACCCAGACATCCATGGTGTCAAATGCGGTCAGTTATCCCACAAATGTGTGACTTTGCAGATGACGTTCTCCTGTTCATCACTTCCCCACTCATTACCATCCCTAACATTCTTCAACTTCTAACCAAATTTGGTCAAGTTTCCGGGCTAAAAGTCAATATGTGCAAATCTGTTGCTCTCAATGTTGGCTATTGTAAATGAAGCGCAGATTGACCACTTTTAGCTGGGGGGGGGGGGGGGGTTACATGATCTTTGGTAAGAGCAGTATGAGGTTTGGTTGGTGACCCCTGCTCTATCCTGCTTTCCATTACTATCACGGCATGTGGGACTCCTCATCCTAATTTTTATCTTGAAAAATCTTTTTGGGACTATACTTCTAACAAGTTTTCTGAATATCAGTTATATGTTCATTACATGTTTTATATTTTCAATTTTAGCGCTGCACTATTTGTATTGAATTTGTATTGCTAATAAAGAGATAAAATGGTTTAAACCATAGAAATACGAGGTATGTCTATTAAATAATGAGACTGTGATTCCACCTAGTAAACAAAGCAGTCAGAACAGGTTAAAACTGCATGCGTGGTGACCTTGAATCTGCATGACCAGCAGCAACACACTCTATGACGTTCAGCTGATTGTGAGTCGTCATTTAGTTTGGTTGTGTTTTCTGTAATGTTCCAAAAAATGCTAAGTTTTAAAGGTGAATTTGAATTTTTTTGTAAAATTGCACAAAACACCAACAGAATGTTTTCAAATGCTTACTCAATATCAAGGGTGTAATTTTGAAAGAATGGGTTCCAGAAGGCACAACAGTTAACCAGCATTATTATGAGGAATTTTTGATAAAGCTGGGAGAAAGAATCAGAAAAAAATGTCCGCAACTTTGGGAAAATGATTTCATTCTTCACCAAGACAATGCGCCTGCTCAAACAGCACTTTCTGTGAAGTGTTTTTTGACCGGCAAGCACATTACTACACTTGAACATCCTCCATATTCACCCGATTTATATAAATAAAGGTGAGTTATTTAATAGACACACCTCGTACATTTTGTACATTCACATCAGCCCCTGCCCTCAAGGAGCTTACAATCTAAGGTCCCTAACTCACATTCATACATACACATACTAGGGCCAATTTTGTTAGACAGGAGCCAATTAACCTACCAGCATGCCTTGGAGTGTGGGAGGAAACTGGAGTACCTGGAGGAAACCCACACAGGCACAGGGAGAATATGCAAACTCCAGGCAGGTAGTGTTGTAGTTGGGATTCAAACCAGCACAATGCACTAACGCACGTTGCGGTCTACTGTGTTGGCATGATTGGTGCATGTCTGGGTGTGTTTGGACATTCTGGTGCGGTGCCCTTTAATTTCAATAGGTTGTCTTAATGCAACGTGTGTTAACGCACAAAAAAAAAGCATGCTAAGGCTCATGCATTACTGCAACGCACCACACCGGGAAACTGTGAGCTGAATGATTCCTAGAAAGAGGTAAGTTTACCTTCTGTTTTACAGTCCCTGTATAGCTAGTAGCCCATAAATAACCTTTCAAGTGGAATGCATAGCCATGGCGCAGCCTCACTTGCTGGTCACTGTTGTATTGTGTTCCAATAATGTTTTGATTTCTTCTTGTGTAAGGCCTGAAGGAACTTCACTTTATAGCCTTGTATGCATTAATTAGCACATTTTTAATAATCTTCAAAGGTATTTGCTATGCTTTGTGCTTCATATCAGTCCAAACAGGAGACAGATGGTGAGTGAAAACTAACTGATAAGAAACTACCATGTAAAGGAAATGACAGTTATGCTAAATGGCTGGAAATGTATTATTAAAAACCCATACACAACAGTATATATACTTCAGATTTGACATTTTAACCACTTCAATACTGGGCACTTTCACTCCCCTCCTTCCCAGACCAATTTTCATCTTTCAGCGCTGTCACACTTTGAACTTTTGAATGTAAAACTGTACCCATAAGACATTTATATCATTTTTTTCACACAAATAATGCTTTCTTTTGGTGGTATTTAATCACCTCTGGGGTTTTTATTTTTAACGCTACAAATAATAAAAGACAGAAAATTTAAGAAAAAAAATGCATTTTTCTTAGTTTCTGTTATAAACTTTTGCAAATAAGTAATTCCTCTTGATACATTTTGACCACAAATGATGCTGCTACATTTCTTAGATAAAAAAAAAAAAATCTGTGTTTATTTGATGTTGGCAGTGATGGGGGACAGACAGATGTTTTATCGGGACACTGACATGTGTATGGGGACAGCTCTCTGTGTAAAATCACCCTCACACAGAGAGCTGTCACAGATCTGCAGAGTTCCCCCCCCCCCCCCCACTGAGCTCACTGGGGAGAACGGTCACATTGTGACGGCTGTGATTGGACACAGCCTAAGCGTGAGCACCCATTTCCTGATCTCTGCTCAGCTGGATTCTGTGATCATAATGATCACAGTATCGAGCCACGAGCACGCGTTCTGATGGACATTCCCGAACGTCCACCCAGAATGAGGAAAGGACCACCCAGCCGTTTATGTGCAGTGGCTGGGTTTGAGGTGGTTAAGGCAGAACTAAACCCTATATCACTAATTCCCATCTGGATGAAGTGGGACAGGATTTAAACAGATGCAAACCCTAACTGGGTGACGCCAGGTAAGTGACCAACTCTGTTGTTGTGAACTGGAACCCAGGGTGCTGCACAGCTAGTCTGTGAGATTTAGGAGCATACAAAAATCAGGAATACTTCTGCACTCCTAGGTATCTTTATTGAAGCATTAAAATCACATCACAGGTATGACAGGAACATGAAAGGTAACGCGTTTCACGCTAAAGTTAGCGCTTACTCAAACCTCATATATACATACATTACATGAAACATATATATGCATGATACAAGTAAGCATGGTTTGGCAATTGAGCAATTGAACAATTAACCAATAAATCAATTAGAAATGCACTCCCACTACACTAATGAGAGCCTATGCTCCTTGCCTTTCCAAACTAACATGTCATATGACACATAAATCAAAAAACTAAAAAAAACACAAACAAAACAAGCCACACAAATCTACTCAAACTCGTAACCCACCAACACAGATCCAGCAGCCACTGCTGGATGACCATGCAGGAAAGCACAGGGAAGGAGACAGTCAGCCAACTACAGCAGGATACCCTCACAAACTAAGTGCACATAATGTCACAATATGGGATACACGTAATGCCGTTTCCTCTTCCGACTGGGTGACATTTAATTTTCTAGAGCACTGTGTAACTTAAAAAGGAATATGCTCAGTTCAAATCCGGAGGTTAGCTGTATATTCCCCACCCTGTGGCTGCATGTATACAAGGAAAGAAGAAGTGTGTGTATGTATGGGGGGGAGTTGCTGGGTACATCATTGACCTAATATGGACTAATATGAAATTTTCCTAATAATGCATGTCATTGACGTTACAGGCTGCACGCCCCCTTTGTTACATGCAGCTGCAAACGATTGGTTGAGAGATTTGCATGCAGTTTTGCATGTTACAAATAGGGCAGCCCATTCACTTCATGGGCTGCCATATACGTGTTTGTTGCCCAAAAATAAGCTCATGCTCCTTTTTGGGTGACAAGGGTAGGGCACTTTTAAAACGTATTTCTTCGTGGCAGAATTGCATCGCAATTGCAGTGCAATTAAAGATAATGGCACCCAAAAGCGCATCAAGCATCCTGCAGTGATTTGACCCGCAATCCGAAATCGAGAGATATGAACAGGGCCCTAAGTGTTGTTTTAGGTAAACATTCATAAAATGTTCAGTGTATACTTTTTTTTTTAGCAATGTGGATATCTGATCTGAAGCAAAAGTTTAACATGAGCAAAATCCTTGGCCATATAAAACACAAAATACCTTGATGGTGTTACCATTTATGTGTTGTGATCTTTGTGTCCTTACTTTGCAGACAACTATAATAGCAGTAGAAAATTGTACTAGAAGAACTATAATAACAGCATAAAATACATCTTCTATTGTTTAAAGAAAGTTATCCCCAGTAACAATTGAAAGTACATCAGAGGTTATTTTTTCTTATTTTGGTCTTTATAGTATATTGAAGATTAAATACATTTGTATATGCTTGTTTTTATATAACATTATATGTATAAAAACAATACATCAAAAGCAGATATATTTTCTTTTTTTTTCATAAGTTAGTTATCATACAGAATGTGTCAAATAATGTTTATATTGGAAGAATGGAAGAATGGTAAATACAGTATGAGTTTCATCAGATAATAATAATTTGTACATACACACGATCGGAAATTCAGCCAGCAAAAGACCAATGAGAGCTTTTCGTCAGAAAATGCGACCGTGTGTATGCTCCATCCGACTTTTGCTGGCTGAATTTCCGCCAGAAAAAGTTTGAGAGCATGTTCTCAATTTTTCCGACGGAAAAAGTTTCTATGGGAAATTCTGATCGTCTGTAGCAATTCTGACACGCAAAATTCCTACGCATGTTTGAAAACAATTTGACGCATGCTCGGAAGCATTGAACTTAATTTTCTCAGCTCTTCGTAGTGTTGTACGTCACTGCGTTCTAGACGGTCGAATGTTCAGTGAACTTTTGTGTGACCGTGTGTATGCAAGCCAAGCTTGAGCAGAATTCCGTCGGAAAAACCATACTAGATTTTTCCAACAGAAAATCCGCTAGTGTGTACGCGGCATTAACGTAATAGTAATTGTTAAGCATGGATGAACAGTTGGACCATTTTACAGTTTAACATTTTAACAATTCTAGATTCCTTGTCAAAACCCATTATACCTGAGTAATTTTGAGTATTTTATTTTTTGTTTTTTATTCTTTATTTTTATATAAATATTTTTTTTTATTCCTATTTTATATATTATTTTATTATACTTTATTATACTCTAAAATACTCTAATTTACCCAGTTAGCATATATCTTTTTAATCATTTTTGTTTCAGGCCCTTACTGTTTTTTCCTGCTCTGCTTTTAAAATGTCAGAAGATTTCCCAGTTGATTTGAACTGATCTTTTGACACACACACACACACAAGCAGAGTCACCTGGGAGACAACCCCACAGAACCTTAAAGTGTTACTAAACCCACAACAATAAAATCAGTCTGCATATGCAGTAACGCTTGCTTGTTATACTCACTGTGGAACCTAAAGGGTTAATCCTGTGTATTATGTAAATAGGCCGTTTGATCCTGTCTTCTCTGATCTTCCCCTTCTTCCACTGTCCCCAATCTTTTTCCTGATAAGACTGAGCCTTTGGTGTCACTCTGCACATGCTCAGTTTGGTGCATATTGCTAGAGAGTTTTTTTTTTTTTTTTGGGAGGGTGCATGTGATCAGCACAAGGTCAATCAACACTGTCCAGACAGAGAGTCATGGGTCATGCAGCCTCATAGGACTAGAATGAAAACTCCTCCTAACATCTTTAACCAGACACTTATAGAAATCACAAGGCTGCTTTAACTGCTGATGGTATTTAGCTGTTTATGTTTACTAAAAAAAAATGCATTTCCATGTTCTGTGTACTGTGGGAGATAAGAATTGCAGGGTCCTGGGTTTAGTAAAACTTTAATGTAGATATTGATATTAAAACTGTGCTTTATTTAAAAATGTTTAATAATATACTGTAGTTAAATGTAAAGATTTAGATATTGAGCTGGTGTTGCAGAGATACTTTTTTCTAATTAGAATTATGGACAAGTAATGCCACCTTGTGGTACTTTTATGCCTTTACATCAACTTGTTTTATAAAATAAGTGTTTGTCTTATAGTACATAGATTTTTTCTTTTTAATGCATTGCCTTTAACACACTGTAGAACAGTATATTCTGCCATTGTGAAGAATTTAAGACACCTGATTGTGGACTGTATGGAATTGACATGTTTTCTGTGTGCTTGTGTGAGATTTTTCCCACACTCCAAAAGCATATTGTTAGGCTCATTTTCTAAATTGGCCCTAGTACTGTATGTGTATGTATGCACTTTATTTAGGGACCTAAGACTGTAAGCCCCTTGAGGTGAGGGACAAATGTAAAGTTCTGTGTAAATTGTTACCACTATATAATTATTTGTCATAATAATAATAAAACTTTTTCAGCCTTCTTCAAACGCAGTTTTTTTTTCTATTCACAGAGAAATGTGTATTTGGTACCGTGAAACTACACACATGCAGCATATTTATTGTATTCAATTATATTAAATTAAACATCACTGGACAGTGGTGAACAGTCAACAAAGGGCTCTTGTACAGAAATTATGTTTGCCTAAACTAACAGCCACATGGCTAAAATAAGTATTGTAATGGTGGATAAATCATGGATAATTGATTAGTAAATTATAAGATAAAAAGGAGAAAATGTAATTGTGCGATAGTGGCTTCATAGCCAGATTGTTAACCTGTGGCTCGTTGTTCCACTTGGGGGTTAGAAACACTGGTTATACCACTCCAGCTCCACATTCTTTAGCCGGTAAGCCTTTGTTAAGCAACTATCACTCTAACTTTACAACTGAGTTTAGGAACTGTGGTTGCAGGTTGGGTCAATAGGGAAGCCACACCAAACACCTGCCCCAACTACAACAACTGGGGTAGAAGGTGCTTGGTCCAGACAAGGGACCTGCCACCACTGCCAGTCTGGCCATCCCTGCTTTTCCAGGCACCCACGTGTCCCCTGACCAAGCCAGTCTTTAGACTTATACTTACTTACAAGGTATAAGCTAAATAGCTCACTTCAGAGGAATAAAGGGGTGAATGACTGTTTTTTTATGTTTATTTGTACATGTAAGAAATAGTAATTACAATGGTTTTCTTCTTATAACTACAGTTAAATGACATTTTCATAAAAAAGGTCAATAATGACCTGGGGAACAGACGCCCTGTCCACAGCACAGGGGAGACTCACTGGTCCTTAGAAGGTTTTTGGTATAAGATGGCCTGCCAGGTTCACAAAGTTTTAATGCCGCATACACACGGTCTGAATTTCCAATGAGAAATGTTCGATGTGAGCTTGTTGTCGGAAAGTCCGGAGGTGTGTATGCTCCATCGAACATTTGCTGTTGGAATTTCCGCCAACAAATGTTTGTTAGCAGGCTCTCAAATTTTCTACCAACAAAACTTGTTGTCCGAACGTGTGTACACAAGTCTGTCACACAAAAGTTCACGCATGCTCTGAATCAAGCAGAAGGAGCTGCACTGGCTGTTGAACTTCCTTTTGTACGCATTGTACGCATTGTACATCATCGTGTTCTCACGTTCGGAATTTTTGGCCAACATTTGTGTGACCGTGTGTATGCAAGACAAGTTTGAGCCAACATTCTTCGAACAAAGATCCACGGTTTTGTTGTCGGAAAATCCGATCGTGTGCATTAGAGTGCCGACTTTCCCTAGAATGGAAAGCTGCAAGTGCGGGTAACTCCCAAGTCTCCACATGGGTTCCCTCTTCAATGACACTAGTCACTCCCTCACAGCCCATGCCTGAGATACCTACTACCCAAAAGGATGGACCCCCATCTACTGCTGACTGTCTGCTACTTCATGTAATATGGAACAGTGGGTGTGGCCACATTTTGTTAACAGTGGGAGGTGCTTAACAGGACATGTTTAAATGGTTAAATAAAACTTGAGCCTTATTGTACTTGTAGCACTTACCCCTGCAGAACTACTGATGATGGGTCCTCTGTTCTACCACGCCCCTTAGAAACCGCTCAGTCCCCACCAGTCTCCACCTGGCACACCTGGTTAGAGGTAAAGGACCTCTCACACCTGGATAATAGACATGAACATTCGTTTTCGTCCGAATGCATTTTCGTCCGAATTTCAGGTATTCCGTTTGTTAAAACGATAACGAAAGTGCAGAATCCGAAAAACAAAAGATCCGACATAAACAAATGCTTTATTTTCGTTGTGACAACAGTTCGATATAGATAGGAGATTTGACGCTGACAATAACAATCTGTGTCCATTGAACCTGTGGTCAAATGTGCCTAACCTTAACTCTATTAGTCCAAGATTATTCTACATAGAGAGGAAAGATTTGACGTAGAGAAAAAAGATTTGACGTAGAGAAAAAAGATTTGACGTAGAGAGAAAAGATTTGACGTAGAGAGAAAAGATTTGACGTAGAAAGAAAAGATTGCTGCTGGAATTGGGTGGAATTGCAGCTAAACTATACAGAGTCATACAGTTTAGCTGCTCCGTCAAATCTTCTTTGAACATTCGACAGACACCATAAGCCTTCAATGACAGATTCGACCTTAATTCATTTGGATTTTCGGACAAATGCAATTTTTTACTAAAAACGAAATAAATAAAAACGGATTTCGGGAGTAACTAAATAAATTTATTTTTCGGACGGAAACAAAATTCCGAAACAAAATATTTCAGTGTGCACATGTCTACTGGATAACTTAAATGTTAGTACGTCACCATGATATAATAATGTACAGACTACCAGATATTAAGGTAACCCCTAGTGTCAGTGTGTTTTAGATAGGAAAAAAATCAAAATGTGCATCTTTATTTCTGGGCCCTACTACGGGTATAAACAACAATTAACATACACATATGTGATATCACTGTGATTGTAAGGAGCAGGAAATAGACCTTTTAGTGGTAAATTAATTCCATGTATTGGTATGGGTTGGAGAAAATAGTGGTTTGAGCATAAATGAGCATACAGAAGGTAGACTCAGACACAGTCTTCTAGACGGTGTATTCACTATGCCAAAGTAACTTAGAACAGAGTTCTGTACCACTAGACTGGAATAAACACATAAATCAGCAAAGTCAGCAATAAACAGGGCATATAAAAAATAACTGCAATGTGAACACTAATACTATAACTATTCTAGAGTGAATTCTAGGAGAATGGCTAGGATATGGTGCAATGTCCCCTGAGAGGTACCTCTTGGCATAAACAGTGGTTTCTGTGTAGCAGCTCTAAAAGGGGCAGTCTTTAGTTCTAATGCTGACTAGTGCTGGGGCCCAGTTGTTCCGTTGGTGCACATGAGAACAGTCCCAGTTAAACCTGCAGGCAGCAATAAGGCTACTAGATGGCTGTATGGTCAGTACTCAGTCTCTTTAGCAGCAGATAGTTTTCCTTGCAAGAGCTGCTCACCAATTCCAGCGGCATTGCAGCTCACTGTCCGGTCCCAGACAGAGACTCTGTTTGTTGGCACCCCCAAGCTCAGCACTTTGATTGCAGCTCATGATGCACACTGGACAATGATGTGCACTCCCTGGTCCCCCTTATGGAAAGGGGTACTTACAGTATATGTTGTACAGCCTGTAAGAATTCAGAAAAATTTCTCCACCCACAAATTCCGCCTCCTAGCAACAATCTCCCCCACCAAATTCCTCCTCCTAGTTCAAATCCCCTTCCCCTCCCCACCAAATCTCCTCTTCTAGCAAAAATATTCCCCCCAATCCTCCCTCTTAGTGCAAATTCTCTCTATCCTCTCTATCCCCCCTCCTAGCAGTAACCCCCCCCCCACATACACCCCAAATACCCCTTCTTAGCACAAATTAACTACAATCTCAAAACTACCCTTGCACCACAAATCGTTGTGGGATTCTCCCTTTTCACAAAGGGGGAGTCACATGCATATATAAAACACAGCACATGATGTCTCAAGATGGCCACTGCAAGCCCAATGCTAAGGACAGATTCAGTCTATTCTAGGCTCTCCGTGTAATGTTGGACCAAAGAGAGAAACTTCCCCTAAAAACAATTACACGTATAAGAACTGGAGGGGACATTTAGTGGCTAGAGTGTGAATTTCACTCAAGATGTCCATTCACTGTACAATTACAGTATCTCACCAAAGTGAGTACACCCCACACATTTTTGTAAATATTTTATTATATCTTTCCATGTGACAACACTGAAGAAATGACACTTTGCTACAATGTAAAGTAGTGAGTGTACAGCTTGTATAACAGTGTAAATTTGATGTCTCCTCAAAATAACCCAACACACAGCCATTAATGTCTAATTCGATGGCAACAAAAGTGAATACACCCCTAAGTGAAAATGTCCTAATTGGGCCCAATTAGCCATTTCCCCTCCCCGTTGTCATGTGACTCGTTAGTGTTACAGGTGTGAATGAGGAGCAAGTGTGTTAAAATTGGTGTTATTGCTCTCACTCTCTCATACTGGTTACTGAAAGTTCAACTTGACACCTCATGGCAAAGTGCTCTCTGAGGATCTGAAAAAAAAAAATTGTTGCTCTACACAAAGATGGCCTAGGTTATAAGAAGATTGCCAAGACCCTGAAACTGAGGTTGAAAGGGTGGGTTGTCAACCTGTCAGTGCTCAGACCATATGCCGCACACTGCAAATTGGTCTGCATGGCTGTCGTCCCAGAAGGAAGCCTGCTCTAAAGATGATGCACAAGAAAGCCTGCAAACAGTTTGCTGAAGAAAAGAAGACTAAGGCCCCTTTCACAATGAGGTGCTTTGCAGGCGCTAAAGGGCTAAAAATATTGCCTGCAAAGCACCCTAAAAGATCCACTCCAGCCCTGAGGGCTTTCACACTGGAGCGGTGCGCTTGCAGGACGCTGAAAAAAAGTCCTGCAAGCCGCATCTTTGGAGCGCTGTAGGAGCGGTTTATTTACCACTCCTAAAGCGCCCCTTCCCATTGCAAACAATGGGGCAGCGCTCCAAACCCGCCTGCAAAGCGGCGCTGCAGCAGCACTTTGCGGGCAGCTTTAACCCTTTTTCGGCTGCTAGCGGGGGGTAAAACTGCCCCGCTAGAACGACGGTAAAGCGCTGCTAAATATATCGCCCATTTACTGCCAGCACGCCCAGCGCCTCAGTGTGAAAGTAGCCTAAAGGTATGGATTACTGGAACCATGTCCTATGGTCTGATGAGACCTAGATAAAATTATTTGGTTCAGATAGTTTCAAGCGTGAGTGGCAGCAACCAGGTGAGGAATACAAAGACAGGTGTGTATTGCTTACAGTCAAGCACGGTGGCGGGAGTGTCATGGTCTGCGGCTGCATGACTGCTGCCGCCACAGGGTAGCTACAGTTCATTAAGGGAACCATGAATGCCAACATGTGCTGTTACATGCTGAAACAGATCATGATCCCCTCCCTTTGGAGACTGGGCCACACGGCAGTATTCCAACATGATAATGACCACGAACACACCTCCAAGAGGACCACTTGAAGCCGCAAGAAGCCGATGGTAAAGGTGATGGACTGACCAAGCATGTCTCCAGACCTAAACCCTATTGAGCATCTTGTGGGGCATCCTCAAACGGAAGGTGGAGGAGCACAAGGTCTCTAACATCCACCAGCTCTGCAATGTCATCATGGAGGAGTGGAAGAAGACTCCAATGGCAACCTGTAAAGCTCTGGTGAACTCCATGGGTCAAAGTGGGAGTCCATGAAAAATCTAAAATCCCTGCATCTATAGTAGGGATGAGCTAAAGACCCCCCTATGGGACACGAACGTGAAAAATCAAAAGTGCTCATTTATTTTTAAAGAAAAACAAGGAAAGGGGAGTGCCTCTGAGTATGTATCAAAATTCAATTTATTACAGCAACATTTATCCACTCACATGAGGGTACAAGATGTCACGTTCAGGTCCTGCATGCTGGGCTGGGAAGATTGTGGAACTGCAGGTCTCAGCAAGTCCAGGTCACAGCTACTCCACTTAGGCTTGCCTCTTATCAGGGGATGTTGGTATGGCAGAGCGTGGTGCTGATATGCGTCACCGCCGGGTGACCGCGCTGTCTGTTTGCTCCCCAGGCCTTGCTTTCGCCTACCCCTGTACACGGCCGTGTCTCTCTACATCTCAGAGGTGAGACTGACGGCTTTTGGACACATCACAGTGCTTTCCCGGCAGTGGCACTTCTTCACCCCCTTCCACCCCATCACCGGAACCCCTGTTCTGAAAAACGGGCCTAGTGCCCCTATTTACAGACCGGACTTTTACCATCTGCACCTGGACCTCTTGGAAGAAAAAAACAGCACCACGCTCTGCCATACCAACATCCCCTGATGAGAGGCAAGCCTTAGTGGAGTAGCTGTGACCTGGACTTGCTGAGACCTGCAGTTCCACAATCTTCCCAGCCCAGCATGCAGGAAATGAACGTGACATCTTGTACCCCCATGTGAGTGGATAAATGTTGCTGTAATAAACTGAATTTTGATACATACTCAGAGGCGCCCCCCTTTCCTTGTTTTTCTTTCTAGCTTATTGGAACCCGCTCTCTGGTTCTCCTGGGAGGCTGCCCTGACTGACCCCAAGACACTCTAAACCTTTGAGGGTATATATATGTATACACATATATATATACATATACCGTTATCACCCCTGGACTATTTGGTATTATTGTATGAGGTATATATACTTGTGTTTTTGCGCCTTTTTTACTTTTTTTAATATTATATCAAAAATTTTAATTACATGGCCCTGTTAAACAGGGGCAGAAAAATTGGGCCTTTGGTTTTTGGGGGCACAGGACACTGTAACACCTCACAGTCACTTATGTTGGGCGCAGGAACGGGCCCTGCTGTGAAATATTATATCAAAAATTGCAATTACACGTCTCGGCTAAACAGGGACATAAAAATTGGGTCTTGGGTGGTGGTGCTGCCAGAACACTGTAAGCTCTCACAGTTACTCTTATTGGGCGCAGGAACAGGCCCTGCGTTGAAATATTATATCAAAAATTATAATTACATGCCCCTGTTAAACAGGGTTAGAAAAATTGGGCTTTTGGTTTTGGTGGTGCCAGAACACTGTAAGCCCTCACAGTTACTCTTGTTGGGCGCAGGAACGGGCCCTGCGTTGATATATTATATCAAAAATTGTAATTACACGCCCCTGTTAAACAGGGGCAGAAAAATTGGGCCTTGGGTGGTGGTGCCACAACACTGTAACCCCTCACAGATATTTTTGTTGGGCGCAGGAACGGGCCCTGCTGTGAAGTATTATATAAAAAATTGTAATTAAATGCCCCTGTTAAACAGGGACAGAAAAATTGGGCCTTGGGTGGTTGTGCCCTAAACCAAAAATATTGTTGGAAGCTAGCATCATCAAGATCTGGCATGTCGAAAAGAAGCCATGCTCCCCTGACCCTGATCTTGGTGTCATACTCGCACAGGTACTCATTGATGGCCCTCTTCTGTGTGTGCAGCCACTGCAGCATTGCCAAAGTTGAGTTCCACCTGGTGGGTATGTCACAAATGAGGCGGTTGGTGGGCAGGTTGCATTCCCTTTGAATGTCAGCCAGCCGAGCACTGGTATTGTAAGACCAGCAGAACTGACCACAGACTTTCCTGGCCTGCCTCAGGAGATCTTGTAAGCCTGGGTACCTGCTCAAGAAGCGATGCACTGCCAAATTCAGGACGTGTGCCAAACATGGAACATGGGTCAAGTGTCCCTGTCGGAGGGCGGAGAGAATGTTGGTGCCATTGTCGCATACAACCATTCCTGGCTGAAGCTGGTGTGGCGTCAACCACCTCTGAGCCTGCCCCTGCAGATCTGACAAAATCTCTACCCCAGCGTGACAAGCTCCAACAACACTGAACCATGTCCTGCATCCTTCCCAGCTGCCAACAGAGTTACCCAGTGTGCAGTAAAGGAAAGGTAACGTCCCTGCCCATGCCTGCTGGACCACGAGTCAGCGGTAATATGAACCTTACTGCTGACCGCCCTGTAGAACAAGGCCAAAACATTGCCTTCCACATGCCGGTAGAGAGCCGGAATGGCCTTCTGTGAAAAGAAATGTAGTTTTGGAACCTGCCACTGAGGTACAGCACATTCCACAAATTCACGAAAGGGGGCAGAGTCTACCAGCTGAAAAGGCAGCAGTTGCAGTGCTAGCAATTTGGCCAAGCTAGCATTTAGATGCTGAGCATGTGGATGGCTGGGACCAAATTTTTTTTATGGTTCAGCAACTGGGGTAGGGAAATTTGCCTGCTAAAATCAATTGGTGGTGTACTGCTAGCAGATTGGCTGAAACTACTTTGGACACCTATTGCCATACATTCATTGCTCTCAGTGCAGGTTTTTGAGAGGACTGGAGGTATAGTAGGGCTGGGGATCCCAGATGAGGAGCAAGGAGAAGTCCACCTTTTTCTGTGATGTGAGTCTTTCAAGTGCTGTTGCCAACAGACTGCATGACAGTTTGTCATATGTCTGGTCAAGCATGTGGTGCCCAAGCAGCTGCTGTTCTGGCCAAGCTTGATCCACTTCATACATAGGTTGCAAACAGCAACGATGCGATCTGCTGCACACGTGTTTAAAAATGCCCACACCAAGGAACTTTTAAAAGTCATCTGGGAGTCAGCAGTGTCCTGCACCTGTGGAGCTCTGCAGTGTGATGCAATAGGGTGGCTGCCTTTAAGCTGCCTCCTAGAGGACATCCTGCCTCTTTGGATTTGTGCCTCCACCTCCTCCTCTCTTCTCTCAGGCATTCAAGTACAGTCAGTGACCTCATTATCCCCTCCCTCCTTGTCACTGGAGCAAACTTGGCAGTTTGCTGCAGCTGGGGGAACATGACTGCCAGTTTCTTGTCCTTCTGTGGCACCCCCTCTCTCTAGGCTCACGTTACTCCATTCCTCAACCTGTGAACCAACATCGGAGCCTTCAAATCGATGCGCATCCTGCAGCAGCATATAACCGACACTGTGTTTGAATAATTCTGGGGACTTTCAAATGTCGCTCGTTCACCTCATGCAAACACTCGGAACGTCACTTCCGGTGGTACGTGATCGTTACTTCTGGTTGCCGTACAGCCACATCATGATAACCTTTGGATCTCCACCTACTGGGATATTGCTGTAACTTGATGTGCTGACTGCTCTTTTTGCCAAAACACGAGAGTATGAGGCAATATTAGCTGGTGAGTGTACATCTGATGGGGGAAGTGGTGCCACATTTGCTTACATGGTGTGGTGATAATTGGAAGATCAGTGCCAAAAAGTATGACTTTGAAACTGTTTATGGACTATTAATAGACTATTCATTTTTCTATTTTTCCTATTTATTATTTTGCACCCTTTCACTGAGGGGATTTTTTTGAATGATTTCATAATTTTCAAGCGCTACTTTTTACCTGTATCATATATGCATTTATGGGTAACAAATACACTGTATAAATAAAAAATAGTAAATGTCCACAGGCACCTCAATAGGTACCTATATATACCATAGCAGCGCTACTGTCATTAATTGTTATGACCAGCTTTCATACGGTATTCACATATGAGAAAAGATGTATAATAGAGGATGATAGCCAGCCCAAAAGACACAGGTGGTGGTATAAATGTGGAATTTGTTGAAGTGCACCTCACATCAGAGATCCTCAAACCGTGCGTCACACTCCCCCTAGGGGTTCACACTCACTAGATAGTTAAAAACATCCACTTCATCTGAGGGAGTGATGATGAAACGCGTCAGTGCGTGACCTTACGGCGACCGGAAATGACGTTAAGCGTTCCACAGCCAGGAAGATACAACCAGAAGTAAGCGGAGGACACCGGCTTCTCAGTATTGGTGCCTCTCATGTTGAATCCTGTGCTGCGAGTAATGCTGCAGTGTGTAGCATTGGATACTGCTGGATTTTACTAAAGTGTGTCAGTGGAAATCGTAATAAAGGATTTAAAACGGAATTACACTATTTGGAGCTTTTATTTCCTTATCCGAGTACATGGTGGAGACGATTTGCAGCGCTAACACTATCCAGGAAGAGGATGACGGTCATTTAAAAACATTCCAACGCTTGATGTTTTTAACTCTCTGGTTAAAACATCAACAAATTCCACATTTATACCATACTGTATATTTAATACAGTTTTTATGTCAAATACACTACCACTAACTGAAGAACCTGCCTGCTTAATCTAACCTCTATCCCTGTAAAGAAAAAAATTGTAAAAATATTAGTAAAGAAAAAATTAGCATACATACCTTTTTTGGAAGCTGATCTGACCCGCACCAGAGGGCATGGCCAACAACGGCTGTGAAACGAAAGGGAACGTCACCCATAGACTTACTATAGGGGTTCCGTTATTGTCCGTCTCCTCTGCACTCGCCTCAACAATGAAGCTGCGGCTAACAGCTCATACCAAAAATGTATGTATACAATTTTTTTCTTTACAGGGGTAGAGAGGTTAGTGTTAGATCTGTGGTGTCTATAGATGCAGGGATTTTCGTTTTTGCATGGACTTCCACTTCAAGGAAGTGCTGGAAAAAAATGGTAGCCACACAAAATATTGACCCATTGGGCCCAATTTGGACATTTTCACTTAGGGGTGTACTCAATTTTGTTGCCAGTGCTTTAGACATTAATGGCTGTGTGTTGAATTATTTTGAGGGGACAGCAAATGTACACTGTTATACAAGCTGTACACTCACTACTTTACATTGTAGCAAAGTGTAATTTCTTCAGAGTTGTCACTTAATATGATATAATAAAATAGTTACAAAAATGTGAAGGGTGTACTTACTTTTGTGAGATACTGTAAATACTCTTCCACTGCAAAACCTTGCCTGTTTAACCATGCCCCTCACAGTAAGCCACATCCATAGCATTTTGCTTTAAGGCAGGCCCTTAATTTTTCGTCCTCTGGTTAGCTGCAAGTACCCCAGTCCAAGACTGACAACAATGACAACATTGATGTGTGATCTCTTTTATAGTATTTAAACTGTAATGCAATTGATGAATTAACTATTTATCTACAATTCCAGTTTTGACAACACATTGAGGCAAGTGTTTTTTTTCCCTGACCCGAGGGACCATGCTTTATTTGTTCTTTGTACATTTAAAGAATATGTCTTTTTGTTATTATGGAGAGGTTCAGTTATTAGAAATTAAAGTATTAGTAAACCCAAAAATCTAATTTAATAAAACTGTCCCTTTCTGTATTGCATATGTGCTTTTTATATAAAGAGGTTATGCTGTGCTGTCATTCCTCTGAATGGTTACCTGGTTGATCCTGCCAGTTCCCTCCTTCATGGTTGAAAACTTTCCGCGCTAACCCGGCTACTTAATCTGTGGTAGCGTGGTCAGTTTGCGTGCCCCGTCATTACATTCCGAGATACCATGGAAGATACAGGCAAGCTGTGCTCTAGCACAGCTTGCCTGTATCTTCTGTGATCAGTGTAGCCACGACCCCTTACCCCAACTATCCCTCCTCTGAGAGCGACTTCTCAAGTCTGCCTCAAGGGGAAGCCTCAGAGTTAGCAGTGATGTGAGCTGAGGCGGACACACCTACCTGCAGTTCTGTGCTCAGCAAGGAGTGATCACGTGACCTGCATATGAGTGCATCAGAAAAGGTACTATCTTCAATACAGAGAAGTTTAAAAAAAAAAAAGAAAAGATCGTTTTTTTTTTTTTTTTTTTTTACTAATACATATTTTTACTGTATGCTTATATGTATACCTTTTTAACTATTTACATTTTGAAAAAGACTGAATAGCATTTACAATCATTTTAATTAGTTAGAAAACGAATTAGATAGAAAACAAAAAAGGTCAAATGAACGTGTCAAAATAATATTAAATTTCAACACTTTAAATGTATATAAAAATTAAATGAATTACAATTTTTTACATTGTAGCAGGTAAAATACAGTTGTAAGGTGCAATGCAGTGTAACTTTTATATATATTTATTTTTAGCAAGAGGATTATGGCAAGCAATTGGAAGTATTGGACAGATGCAACAAAGTAATAAATATTTTCATATTTCGATGTTGCAGTGGGATGTACCCAACATTATTTAATTACTAATCAAAGGTGAGATTTTCAGCAGCAGTAGATATAACACATATTTTCAAGGAACCAGGTTAATCCAGCTAGACAGATAGATTTACACAGTTCATACATAGATAAACACACACATAGATACATAGACACATAGATTTTGCGGTCAACTTGTTTTAAGCAATATCAATTACACCAAATAACCCTAAACACCCATTAAAACCAACAAATAAAATATAAACATAAAAAGAACACGGTGTAAAACAATTGCTCTTTTTCTAGCAGGGATTCAAAGGATTGACTTCATTTGCAGATGAGCATTGTAATTTATACAGTAATTTGTATTTTATTACCTCTTATTACATTTTTCACAGTACGAAAAAGCACTGCAACGACAGTTCAACAATATGACCACAGCACTGAACAGCCTTCAAAATCGCCCTGAGGAGGTCAGCACAATTTACTGTGCATTTTCAATTAATTTAATGGAAATTATATGCTTTTTACTGAAAATGTAATACAGTCTACACTAGGTCCACAGAAGCAGAAAATAGCCAAGTGTCTAGTAATAAATACTGCTCATTAGAATTCCAATTGTTAGAACGTCTTTTATTCTAGCACTGGTACATAATGTAACTAATTCAAAAGCCCCTTGATCTATTTTCTAAATTAAGGACGGTTTGCAAGTCCTAGGGCTCTTGATGACTTAACAGAGCCACAACTTTTAGAAAGTTCAAACATTAATCATGTAAGAGGTCACAATGGCTCCATCCCTCTGACTTAAGCCATCAAGTAATATTATGCTATTAGAGATGTGCTACATACTTTAAAATATCACTGATTGGTCTCCTTTTTTTCTTTTGTAACAATCAGTCTTCCACAGTGCAGTTGCTAAAAGGAAACACGGATTAGCAGAAAAAATTGTAAAAACACATTGACTAACAATGTCAGTTCTATGCCTATTTTTTTCAGTTACGTATGAGTTTCTTTTTAATTTATCATATTACCCCAGTTAATGAATATCTGAGTACAGTCAGTGCTTTTCTTGTCAGAGAATAGAGACAGGTACTTATGTCCCCTCCCTTGGTCACCCTTGTCTCCATCTCCTCCTCTTGTCCCAGCACCCCCTTTTGAAAATACAATACCCTAAAAGCACAAGCAGGGGGATGTATCCATTTTCACATTACTCTAAGGTTTTTTTTTACATCTGTGCTGTGCAACACAAGTACATTGCTTACTGCATTCAAAATGAATGGCACTGCAATTCTTTAACCCATGCTGGCATGAAGAGCTGTTGCTATTTTGGCATGATACTGACCGTTATTATAAGAATCAATTTTTTTTTTTTTTTTTTTTTTTTAGTGTAGCACCCTCCTAGTTTTGGTGCTAGGATGTAAATAGATTTAGGTTAGTGTAATTTGCTCTTCCGCCTAACAGTGAGGCTAGAGACAAATCTATATTCAGCAGATCTGCCCTTCCATTAGGGGTGCACGGGCGCTGCCCCCCCTATACAATGCATCCGGCCCCCTAATCTACATGCAGGGCGCCAAACGCATGAATTCCAATGGGGGGTGTTTTTTTTTTGTAGCACGTGATTAGAGCCAGAGGCTGTAATAGCCTGTGACAGTGAATTAATATTTGCTATTGTCACACTGATTTTGCCTCCCAATCACTCAGGAAGCGCGTCCTGATTGGCCGAAAGGAGAAGCTACCCTATTGGCTGAGGGAGAAGGAGGGAGGAGACAGATGGCAAGGACACCGCAGTGATGCCGAGGAGGAGACACAGGGGAAGCCGGCCCTCTGTCGCCCAGAGGGAAGCGCTGCCCGGGGTAAGTGTTGCTGGTGACTGACCGACCCCTACCGGGAGTGGGGGGGTGTTGTGGATGAGGGTGCTGTTAAGTTTGCTTGGACTCCTCCCACCTCCTAGAAACTAGTAGAGCTTTTTAGAACATGGGTGGGAGTTAGGCAAATAGGCAGCAAGAGTATGTAGCAGTCACAGCCTATTACAGGGGAAGTACCCCTGAGCAAGCTGAGATTGGTCTGTATATTCAGGGTGATCTCTGGGTCCCTCCCTGCTCAGGTGTTGGAGTGCACCAGCCAGGTGTGAGGCAGGCTTGGCACCACTCACACTTGCTGCCATGTGGCCTTAGGTAGTCCTGAAGCTAAAGTAAGGGAGTGACTCTGGTGCTTCAGAAGAATCTGTTTGCAACTCCAGTGAGTACAGACCAGTTATCTAGAGGCCTGTTCTTTTTGGCTACCCTTGTGAGCTAATACAGTCAGACAAGGGTCCAACTAAAGGGATCACTGGCTAGTGATCTGAAGAGCTTGTCCAGGTGTTGCTGCATGAGACTTTTCTCAGTTCAATTATTTTTGGACTGCCAAGCAGTCTGCCGTAACTGGCTTGTACCTGAAGAGCTCTGTCTACCTGTCCTGCTTTACAGGAGACTTTGCTCATGCTATAGATTTCTACATTGCTACACAGGAGGAGTCTGCCATCTTCTCATCAGGAAGGGACTTCACCTACTACTCAATTCTACATCAGCTAGAGCCTTCAAGTTGTACTTTGTTTTATTCCAGAGTATACTACAAATCCCCTACTCTATCCAAGTTCACCACACAAAACTACAAAAACAACATCCTCTAGACTGGTCATCTACTAAATCGAGCATAAGTGTATGTGACCCTGGCTGCAGAAAATACCTTGCACCTGGCTGCCAGTGAAGAAGTGAGGACTGTCAGAGTAATACTCAAGCAGCTCCTACGGGGCTAGCGCTACACTAGATAAAGGAAAAAATAATTGGGACCTGATTGTTTGCTGGTCCTAGCAACCTACTGCATGTAAGCACTGCATTTCTATTGTACTACTGGAACTTATGTTTGATGCCGATATGGAAAAGAGTCTTATTGAAAAAGCTGACTTTGAAAGTAAGTTTAACATTATTTTACACTGCTGGTTACTGTACAGTAAACAAAAAGTTTAAGGAAAAGCTTCTGTCACCTGATCTTTGTGCACCATAGCCACAAGTAAGCCATGCCCACATTCTAATAGGTCAAAGCCTATAATTAGTTATTATAAAATAGTTGTTAAAGCTCTAGTAAACTCTCCCAAAAAAATAAATAAATGATCTCCCTGCAGGTTTGACTCATGACTTATGACAGGCTTACCTACAAGCTGAGCCCTCCAGCACTGCTCTGTTATGGCTCCCCCCAGTCCCTCGTTTCCATCTTCACCTGGTCTTTCTTGTAGGTTTCATATCTTCAGCTGCTTGTCCACAGTAATTAACATACATCACTCAGTACTCAGTAGTCAAGACTATGTAACATATTGCAAAACATAGAACATACAGTGATCTGATATATAGACTAGGGGGTTATTTACGAAGGGGAAACCAACTTTGCACTGAAAGTGCACTTGGAAGTGCAGTCGCTCTAAATCTAAGGGGTAGATCTGAAATGAGTGGAAGCTCTGCTGATTTTATCATCCAATCATGTGCAAGTTAAAATGCTGTTTTTTATTTTCCTTGCATGTCCCCCTCGGATCTACAGTGACTTTACTTCCAAGTGCACTTTCAGTGCACTTGCAGTGCAAAGTGGATTTTCCTTTAGTAAATAACCCCCATGTATGCACACCATACAAGAACAATAGTTCTCCATAACAAATCCTTTTGTACAGTTGTCCTTTAGAAAATGCCTACCCCCATCTCCCTAAATACGGTCCATTAGGACAAAATACCTTTAGCATCAAACCTCCAATCTTCACTGTGCAGCTCTGCTTGGGGCTGCGCAGCCCTATTCCCAAAAACAGCTGCTTTGTACAGCACATGCAGATTACAGCCATTTTTCTATGGGAAAGCCATACTCTTTTCATTGGAAAATAACATGTTGCATAAGCATACTAAGAAGTGAACTCAAGGGGTTCTTTATTTTGGATAATTCTGCATTTTGGTCCTGAAGGTGAATATCACTGGATCCAGGCTAAAATTAAGTATTCAATTCTGGGGGCTGTGCTCATGGGTGTACTTGTCCTTTAAATTTGGAGGATAAATTCCATCTTGAATCTGCAATGTCATGAGCCAAAATGACTACATTTCAACAGGAAAGGATATTTTGTTAAGACATTCAGTACAAAACACAGTAAATAGCCTTGTTGCTATCATTTCCTGTTAAATTAATAAAGTAATTAAGGAATAATGGCACAGGACTGTGAAATTTACCATAGCATGCAGACCACAAGTATGCAAAATAAAGAGAGACTTTCCAAGACATGTAAAAATAAGAATAAAATGTTTTTTTTCCAACAAAACCCATGGTACAAGCTTTTACATGACGTTCTATGATAAATATAGTCAGCGATTTACTCATTTTTATTAGTTCTGGCTAAATATCCATTTCTTATAACCTCACACCCAACACAAGGACAACACTTTGGGGGTTATTTACTAAAGGCAAATCCACTTTGCGCTCCAAGTGCACTTGGAAGTGCAGTCGCTATAGATCTGAGGGGGAAATGCAAGGAAAATTAAAAACAGTGTTTTAGCTTGCACATGATTGGATGATAAGATCAGCAGAGCTTCCACTCATTTCAGATCTACCCCTTAGATTTAAAGCGACTTTCAGTACACTTTCAAGTGCACTTGCTGTGCAAAGTGGATTTGCCTTTCGTAAATAACCCCCATTCCGTCTAGAGAAATAGATGCTATCTAGCACTTATAACTACTTCTATGTTGATTTTCTAACTACTGGTATATTGATTTTCTCAGAAAAAGAAAACTTATTTGAATGTCTCTCTCTCTCTCTCTCTCTATATATATATATATATATATATAATATAAAAAAAGAGAAATGGATGTAAAGAGATGTTTTTTAAATGTATACGCAAAGAGAAATAGCAATGTCCTAGCATGAATTTTCCAAGAGGGTGTCATAAAAGCAAAGGGCCACTAGATGGCAACCAAGCACCATACAAATCTATTAAGGAAAAGGGAGCTGGAGAAAATGCCATGCCAAAAAGAGTATAAAATTGTATGGATTTTTAATTTCTCCTCGAGGGGTTATACTGCCTAGATGGAAGACCCAGCGAGTTTCCCTAATACACAACTTCCATAATTTATCTCCTTGTGGCTAAATTCTGTTGTAAGATATTCATACCGAAGCCAGAAATATTTAAAAAGATTGCTTTGATTGGAATGCAAAAAAAATTGACACACTGGGGTAGATTCACTAAAGACAAGTAAACTGTGCACTTTGCAAGTGGATTTTCCAATGTGGTAGTAAATGTGGTAAAGCTTTACTTAGTAAAGAATATCCATGCATATGATTGGAAGGTGGAAATCAGCAGCGCTTTACCACATTTACAAAGCTCTGGGGAAAATGAGTGCAACTGAACTTGCAAATTGCATAGTCTAATTGCGTAGTCTATTTGCTTCAGTAAACCCACCCCACTGTGTTCCATCTTCTTATTACAGATGTTCCTCTGATGTGCTTATCTTACAGTTTTCCGAGATTAAACAACTATAGACTAAGAATTTTGGTGAAGGGAAGACGTTTTGCACACATTGAAAAACCTAGGTAATACAAAATATGGGCGATATTTTGGATAAAAACTGGAATGTCTTTTTTCATGATCTCATTTAGGCACAATGGGGGTTATTTACAAAAGGCAAATACACTTTGCACTATAAGTGCAAACTACAAGTGCAAAGTGAACTTGAAATTGCACTGAAAGTGCACTTGGAAGTGCAGTCGCTGTAAATCTGAGGGGTAGATCTGAAATGAGGGGAAGCTCTGCTGATTTTATTATGCAATCATGTGCAAGCTAAAATGCTGTTTTTTTTATTTTCCTTGCATGGCCCCCTCGGATCTACAGTGACTGCCTTTCCAAGTGCACTTTCAGTGCAATTTCAAGGCCATTTGTACTTGTAGTTTGCACCTGTAGTGCAAATTGGATTTGCCTTTATTAAATAACCCCCTCTACTTCCTAAAGATGTCTCTGTTTTAGAAAATTTCATTGCTCAAGTCAGTAAATTCTAGTCTCAAATTAGACCTAGGCACAGTAAAACTTACAGTCATGGCCCGTTTATAAAGGCACTCTCCAGTGTTAGTATATTAACCCCAATGTTCTGCAACATTTGTTGAATTCATATAATAATATAACTTTAGATATTTCTGTCTTTGTGATTATATTAAAATAAGATTTAAGAACTGGTGTAAAAGAGAACCTTACTGGGACTTCCACTAGATATTCATAATGCAAATGGAAACCCATATAATTTTATAATGCTGTAGGATTTTTTAAATGGGGTCTTGTTTATGTAACTCTAGTGGGTCCTGACAGGTGCCGGTGTGTGAACTGCCTGAGGTCCCGAACCACCTGGCATTTGACCCCCCTCCACCTCATCAAACACATAAAAGGATTCTAGTGAAGTGTTGTCCAGTGAGGATACCTGAACCTGAGGTTGGTAGGATTTTACCTGTACATCTGACCACCCTCCAATATCCTAAAGTACAAATAAAGGGTGTTGACAGTCTAAACGGTTTCAAATCAAGTTATCATTTCATGCACAAGTCCCATAAAGTAAGCAAAAACATTTCCTTTACCTTCCCCGACATAGCCAATCCTCCTTCATTTGTATTTCACATGCTCCCCCTCCCAGACACATCAGCTCACATTGAGAGTGTTTCAGTGACAAGGGCAGTGCTGTGAATCCAGAAAACAGTGGGCTGGACTAGGTGTGGTCAGGTAGTAATTGACAAGCTACAGGCTTGTGAATGAGCTGTGACAATGCTGATTGCCACACCATGCCCCTCACAACATCTTCTCATCCCACTGTAGTGCAAACAAGTACAGTCTACATGAAAAAGACAAGAATTTAGGAGCAATGCAACATTGTTGCTAACTTCATTAGATAGACTTCAGTGGCAGGCTCAACATGTATTTCTGGGATTTTGAAGGAGGTATAAGAGAGAACTATAAGTGCAGATGTACTTACAACTAAGTTCTGCAGGTCAAACTTTTGGTGGGCACTCTCTCCTTCTGAGTGGACGTTCCGGCGCGACCCCGATGCACTCGTGCCACCCGGACATGGCGCATTTCTGATCAGCAGGAGGGCTCTGTGATTGGCCTTCCTGATCACACGACGGTCATGTCCAATCACAGCCAGCATGTGATGTAAACACAGAGCCGGTTGCTCGGCTCTCCTCTCCTCACACAGAAGTTGTTGGTGAGGAGAGTAGAGCGGATCGCTGCAGCTGGCTGGTGATCAGTGAGTATGAGCTGTTTTTTACAGCTTTTTACTCACTGATCACCAACCTAGTGTCCCCACACAGTGTAAAACACAAAGGTCGCCAAAACACATATCCCCAAAAAACATGTCCCCAAATAATAAAAACACCTGTCCCCCACATATGTCCCACTAAAATCACATGTCCCAATGATTACCTGCACACATATGTTTGTGATCACCTGCGCACATCTGTACATGATCATTTGCGTACATATGACCGTGATCACACAAACCAATTATTATATACTTTAACAGAATTTTTTTTACCAAAAACATGTAGCTTACATTTTGGCTTAAATTTATGACAAAATTTGATTTTATTGGATTTCTTTTAAAATACAAAGAAGGAAATATTGTTTTTTTTCCAAATCTCTGCTCTTTTTTCCCTTATATCGCAAAAAATTAAAAACGGAGTCGTGAATAAATACCACTAAAAGAAAGCTCTATTTGTGCAAACAAAATTATAATTTTATTTGGGTACAGCGTAGCATGACCGCGCAATTGTCAGTGAAAGTGCAAGAGCGCTGAAAGCTGAAAATTGGTCTGGGAAGGAAGGGGGCGAAAGGGCCCAGTATTGTAGTGGTTAAAGTAATACTAAACCCACAACAGTAAAATCAGTCTGTATATGCAGTAAAGCATGCTTGGTATACTCACTGTTGAACTTAAGGGGTTAATCCTCTACATTGTGTATAAAGGCTGTGTGATCCTGTCTTCCCTGACTCCAACACATCTTGTGATAGAACAAAGGGAGTGTGCATGTGATCAACACAGGGCCAATGAGCACTGTTCAGACAGAGGATCAGGGGAGAATGAAAACTCCTCCTACAAGCTTTACTAGGAAGGAACTGATACAAGTTAAAAGACTGCTATATACTGCTGATGAGAAAGGGTATTTAGCAGTTTATATTTACTAAAATAATTGCATTTCCATGTTATGTGTACTGTGGGAGACCAGATATAGTGAATGCAGGTTCTGGGTTTAGTAACACTTTAAAATGGGAGGTCATAACTATAAACAAGGATAAGTAAAAGTGTCCTTTGCGCTACTATAATATATGTAATTGGATTAGGAATGTATATAAAAAATTGATAAATAAATATAAGTGAATATGTGATATAACACAAAAGTGTTAAAACATAAAAATAAATAGCGTGCCAGAAAAAGTAATTTATTAAATAAAAATGAATTCAACCCTTACACAAATGTAAACAGTTAAAAGCAAAGAAAATGGCGATCAAACGCCAGTCTCACGCCACTTCCGGTATCACAGGATGGGTCTCCACTTTACATTTGTGTAAGGGTTGAATTCATTTTTATTTAATAAATTACTACAAAACTTTTACATACTACACTATGGAAGGCTTTCTTTCCTCCACCCCCCTTAGTGACCTAAGCACTGTAGGCAGCACTGATGGGCACTGATTGGCACTGATATGTGAAACTAATTGGAAGCACTGATTGGAAGCACTGATTGACACTGATAGGCAGCACTGATTGGCACTGATAGATGGCATTGGTTGGCACTGATAGGTGACACTGATTGACAGCATATATGGGCACTGATAAGTGGCACTGATAGGCATCACTGATTGGTACTGATGGGCACTGATAGATGGTGCTAATTTGCAGCACTGATTGGCACTGATATGCAACACTGATTGGCAGCACAGATGGGCACTGATTGGCAGCACAGATGGACACTGATAGGCAGCACTGATGGGCACAGATTGGAACTGATAGATGGCACTGATGGCACTGATTGGCAGCACTGATGGGCACTGAATGGCACTGATATGTGGCACTGATTGTAAGCACTAATAGACATCACTGATTGGCACAGATAGGTGGTACTGATTGAAAGCACTGATTGGCACTGATAGGCAGCACTGATTGACGGCACATGAGGGCACTGATAGGTGGCACTGATAGGCATCACTGATTGGCATTGATTGACCCTGATAGCTGGCACTGATTGACAGCACTGATTGTCACTGACAGGTGGCACAGATTAGCACTGATAGACAACACTGATTGGCAGCCCTGATGGGCACTGATTGGCAGCACATATGGGCACTGATATGCGGCACTAATAGGCAGCACTAATGGGCCAAGATAGGCAGCACTGATGGGCACTAACTGTCACTGATAGATGGCACTGATTTGCACTGATAGGCAACACTGATTGTCAGCACTGATGGGCACTGATAGGCAGTGCCTATGAGCACTGATAGGCAACGCTGATGGGCACTTATTGGCACTGATATGTGGCACTGACTGGAAGCACTGATTGGCACTTATAGGTGCCACTGATTGGAAGCATGATTGGCACTGGTAGGCAGCACTGATTGGCACTGATAGGGGGCATTGGTTGGCACTGATAGGTGGCACTGATTGACACTGATAGTTGGTATTGGTTGGCATTGATAGGCAGCAGTGATTGGCAGCACCGGTAGGCACTGATAGGTGACACTGATAGGCAGCACTGATGGACACTAATTGGCCCTGATAGGCAGCACTGATGGGCACTGATAGATGGTACTGATTTGTGACACTGGGGGTTATTTACGAAAGGCAAATCCACTTTGCACTTCAAGTGCACTTGAAATTGCAGTCGCTGTATATCTGAGGAGTAGATTTGAAATGAGTGGAAGCTCTGCTGATTTTATCATCCAATCATGTGCAAGCTAAAATGCTGTTTTTTATTATCCTTGCATATCCCCCTCGGATCTACAGTGATTTTCAAGTGCACTTGCAGTGCAAAGTGGATTTGCATTTAGTAAAAAATCCCCACTGATTGCCACTGATACGCAACACTGATTGGCAGCACTGATGGGCACTGTTTGGCAGCACAGATGGTCACTGATAGGCAGCACTGATGGGCACTGATTGGCAGCACTGATGGGCATTGATTGGCCCTGATAGATGGCACTGACAGGCAACATTGATTGGCAGCACTGATGGGCACTGATAGGCAGCGCTTATGAGCACTGATATGCGGCACTGATTGGAAGCACTGATAGGCAACAGTGATTGGCACTGATAGGTGGCACTGATTGGAAACACTGATTGGCACTGATAGGCAGCACTGATTTGCACTGATAAGGGGCATTGGTTGGCACTGATAGGCAACATTGATTGGCAGCACAGGTAGGCACTAATATGTGGAACTGATAGGCAGCACTGATGGGCACTGTTTGGCACTGATAGGCAGCACTGATGGGCACTGATAGATAACACTGATTAGCAGCACTGATTGGCACTGATAGGCAACACTGATAGGCAGCATTGAGTTGCACTGATTGGCACTTATAGGTGGCACTGATTGGAAGCATTTATTGGGACTGATAGGCAGCACTGCTTGGCACTGATAGGTGGCAATGGTTGGCACTGATTTGCAGCACTGATTGGCACTTATAGGCATCACTGATTGGCACTGACAGGTGGCACTGATTAGCACTGATAAGTAACACTGATTGGCAGCACTGACATGCACTGATTGGCAGCACAGATGGGCACTGATTTAGAGTTAAGCTGAACTTCTACTTCAATACAACCATGTTTTTGGTCTGTGAACTAAGGTAGCTCAGTCCCCCTTAGCTAAATTGACATTTTATTTTTTAAGGTGGGGCTACACAAATACACAAATTGAACAAAATGAAAAGTTGACACATGAAAGCTATCTGTTTTGTGCTTTGGACTGCAGGGGGAGGTTTTATAGCAGCACTCCAGGTTCTTTACACATGGGTCTAAGGAGAATGTTAATTTGCAGTTTAAAATGTTCTCTGTAGATTTGTGCAAACCATCTTTTTAACATTGTCATGAATAATAAGTGAATTTAGGGCCACACAGATGTGCTGCAGTAAAATGTCATAGTGCTATTCATTTTGAATGACACCCCAATGCTCTAATACAATGAAACGTATCTGTGTTGTGGCACATAATACACAGTAATGCACATCCTGAGGATTGTGGTGTGTTGTGTTGACAAAAAAAGTGCATGTCCAATTTTTCACTGTGAAATGAAAAGGCTGTCTTAACTAAACACAAATTTAAATATACGCTGCGCTGGAATGGCTATGCACTAGATAATCTGTATCTTAATCTATAGTTATAGATCCACAAGAATATAACAATATGCATAAAATAGTAAACATACAACTGGTGTAAAGTGCAAGTACAAAATATAGCAAAAATAAATAATGTGCACAAAATCTGTAAACGCACAACTAAAACGCATAGATAAATATAAAGTGCACAAGTGCCCAAAAAAACTCTGTGAGGTTATATGGACCCTTTAGACTTACAAGGTGCCATGCACAATAACACACCAAAAAATAAAATAAAATATCAATAATAATAATATTAGATTAAAAAAGTGCTAAATGCATACATATGTGATAGCAAACACGTATAAAATATTTATAAAAAAATGCAAGTGTATAAACCACACAAGTGTCTCTATATTATTAAAAAAACTGTTCTTTGTGGCAGCCTGTCTTGGGCTGTGATAAGAACCACAAAATGTTGATTGATGTGAGACTAGATGCAGGTGTTATGATTTCCGGTGATCATACTATTGACATGCTTGTTACATCCAACCGTGGCTCTGAATCATGCATAGGTGAAATCCGGGAACCCCTTATGGTAATAAGCTCACCTCAGAGCGTGTGACCAGCTTTTACACTGAGTCAAAACACGCATATGAACCACTATAGGGTTCTCAGCTGTTTCACTGGATCAGTAGTATCCTCAATGCAATGATCTCAGAGGCACATGAAAAAAGAAATAGACTAATAGTGCAATACCGTTTTACAAAATTTAATAGACAAGTTAAAAAACATTCCCCCACCGGGGTACTCACATTTGTAAGGTGCGTCAGTGCACCATACTTCATAAGACTCAATAAAATACTGTAAACAGTATGGGTATGGCTTGTATCCCCTCCAGGCAGGTGTACTGTCTCTCGCTCCTTCCTGGCCCCTCCCCTACGTGTGTCAATACTCAGGGTGTGGCGTATCTTCCTCAGGGGAAGTGTTTGTTAATAATAATTGTGTAAAATTCTACACCGCTTTCAATACTACTACAAAGTACAATATCTTATAATGCTAGTTATATATCAATCATAACTGATTACTTTAAAAAAACATTTTGAAAACAATAATAATAGTGCTAATAGTAATAATGATAACCGTAAAAGTGCTGAATTATATATTCCGAATAGATAAATTCATCAAAGTCCAATACACAGTAATTAATAGTGGTTCCAGTTCATATTATCTTTATAAGTCCACAAAGTCTCCAAGATATTTCCATGTGTTTAAATTTCTGTGTGGAACCCATTACCTTCCACCAACGGATTCAAACTATAAAGTGAAAAATGTAGTTGATTCAAACCATAAAGTGCAAAAAAAAACACCCTGTGTTTCTATGCATTAAGGTAAAATGCCTTCTGTGACTGCAGCAACCCCACAGAGCCCCAATTTTTCTCACATGAACCTGATAGTTCCAGGGTTGAGGACGAGCCCAGCAGCTCCAGCCGCTGTATCAGGTTCCCATTGGATAGATTGAAAGCAGCAGAAGCCATTAGCTACCGCTGCTGTCAATAAAATCAAGTGACACTGGAGCCGGGGGCCGGAGCCAAGTCCTGCTGTCTGTGTCAATGGATGCAGCAGCAGGACTTGGGAGCACACCCGCATGAGTGCCCCCATGGAAAGTGTCTCTCTGTGGCGGGACTCAATGAAGAGGAGGGGCCAGGAGCCCAGAAAAGGAGTATCGGGGCCACTCTGTGCAAAACCATTGCACAGAGAAGGTAAGTATAACATGTTTGTTATTTAAAAAAAAACAAAAAAACTTTACAATCACTTTAACCACTTCAGCCCCGGAAGAATTTACCCCCTTCCTGACCAGAGCACTTTTTGCGATTTGGCACTGCGTCGATTTAACTGACAATTGCGCGGTCGTGCGACGTGGCTCCCAAACAAAATTGACATCCTTTTTCCCACAAATAGAGCTTTCTTTTGGTGGTATTTGATCACCCCTGCGGTTTTTGTTTTTTGCGCTATAAACAAAAAAAAGCGACAATTTAAAAAAAAAAAGCATTCTTTTTTACTTTTTGCTATAATAAATACCCCCCAAAAATATATAAAAAAACTATTTTTTTCCTCAGTTTAGGCCGATACGTATTCTTCTACATATTTTTGGTAAAAATAGCAATAAGCGATTATTGATTGGTTTGTGCGAAAGTTATAGTGTTTACAAAATAGGGGATAGTTTTATGGCATTTTTATTAATAATTATTTTTTTTTTTAAATGGTGGCAATCAGTGATTTTTGTCGTGACTGCAACATTATGGCGGACACATCGGACATTTTTGACACATTTTTGGGACCATTGTCATTTATACAGCAGTCAGTGCTATACAATTGCACTGATTCCTGTGTAAATAACACTGGCAGTGAAGGGGTTAACCACTAGGTGTCAGTGTAGGGGTTAAGTGTTTCCTAGGGGCGTGTTTCTAAATGTGGGGGGCGTGACTGTGTTTGACACGTCACTGAGCTCTGCTCCGATCACAGAGATCAGTGACAATGTCACTAGGCAGAATGGGGAGATGCTTGTTTACATTAGCATCTCCCCGTTCTTCCTCTCCGTGAGGCGACTGCAGGTATCCCCGCAGCGATCGAGTCCGCAGGACCTGCAACGCCGCCTCTTAAAGGGCAACATACAGGTACGTGATTCTGCCTGTACGTGCCCTTCTGCCACAGTATATCTGTGTGAGGCGGTCGGGAAGCGGTTAAGTTAACCCTGTTCCTTCTGGTCTGAAATTCTATATGGAAAAAGGAATGGCTGCACACTAAAGTAACAAAAAGTCCTTTATTCTTCTTCCATAAAAGCAGAGTCAAACACCACAGGACAGTAGGAAGTGCACCAGGTAGACGTGTTTTACATGATTACATTTTGCTTATTCATTAGGGTAAGTTCCAGTGCCACACCACAGTTTCTGCATGTGAGAAGCTACATTCCAGGGTGGTTGGACAACACTTTGAGGATCTCCCCATTACAGCTGGTCTTGTCTTCAGGTCTCCACCACAAAGATAGACGCCACATCATGATCATCCTCAGGAGACCGTGCAACTAAACTGTGCTGCAACATTCATCTGGAGGTATCTCTATTAATAACTATATATACCCAGGTATATGTACCGCTTGTACATTGGATGTATGTAATGTTATTCATTTTTTATTATATAAAGTTTGTATTATTTCCATACCTATGCTTATTGCAGTAGTTCCTCTACTCCCAATTACCTTGATTAGATTACTGGTTGATTTCCCAGGAAAACTTGGTGAAGGTTTTGGTTCCCTTAGTTATCTACAGGGTTAATGCAATGTCCTGTTTGGGTAGGGTCAATTCTCATACCCCCCCCCGCCAAAAAAAAACAGGGTTACATATGTAAACCTGGGATTAGAGGGGGGGGGGGGGGCAGGCGGGCAACTATGGGTGAATTTTGTTTTGAGTTATTTGTTTTATTTTAAAATGCTATTTCCTGTTTTGAAAATACAATGACTTATGTGCAATAAATTGGTGGGGGTTGGGCACAGTTTGGTACATTCACTCTGGGCACTGTCTATCCTTCCCTTATTCTACTAAAGAAAAGCATTTTCATTCCTGGTCTCCATTTATGTTGTTAGAGATATTTTAATGGAGCCCCAGATACCAGTAAATTCTAACGACGGGTTTAATCTTTTCCCACATCTAAAGCTAAAAAAACAAAAGTAAAAAGTAAATTTACAACTGAAAGCTAAAGGTATATTCCAATTAAATTGTTATTTATTTTTACCAGCATAAAGTACAAGGCAGATTATTTTCCAAGCTGTAAAAGTTTGCAAGGCAATTTGTACATTAATTGAACTGAAAGACAGCCACCATTATCCAAGAATAAAATACCAACATTAAAACTGAAGGGTAATGTTGTACATTTATTGAAATCACAAACTAGAAAACAACTACTTTATTCTAATATTTGTTGTAAACTTTTTACATAGACTACATGTAAAATGTTCGCTATTTGTTTCATTTAAAAATAAAGAAACCTAAAGTTTGTGTACAGTAAAAGAAATATCAGTTTTGAGAATTGTATGCAGCCTTTTTCGGACAACGTCTTCTTGTGTTTTCCTCCTTTTATTTGCTTCATCTTCTTTTAATCTGAGCATATTAATAGGAAACAAAAAGAGAGGTTTCACTTGCATATGCATGTATATTATATTAAATTATAACAGCAACATGTATATAAAAATACATTTAATGTTCAGAAAGCTAGTTAATGTTTGATTGGTGGCCTAAACGTTTAGACTGCTGTGCTTCCTTTGGATGCAAGACATGAATTGCTGTTGCTCTCTATTGTGTGTGCTGTAAAAACCTTAGTTCTCTCATGTACAATCCAAAGACATGCAGGTAGGTTAATTGGCTTCTGTCCAAAAAAAAAAATTGTCCCTAGTATATGAATGGGGACCTTGGATTGTGGGCTCCTTGAGGGTAGGGACCGATGTGAGTGTGCAATGTACAGGGATAGGGAAATTTGTAGACACTTGCTCAGGTTGAACGTGATGGACTGGTGTCTTTATTCAACCTTAGTAACTAGGAAACTATGAAACTATTTCCATGCAACCAAAATAGTTCTGCATTTTCCAATTGGTAGACCCCAATTAAGGGAATGTGTGTGTGTGTGTATATGTGTGTGTATATATACACAGTGGTGTGAAAAAGTGTTTGCCCCCTTCCTCATTTCCTGTTCCTTTGCATGTTTGTCACACTTAAGTGTTTCGGAACATCAAACCAATTTAAACAATAGTCAAGGACAACACAAGTAAACACAAAATGCAATTTGTAAATGAAGGTGTTTATTATTAAAGGTGAAAAAAATCCAAACCATTATGGCCCTGTGTGAAAAAGTGATTGCCCCCCTTGTTAAAACATACTATAACTGTGGTTGTCCACACCTGAGTTCAATTTCTCTAGCCACACCCAGGCCTGATTATTGCCACACCTGTTCACAATCAAGGCATCACTTAAATAGGAGCTGCTTGACACAGTAAGGTCCACCAGAAGATCCTTAAAAGCTACACATCATGCCGAGACCCAAAGAAATTCAGGAACAATTGAGAAAGAAAGTAATTGAGATCTATCAGTCTGGAAAGGGTTATAAAGCCATTTCCAAAGCTTTGGAAATCCAGCGAACCACAGTGAGAGCCATTATCCACAAATGGCGAAGACATGGAACAGTGGTGAACCTTCCCAGGAGTGGCCGGCCTCCCAAAATTACCCCAAGAGCGCAGCGACGACTCATCCAAGAGGTCACAAAAGACCCCACAACAACGTCCAAGGAACTGCAGGCCTCACTTTCCTCAGTTAAGGTCAGCGTTCATGCCTCCACCATCAGGAAAAGACTGGGCAAAAATGGCCTGCATGGCAGAGTTCCAAGGAGAAAACCACTGCTGAGCAAAAAGAACATCAAAGCTCGTCTCAATTTCTCCACAACACATCTTGATGATCCCCAAGACTTTTGGGACAACATTCTGTGGACCGATGAGACAAAAGTGGAACTCTTTGGAAGGTGTGTGTCCAAGTATATCTGGCGTAGAAGGAACACTGCATTTCAGAAAAAGAACATTATACCAACAGTAAAATATGGTGGTGGTAGTGTGATGGTCTGGGGCTGTTTTGCTGCTTCAGGACCTGGAAGACTTGCCGTGATAAAAGGAACTATGAATTCTGCTGTCTACCAAGAGATCTTGAAGGAGAATGTCCGACCATCTGTTCGTGTACTCAAGCTGAAACGAACTTGGGTTATGCAGCAGGACAATGATCCTAAACACACCAGCAAGTCCACCACCGAATGGCTGAAGAAAAACAAAATGAAGACTTTGGAGTGGCCTAGCCAAAGTTCTGACCTGAATCCTATTGAGATGTTGTGGTATGACCTTAAAAAGGCCGTTCATGCTCGAAAACCCTCTAATGTAACTGAATTAGGACAATTCTGCAAAGATGAGTGGGCCAAAATTCCTCCAGGACGCTGTGAAAGCCTCATTGCGCGTTATCGCAAACGCTTGGTTGCAGTTGTTGCTGCTAAGGGTGGCCCAACCAGTTATTAGGTTTAGGGGGCAATCACTTTTTCACACAGGGCCATGATGGTTTGGATTTTTTTTCACCTTTAATAATAAACACCTTCATTTACAAATTGCATTTTGTGTTTACTTGTGTTGTCCTTGACTATTGTTTAAATTGGTTTGATGTTCCGAAACACTTAAGTGTGACAAACATGCAAAGGAGCAGGAAATGAGGAAGGGGGCAAACACTTTTTCACACCACTGTATATATATATATATATATATATATATATATATATTTGTCAGTTAATTGTGAAATATGCTGTATGTGTTAAAATGTTGTGGACATTTTTATTAATGTATGATGTCAGATGTCCTCCAGTGTCAGCTTTGCTGCAATACCCTAATAAAAGAGCAGATGCTGCTAGGGAGGATTTGGCTAAGCTCAACGTGATACCAGTGTCTGTCTGTGTTACATGGAGATATACAAGCGCTCTTTTTCCGGCATTATACAAGAAAGCTATGACTGTGCTTATTAGCACACGGAAATATTTGCTTATAAAGAGAAGCTTATACAATTTCCATTACAAAAAATATTGACTTAATTTAGTAATTATATCAAAATGTGTTAATGTTTTAGAAGAAACTTTCCTGAAGCAAGCATATTTACTCATGACATATACAAGTTCTGCTTCTTAATTAGCAGTTATACATAATATTTGTGCCGTACTGCTTCTCTTCACTATATAAGGCTGGCCACACACTATACAATTTTATTATTCAATTTCCTTTAGGTTTACCTTCAACTATGTAATGCACAGGCCTGCCTGATTGCATACAAATTGAAAAGGTTTAGCTTTGACCTCGTATTATATGGTTTTGGTAAATCTAAAGAAAAATTGTACTGCAAAATTGTATAATATATGGCCAGCCTAAGCCTAATGGTTAACTGACTCATATAAAACAGTGCACTCCTTGTGTGCCTGATATTTTATCTTATAAACTGTAAAGCAGCCCACATATGGAACAACATTGGCTTGTTCCTGCTGAATCAGCCAAATGTTGATCCATGTTGATCTTGCTTAAGAGAATTTTATCTAGTGATCAATTCTTCTCAATAGGGACTGTTGGTAAACTTTTGCTCAACCAGCGCATGCAGCCAATTGGCTGCAGTGCTTATCAGTGTATTCTGGCAGTGGGGGAGTCCTGCTGCCAAAATACAATAGCACAGTAGACTGGTTCCCCTATTGGCCTAGAATGTGTGAATGGGGAATCATTTTTTTTGACCAGCTGACTGGCTGATAAAAAATGCACATAGTGATGTATGTAGTATATGCAGTCAACTGCAGATGTGTGACCTAATGCATCAGCCTGGCAGTTCAAGATTCAGGTGATTGATCAGCCAGTCCTTAATCTGCCCAGTAATACCCTATGTATGAGCTTCTACAACTTTCTCAATAGTATTTAACCAGATATTTAACAAGATTTGATTTAATGGACTATTTCCTAACAGAATGCCTACATTGTAATTTAAACAGTAAACTCATTCCTTTAAATTCATAGACTTTTCCTAATTATAACCCTAATTTAAATTGTACACATTTTTATTTCAGTGATTTTCATAGCTTCTAAAATACTGTAAATAATGACACTGCTTGCAGAGTTTTGTTTTTTATGAAGTCGTGTTTCAGCTGTGAATAAATGTGCCTATAAACATAAGAAGACAGGAGATTCAAACACTAAATTGCTGTTCTTTATAATGATCAGTTCATAAAAATGCACATTTGTGTTGGCTAAGCATGCATTCCCTGTAGGGAAACAATAGCGGCAAGCTAGGAAAATCGAACGTAGCTGATTTTTACATCCAAAATTGGTCAGCTAGAAAGAAGTCTGTACTGATGACATGGTATTCATAAGCCTGTAAGCATTTCCCAGTCAGCTGGTAATGGTCACATTACATATCCAGTCAACCTAGTAATCTAATTGACATACAGTGGTGTGAAAAAGTGTTTGCCCCCTTCCTCATTTCTGTTCCTTTGCATGTTTGTCACACTTAAGTGTTTCGGAACATCAAACCAATTTAAACAATAGTCAAGGACAACACAAGTAAACACAAAATGCAATTAAATGAAGGTGTTTATTATTAAAAATCCAAACCATCATGGCCCTGTGTGAAAAAGTGATTGCCCCCTAAACCTAATAATGGTTGGGCCACCCTTAGCAGCAACAACTGCAACCAAGCGTTTGCGATAACGTGCAATGAGGCTTTTACAGCGTCCTGGAGGAATTTTGGCCCACTCATCTTTGCAGAATTGTCCTAATTCAGTTACATTAGAGGGTTTTCGAGCATGGCCTTTTTAAGGTCATACCACAACATCAATAGGATTCAGGTCAGGACTTTGGCTAGGCCACTCCAAAGTCTTCATTTTGTTTTTCTTCAGCCATTCGGTGGTGGACTTGCTGGTGTGTTTAGGATCATTGTCCTGCTGCAGAACCCAAGTTCGTTTAAGTACACGAACAGATGGTCGGACATTCTCCTTCAGGATCTCTTGGTAGACAGCAGAATTCATAGTTCCTTTTATCATGGCAAGTCTTCCAGGTCCTGAAGCAGCAAAACAGCCCCAGACCATCACAACCACCACCATATTTTACTGTTGGTATAATGTTCTTTTTCTGAAATGCAGTGTTCCTTCTACGCAGATATACTTGGACACACACCTTCCAAAGAGTTCCACTTTTCTCATCGGTCCACAGAATCTTGTCCCAAAAGTCTTGGGGATCATCAAGATGTGTTGTGGAGAAATTGAGACGAGCTGATGTTCTTTTTGCTCAGCATGGTTTTCTCCTTGGAACTCTGCCAGGCCATTTTTGCCCAGTCTTTTCCTGATGGTGGAGGCATGAACGCTGACCTTAACTGAGGCAAGTGAGGCTGCAGTTCCTTGGACGTTGTTGTGGGGTCTTTTGTGACCTCTTGGATGAGTCGTCGCTGCGCTCTTGGGGTAATTTTGGGTAGCCGGCCACTCCTGGGAAGGTTCCACTGTTCCATGTCTTCGCCAATGGCTCTCACTGTGGTTCGCTGGATTCCCAAAGCTTTGGAAATGGCTTTATAACCCTTTCCAGACTGATAGATCTCAATTACTTTCTCAATTGTTCCTGAATTTCTTTGGGTCTCGGCATGATGTGTAGCTTTTAAGGATCTTCTGGTGGACCTTACTGTGTCAAGCAGCTCCTATTTAAGTGATGCCTTGATTGTGAACAGGTGTGGCAATAATCAGGCCTGGGTGTGGCTAGAGAAATTGAACTCATGTGTGGACAACCACAGTTATAGTATGTTTTAACAAGGGGGGCAATCACTTTTTCACACATGATGGTTTGGATTTTTTTTCACCTTTACCTTCATTTACAAATTGCATGTTGTGTTGTCCTTGACTATTGGTTTGATGTTCCGAAACACAGTGTGACAAACATGCAAAGGACAGGAAATGAGGAAGGGGGCAAACACCTTTTCACACCACTGTATGTATACATGGACAAACTCAAGATAAGCAGATGTGGTTAAGGATGTCACAGGCTTTACATGTCCAAAGACAAAGGTGTAATAAGAAAAAGTGATGTAAAAGTGCAACAAAAATAACCTATATGCAATGATTTTTTATTCATCTGAATGCTTAAAAATGATAATTGGTTTATCTGGGAAACTTCAAGCTAAACAAATATTGCCTGAATACAGGAGCCATGTGTACTTTTATATAGCCCTTGCTGGTGGCCACTTTATGCCACAGAAGCCGATCATCCTGGGCATTCTTAACACTGATCTTATCTCTCTCCTCAGCCATTGACTGACAGACCTGCCAGAGGAAATTGGAGAAAGCGAGTTGTTGGACAGCTTTGGCCAGACTTTTAGCTCTGCCCACTGATACAGAAGGGAGGGGGGAGTGGGCAGCCAGGTCTGGGCATATAAGGGGGAGATAAGTGATTGACCGGAGGGCTGCCAGGAGCCCATGGAGAAAGAGGAACAATACAGAGCAGTACAGAGAGGATTAAGCTTGGGGGAGATAACTGAAGAGCAGGTTTCAAAGCAGCTGTGATGTGTGTGTTAAGCGAGATAGCAGTAAAGACCAAGTGCTAAGGACAGTCTGCCAGGCTCCAGAGGGGTGATGCTGATCCAGAAGGCCTTTTGGATTTCAGTTACAGCCACAGGCTTGAGAGGGGAAGCCTAGGGCAATGTGGGTTACCTCTCACCTGGCTTTTAGAGATGTGTAAGAAACATGGAAGCAACAAGGAAAGGAGTGGCCTTTGTTGTGAATGCCACTTTCCACATGATTGAGACAGTGTTCATGAGATTGATTGCCATTAGGAGGATATCTGTGAAGTACTGGTGTGGTGAGAGGCCAGGAGAACCCTTATATATAGTGAACTCGTTGCTGTCACTGGTGTTCTGTCTAAGAGGACTGCATTGCCCTTCCTTTACATGTGGATTACAAGTACACTTGTGTGACAGACCTAACTGGGACAGGGGTATTTGGAGGGGACTGTACCATAGCCTTTTGCCTTCTGACTATGGGCCCTGTCATTTAAGGGAGCTACGAGCATTCAGGATGATGTCCCGTTATATAATGCAAGATGACATGTTATTACCACATTTAGCAGAGAAGGAAGCCGTGATGGTCTCTGCCAACTTGAAACTCAGTCAGAACATGGATGTGAAAAGAAAGCTGGTTAATGAGATTTGGACATCCCTGGCTCTTCTTGAATGCTGGGAAACTGTTGCCCAACTGTCTGGGGTGGGGAATTTCTGTGTCTGCTGATAAGACTTCTCTAGGTGTCTTGCTGTTATTTAGATTATTGTTTAATTAGATAACTGTTATTTGGATTGCTGTTTGATGTTTGCAATATTCATGTGGTGACTGCCCCTGTTTTTGAAGTGTAAAAAAAAAACAGTATTTCTGTTTAATGAAGGTGTTTCTTTGATTTTTACCTTAATATCTTGTCTTTGAATGATGCTTGGGCTAAAGGGCTGGTATTAGCTATTGGTCTACTGGAAGGCTCATCTCTGCCATTCCGGCCAGAGAGAGCGACGAGTCAACATCGGAAGCTGGGACTGTGACATCATAGGGGGACGGGGTCACCATGTGACATGAAGAAGAAGAAGAAGAAGAAGACGAAGAAGAAGAAGAAGAAGAAGACGGCGCAGAAAGCCGCGACAGCGGCAAGAACAGAAGAGACACCGGAAGACCCCGGAAGACCCCCGAAGGCGGATCGAGACCCCCAGATGACGGCGGCGACGACGAAGAAGAAAGCTGGGCTCCTCCGCTCGGTAAAAGAGCTAGGTAAAAGAGCAGAAGAGAGCGGAGGAGTCCGGCGAGAAGACCCCCCAAGACGGAAGAAGACCCCCGGAGCAGTGCAATAAAATATTTTAAAAAAATTGTGTGTTTTTTTTTTTGACACTTTTACACCTTAGGTGAATGGGTAGGGGTAAATCCTTTAAATCCATGCCAGGTGACGGGCTAGCGCGGCGGCATTCACTGCCTTCACTAGTCCCGTCTACTTGCAGTTACGTTCTAAATGAACTGACACGGATTGTCCGCCGGAGAAGTCCGGGCATGTGTGGGCAACTCCACAGCTCGGAAAGTCCGGCGGAGCTCTGCTGGAAAGTGCGGTGGTTTGTCCGCTGGGCTAGGTCCGGCGGAAAATCCCGCCGGAAAGTTCGAGCGTGTGTACGGGGCATTAGTGTCACTTTAACGTCATTCCCCTTTTGCTCACCTGGCACAATTTGTCAGGGCAACTAGGGGAACAAATGGCATTGATAATTTTGTACTTATGATTGTTGTAGTATTTTATACGGTGTTAAAGTGGTTGTAAACCCTTACAGACCCCTTACAGACCCCTTTTCCTACAGGTAAGCCTAGATTAAGGCTTACCTGTAGGTGCAAGAAATATCTCCTAAACCTACACGGTTTAGGAGATATTTGCAAAAGACAGGCACCGCTGTCTGCGCACTGAGCATGCCACTGCTAACGGCCATCATGGCGTTAGTGGTGTCATTGTGGCTCCAGCCAGTCACATCGCCGGAGCCACGATACCCGGAAGTCACTCCGGGATAGATGGCAGGGTCGGAGGACAACCAGGTTCGCTTCGGGGGCTTTCATCTCAGGTAAGTTATTCATAATGAGCTAGTATGATATGCATACTAGCTCATTATACCTTTGCCTTGCAGGGTCTATTTTTTTTTTTTTTAGTTTGTCTTTACTTCCTCTTTAATCCTGTCATAAACAGAACTTTCTTATTGGGGCTTACTCCTTCTCAAATAAAGCCCACGTAATCGTTACTGTTGTGTTAGTATACTGTCATGACCAGTTAGGGTGGGTCACCACTGGCAAAGGCAGGACAACTGAACAATCCAGCAGCTCCTTAGGGAGTCATTGCTGCCCTTTCTTGAATTTTGTTGTTCCTTGTGTTTTTCTTCCAGACCTGTGCAGTAATACAGAATGAAACAATCTTTGCAGTTTGCCTTTGTGCCAGAGCTTTCTGTTATCAAGAACGGTCACAGCTGGTCCCTTACCTTGTGCAGGGTGACTTGTCTTGTACCTGACCCCCTTTCCCCCATAGTAGGACCAATTGCTGAATCCCACCCACAGCTCGGCTCTATATACAGGCTATGCGCAGCAGAGAAATGATGTCACTGCTACATGTATAAGGTAAAGGTTGCAGAGATATATGGTGCACACAAAATGGATTTATATTTTTTGTGGCTATTGAGGACTTTATTTAAATTAAAGTTTTAGTGACTGGAGTACAGCTTTAACACAATTTTTTGTATTATCTTACTAAATGGATGGTTTAATAAAATACCATTATTTTATATAAAGTGTAAATATACCAAATATATATAAAAAATAGAAATAATTTTATAATTGTTGCAAATTAAAGCATGCACATGAATAATTATACTTAGCTAAATCAATTTTTTTCTTATGTTTTTCTTATGTAGCACTCTTTATTTTGGAATAATGCAGAATGATCCCCTAGTAGGGCAGACTAACCTCTTCCCCTTTCAGGTTGCAGTTCTTGGTGTATGATGGGGTACAAAATAAGTTAGGTGCCACTCACAAGTCTTTTAACCTTTTATTGCTAAACTCAATTCTAGGAAAGGGTTTAGGGGTGCCGGATATCCTAAAAGTGCACAAAAATAAGACAGGTATTCTGAAATTAGCAGTCACAGTGGGCCCTTTAAGGCCAGCCTCTTGGTAATTGCTGGTCTTATGAGAGCAGCCAGGCAGATACATGACCCTGTAAGAGCAGTGACTGTCCTTGAATTGTAGTTGAGAATCTACCTAGCTCCTCTGCTACACTCTTTAGCCAGAATATTCTATACAGATGCTCCTTGCAGGTAGACATTAGCCCAGCTCCATCCAGTTATAAACTTCAGCAGACAGTTAAATTCCTTGGGCCTCCAGCACATGCCCCAGGCTGAAGCAAGACCCAAGTAGAGATCACTCTATGCAGACATTCTCTCCAAGAAGAAACCCAAAAGGTGAAGAACATCTCCAAAACAAAAATGTTTTTTTACCCAGCCATTTATCCTATTCCCAAACCATACTTCTGAGCAAATATCTCAGGAATTGGTTGGGTCAGAGAAATATTTATAACCCAGTGACTGACATACAGATTACTGAAACCTCCTCAACAGTACCAGGTGGAAGCAGTTAACACACTGAGCTTTGGAAAATTTGTAGAGCCCAGAAAACTGTAAGCAAATCTAAGGCTGGTTACAGCTTAGTTGCAAAACACACACCATTTGATTAGGGGTACACCAGCTTGGGGCAAGGTCCTTACATTTAAATACATTTTGATTATCCTGTCAGCCCACTTGACTTCTTCAGGGAGGGTCTGCAGTAAATCCACTGCAACATTCTCACTATTAAGAACAACACAAGTCTGTGGTGCTATACAGGCTGGGAGGGGGATTATCTAGAGGAAGTGACTCAGGGACCCTCTTTAATCCCTACAAGAGTGAGCGAAGACCTTGACAATCCCGGGGATTATTTCACATGGGAAAACAACAGGATTTCTTCAGTAGCTTACCTTTCAGAAAGAATGTTCCTATGAGTTCTGTGTAGGAATACAATCTGTCATGGTCACTATCAAAATTTTGTAGCAAATCCTCCTTTGGAACCTCTTCTGCCAGGACATTTTTTATTTCATCATATGTGAGATATCCATCTGCATCTTTGTCAGCACCATAGAAAAATACCTGAAAATCTGAGCAAATGAAAAATAACTGTAAATATCTATTTTAGCATTGGAGATCAGTATTTTCGCTTTAATACACTTGGCACTAATAATATTGTAAATGTAGTTCCTAAAATTGTGGCTATAGAGTAAATTTAGTTTTTGGCTGAGCTGTAAACAGCCCATACTGGTTGTATAGTTTAATTGGTTTCTGCTATAATCTCATCTGAGTTGTTCATTTTTCACTGTTGTCAGTACGTGTCACTGGTGCACAGGCCAGTATGAGAATTACAGCAAGGTTGAGCTTTGTAATGATTATTCTTTTTCCAGAACAGCCCAGTAGGAGGTTCCTGGCCGCTGTGCATTCTGGAAAAGGGGTATTTATTGGGCAGGACCATGTGCTATCCGTCTCTTTATTCCCCTGGCCCTCCTGGCCTGAGGATGTGCTGCTGCAAGTTCTGCAAGTAGGCCCAGAAGCCTGTCTGGGGGCTACTATTCCTGAGGTGGTCCTTAGGCTGTCTTGCCTGTGTGGAAGAAGCCAAGCCAAGCTGAGAAGATCCAGCAAAGGACCCATACTGGAGAGAGCCAGAAGGAAGGTTGGTCTCTCAGGAGGGCCTGGTGACTTGTTTTGTGGATGCACCTATACCTAAACTGCTCTTACAGTGTTGCTGGATGGCTTTAAGGTTCCGACACTGTGAAGCAGAATTCTATTCTATAATCTAAACCATGGTAACTAACTCCTGGCTGCTAAGTCTGTGAGAGAGTGTTGTCTAGAAATTCTACTGGCTGCTAGGTCTGTGTGAGAGTCCTATCCAAGTATTCAAGATCTGCTAAAAGAGAAAGCTCTTTTACCTTTGGATTCAAGGAGTCTGTAAGTGATCTGCAAATGGTACCAAAAACCTCCCCAAACCCTCTCTTCTATTACTATTTTTAAGTTAGCTCGCTCCCTGACCCTGGAGGTACCTCCACAAAAAGATTTTATTTATTTTTAAAAGATGAAAGCTAAAAACATACACAAGCTCTGATTAGATCCATGAAAACTTCACTGGTGCAAAATCAGTGTTAGAAGCCACAGCAATGGCTGATAGAAATGGAAGATAGAAATGGACAAAGAACAAAAGGACACACAGAAACATTCATAAAGCCAATAAAAAAAAAAATCCGGATGCCATATACCATACACATAAAGATGGTCTGGGGGAAAAATTGCTTGGAAAAAATTAAAGAAGAAATATTCCTATGAGTTTTGTAGACAATCAGTATGTGTATGCCCCCCAGGGAAGAGGATTCATTCATCGGCCTGGCTGATACTGTAATGATACAGGCTAATTAATGCTGAGTTTATTACTTGGTATGGGTATTTTAAAGGGTTCTAGATTTAGGTAATGACCATGATGTCCTTGTGCGTGGTTAGAATAACACTGGACGAGAGAGAGGGACGTCATGACGTGAGAGCGTGGGCGCTTCTCGTCAGAAGCCCGCGCCCAGACCTGCTCGTACCTGCTCGCACGCCCTGCTCGCACGCCCGCTCCGCCACGCTGAAGAGCTCGGTTCCCCTCACATCCCACACACCGCAGCCCGGATGTGGAGGAGGAATGATCGTGAAGGAGCGTGGCTGACCCGCCCGCCCGCCATCTAGACCTGAACGCGCTGAGAGGCCCCCTCTGCCCCCTCGCCTCCGGCCCCGCTCCGACACCCTGAAGCGGGCTAAAACACCTATGCATCTGCCGGGGGTAGCCGTACCCCACCGCTCCCCACCGCACAGCTACAGAGCCACAGACGGACTCAGCAGGACCTAATTCCTTCAAGGGGGCAACGGACAGCGATCCCCACCATGAAGCAGTGGAGGAGGTACTGAATACCGACCCCGCACCCGACGCCGAAGCGGTGAGTGGCTTTTGTGCCTATTACAATCCATGCACCTTTCACATTCTCCTCCCGGAGAGGAAGCCGGCCCAGGGGCTATGAATCCCCATACTGACTGTCAGTATAGCTAATGAAAATTTGTGTCTCACAATTCTATGGGACAGGCGAATAGTGAACATATGGACATATGATAAATCGAACATACCTAGTCCACGACCCCCAAAAAAAAAAAAAAGTTAATCCAAGGACGATAACTAGTTAAAACTCTAAACCTTTCTATCAACCTCGCTCACTGGGGTCGGGAAGAGACTAGAGCCACAGGAAGGAGATATTCCACATATGATCCGTACCCTGCTTTTAACGCACTGGGATACCCCTACAATAAAAGTTATCCTACCCTACAATAAAAAGGGACCGGAGAAGGGCCCCTAGGTGGTTACAGACCAAGAGACCGGGGGTTAGGAGGCTGGACGGCTGGAAACCGAAAAAGACAGCCCCTAGGGGCTCCCAGGACACTACTACCAGGACACTATTCTCAGGCTGAGTTGTGGCCCAGCAAACTCCTGTACCATTCAATTCGATAGGGTCCACCACGACCAGGAACGTTGAAACTAATATACCGCTGACTGACAGCAGAGAGGGATATACCCTGGGGTAACCATAACTTCCGAGACTGGATGTATAAGAGACCCCCAACCCAGAGCCAAGGGAACGGGCACAGTGAATATTGACTGGAGGCTCCATCGAAGAGTGTGCCGCATCCCCCCCCTCACCTAGACCTTCTTAATCCCATTGTTTTTGGCCTCGGTCTCTCTCGAGACCCATCAGCTTGAACAGACACTCCTTAGTACTTGCTTTTGTCCCCATATTCCATATATTCACTCTTACACCCCCTTGGAAAGAAGGGTCAAGAGACAAAGTCAAGGGACACATCAAGCCTTAGATAAAACCCTTTTTTCTTTGTTTTTTCCTCCCCCTTTTTTTCTTTTTTGTTTCTCTGGTTTTGGTGCCTCCGCTAGTTGCTTGCTGTCCATTGGTGTATAGCATAAATTTATCTGTGGTGGGGTAAGGAGGGGGCAAGATAGGGGTAAATGTGTTGTAATTCAATGGTACTGTATTCTCTTTAATTGACCACACCTGACCTGGGGTCCATAAACTCTAAAGGGAGGACCGAGACACCCACGAGGGGGAGAAGGGTTCAGATAGGGGTCACAGAGAGAAATTATACAGTCTATACCCCGTTCCCCATTCCCACACAGGAAAAACTAGACTAGCCAACAAAGGGGCGGCAGCAAGGGGAATAGAAGAGGGAGTAGAGGACTGTGCAACCAACAGCCGGAACACCCTAAATAAAAATAAGGACGGCAATGAATATGAGGGGTAAAACAAACAAGACTGTCAAGCCTATACCACCAACTCAAAGCCCGGGAGGTATCCAGAGATATATGGCCACTAATGCTAACACGGGGGAGGAGGGGCAGGGGGGTCCAAGATTAAGCCAAGGAGGAGTACCCCTAAGATCAGGCCTAAACAGACAGAGAGGCCCGGAGGAAAGTAAAGGAGGGAAGGTAAACGGGGCAAAGACAACGGGACCGAAGGCAGAGGATAAAATCCCACTAAACACCACTCAAGGACAGGAGGAAACACAGAATAGAGAGGTGGAAAGGGGAGCGGAAGGTGGAGATACTGAGATAGGAAGAACCATGCAGTCCACAACCCAAGAGGGGATGCCACAAATAAGAGAAATGCTCTCAGAGATGTTTCTAAATCTAGAGACATCTTTGAAAGGGGAAATTGCAGCCTTAAGAGGAGATATAGGACTAGTCCTAGGGAGAGTAGAAGAGGTGGAAGACAGGTTAGAGATCCATGACCAAAAGCTCGTAAAATTAGCAGAACAGATGAATACCCTCCAGAGATCTAACAGATTGTTGCTATATAAATTAGAAGACCAAGAGAATCGAAGTAGAAGGAAGAATCTCCGTATAAAAGGTCTCCCTGAATTATATGGCAACACGGAACTGAGAAGTATAGCACAGCAACTATTTAATCCCTTTCTAGATAGGGAAGCTACAGACACTCTGAAAATAGACAGAATACATAGGTTGACTCGAGCCCAGAGAGGAAGTCCAGACTCCCCGAGAGACGTAATAATAAGGTTCCATTATGTGGAAGAGAAGACCTTGATTATGAGCAAAATTAGAGCACTTAAGGGGGTAACCTTTGGGGGAGCAGAGCTCCAGATCTATCCAGACCTCGCCCCCGAGACGTTGAGAAGAAGGTGGCAACTTAAACCCCTGACCTCATCGTTGAGGACAGCAGAGATCCCCTATCAGTGGGGATTCCCGGCATGTCTAGTGGGGAAAAGGGATGGACGATCTGCGGTCCTGCGTTTTCCGGAGGATGTGGTAAAGTTCTGTGAACGCCTAGGGATTGACCCCCCTCCAGCTATGCTGGAGTGGGGAGCGGAGGAGGGTATCGGGCCCCCCCAATAGGAGCAACCTGTGAGGGGTGATGGGAGGGGGAGAGTTGGGGGGAGGGGGGAAGTTGATGGCCTTTCAGTGCTCAGGGGGAACTAAGTAAAGAAAACAGTCACCGAAAGGCGGGGGGAGCAGGGGAGGGGTGGCAGGGGGGAGTGGGGGGAGGACGGGGAGGGTCTATATAGCCACGGAAATGAGCCCTAGGGAGAAGATGGAAGGCAGGCGACACTGGGATGGAGTTAGCCTGATCCATACATTAAACGATTATGGGGGGTTCTGTCCAGCCCATCAGGGTGTATCGTTTCAGAAGGGGGGGGGGGGGAGGGGAGGGGAGGAGGGGTAATGGGGGGTTCATAGGGTTTTTTTTTTTTTTTTTTTGTTTGGGGTCTCGCTCACCCCCTCCCAACACAGTACGAAAACCGACCCGGGCTCCACGAGACGCTCCTAAAAGAGTGGTGTATTAAAAATGCATTATGGAGAGGATAAATTTAATTACATACAATGTAAGAGGGCTAAACACAAAAAAAAAAGATACAGAGTAAATGACGAACTCCTCTTGTTAGAAGCGGGTATTGTATGCCTGCAGGAGACACATATAACACATAGCTCGGGAACTAGACTAAATTCATTCCATTATCCAATATGGTATTATGCGGACTCTCCATCGCCTTACTCGAGAGGTATAGCTATTGGCCTAAATAGGCAAATAAAATTTAAGCTAGAGGAACGCCTTGTGGACCCAGAGGGAAGGTATTTGTTCATAAAAGGTATGTTATACAATATGAAATGCACGATTGTGAATGTATATGCACCCAACAAAAACCCCGATAAATTTCTTAGGAGTGTATTAAGTAAACTAGAGGGGTTTAAAGAGGGTAAACTCATCTTAGCAGGGGACCTCAATTGGAGCATTGATCCAAAATTAGATACATCACTTGGTAGGTCCCGAGCTACGGAACAAAGTAGGAAAAAACTCTCTAAAGCACTAGCAGAATGGCAGCTACAAGATACATGGAGAATCTTGCATTTAAAAGATAGAGATTATACCTGTTTTTCCCAGGTCCATAGTTCCTTCTCCAGGATCGACTATATTTTTATAGAACATCAGCTGGTCTCGACACTCAGGAGTGCAGAAATAAAAACAATGACATTGTCAGACCATGCTCCAGTGAAGGCCCAATTGGAGATAAAAGGGGACAGTGGACCTGGGACAAACTGGAAACTCAATGTCACACTATTGCAGGACCAGGAGTCGGTTCTTAAGATAGAACAGGAACTAGAAACCTTCTTTACCCTAAATGAGTCACCAGAGGTGGCGGCCTCAATAATTTGGGAAACCCATAAAGCAGTGATAAGGGGTACTCTAATAGGAATCGGGGCAGGGAAAAAAAAAAGCAAGGGAAAAAAGGAAAAGGGAGCTATATAAGGAAATATACGAACTAGAACAGAAAACTTGACCCAAAGGAATAGCGGAAAAACAAGGCCTGATAGCCAAAAAAAGAGAGCTAGAAGAATACTTAGAACAAGAAAGGACAGCTGCATTACATATCTTAAGGAGGGAAAGATACCAGTGGGGGAATAGAGCAGGGAAATGGTTGGCCAACAGGGTGAAGGAAAAAAAAAAAACAGGACATTTATAGAGAAGATCAAGGACGTAAATGGGGAAACTCTAATAGCATCCCCAGAGATAGCGAGTGCATTCCATAAGTACTACAGTACTTTATACAACATCGAACAGAAAGAGAATGAAGGAAAGCGGCGGGAAGAAATAAGGGAATACTTACGGAACATGGATTTCCCAAAAGGCAAAATAGAGGAAATGGAGGCACTGGGAGCGCCAATATTGGTAGAAGAGGTAGAAAGAGCCATTGCGAGTACAACCCCAGGAGGAAGCCCTGGCCCAGACGGATTCCCTATCACATACTATAAAAAGTTCGCCAAACAACTAGTACCCAGATTATGCAAATATTTTAATGCAATAGGGGAAAGAGAGAAATTTAGAGATGAGACATTGTTGGCACATATTACTTTGATCTTGAAAGAGGGGAAAGACCCCATGGCAGTTGAAAGCTATAGGCCAATATCCCTATTAAATTCTGATATAAAGATATTTGCAAAAATAATTGCCGGGAGATTGAAGTCATATCTGCCAGAATGGATACATAAGGACCAAGCTGGGTTCGTTCAGGGAAAGTGAACATGTCCAAATCTGAGATATTGAATTTAACAGTACCAATAAAAGAACAGAGTGCCATCCAATCTAAATTTCAATTTAAATGGTGTAAAAAGGAACTCAGCTATTTGGGAATAAAATTAACCCCCCAAGTGGAGAACCTCTACAACCATAACTATATCCCACTTTTAAATAAAATCAAAGAGCAACTCAGAGGAATGCAATACAAAGCCCTCTCTTGGATTGGGAAGATAAACGCAGTCAAAATGTTCATCCTCCCCGTATTTATTTACACTTGCCAAATGATCCCAATTGCCCAATTGCCCTCCCACAACCATATCTAAGGAAAATAAAGTCAATGATAATAAAATTCATCTGGGCACATAAATAATACGAAATATTAGTTAGAGAAAAAGGAAGAGGGGGACTAGCTGCCCCGGACTTTAAAAAATACTATGAGGCCGCCGCAATCACTAGAATAATAGACTGGAATCACAACTATGAGGAGAAAAGCTGGGTGGAGTTGGAAAAAAAGTTGAGTAGAACGAGAATAAGGGAAATCATATGGATACCGGCACATTATCGTCAATTAGGCCCAAACACAACCACACTCACAAAACACTCATTAAAAATTTGGGATGGAATACACAAAAGACACAATTGGGGTTATAACTCCCCATTAATCCCACTATTAGATACAAATTTTTTCCTCCCAGGAAAGGAGGAATATATATATTTTAACAGATGGTCCAATAAAGAGAATTTAAGAGTAATAGATGTGATGGAAGGGAATAGAATGAGCACATATAACGAGATCACTGGGAAGTGGGGACACAGAGCACTAGATAAGTGGCGATATACTCAAATATTACATTTTATACACACACTTCCAAAACCTCTACGGGGTAAGAAAGAACTTAGACCCTTAGAAAAACTAATAGAATCCCCCAATAGTCGTGAGAAGAGGATCTCAAAGATGTATAAAATCTTGCTGCGGGAGACGGAACATGAATACCCGGGGTATCTAGGGAGATGGGAAAGGGAAATTGGCTTCTTAAATACCGATGAACAGAAGAATAAAATTTTAGAAAGCGTCTTTATCCCAAAAGATATACAATCAGTAGAAATGTCCTATAAACTCCTAGCTAGGTGGTATGTAACCCCCCAAGGAGCAAACGCTTTCAGTGAAGATAACCCTCCAAACTGTTGGCGAGGGTGCAATACGCCGGGCTCTTTCTCACATCTCTGGTGGTATTGCCCGAAAATAAAAAAATACTGGGAGCAAATAATAGAAATAATTTTTAATATAACCCAAGTTAGAGTGGAGAGTGCCCCTTGGGTATGCCTTTTTCACGACATGGAGAGGGGAAGGAAACAGAAGGGGAGGAATCTCATACTTTATCTACTAAATACAGCTAAAGCTTTAATCCCCTGTCATTGGAAATCCCAGGAGATACCCGTAATGAAAGAATGGGTAGAGAGGGTGGAGAGGACAAGAATAATAGAACAATCTATACATAATCTAGAGAATCAAGAAGAAAAATATCTGAGGACATGGCAAAAGTGGACTGAGTTCAGGGAAACAGAACAATATTTGAGGATAATGGAAGAAAACACTGAGGGGAAGGGGAGGGGGGTGAGCGAGACGGGGTAGGTTTTTTTTTTTTTTTTGTTTAGAGGGGGAGGGGGGGGGGGGGAGAATTGGGGGAAAAATGTATGTAACCGCTGATTACATGATTGTAAATATTATGTACTAAATGGAAAAAAGCAAAATAAAGAATATATAAAAAAAAAAAAAAAAAAAAAAAGGGAAAGAGAAAAAAAAAAAAAAAAAAAGAATAACACTGGATCTATATTTGGGTCTGATGAACATGGGTTGGTAGATTTGTAATAGATCCTACTAGTGTTAGGAACTCTTGTAGGGACTCGCTGCTGGTGTATAGATCACACATGGAGCAATATACTGTCCAGGATAGGCCCGATATTGAAGGAAAGGAGTGCTAGATGAATCAGCAAAGATAGTTCTATATGATGAATCCTGTAGTCATTACTTCAGTGTTGGTACTCAGTTTACTAGCCTTGGTATATATTGTTCCCTGTGTTCCTGCATTCATAGGCAGAGTAGACACAGCCTGCTGTGGCTGATCAGGCAATAATAAAGGCTGGTTACTGAGTGGGATTATATACTCATAGGGAGCCACTGTTATATGCAGGCAGGGAATCAGACAGTTCATCTAATGTCACGTACACACGAAGGGACTATCCCGCGGGATTGTCTGCTGGACTCGAGTCCGCCAGACAATCCCCTCGTGTGTGGGCGCCGGCTGACTTTTTGGCGCCAAACGTCCAGCGGACTAGGTTTTAAGTTTTGTTTTAAAATTATCCGCTGGACTTGGCAGTCCGGCGGACAATCCCGCCGTTAGTAGGCTAGTCCGCCGGACTTTTGAAATGAACGGACTTGCCGCTCATCGGAAAGTCCGTTCATTTAGCACGTGACTTCAGGTAGACAGAGCTAGCGAAGGCAGTGAATGCCGCCGCGCTAGCCCCGTCACCTGGCATGGATTTAAAGGGAATCCCCACTCCGAAAAAACGGCGTGGGGGTCCCCCCCAAATCCATCTCAGACCCTTATCCGAGCACGCAGCCCGGCAGGCCAGGAAAGGGGTGGGGACGAGTGAGCGCCCCCCCCTCCTGAGCCATACCAGGCCGCATGCCCTCAACATGGGGGGTCTGGCATTCCGGCCAGAGACAGCGAAGGGTCAACATCGGAAGAAGAAGAAGTAGAAGAAGAAGAAGGCGGCGCCAGCGGCGTGGAAAACGACGACCGTGGCAAGAACAGAAGAGACCCCGGAAGACCCCGGAAGACCCGTCTACCTGCAGTTACATTCTAAATGAACGGACTGCTCTGTGTGTGGGCAAGTCCGTTCATTTTCAAAAGTCCCGCAGACTTTTTCCCGCGGATTGTCCGCCGGAGAAGTCGTGTGGGCAAGTCACACGCTCGGAAGTCCGGCCGTGTGTGGGCAAGTCCCCCCTCGGAAAGTCCGGCGGTTTGTCCGCCGGACTAGGTCCAGTGGACAAAGTCTGAACGTGTGTACGCGGCATTACACATACCAGGCAGCAATTCAGAAAAATTAACTGGACTCAGCTGCTCCTGTAGATTGCATTGGAAGATAGAAGTTCGTACATTACCGGATCCTGCAGTATTCAAATGTTTGGCGATCACTGCCGTGTTGATACTGAGCCACTGTTAGGCATCAATGGCAATCCATGGCAATCTATGCCAAGAGGTGCCAGGAGTCAATAACTGCTACAACGAGATAATCCGCGGCGGCCGCCATTTGGATCCAGTTACGTTCTGTTTCACCTGCCGCTCCTAATCCCTGTTAGAGCGGAGCATGGCTGGATGGCGTCATGTGACTGAAATGACTGGTGAACCTGCATGTTGGCCATTTAAAAGCCTATGAGGCAGCACTGAAGGGCACTGATGGGGTGGCACTGATGAGGAGGCGCTAATTTACAGCACTGATGGGCACTACTGATAGGTGGCACTGATGGGCACTGATGAGGCGGCACTGATGGGTGGCACTAATAAGGAGGTACTAATATGCAGCACTGGTGGGCATTGATGAGGTGGCACTGAAGGGCACTGATGGAGTGGCACTGATAAGGAGGCACTAATTTGCAGCACTGATGGGCACTGAACTGATAGGTGGCACCAATATGTAGCACTGATAGGTGGCACTGACTGATGGGCACTGATAGGCGGCACTTATGGGCACTGATAAGTGGCACCGATGGGCACTGATAGGCGGCACTTATGAGCAATAATAGGTGGCACTGATGGGCACTGATAGGTGACACTGTTGGGCACTGATAGGTGGCAGCACTGAGGAGCAGGCACTGATTGGCACTGAAAGGCAGCACTGATTGGCAATTGGCATAATTAATAAGGGAGGGCACAAATTGGCCTCACTGCAAATTATTATAATAATAAATATTAAATAATAGTTTTGTTTTCCCAAAAGACAAATGCCAGGAAAATAGCGGCTGCTCCTCTTCTCCGGCCAGCTTACCTGCCACAGCCAGTGAGTTGGTGACTCCTTCTGTCTTCTCTCCATCCTCTAACTACAGGGTAAGGTTGTTTAGTGTGCTGTGCTATACTCACACAGCACACAGACACACTAACTCCTGCAGGTGGCTGGATTGGTAGAGAACAGCACTGAGAAGAACACACTATCCCTGCCTATTTTTCCTTTATCCCTACACTTTCCCCACAAGTAAAGGCTGAGAAGAATACACTATCCCTGCCTATAATTTCCTCTATCCCTAGAATTTCCCCACAAAGAAATGATTCAAATACACTGTGTACATGTACATTACACTATCACTGTTCCTCACGCCGGAACACACTACACGAGGCCGCCGGCACGGCGGCCTTATATAGTGTGGGGCGTGTACTAAACCCCCTGAGCTATAAATTATTGCTCTCCTCGCCGCTGGCTCTATGATTGGCCAAGCATGCACTGTGACCCTGCATGCTTGGCCAATCATAGAGCCAGCGGCGAGGAGAGCAATAATTTATAGCTCAGGGGGTTTAGTACACGTTCCGGCGTGAGGAACAGTGATAGTGTAATGTACATGTACACAGTGTATTTGAATCATTTCTTTGTGGGGAAATTCTAGGGATAGAGGAAATATCACCCAAGTTAGAGTGGAGAGTGCCCCTTGGGTATGCCTTTTTCACGACATGGAGAGGGGAAGGAAACAGAAGGGGAGGAATCTCATACTTTATCTACTAAATACAGCTAAAGCTTTAATCCCCTGTCATTGGAAATCCCAGGAGATACCCGTAATGAAAGAATGGGTAGAGAGGGTGGAGAGGACAAGAATAATAGAACAATCTATACATAATCTAGAGAATCAAGAAGAAAAATATCTGAGGACATGGCAAAAGTGGACTGAGTTCAGGGAAACAGAACAATATTTGAGGATAATGGAAGAAAACACTGAGGGGAAGGGGAGGGGGGTGAGCGAGACGGGGTAGGTTTTTTTTTTTTTTTTGTTTAGAGGGGGAGGGGGGGAGGGAGAATTGGGGGAAAAATGTATGTAACCGCTGATTACATGATTGTAAATATTATGTACTAAATGGAAAAAAGCAAAATAAAGAATATATAAAAAAAAAAAAAAAAAAAAAAAGGGAAAGAGAAAAAAATAAAAAAAAAGAATAACACTGGATCTATATTTGGGTCTGATGAACATGGGTTGGTAGATTTGTAATAGATCCTACTAGTGTTAGGAACTCTTGTAGGGACTCGCTGCTGGTGTATAGATCACACATGGAGCAATATACTGTCCAGGATAGGCCCGATATTGAAGGAAAGGAGTGCTAGATGAATCAGCAAAGATAGTTCTATATGATGAATCCTGTAGTCATTACTTCAGTGTTGGTACTCAGTTTACTAGCCTTGGTATATATTGTTCCCTGTGTTCCTGCATTCATAGGCAGAGTAGACACAGCCTGCTGTGGCTGATCAGGCAATAATAAAGGCTGGTTACTGAGTGGGATTATATACTCATAGGGAGCCACTGTTATATGCAGGCAGGGAATCAGACAGTTCATCTAATGTCACGTACACACGAAGGGACTATCCCGCGGGATTGTCTGCTGGACTCGAGTCCGCCAGACAATCCCCTCGTGTGTGGGCGCCGGCTGACTTTTTGGCGCCAAACGTCCAGCGGACTAGGTTTTAAGTTTTGTTTTAAAATTATCCGCTGGACTTGGCAGTCCGGCGGACAATCCCGCCGTTAGTAGGCTAGTCCGCCGGACTTTTGAAATGAACGGACTTGCCGCTCATCGGAAAGTCCGTTCATTTAGCACGTGACTTCAGGTAGACAGAGCTAGCGAAGGCAGTGAATGCCGCCGCGCTAGCCCCGTCACCTGGCATGGATTTAAAGGGAATCCCCACTCCGAAAAAACGGCGTGGGGGTCCCCCCCCAAATCCATCTCAGACCCTTATCCGAGCACGCAGCCCGGCAGGCCAGGAAAGGGGTGGGGACGAGTGAGCGCCCCCCCCCCTCCTGAGCCATACCAGGCCGCATGCCCTCAACATGGGGGGTCTGGCATTCCGGCCAGAGACAGCAAAGGGTCAACATCAGAAGAAGAAGAAGTAGAAGAAGAAGAAGGCGGCGCCAGCGGCGTGGAAAACGACGACCGTGGCAAGAACAGAAGAGACCCCGGAAGACCCCGGAAGACCCGTCTACCTGCAGTTACATTCTAAAATAACGGACTGCTCTGTGTGTGGGCAAGTCCGTTCATTTTCAAAAGTCCCGCAGACTTTTTCCCGCGGATTGTCTGCCGGAGAAGTCGTGTGGGCAAGTCACACGCTCGGAAGTCCGGGCGTGTGTGGGCAAGTCCCCCCTCGGAAAGTCCGGCGGTTTGTCCGCCGGACTAGGTCCAGTGGACAAAGTCTGAACGTGTGTACGCGGTATTACACATACCAGGCAGCAATTCAGAAAAAATAACTGGACTCAGCTGCTCCTGTAGATTGCATTGAAAGATAGAATTTCGTACATTACCGGATCCTGCAGTATTCAAATTTTTGGCGATCACTGCCGTGTTGATACTGAGCCACTGTTAGGCATCAATGGCAATCCATGGCAATCTATGCCAAGAGGTGCCAGGAGTCAATAACTGCTACAACGAGATAATCCGCGGCGGCCGCCATTTGGATCCAGTTACGTTCTGTTTCACCTGCCGCTCCTAATCCCTGTTAGAGCGGAGCATGGCTGGATGGTGTCATGTGACTGAAATGACTGGTGAACCTGCATGTTGGCCATTTAAAAGCCTATGAGGCAGCACTGAAGGGCACTGATGGGGTGGCACTGATGAGGAGGCGCTAATTTACAGCACTGATGGGCACTACTGATAGGTGGCACTGATGGGCACTGATGAGGCGGCACTGATGGGTGGCACTAATAAGGAGGTACTAATATGCAGCACTGGTGGGCATTGATGAGGTGGCACTGAAGGGCACTGATGGAGTGGCACTGATAAGGAGGCACTAATTTGCAGCACTGATGGGCACTGAACTGATAGGTGGCACCAATATGTAGCACTGATAGGTGGCACTGACTGATTGGCACTGATAGGCGGCACTTATGGGCACTGATAAGTGGCACCGATGGGCACTGATAGGCGGCACTTATGAGCAATAATAGGTGGCACTGATGGGCACTGATAGGTGACACTGTTGGGCACTGATAGGTGGCAGCACTGAGGAGCAGGCACTGATTGGCACTGAAAGGCAGCACTGATTGGCAATTGGCATAATTAATAAGGGAGGGCACAAATTGGCCTCACTGCAAATTATTATAATAATAAATATTAAATAATAGTTTTGTTTTCCCAAAAGACAAATGCCAGGAAAATAGCGGCTGCTCCTCTTCTCCGGCCAGCTTACCTGCCACAGCCAGTGAGTTGGTGACTCCTTCTGTCTTCTCTCCATCCTCTAACTACAGGGTAAGGTTGTTTAGTGTGCTGTGCTATACTCACACAGCACACAGACACACTAACTCCTGCAGATGGCTGGATTGGTAGAGAACAGGGCAGATACAGGGTAAGGTGGTTTAGTGTGCTACTGCTGTGCTATACTCACACAGCACACACACACACACACACACTAACTCCTGCAGATGGCTGGATTGGTAGAGAACAGCACTGAGAAGAACACACTATCCCTGCCTATTTTTCCTTTATCCCTACACTTTCCCCACAAGTAAAGGCTGAGAAGAATACACTATCCCTGCCTATAATTTCCTCTATCCCTAGAATTTCCCCACAAAGAAATGATTCAAATACACTGTGTACATGTACATTACACTATCACTGTTCCTCACGCCGGAACACACTACACGAGGCCGCCGGCACGGCGGCCTTATATAGTGTGGGGCGTGTACTAAACCCCCTGAGCTATAAATTATTGCTCTCCTCGCCTCTGGCTCTATGATTGGCCAAGCATGCAGGGTCACAGTGCATGCTTGGCCAATCATCAGCCAGCAATGCACTGCGACTGGCGCAGTGCATTGTGGAACGTTCGCATCACACGAATTTGATGCGAATGGCCCTCAGAGTTCTGCCCTCGACGAGCGGACGAACGGCCGATTTTTTGATTTGAACATGGGTTTGAATCGAACACTGGGCCCATCCCTACCCAGGAGTGTCTGCTGTCCCCGCGAGCATGGTCGCCATGATCAGCCCCAGAGGTCCTCATGGTCTGGGGTAGGGATCTGTCCGTTCCAGAGCCTCGGAACTGGCTAGTTCGAAGCCCAGTAACTGAAGGAGGATTCAAAGGCATCCTGGTGTGCTCTCGGTATTGGAGGGACACGGCAACTCCTACAAGTGACCAGGGGAGGACTCTTCGGAGGAGGGCCAACAAGCTGGCTGCTCAGTAAGAGCCTGGGAGCTGAGTTGTATGGACAATAAAGAAACAACACTTCCCACAGTATCGCCAAGAAGGCTGAGAGATCCAGGTACTGTGACAAAGGTTCCTACTTATCTTCAGTTACAATTTAGTCTGAGGCAGAGACTTTGCAAAGTTTCCGGATCACATATTGGCTGCTAGATCTCTGGCTAGAATTTATAACTTTTAATAGACTTCAACAAGGTGGGACCTATGCTCTGTGTTTATCAACTATGCTTGCAAGATACAGATACAATCAATAGAAAAGAAACAGTGTGGTACCAGTTATTTTATTCTACTGTGCATATAAAATATCACTAAAGGCCTATGCTTTACTTGTGCCATAAAAGCAAAGGGAAAAGCACAGAGAGAAATTAGCTGGTATCCTGTCAAAAGCAAAAGGCCCTTTTACAGAACTGACTGTATCACGTTGCTTGAAAACACAATCCATGCAGAAATCAGAATGATGATTCTCACCTGCTCGACTTTTGAGGAACGACACTGATATGTGATCCAGTTCTTCAGGATTATCCTTCCACTTGGTAACTGGCTGCACAGTGGTCTCTGTCTTTTTGGTAACATCTGAAACGTATTAAACAACAGTTGTTATAACAATGTGGTACAACAGGTAATTTAATGCTCACTAATGGAATTGTTTAAGTAAAGAAGTCACTTTGCTCATTCAGGGCAAAATAACAAATTCAACTGAAAGTCTGCCCCTTTGTTGTAGTAAACATTTTACCACTTTGTGCTATTCTGTTCCCCTATTCACCAGCAGGAGCCCTGTGAATAACATGGGGATGGAAGAGCATGGAGCATAAGTGAGAAAGAATTCCACGCTGACACTATGAAGTCGATTCACTATAAAAGTTGAGAATCTTCCCTGAAAAAAAGTGTAAATATCTCACCTCAATTATCCAATGTGAAATGCATCTGCACATTATCAGGTATTCAAAGTAAACACGAATTTGCTTTTCACATGATTGAATAATTAAAGTGAATATTCACACAATCATTTGAGTGAAGATTTTCAACTTCTTAGTAAATCAGTAAATTTTCCCACCACTTCTTACATCTTTGATCTAACAAGAACTCAACCCTTTTCTGACCTCTCCATAGAGAATGTCTCAAACTTCACTCAAACGCCATATATAATATTTAAAGGTAACAATGGTCTCTCTGTAACTGAGATAAGGCAGAGTTCAGCTGATGATTACAGAGTCCATTATTTGGAGCCAGTTCACACTGGTGCAGAGGTCCATACAGTCTAAAAGACCCCTGATGTCTCATTAAAGTGAACTTGTTTTAAAAATATTATGTTACATAGGGGCCTACCTATGATGTTGTTGCTTTCAATACACATGTTACATATTGCTGTACATCCTAGAGTGAAATAATTCTAGGGCCATAAATTACTGTTAACCTTAAAATAATGACCTGTAGCAGCTTTTAAAGCCTCCCAATCGAAAATATAGGGTACCAAAGTTTGTCATCATTTTACAGGCATGCAAAAGTATAAAGCTTGTCATGTTTGATATCTATTTACGTGGTGTAACCTCATCCTTTATCTTTATTTTAACAAAATATTGGGTAATATATTGCGTTTGTGTGACCTAAAATTAACTTTTAAAATTAACAGTTGATAAACTGTCACACAAATATTGTGAGACATAAACATTTGAAACATCACAATTTTATTTTCCTGGGGTGTCTGATTTTACAGAAAATATACAATGTTTTCAAAATTATTTTTCAAATGTGGGCAAAACATGTAAAAACAGTTCTGGAAGCGAGAGGGTTAAGGAGCCATGGTCCCAGGGGGGTAGTGAGGCAAAATCGGGGGCCTGGTTTTCCTGCCTCATGACTGCAAGTGTAAACTAGGCCTTATCCCCCCCCCCCCCCCCATTCAGGGTCACTTTTGTGCCTACTCATCCTCTCTTCTTGTCCCTTATAAACTTATGATCTCCAACCTCACTGTAGTTCTTTTCTTATAACATTTAAAGCTACCTCGCACTGGCCAAGCCCCTCCCCTTAACAACCCCCTTACACAAGATTTCCTGCCTTCCACATGATTCTAGATCCTTCTGTTTCTACAAGCTTCCAGCCCTCAAAAGCAGTAGTAAACCACAGGTGATTCCGGAAAAAAATAATCCCTGCAAGGCATTGCCATAATCAAGCACATTATAATAGATTCAACTTAGAACAAAGCACTCTAGTGCTGCAATGTCACATCTGAGATGGCTGACATCGTCCCCCAGACTTCCTTCTAGGTTTGTGACCTCTAGCTACTTGAGTGATGCGATAACGTCACTCCCACACATGCACGTGGGAGCCGGCATTTCTGGCACGGGCTATGAAGTTCTGGCACTGTAAGCTGGATCTTCAGAGTGCATGCGCCAGTGATGTCATGCACTCTAAATATCTCCTTAACTATGCAAGTTTAGGAGATATTCACAGTACCTTCAGGTAAGCCTTATTATAGGCTTGCCTGAAGGTACAAGTGGACGTACAGAGTTTACTACCACTTTAAACCCAATAAAGGGGCTGCAGCCTAAAGTTTTTTTTTTATCATGTGTTTAATTTACTATTAATTGTTTATGGTATGATGGGTGATAATGGGGTACTGGATAATTTCCTTTCCTATTGCATTATGTGTCTCCATGTGTATTAGTCTGTATGCTTGTGTGGTGTCTAAATGTCTCCATGTTTGTGAGTGTGTATATATGTGTAGCACCGACACTTTTTTCAAAGTGTACCGCTATATGTAAATTTATTTTTTGCCCAGAACTGTAGTTGAGTTTTGGGGTTAATTATTCTAGGTTATACTTTGGCATCTGTTTGGCTGGACTGTATTAAGGTTCTGCCTGGTCATAGGTGAGGTGAGCACATGTGACAGGCCTGAGAACGCAGTCTGGTTGGACGCATTGGGTACCAATCTTTCCCCGGAGCCAATCAGTGGGCGCTTCTTGACTCGCTGTGTATTTTCCAGGGGGGGACTTAAGGTGCTGAAGTCACGTGTTCCGGGATCCCTGTGCTGGTTCCGGTCCTGACCAGCCCCATGAGGGATCTCAGTCCAGGAGTGTCTGCTGACTCCTTGGTCCTGGTTCTCCTGACCAGCCCCAGAGGCCCTCATGGTCTGGGGTGGGGATCCATCCGTTTCCGAGCCTCGGAACTGGCTAGTTCGAGGTGCAGTAACTGAAGGAGGATTCTGAAGTGTCCCGGTGCCGTCTCAGGATTGGAGAGGCCCAGCAACTCTACATGCGACCAGGGGAGGATTCTTTAGAGGAGGGCCACGCACGAGGCTGGCTGCTCGGTAAGAGCCTGGAAGCTGAGATGTATGGACACTAGTTGAATCCGCTTTTCTTACAGTATCGCCGAATCAGCTGAAAGATACTGGTACCATATGAAAAAGTTCCTAACCTAACCTTCAGTTGCAACTAAGTTCCTGTGAGAGACTTTGGTGTGTTCATTCTAAAGCTTCCTAACCAAGTATGTGGCAGAGACTTTGCTAAACTAAGAAAGCTTGTTGGCTGCTAGATCTACAAACAAGGGTTTATCCAACAGTGAATTATCCAGTTTTGAGTGGCTACTTCCTGGATCATCTAGAGAGAGACATTTATTCAAGTGTCAGCAAGTTCCAAGTGCCTGAGCTTCTATACCCTTACCCTCTATTCCCAACTGAGAGACTGTGTTTTGTTCAACGTTTTTTGCAAATTCAAATCCTCAAAAGGACTTTGAGTGTCAGTCTCCACAGTTACTGGGTATTAACCCTGGGAACCCCTAGACGAGAACGACGAGCAACGAGGTGGAGGAGGTAATCGGTAAGCCCAGAAAAACATAGCTGCCCCCAGGGGTTATGGCGCTACATATACATAGCTCACAACTGTCTCTGATTTGAGGGACTGTCCCTGATTTGGAACAAAGTCCCTCTGTCCCTCTTTCCTCCTCACGTATCCCTCATTTTGGTCTGATCTATATAGATGTATATAAAATGCTAAACCTTTCATCCAATCTCTAACTTGCTGCATTTGTACATTCCAAAAGTTAATATAAAGGAATAGTAGTGATAAAAAAGCACTTGTGGGTTTATCATTTTTTTAAAATAATTCTCCTTTAAAGGAGGGTGTGGCATGGGGCGTGTCATACTTTTGCTAATAGGTGTCCCTCATTCCCATCTCAGTTGGGAGGTATGTATATATAGTGTTTGTTTGCTTCCATGTTATCTAAATATCTATGTATGCATGCATGTATGTAGTTTTGAGCCATAAATTAATGTGCCATTCATAATGGCAGAAAATCTTTTTACAGTATAAGTGTAAGCTAAATTACAGTATATCTTAAAAAAATAGCTCTGGAAATAATTCCTTTTTAAGTTACTTGGGTATTGTGCTAGCTTCTAACATGGCGCATTTACTATTTTGGTAACCCTATTCTCTGCTTTTCACAGCTACAGCAACACCAGTGTGGTGACTCCACCGGCAAGTCTAGTTTTACTCGTCATACTTGATGCACAGATCACATTGATAGCTATCAACTCATTACCAGCTTAGACCTAATTTTACTGTCCTTTCTGTCATTGCATTCTTTGTTTTCATGCATCCAAATGCCGCGTACACACGATCGGACTTTCCACCAACAAAACCATAGATTTGTTTGAAGGTTGTTGGCTCAAACTTGTCTTGCATACGCACGGTCATACAAATGTTGGCCAACAATTCCGAACGTGGGAGCGCGGTGACGTACAAGACAAATGGCGAACCGAGAAAAAGGAAGTTCAATAGCCAGTGCGGCTCCTTCTGCTTGATTCCGAGCATGTGTGAACTTTTGTGCGACTGACTTGTGTACACGCGATCGGACTTTACGACAACAACGTTTTGTTGGCGCAAAATTTGAGTACCTGCTAGTAAACATTTGTTGGCAGAAGGTCCGACAGCAAATGTTCGATGGAGCATACACACGGTCTGACTTTCCAACAACAAGCTCACATCCAACATTTCCCATCGGAAAATCCGTGTGTGCGTGGCAAAAGAGTTATTGGAGAGGGGGGTACTCAATTTTTTTCTGAGGCCACCATCACAAGAATATCAGGCCGGTCACAAGCATGTCAGAAAAGGGAAAAGGTCTACTAGTGGTTGGCATTTATTATGCTTGTCTGTTATACTACAAATAAATATCTTAATAATTTGATAGGGGTTTATGTGAGTCAGTATTTAGAAGAATTTCCCCAGCACAACAGATTGATATACTGTAGTACATGGTGTAGTACATGCAATTCCAGGAGCAAGCAATGTGGGTATCGGTGATAATCTTTGTAACCAACCAATTTTAGGCATACCCAAATAACAACTGCAATTTGAAAGTTACTAGTTGCTATGCATCATAAAGTGTATGTGCAATAATCAGGCAGACAAACTGTTTTAATTGCCAAAAATGTTTATAACGGAAACATAGAATAACATTTTTTTGCAATATGTAGATAATGGTCACCCCATCTGTTGGTGGGGAAGTAAGATTTCCATTGACAGGTTCATAATATAGTGATTATTCATTAACATAGAAGAGAGCAATGTGATGATAATAATAAATAACAACATACAGTATTTGTTTTATTTTTTCACTTTATTATGCTATACCAAACTATTAGAAAAACTTACTCTGTGATGCAGTCAAAAGGCGCTCTGTCAAGGCCTGACCTATGACTCCTCTTGTTGGTTTAATAGTTGCTTCACCAAAACGTTCTTCCTTTGTTTGGTTTAAATTACTTTCAATAAAGTAGATATCATCTCTCAGCTGCGCAATTTGTGAGAAAACTAGTTCCAAACCCTTTAGAAATAAAATATCTTGTTTTTTTTTTTTTTTAAATAAATGATGATGATGATGATAATAATACAAATAATAATAATAATATAGCTATTTGACATTAATAAATATTTGTAATAATTACACCTATAGCCATGCAATGCTACCATGTGGTATCTTTATGAATTTACATTCATTTTAAAAATATAAAACCAGTATTAGTCATATACATGCTTTTATTCCCTGAAAGTTAATAAAGTACATGCTAATATCTCTACCACAGATGCATAGCTCCAATGTCCCTACCACATTAGCAACACTCCAATGTTCTTTCCACATCAGCATTACTGATTATCTAATATTCCTACCATTACAGCAACACTCCAGTGCCCTTACCACATCAGCAACAATCTGAAATCATTGGCATAAAGAGATACGTCGCCACTCCATACCTGTATGAAAATCCCTTGCATTTTGAACTTGGTTGATATCCAAAAAGAGCACGACTATGCTTCAAAACCTCAGCAGCAAAGCAGGAAGTTGCATACCGATGATTTCAGATCACATCCACCTTTATTAGATTGGCCTTTTTTTTTACTTTATTAAGTAGGCTAAGTCAGGGCTGCCATGTGCTTTGTCCAATTTTAATAAAGTTGTTTGTAATCTGGAATCATCAGTGTGCTATTGTATTCTGCCAGCGGGGAGCATTCCCGGCTGGCAGAATACAATGGTTACTGCTAGCAGCTATATCCAATGACATTAATCATATGTAGAAAAATCCGACAGGCTGGTTGTACACAAGTTGATCAATGGATTAACTTGGGTACAATCATCCTGTCCATATATGGTTCGAAATTCGTCCGGTGCCTGCTGAACCTGCCTAATATCAATTCATGTATGGCTGGTAGGGATGAGCCGAACACCCCCCGTTTCGGTTCACAGCAGAACATGCGAAAAGGCAAACAATTTGTGGGAACGCACGAACACTGTTAAAGTCTATGGGACACGAACGTAAAAAATCAAGTGTTCATTATAAAGGCTTATATGCATGTTATTGCCATAAAAAGTGTATGGGGACCTGGGTCCTGCCCCAGGGGACATATATCAATGCAAAACTAAGTTTTAAAAACGGGTGTTTTAACAGTGATTTTAACAATGCTTGAAGTTAAATAATAAAAATGAAATATTCCTTTAAATATCATGCCTGGGAGGTCTCCTTAGTCTGCCTGTAAAGTAGCACATATTTTCCCATGTTTCTAATATGACATTTCTAAAGGAAAAAATGTCATTTAAAACTACTCACGGCTGTAATGTATTGTCGGATCCCAGCAATATAAATAAAAAAAAAAAACATTAAAGGGGGTGTAAAGGTAACATTTTTTCACCTTAATGCATTCTATGCATTCTATGCATTAAGGTTAAAAAACATCTGACAATTCCGTCTCCCCCAGCCCCCCCCCATTTTACTTACCTGACCCCTCGAAAGTCCCGCGTTCGCCCCTGACATCCTCTTCGCCACTCACCCTGGCTGTTGATTGGCTAGAGTGGATGGATTGAAAGCAGCGCAGGCATTGGCTCACACTGCTGTCAATCACATCCAATGACGCTGTGCGCTGGGGGGACGGGGCCGAGTGATACAGCGAGTGGCTATAGCCACCGGCTGTATCACGGGAGCGTGCCCGCAAGAAGTCCACACCATGCGAGGGAGCTCGCATGAAGGTGAGAAGTACTTGCGGGGGGAGCTGAGACAGCTGCTGAGGGACCCCAGAAGACCAGGTTCGGGGCCACTCTGTGCAAAACAAGCTGCACAGTGGAGGTAAGTATAACATGTTTGTTATTTAAAAAAAAAAATCCTTTACAACCCCTTTAAAAGGCCCTTCAGGTCTGGTATGGATTTTAAGGGGAATCCCGTGCCAAAATAAAAACTAAAAATGGCATCCATACCAGACCCTTATCCAAGCATGCAACCTGGCAGGCCGCAGGAAATGGGGGGGCAAGAGAGAACCCCCCTCCTGAACCATACCAGGCCACATGCCCTCATGCCACATGCCACATGGGGATGGTGCTTAGGTGTTTAACAAGGGGGCCCCTAGATCCCACCCCCCAATGTGAATAGGTATTGGGTATATTGTACACATTCTCCAAAAAGTGTCAAAAAAGTAAAAATGACAGGAAACAGTTTTGGACAAGTCCTTTATTTAAAAAAAGAAGTGTCCTGTGATGTAAATCCATCCAAAAATGGCTCCTGTAACTTTTACTTTTTTGACACTTTTTTGGTGAATGAGAAGGGGTACAATGTACCCGATACCCATTCATATAGGGGGTGGCTGGGATCTGGGGGCCCCCAGGGCGCCCTCTCGCCCCCCCTTTTCTTGCTGCCTGCCAGGTTGTGTGCTCGGATAAGGGTCTGGTATGGATTTTGGAGGGGAACCCCACACCATTTTTTTATTTTGGCGTGGGGTTCCCCTTAACCCACGCCGCTTTTTTCAATGATTTTTATGTATATTGCCGGGTTCCGGCAATACATTACAGCCGCAAGCAGTTTTAAATGGCATTTTTTTCCTTTAGAAATTACATTTTTCTGCTCTCATTCATTACACTATGTACGGCCGCTATATAAGCAGCCATAGTGTGGGGCATGAACTTATCCCCCTGAGCCATGATTGGCCAAAGGCACCCTGCACGCTGTGATTGGCCAAAGCATGCAGGTCAGGTGAATGCTTTGGCCAATCGGCAGCCGTCAATGCACTGCAATCTTGCAGTGCATTGATGATCTCGCAGTTGCTCAAATTTCCAGCGAACGCCCCATAATATTCGAAATTTGGCAAATGGTCGAACAATCGATGTTCGAGTTGAACTCACATTCGACTCGAACATCGAGCTCATCCTTAATTACTGGCTTTAATCCAGTATGCCAGGATTAAAAGCCTGCAGTGAATGTATTTCAATCACTGCACTACAGAGAAACCTCTCTATCACAAATCCAATGCATGCAGACCCCTTTTCATGTATATATCAGAGTTATGCCTGGTACACACTATAAGACCCCCTGGGTTAAACTAAAAAAAAAACTGAGCTGCTCGGGAGGAGGTCACTGTACTAGCAATGTAATTTTAGTATAATGGCTGCGGGCGCTGGTCGGATGCCAATGGGCAGATTTTTTTTGGCAAGCTTATTCTACAGAAGCCGGACTATCGGCCGGCTTCTGTCGGACAGGCTGCTGTACACAGTCTGAATGTTGGCGGGTTTCTATTGAACTGGCAAATACCAGCCAATATCTGGTCTGTGTGTACCAGGCATTACAGTACCTAGCCCCTTTCTTTTTGTTTCATCACTCCAGATGTCATTAAACATTGGCATCATTACACAGTGCTGTTTAACCATCTTGTAATGAGAGGTCAAACAAATCTTGTGAATGGTCTTGAGCTACATGGAATGTGCTTTTAAGGGTGTGAAGCACCTGCACTTTATTAAAGTGGATTTCTGCTTTAAATAGACACTAGTATTATGGACTTTTTTAATATGAATTTTGTTAATGTGGTTGTAACTCAAGTGGATTTTTTGCACATTTCTGCTTTAAATAGACACTAGTATTATGGAATTTTTTATTTATATGAATTTTGGTTGTAACTAAAAGAAAAAAAAATGTTCCTGCCCTTTTAGGTATGAGATATAGCATATTGATTTTGCCATGTCATTTGTTCCTTTCCATGTTGTATAATACCTTGTCAATCCTGCCTGTTCCTGTCTTCCCCTGTGTGTATGACCACTAGGGATGAGCCGAACACCCCCCCGTTCGGCTCGCACCAGAACCCGCGAACGGACCTAAAGTCCGTGCGAGCTTTAGAACCCTATTAGTTATAATGGATGCGAACGTTCGAAATTAAAAGTGCTAATTTTAAAGGCTAATATGCATGTTAATGTCATAAAAAGTGTTTGGGGACCTGGGTCCTGCCCCAGGGGACATGTATCAATGCAAAATTTTTTTTTAAAAACGGCCGTTTTTTCAGGAGCAGTGATTTTAATAATGCTTAAATTGAAACAATAAAAGTGTAATATTCCTTTAAATTTCGTACCTGGGGGGTGTCTATAGTATGCCTGTAAAGGGGCGCATGTTTCCCGTGTTTAGAACTGTCTCTGCGCAAAGTGTCATTTTTGAAAGTAAAAAAGCTATTTAAAATCACTCGCGGCTAATGTTAATTCACGGCTCCCGTAACACAGAGAACAGTGATTCATTGAAACTCATTCATAAAAAAAAGTCATTGATAAAAAATAAAAAAAATGGAAAAAAAAAGCGTAGGGGTCCCCCCAAATTCAATAACCAGGCCCTTCAGGTCTGGGATGGATATTAAGGGGGATCCCAGCCAAAAAAAAAAAAAAAAAATGGCGTAGGGTCCCCCTCAAAATCCATACCAGACCCTTGAGGTCTGGTATGGATTTTAAGGGGAACCCTAGCCAAAAAAAATGGCGTGGGGTCCCCCTCAAAATCCATACCAGACCCTTATCCGAGCACGCAACCTGGCAGGCCGCAGGAAAAGAGGGGGGGACGAGAGCGGCCCCCCCTCTCGCCTGAACCGTACCAGGCCACATGCCCTCAACATTGGGAGGATGCTTTGGGGGTCTAAGACCCCTAAAGCACCTTGTCCCCATGTTGATGAGGACAAGGGCCTCTTCCCCACAACCCTGGCCGGTGGTTGTGGGGGTCTGCGGGCGGGGGGCTTATCGGAATCTGGAAGCCCCCTTTAACAAGGGGACCCCCAGATCCCGCCCCCCCCCCCCTGTGTGAAATGGTAAGGGGGTACAAAAGTACCCCTACCATTTCACCAAAAAAGTGGCAAAAATGGTAAAAATGACAGGAGACAGTCTTTGACAATTCCTTTATTAAAATCTTCTTTCTTCTTTCTTCATCCTTCGGATTCTTCATCTTCTCCTTCCTTCATCTTCTTCCATCTTCTTCTTCCATTTTATTCTTCCTCCGATCCACTTCTTCTTGCGCTGGTCTTCTCGTCCTTCTCGTCCGGCATCTTCTTCCGTCGGCGTCGGCGTCGGTGTCTTCTTGGGCCGCTCCGCGCAATGGGAGGCTCCCGCTGTGTGAGGCTCCGCTCCATCTGACAGGTCTTTTAAAACGGAGGGCACCTGGTGACCCCGCCCCCCTCTGACGTCATGGGGAAAGCCATCATGGAATTCCCCATGACGTCCCTGTGCGTCAGAGGGGGCGGGGTCACCAGGTGCCCTCCATTATAAAAGACCTGTCAGACGGAGCGGAGCCTCACACAGCGGGAGCCTCCCATTGCGCGGAGCGGCCCAAGAAGAGACAGAGACACCGACACCGACACCGACACCGACGCCGACGCCGACGGAAGAAGATGCCGGACGAGAAGGACGAGAAGACCAGCGCAAGAAGAAGCGGATCGGAGGAAGAAGAAAATGGAAGAAGAAGATGGAAGAAGATGAAGGAAGGAGAAGATGAATAAACCGAAGGATGAAGAAAGAAGAAAGAAGATTTTAATAAAGGAATTGTCAAAGACTGTCTCCTGTCATTTTTACCATTTTTGCCACTTTTTTGGTGAAATGGTAGGGGTACTTTTGTACCCCCTTACCATTTCACACAGGGGGGGGGCGGGATCTGGGGGTCCCCTTGTTAAAGGGGGCTTCCAGATTCCGATAAGCCCCCCGCCCGCAGACCCCCACAACCACCGGCCAGGGTTGTGGGGAAGAGGCCCTTGTCCTCATCAACATGGGGACAAGGTGCTTTAGGGGTCTTAGACCCCCAAAGCATCCTCCCAATGTTGAGGGCATGTGGCCTGGTACGGTTCAGGCGAGAGGGGGGGCCGCTCTCGTCCCCCCTCTTTTCCTGCGGCCTGCCAGGTTGCGTGCTCGGATAAGGGTCTGGTATGGATTTTGAGGGGGACCCCACGCCATTTTTTTTGGCTAGGGTTCCCCTTAAAATCCATACCAGACCTCAAGGGTCTGGTATGGATTTTGAGGGGGACCCTACGCCATTTTTTTTTTTGGCTGGGATCCCCCTTAATATCCATCCCAGACCTGAAGGGCCTGGTTATTGAATTTGGGGGGACCCCTACGCTTTTTTTTTTGTTTTTTATTAATGAATGACAGCTCTCTGTGTTACAGGAGCCATCAATTCATTAGCCGCGAGTGATTTAAATAGCTTTCTTCCTGCAAAAATGACACTTTTTTGCAGGGAAAGTTCTAAGCACAGGAAACCTGCCCCCCTTCACAGGCCACCTATAGACACCCCCCAGATGTGATACTGCAATGCTGTTCTAACAGCATGCACACACATATCCCCAGAAATAAAGCACTTATTGTTGTCAGCAGTCAGCAGCACACTGACACGCTGACACTGTCTGAAACATAATATGCGAGGCCGCCGGCGCGGCGGCCTCTTATACCGTGGGGCGTGTACTTAAGCCCCTGAGCTATAATTGGCTACAGGCATCCTGCCTGTAGCCAATTATGGCTCTCCTCGCTGCCGGCGCTGTGATTGGCCAAGCATGCGGGGTCACAGTGCATGCTTGGCCAATCATCAGCCAGCATTGCACTGCGCGGGCCGCAATGCATTGCGGGGCCGCTCGCATCACACTAATTTGATGCGAGCGGCCCCAATAGTTCTGGGCTCGCCGAGCGAGCGAACACCCGGTGCTCGATTCGAACATGGGTTCGAATCGAACACCGGGCTCATCCTTAATGACCACTCCCTGTCATTTCCATAGTCAGTGTGTGAACTGTGAAGCCTATCTTCTCCACCCCTCCCCTCTCCTTTTGCCTTGATTGAGTATTCTGCTGCTGCTGCTGCTCCTACCTTTTGGTAAAGTGGTTGTAAAGCAACATCTGTTATATACTTTTATCCTCTCTGTTTCAGGAATGTATTAAGTACAGTGTGTGTATTTTTTTTTTAAAGCAAAATACCATCTTTGCCAGCTCTGCTGTGTGGTCACATGTCCTCTTTCTGCTAGCTTGCATACATTAGAGGGGAATCTCAGCCCCTCCCACAGTACTCCTTAGATCGAGAAGCAGAGCAGAGAGAGGACATGTGACCATAGAGCTGAGCTTGGCAAAGAAGGTATTTAGCTTTATAATAAAAAAAAACACACTGTATTTAAAATGTTCCTAAACAAAACTGAAAGGAAAAAAAGAATATAAGAAGATATGATTTTACAACCACACCAGCACTTTATATCACTGGGAGAGGTTGTACCCATATGATGTGGAAACTGTTTGTTTTAATGGTCACTGATTGAATTTGTGCTTTTATCACTCTGATATTTAGTATGCATTGTTTTATTGATTTGATTGAATGGAATCTTGCTATGAGTGCAGTATCGTTTAAAGAGGAACTGCAACCTGCTCACATAATTTGTAATAAAAACATCTTTGCTATTCTGAAGCTTCCCTCCAACCATTTTGCATATTATTTTATATATACTGTGATTCTGTACTTGCCAAATATGCTGCAGAAATCTCCCTCCACTGAGTCTGGCTGCATCCATTTTAACTGTGGACAGCTGAAGCTGCTGCCTGTTCATTTCCTGGATTTAGACAGACACACAGAGGCACACCTCCAGCTCTGCAGCCCTGCAGCTTTCACTGGCCCTCTTATGACCCATCTCCCCTCCCTTCCTGGCAAACTCTCACAAGAGTGAGAGAGAGAGAGAGAGAGCTGTGCATGATGTCATACGCCTAGGCTAATGACCAGACAAGAAACAGTAAGTGGGCTGTATAAGGTATTTACTGGAAGAAAAAAAAGTTTTACTATCCAAAGTTAAAACAACAATAGCAAAAAGATTTAATAGATGGAAAGTTGAAAAAATTACTAAAGGTCTGCTTTAAGAGCTATAAGCTGACAGTATGTAGCACAAGCTACTACAGTGAATTTCAGCATCCCCAACGACAAATGGATAATCACATAATAATTAATAATAATGAATTAACTATGCTGGCCCAAAGTTTTTTAACTATGGTTGTGGTACAGAGCATAGTGAAGTTATTTACAAAGGAATAGAGATAAGCAAGTAATGAAAAATATGCTACATCAGGCATTTGGCAGAGGAAGTCTATTACTCATTATATTACCAATGGAAACCCCCTAGGAGAGGGACTTTAATGGCACTACGAAAACATATATACCAAAAAGTATGTATCATATAAAAAAAATAGTAGAAAAATTTTTTATTATACATACACGGAGCAGTCCGTTCATTTCGAACGTAACTTCAGGTTACGTAGCTAGCGTAGGCAGAAATTCATTACTGGGTCTTCTTCCGTCTTGGGGGTCTTCCCGCCGGACTCCTCCGCTCTCTCTTCTGCTCTTTTACTTACAAACATCCGACTTACAAACATCCGACTTACAAACGACTACTTACAAATGGAGGGAGACAACAGGAAGTGAGAGGAAATCCACCCCTAGGAAGGGAAATTCACTCCTGTAAGAGTTATTATGGGAAAAAGGTGTCTCCACTGATGCTTTATCACCAGTCCATGTTTCCCTAACAACCCAAAATTTTCAAAATCCAATTGTCATTGGGACTGAAGGTGAAGTGAAATCTTCTGAACAGGGGCACAGACAGCAAAACAAATGTTACAGGGGTGATAACCCTTCTCTATGTTATCTAAAAAAACATAAAAATTGATTTTTTGGCTGGAGCTACACTTAAAAAATGTGCCTGTTCCGACTTACAAACAGATTTAACTTAAGAACAAACCTACAGTCCCTATCTTGTTTGTAACCCGGGGACCCCCTGTATACAAAAACACGGATGCATCAAGGTACAAACAAAAGAAGTGAACCTAGACAGAGTACAATTGCCTGAACCCAACGACATTTCGGAGATACAACATATTCTCCTTCATCAGGGGTTACCGTATATACTCGAGTATAGGTTGACCCGAATATAAGCCGAGGCCCCTAATTTACCACAAAAAAACTGGGAAAACGTATTGACTCATGTATAAGCCATGGGTGAGAAATGCAGCAGCTACTGTAAGTGGAAAAGAGGGTCAACAATGCTCATCTGCAGCTGCATGCCTCCCTGTGTCCTGTACATACCCCCTGTGTCCTTTACATACCCCCCTGTGTCCATTGCAGCCTACCTGTGCTGATCTGCATCCTCTGTGTCCTGTGTATGCCTTCCTGTGCGATCTGTGTACACCATTGCAGTCTTCCTGTGCGATCTGTGTCCACCATTGCAGTCTTCCTGTGCGATCTGCATCATGTGTCCCCCATTGCTGATCCTGACAATCAGCGTGTAAGGCAAAACAGATGGCGGCCATTCCAATATACAAAAGCCGCGCCTCCTCCTCGTCTTTGATAGGAGGAACACTCTGTTTTCCCAGCAGTCAGTTTTCAGTGTTCCGCCTATCACGGACATCCTCTCATCCTCATCCGTGAGATGAGAATGACAGGACATCCGTGATAGGCGGAACACTGAACACTGACTCACTGCTGGGAAAATTTGTGTTCCTCCTATCGCAAATGAGGAGGAGGAGGAGGCATGGCTTTTGAACACTGCCGTCTGTCTGCATGACACGCTGATCATGTAGGCAGACGGCGGTGACTCAAGTATAAGCCGAGGGGGGCACTTTCAGCCCTAAAAAAAGGGCTGAAAATCTCAGCTTATACTCGAGTATATACGGTATTTGCAGGGAAGAACTATCTATAAAATTCAAATGCACAGTAATTAGCCAAAAAAAAATTATTATACCCTATATACATATACCATTATTGCATAATTATTGAAGTAACACAACATGGCTGTACTTACATCACAGTCACTTAACAGAGTGTATCTAGGCATCCGAGAATATTAAAAACATGGGAAAATGGGATTCATGCAGCATGGAATTGTCCCTAGGTAACAAAGGCCAGTTTGTGTAAGTGTATGTGTGTGCACTGAGGTCCCAAAAAGCTTGGAATCTGTAAATTGCACCTCAGTGCACACACTTACCTTGTGGTGGTCCGGACCCTGCGCCCTAGGTTGATTGGGGGATAGGCTTTGAGGGGATACCTTTACTCCCCTTTCTTGCCCCCCCCCCCCCCGCTGGCTCTCTCTCAATCACCTGTGATTTACATAACTGGCCTTTGTGACCTGGGGACAATTACATGCTGCATGAATCCCATTTTCCCATGTTTTTAATATTCTCGGATGCCTAGATACACTCTGCTAAGTGACTGTGATGTAAGTACAGCCATGTTGTGTTACTTCAATGATTATGCAATAATGGTATAAGTATATACGGTATAATAATTTTTCTTGGCTAATTACTGTGCATTTGAATTTTATAGATAGTTCTTCCCTGCAAATAACCCCTGATGAAGGAGAATATGTTGTATCTCTGAAACGTCTTTGGGTTCAGGCAATTGTACTCTACTCTGTCTAGGTTCACTTCTTTTGTTTGTACCATGATGCATCCGTGTTTTTGTAGATAATGAATTTCTCTATGTATTTTTCTAATATGTATAATAAAAACAGTTTTTATATGATACATACTTTTTGGTATATATGTTTTGGTAGTGCCATTAAAGTCCCACTCCTAGGGGGTTTCCATTGGTAATTCAACTTTGGGATGCGGCACACCTGTCTTTCAACAATCCATATCAGAACCCTGTTTCATTACTCATTATATTGGTTATCTAGTGAACATCAATTCAAAAGGCTACCTATCAGTTCACTTTTTTGCACCCGCATATGACATCACTAGTTTTGGGCGAGCGGTTCACATCACCCATTCGCCAAACACTCAAATTTGCGGGGGCGCTTGGTGGGATGTTCAGACCGGATTCGAAAAAAAAAGCCCTGCCCGTGACGAAGGCTAACCGCTGAATGCCTGCTCTGCCATTTGAAAGTTCTTAAATAGGTAAGGGTCGGGGCCACCATGTCACCCAGTGGCACCGCCCCTTACCTATTTAAGAACTGTCATATGGCGGTTAGCCTTCTTTGTGGGCAAAGCTTTTTGTTGTTGTTTTTCAGGTCCAGCAGTAGTGGCGGGCGTCGTGATTGATGATGGATCTTTTTGTTGTGTTTTTATCTCTTTTTGACACTTTTCTGGTGAATGGGTAAGGGTACAATGTACCCCATCAACATGGGGACAAGGCGCTTTGTGGTGGGGGGCAAAACCCCCCTGCCCCAAAGCACCCCCCATGTTGAGGGCATGTGGCCTGGTATGGTTCAGAAGGGGGGGCGCTTGCTCGTCCCCCCTCTTTCCTGGTCTGCCAGGCTACATGCTCAGATAAGGGTCTGTGGAATGGAGTCTGGGGGGGGGGCGCCATTTTTTTTAAACTTTGGCATGGGGTTTCCCTTAAAATCAGTTCCAGAACCAAAGGGCCTGGTATGGATTTTACAGGTACGCCTTCAGAAAAAAAATTGTATTGCTGGCAATGGTATCGTATTGCCGGAAATTTAAATGTCTTTTTTTTCTTTATATATATCATTTTTGCTGGTGAGGTTCTATACATGGTACGGATGCGCCACTTTTCAGGCAGACTAAGGGGGCCCTCCAGACACTATAGTTAAAGGAATTTTTCATTTTATTGTATAGTATTTGTATGAAAAAAATCATGTGACCAAGTCCATGCATGCTCAGAAACTAAAGAATACATTACAATACAATACAATACATTACATCACTTCCCAAGTTGTATTCCGTCGTATGAGAGATTTCGGAACTTTAGCAACCTATTGGTTTTCAAAGTAAGACTAGCATGCAAAAAAAAAAAAAAACTGATCATTTTTTGTCTGATATTCTTATTGTGTGTACTAGGTAACAAGCCAGGTAACAAGCATTTTTGCAATAAGGGGTCCGTCTGCATGCTTTTTTCAACACTGGCTCTATTGAATGGTGTCAGCTATCTAAATAGCAAGCAAAAGTAATTATAAATAGAATTAAGAAAATTGACACATAGAGGAGAAAATACAATATCATACTAAATTGTGTGCCTGTTACCTTTTGTCCTTGAGCTTGTTGATTAGATAGTAGAGTTTTTATTTCCTCTCCTTGACTGGAAACAGCCTTTTTTAGTGATTTAATATTCTAAAATAACACATATTAACATATGATTAGAATAGCTTTTATAGTATAATGAAGTTCCATCATTATCAAACACACAGAGAGTACCATGAAATTATGATAACTGATTATAGCTGTTTGTTCATATTTCATAGTCACAGGTTTTTAAGCTCGATAAAATGTAGCTTAGGAATATGCAAATTATATGTAACACAAAAGCCTGCAGTGATAAATATATAGTGACTAGAGATGAAGCAATCTGACTTGGTTTGACTCAAGAACAGTATGGTAACTTTTTCTCAACGTGTCTCAACATTTTTCTGAAAGTTCTTAAAGTTTCTCAAAGTTTATGAACTTTGCAGTGAACCCTTTTGAAGTCTGTGGAGGTGGCGAACTTTGTTGTTCAATTATGGCCATTTATAGAGCTAATAAGAAAACTATTGTCAAAAAAAAGGCACAGGGAGCCAGGAATTGTCATAGGAGACATGTGCCCATATCAAAATAAAAAATAAATAAAACAGCATCTCGCCCTGGATGGAATTGGGAGTTCTCCTTAACACCTTTGATCACACACTGACAATATGGCTGTTGTGAGCCCACCCTTTTACAGATACACAGCTGGGTTTTCCATTCCATCAAATTATTGTCTATTGTGGTTCAGCTGACCAGGGAAAAGGCATTATAGGTTATTCTTTATTTCTGTGGTGAACCTGCAAACCTTAAACCTTTTATGCCCAATGTTTTCATATTATAAACTTTGAAAATCCATGGTGAAGGCAATCCCCATCCTAATCTGACTGCATACACAGTTACACATATCCCCTTATAGTAATGTGTCCTTCTATGAACAAGATGTTGTCTAAAATGGACATATATTGCTTCTTTCTGTCCCATAACAGAAAGAAACAGGCCTCAGTACTAAGCGATATATAGAATTCTGTGATAAACGGGTGTAGTTATCCAAAGTAAAGCTTACAAGCTAGTATTCTTTTACTTAAAGGAATGTATATGTTAATATTAGACAATTATGCAGATCTACCAATTACCAAGCCTTTCATTTTTTGGTAACATTTTAACAATAGGGCCTGTTTATATAATGGAAAAGAGTGGGTTTTTCACTGGTGTGGGCTCACCAACAGTTACCACTAACATTCCTTACTTTATTTTGTTTTGAGAAAAATAAAAAATAATAAAAATAAACCTGATTGGTTGCCAATGACAAGGTGTTTTTTTTTTCATTTTTTATAAATAGGCTTATAAAATCTTTCTCAATATTAAAGATTAACTAAAAAAAAATGACATATAGTATATGCTTCAAGTTTAATTCTTGGTTATTTAACATTTTGAGTACATTTAGTCCCCATCAATGCCTTAGAATCTTAGATCCCCATGTGCATTCGTTGTATTTATGCCTGTATTTACAAATAATTCTGTTCTCTCTTTGTAGACCCCTATTTAGATGTACTGAGAGCAGAGATGATGACAAGTGATGAGACTTATTGAAAGCATTAAACACTTTAGACAAGCACGTTCCTCCCTGCAGGTCACTAGATGGTGTGGACTAGCTGTGCTGTGCCTACCAGTAAGTGCTAGTGTACACTTGCTTCAAAACATGGCTTCAGACACGCTTTGCTAAATCTCTCTGAATGCCAGTCAAAGTTCCTTTTACTAAATGAAATGGCGCTTCGATGAGGCTTTGGTGGAGCTTCGATGAGGCTTCGATGAGCCTTTGGTGGGGCTTTGGTGAGGCTTTGGTGGAGCTTCGATGAGGCCTCGATGAGCCTTTGGTGGGGCTTTAGTGAGGTTTCGTGGGGCTTCAATGAGGCTTCGGTGGGGCTTCAGTGGGGCTTCAAGTGAGATTTGCCATAGACTTCTATGGAGGCTTTGAAGACGCTTTGAAGCACCACTAAAGCCACATTTTTTAAGCTAGGCCGAAGTAAAGCAAAGCAAAAGCAAGGTGTAAACAGAACTGTAAGCTAGCCATTTTATTTAGTGACAGGAGCTTTGACTAGCGTTCAGAGAGCTTTATTTTGAAGCAAGTGTAAACTAGACGTTAAGGTGTGTTGAAGCCGAAACAAGTGTAAATGAGCCCTTACTGTTTCAGAGGCAGGAATGAGAACATAATCAAGCAACAGATAGGCAGACTGCAATGAAAACATTTACACCCTCCAGTACCCAGTTCTCTCCCTGGAACTTAGACCCCTTTCACACTGGGGCCACTCGTGCGTTAGCGGTAATGCGCTGCTGGTTTTAGTGGCGCTTTACTGCTGTGTAAGTAGCGCTTTTTGGCCGCTAACATGGCGCTTCTAACCCCAAAGAAGAGGTTAAAAATGCCTGTGTTTTTAACTGCTTCTTTGGGGTTAAAAGCCCTCCCGCTAGTGGCCGAAAATAGCCGATTTACTTTCTCTAATGTCCCGCAAGCGCACCGCCCCAGTGTGAAAGCCTCTGGATTTTACAATCCGGCAGCATGGGAGGTAGTGTTCAGGTGCTTTACAGGTGCTATTTCTAGCACTTAAATGCCTGAAAACTGCCTCAGTGTGAAAGGGCTCTTACATAAAGTCTCCTGCTGGCTATTATGAGGAGCCAAAAAATGAAAGCTTCAGCTACAGGGATGGACTAAAAAAAAAGCACACATTTTCAAAGTAAGAAAAAAAATTCCAGCAATACTAATATAATGTTTTGTGTCAGTGATTAATGCATTTAATTACTGTATTTATTGGCGTATAACACGCACCCCCCCCCCCCCTGAGAATCAGGGGGAAATTGTGTGTGCATGTTACATGCTGATTCCTGCTGTCTCTGAGGGAAGAGGAGTGCCGAGCGACACCGGATCATACACAGTCACGCACAGTCCCGCCTCCTGGTCGGCATTGGACCACTGTTCTGTCTATCACAGGAGGCGGGACTGTGTGTGACTGATTGCGGCACTGTATAATCAGGCACTGGCGAGGCTGGAGATATATAAGCCTGTTATACGCCTGTGTGTGTTATACACCAATAAATACGGTAATAATTTATGTAATGAATGTGACTATAGTACTCCTAAAGGAATGCCTTAGGAACATATGAATGTATTTTTAGTGATAATAGCTTGTACTGGCCTAGTATGTGTTCAAGTCACTTACCGTCTCCAGTGAATGAACCCTTTTCAGAACATCTGGATCCATGTTATGAAATTCAGGCTGTAAATGTTCCATCTTTGATTTTATACTCTATGCAAAATAACACATAAGAAAATTAGAGAATAGAAAAAAATCGGAAGGCTTGTAAAAAAAAAAAATCTACAATAGGTAAGCAAAACATTTTCCAAACTTCGTGTCTTCTAATTGCTCTTTCCTACATTTCCATTAAGCTATTTTAATTTCCTTCAACTATGCTTTGTAGCAGTGATGTACCTATAGCCATAACAGTTCAGGTAGCCTTATGCCGCGTACACACGTACGGACTTTTCCCGGCGGACCTAAGTCCAGCGGACAATCCGCTGGACTTTCCAGCTGGGTACGCTGGACTAAAAAGCGAACGGACTTGACCACACACGATCACGCAAAAAGTCCGACGGTTCACGCGATGACGTACAGCACGTACGACGGGACTAGAAAACGAAAAATACTAGAAAAATACTTGCTACTGAGCATGCGTCCTTTTTGGTACGCCGGACCATACTACACATGACCGGATTATCCGCTGGACTGCCAAGTCCAGCGGATAATTTGAAAACAAAACCTGAAACTTTAGTCCGCCGTACTTTGGCCAAAAAAAGTCCGCCGGCGCCCACACACGAGGGGATTATCCGCTGGACTTCGGTCCAGCGGATAATCCCGCGGGATAGTCCCTTCGTGTGTACGCGGCATTACAGAGTCTTCCTCAAGTAAAAATATGTATTTTTTAGCTGAAAACGAATAAGCCACAATTAAAACTTTTTTTTGTTATTAAGGTTATAAAGTAATAATACATAGGAGTATTAACAATAATATAAAATTAAAATAATAGACTACCATAGTGGTCAGTACATGCTGGCTAGGATAATGGAAGGGCATAGAATTTACACCATAGCCCTAGGATCTTATACTCCATAAAAGATCAGTTAATGCTAAAATGCTTGTAAACTACTGAATATGTTTAAAGTTAATTCCCTGCACTGCTGGTTTTCTCTGGTAACTTATATCCATAGGACTGGTCCCTAGTAGAAAAGCTTGGGTGCCATCTCTATCTGACCATTAAAATAAGGGTTTCTTTTTTTTTTACTCCAATCGATGACTAATATTGACTTAATATGGCATGTGTTCAAAAAAGGGCACTGATGTCACCAGCAACTCATCCTATGTGCAGGGAGGGGAATAACCCAGCCTTCATCTGATTGGATTGAACAAAAAAAAAACAAGTTTAATGTTCATATAGAGATGAGTTTGAAGGATGCCAAAGCTCATCTCTACTCCTTAGTATTGTCCTGATGATACTGACTACTTATTTAAATGTTATGTTAAAACTAATTACATCATTGTCTTCAGGGAGTTTGCTGGATGGGGCATCAAAATTCTACTATGGAGCCCCATTAATAGTTTTTACGCTCTTGGTTTGCAGTTAATGTAAATTTCCTTTGGCTATGAATAGGCTATGCACAATTAAAAAATAACCTCACTGCTGATATACTAAATAGCCCCCTAGGTCCCTGCAAATGAAGAATTTCTCTAAACATAGCAATTAAATAAATTGAACACTTCCACACATACGTGTGCTTGTCCGTTGTTCATCCATCCATTGACTGATGAAAAACGGACATCAATGCATCTCTATTGAAAGAAAGGATGTAAATGAATGATCATCCATTTGCATCCGGTTTTTGGAATGGATCAAAACCCTTTTTTTTTTCTTCCGTTAAAGAAAACGAATCGGACGCAAAATGGATGTAAATGGACAAACGGTCAATGGACAAATCGATTTTTGCATTGTTAGTGGATGTAAAAAGACGAATGTAAAAACTGATGAAATATTGATGAGAAACTCATGAAAAACTGATGTAAACATCATCAGTTTTTTCTTTGATAAAATAAACCTGTGTGTGAAAGCATGTGTGAAAGAGCCTAAAGGTGCAGAAAATTTTCTATTTGCTTAGTAAGGTGAAGCTGATGTTACTTTAAATACCCAATCATGTGCAGCTGGAAATTGAACAGTTTACACATAATTGGGCGGTTAAATAATTACAGTTACACAGTTGTTAAATCATGTGAAAATCATTTTGAAAAGTCAAAAAGGAATTTGCTTTTCACATGATTAGTTAACTGAAGAAAATAGTTGCACAAGTTTTGCTGTGAAGATTTTCAACTGCTTTAGTGAATCAGTTTCAACCTGTTATCCTTTATTAAACTGATCTCATGATTCAGCTTGTATAAGAGCAGTTTGTACAGCAAGCTTTTACAAAACAGTAAGGCTACTTTCACACTGGAGCGGTGGGGGCGCAGGATACCAAAAATCTGGAAATAATACTGCTAGAGAAAAAAGTACATCTCGATTTTTATTTTGTTTGTGTGCAATACAAAACTAAAATTTTCTAATCTAGTAATGGTATGAAAATGTGACCGCCATTTGTTTTTATTTTTTTTTTTTTTTTTTTTTTTTAGGATTAAGCACTAACTTTGGTGTGTCCCTAAATATGAAGGTGGTTTTAAGAACATGATTAAAGAGTAACTCCACTTTTGTTGAGAAAAAAACATTCCTCTCTGGGTGATCTATGTACATTGCAAGGATTATAACAACCTTTGTTGCAGATTCCTACCTTTTGTTATTCTGAAGAAATCCCTGTGTGTTTGTCTGTGCCTCTGGACAGAGTGGGTCTAATGGGAGTGGTTTCATAATTAACTGTCAGGTGTGCAGCTGCAGAGCACTAATGAGGAAAACTGCTGGGCCTGCACCCCTTAAGGCTGCTTTCACACTGAGTTGCTTTACAGGCGCTATAGCGCTAAAAATAGCGCCTGCATAGCCCCTGTAAAGAGCCTCTCCTGTCTCTCCAGTGTGAAAGCCCGAGTGCTTTCACACTGGAGCGGTGTGCCTACAGGACGGTAAAAAAAAGTCCTGCAAGCAGCAACTTTGCAGTGCTGTAGGACTCATATTTTTTAGCTGAAAACGAATAAGCCACAATTAAAACTTTTTTTTTTATTAAGGTTATAAAGTAATAATACATAGGAGTATTAACAATAATATAAAATTAAAATAATAGACTACCATAGTGGTCAGTACATGCTGGCTAGGATAATGGAAGGGCATAGAATTTACACCATAGCCCTAGGATCTTATACTCCATAAAAGATCAGTTAATGCTAAAATGCTTGTAAACTACTGAATATGTTTAAAGTTAATTCCCTGCACTGCTGGTTTTCTCTGGTAACTTATATCCATAGGACTGGTCCCTAGTAGAAAAGCTTGGGTGCCATCTCTATCTGACCATTAAAATAAGGGTTTCTTTTTTTTTTACTCCAATCGATGACTAATATTGACTTAATATGGCATGTGTTCAAAAAAGGGCACTGATGTCACCAGCAACTCATCCTATGTGCAGGGAGGGGAATAACCCAGCCTTCATCTGATTGGATTGAACAAAAAAAAAACAAGTTTAATGTTCATATAGAGATGAGTTTGAAGGATGCCAAAGCTCATCTCTACTCCTTAGTATTGTCCTGATGATACTGACTACTTATTTAAATGTTATGTTAAAACTAATTACATCATTGTCTTCAGGGAGTTTGCTGGATGGGGCATCAAAATTCTACTATGGAGCCCCATTAATAGTTTTTACGCTCTTGGTTTGCAGTTAACCACTTCAGCCCCGGACCATTTGGCAGCCAAAGGACCAGAGGTCTTTTTTCAATTTCGCACTGCACTGCTTTAACTGGTAATTGAGCGGTCATGCAATGTTGTAACCAAACGAAATTTGCGTCCTTTTCTTCCCACAAATAGAGCTTTCTTTTGATGGTATTTGATTGCCTCTGTGATTTTTATTTTTTGCGCTATAAACGGAAAAAGACCGCAAATTTTGAAAAAAAAAGATATTTTCTACTTTTTGTTATAAGAAAAATCCAATAAACTCAATTTTAGTCAAACATTTGGGCCAAAATGTATTCAGCCACATGTCATTAGTAAAAAAAAATGCCAATAAGCATATATTTATTGGTTTGCGCAAAAGTTATAGCGTCTACAAACTAGAGTACATTTTCTGGAATTTACACCGCTTTTAATTTATGACTGCCTATCTCATTTCTTGAGGTGCTAAAATGGCAGGGAAGTACAAAACCCCCCCAAATGACCCCATTTTGGAAAGTAGACACCCCAAGCTATTTGCTGAGAGGCATGTTGAGCCCATTGAATATTTTTTTTTTTAGTCCCAAGGGATTGAATAAAGACAAAAAAAAAAAAAAAAAAAATTTTTTTTTCATAAAGTTGTCACTAAATGATATATTGCTCACACATGCCATGGTTATATGTGGAGATGCACCCCAAAATACATTTTGCTGCTTCTCCCGAGTATGGGGATACCACATGTGTGGGACTTTTTGGGAGCCTAGCCGCGCACGGGGCCCCGAAACCCAATCAACGCCTTCAGGGTTTTCTAAGGGTGCAAATTTTTGATTTCACTCCTCACTACCTATCACAGTTTTGAAGGCCATAAAATGCCAAAATAGCACAAAAACCCCCCCAAATGACCCCAGTTTGGAAAGTAGACACCCCAAGCTATTTGCTGAGAGGCATGTTGAGTACATGGAATATTTTATATTTTGCCACAAGTTGAGGGAATATTACAAACTTTTTTTTTTTTTGCCCAAAGTTGTCACTAAATGATATATTGCCCACACATGCCATGGGCATATGTGGAATTACACCCCAAAATACATTCTGCTGCTTCTCCTGAGTACGGGGATACCACATGTGTGGGACTTTTTGGGAGCCTATCCGCATACGGGACCCCGAAAACCAAGCACCGCTTTCAGGATTTCTAAGGGCATAAATTTTTGATTTCACTCCTCACTACCTATCACTACCTATCACAGTTTTGAAGACCATAAAATGCCAAGATGGCACAAAACCCCCCCAAATGACCCCATTTTGGAAAGTAGACACCCCAAGCTATTTGCTGAGAGGCATGTTGAGCCCGTTGAATATTTTTTTTTTTAGTCCCAAGTGATTGAATAAAGACAAAAAAATAAAATAAAAAAAATTTATTCAAAAAGTTGTCACTAAATGATATATTGCTCACACATGCCATGATTATATGTGGAATTGCACCCCAAAATACATTTTGCTGCTTCTCCTGAGTATGGGGATACCACATGTGTGGGACTTTTTGGGAGCCTAGCCGCGTACGGGGCCCCGAAACCCAAGCACCGCCTTCAGGATTTCTAAGGGTGCAAATTTTTGATTTCACTCCTCACTACCTATCACAGTTTCGAAGGCCATAAAATGCCAAAATAGCACAAAACCCCCCCAAATGACCCCATTTTGGAAAGTAGACACCCCAAGCTATTTGTTGAGAGGCATGGTGAGTATTTTACAGCTCTCATGTGTTTTTGAAAATGAAGAAAGTAAAGAAAAAAAATTTTTTTTTTCTTTTTTCAATTTTCAAAACATTGTGACAAAAAGCGAGATCTGCAAAATACTCACCATACCTCTCAGCAAATAGCTTGGGGTGTCTACTTTCCAAAATGGGGTCATTTGGGGGTGGTTTGTGCCATCTGGGCATTCCATGGCCTCCGAAACTGTGATTGGCAGTGAGGAGTGAAATAAAAAAATTACACCCTTAGAAAGCCTGAAAGCGGTGCTTGGATTTTGGGGTCCCGTACGCGGCTAGGCTCCCAAAAAGTCCCCACATGTGGTATCCCCGTACTCAGGAGAAGCAACAGAATGTATTTTGGGGTGTATCTCCACATATGCCCATGGCATGTTTGAGCAATATATCATTTAGTGACAAGTTTTTGTAAAAAAATATATTATTTTTTTTTTTTTTCATTATTCAATCTCTTGGGACCAAAAAAAAAAATATTTAATGGGCTCAACATTGCTCTCAGCAAATAGCTTGGGGTGTCTACTTTCCAAAATGGGGTCATTTGGGGGGGGTTTGAACTGTCCTGGCATTTTATGCACAACATTTAGAAGCCTATGTCACACGTCACCCACTCTTCTAACCACTTGAAGATAAAGCCCTTTCTGACACTTTTTGTTTACATGAAAACATATTTTTTTTGTTGCAAGAAAATTACGTTGAACCCCCAAACACTATATATATTGTTAAAGCAAAGGCCCTACAGATTAAAATGGTGGGTGTTGCATTTTTTTTTTCCACACAGTATTTGCGCAGCGATTTTTCAAACGCATTTTTTGTGGAAAAAATACACTTTTTTTTATTTTAATGCACTTAAACACACTATATTGCTCAAATTTTTGATGAAATAAAAAATATGATCTTAGGCCGAGTACATGGATACCAAACACGACATGCTTTAAAATTGCGCACAAACACGCAGTGGCGACAAACTACATACATTTTTAAAAGCCTTTAAAAGCCTTTACAGGTTACCACATTAGATTCACGGAGGAGGTCTACTGCTAAAATTACTGCCCTCGATCTGACCTTCGCGGTGATACCTCACATGCATGGTGCAATTGCTGTTTACATATGACGCCAGACCAACGCTTGTGTTCGCCTTTGCGCAAAAGAAGGGGGGGCAGGGGTGCTTTTTTTTTTTTTTTTTTAGTTTTTCTTTTTATTTAGCTTTTTTTATTTTATTTTTAAACTGTTCCTTCCATTTTTTTTTTCTTAGTTGTCATTTTTATTGTTATCGCAGGGAATGTAAATATCCCCTATGATAGCAATAGGCAGTGACAGGTACTCTTTTTTTGAAAAAATTGGGGTCTATTAGACCCTAGATCTTTCCTCTGCCCTCAAAGCATCTGACCACACCAAGATCGGTGTGATAAAATGCTTTCCCAATTTCCCAATGGCGCGGTGGGTATGCCCACCATTAGAATACCTCCCTTCATCCACCCACTTCTAATGATGGGCATACATGCACCATTTATATATGCCGAAGCATGGGGGCATCCTCCCACAAAAAAAGTTATGCCACGTACACATGGTCGGACTTTTTTCGACCGTATGTACGTGGCATTAGGAGCAAAATCGCTCCTCCGCCCTCTGCTGCCCCCATGCTTCGGCATATATGCTCTTTTTTTTAACTGTGGTGGTGAAATCACCTCCTACAGCATTGGAGTCGCGGCTTTATGTATCGTGGGAGCAAACGCTGTTGCTGTCAAGATAAATAAATCCACGCTGCAACTGAATGGCGTACCTGCTAAGCAAATAATGGTTAACATTAAAACAAAGTAACATTACAGTATAACAGTAAGACCTTACCATACCATACCTGCAAAGCAAATACCAAAAAAAAAACATAGTAAAAAATAAAACATTTTGTTAACGCAACCGGTGCCTAAAATATATATATGCCGAAGCATGGGGGCATCCTCCCGCAAAAAAGTTATGCCACGTACACATGGTCGGACTTTTTTCGACCGTATGTACGTGGCATTAGGAGCAAAATCGCTCCTCCGCCCTCTGCTGCCCCCATGCTTCGGCATATATGCTCTTTTTTTAACTGTGGTGGTGAAATCACCTCCTACAGCGTTGGAGTCGCGGCTTTATGTATCGTGGGAGCAAACGCTGTTGCTGTCAAGATAAATAAATCCACGCTGCAACTGAATGGCGTACCTGCTAAGCAAATAATGGTTAACATTAAAACAAAGTAACATTAGAGTATAACAGTAAGACCTTACCATACCATACCTGCAAAGCAAATACCAAAAAAAAAACATAGTAAAAAATAAAACATTTTGTTAACGCAACCGGTGCCTAAAATATATATATGCCGAAGCATGGGGGCATCCTCCCGCAAAAAAGTTATGCCACGTACACATGGTCGGACTTTTTTCGACCGTATGTACGTGGCATTAGGAGCAAAATCGCTCCTCCGCCCTCTGCTGCCCCCATGCTTCGGCATATATGCTCTTTTTTTTAACTGTGGTGGTGAAATCACCTCCTACAGTGTTGGAGTCGCGGCTTTATGTATCGTGGGAGCAAACGCTGTTGCTGTCAAGATAAATAAATCCGCGCTGCAACTGAATGGCGCACCTGAAAACAAAAAAATGGTTAACAATAAAACATACCTGAAAAGCAAGCATGATAAAACATAATAAAACATTGCAGAATAGAATAGAGTAAAAAAGAGCAACAATAGAGAGAGAACAATAAAACGACAACTATTTTTGGTTTTTTCTTTTATATTTTTTTGGGGGTTTTTTTTTTTTTTGTTTTATTTTTTTTTTTTTTATTTTTATTTTTTACACTTTTTTTTTTTAAACTATAACTATAATTTTAACTGTAACGGTCGGGTCTCAAAATGCGATGGCATTCTTGAGACCCTGTAACTATAATTTTAACTGCAACGGTCGGGTCTCAAAATGCGATGGCATTCTTGAGACCCTGTGAAAGTGTATCCTAGCCTGTGAAATGCTGTACCCTACGCTAAAACCTCACTAGTGAGTGGTAGCGTTCAAAGCATTCACCAACGCAGAGACCAGGATTGTCAGGACAGAGTGGACAATAATAACGGGTGTCACGCCTAAATCCGCGCTTGCTACAGACACGACATCTTCTTTGGGGGGCTCGTTGGGTAGGGGTACTCTGGAGGACATGAGGATAATGCCTCTCATGCAGCCGGCTTACTGCATTTGGTAGGGGATGTTGAGGTGTGGAACCGCCTGGATACAGGAGTTCCATGACAACCGCTCCCTGGAATTCAAGGAAGGGTAACGTCCCGCCTGAAGCTCCGTATAGCACATGAGCATTCAGCAAAGCCAATTGGAATAAATAAATAGACACTTTTTTGTACCAGCGTCTAGCCTTACGGACAACTAGGTACGGCGCCAACAACTGGTCGTTGAGGTCCACCCCCCCCATATTAAGGTTGTATTCGTGGACACAGAGGGGTTTCGTCACAACACCAGCCGCCGTACGAATTTGGACTGTCGTGTCTGCATGAAGGGAGGTAAGAACGAAAACATTCCTATTATCCCTCCACTTCACAGCGAGCAAATTATTACACTTGAAGCAGGCTCTCTCCCCCAGCCTAAGAGGGGAATCTACAAGCCGCTGGGGAAAGCCCCGGCGATTAGGTCGCACGGTGCCACATGCTCCAATCTGATGATCAAACAAGTGACTAAACAGTGGCACGCTCGTGTAATAATTGTCCACGTACAAGTGGTACCCCTTTCCGAATAAGGGTGACACCAAGTTCCACACTATCTTGCCAGCGCTCCCTATGTAATCTGGACAGTTCTCCGGCTCTACGTGACTATCTTTTCCCTCATAAACCGAAAAGCTCCACGTATAGCCTGTTGACCTGTCACAGAGCTTGTAGAGCTTGACCCCGTATCTGGCACGCTTGCTGGGAAGGAACTGTTTGAAAGACAAGCGGCCAGAAAACTTAATCAGGGACTCGTCAACGCAGACAACTTGATTGGGCGTAAACAAGGCTGCAAAACATTGGTTGAAGTGGTTTATGAGGGGCCGAATTTTGTAGAGCCGATCAAATTCAGGGTCTCCACGAGGACGACAAAGTTCATTGTCACTGAAGTGCATGAACCGCAAAATCATCTCGCATCGTGCCCTGGACATGGAGGCAGAGAACACGGGCATATGGTGGTGCGGTGAGGTGGACCAATAAGACCTCAGAGTCGGGAATTTGTGTATGCCCATGTTGAGGGAAAGGCCCAGAAAGGTCTTAAATTCGGAAACCGTAATTGGTTTCCAATCTCTGGCAAGGGAAGGCACTTGGGGATTAGCGGCGATGTGTTGACCAGCGTATATATTACTTTGGTCCACAATAGATCTATAGAGATCTTCCGTGAAAAACAGCGAATAAAAATCGGATGGCTTAAAATCAGCTGTTTCCACCTGAATACCGGGTTGGCCAGTGAATGGGGGAAGTACGGGTTCTGCAGAAGTGGTGGGCACCCAATCAGGATTGGCGAATTCTGCAGGAAGGACACTATGTGATCGACGGACCTGCCTTTGTCTTCTTCTTGGTGGCAGCGGGACACTACTTGTGCTTGCCACCTCGCCAGCTTGAACTGCACTTATGGGACTCGCCACATCACCAAGTGTTACTGCAGTGCTGGTTTGACTACGTCCAGGGTGTACTAGGCCGCTGGTGCTTGCCAGTTCACCAGAAGGAATAGCGGCGCTAGTACTTCTCTGCTCCATACGAGAGACCTGCGGTTCCTGCACCTCAACAACATCAGAAGATCGGGATCGGGTACGCCTGACCTTAGCAGGGACCACACCTTCGTCGCCAGAGCTATCTGTCATGGAGCCGCTGTCGTCTACTGGATCGTATTCTGAGCCTGATTGTGACAGATGAGTGACCTCCTCTTCACTATCTGACATACTCAGAAACAAGTAGGCCTGTTCACTAGTGTACTTGCGATTTGCCATTTTGGGCTCTAAATTTAGTAGTACACTAGTGAGATTCACAGGAAAAAAAGCTCCTAGGCTGCTGGCAACTGAATCAAAACGCTACCAAAAAAACTGTTAGCGATCGCAGGGATCAGGCCTGACTCTGCGAACGCTGCAGTTATGTGTGCTTAGTGTTTTGGAAGTGACAGTGATCGATCGATACTGCACTTGGGTGGGCTGGGCTGGGCTGGGCGGAGGGGGGGGGGAAAACGCAGGTGCTAGCAGGTATCTGGGCTGATCCCGCTAACAATGCGTTTTTTGGAACCCTAAACTGCTGGGACGCTAGTATAGATCTGATCAGATCAGATATTGATCTGTTCAGATACTATACCACTAAGGGAGGTGTATGCTTTGCGCGTGGGTGTTTGCGGTACTGGCACTAACCTGGGGCGACGCAGACCTTATTTGACCCTAAAACCTAATTGATATCACCCGCCGGGCGATCAGGGGGTTAAACCGATAGTTGGGTAATAAATGGCGGGTGCCCTGACAGTATAAAAAAACAAGCTAACTAACCAGCGTCACCCGTAACAGTTATACGGTGATCACTGGTGAAAGGGTTAACTAGGGGCAATCAGGGGGTTAAAACCTTTATTAGGTAATATATGGGGGTACCTGACACTATATAAAAACCTGACGGGGAACCTAAATAACTAAATAACTAACTGGCTAACCAGCGTCACCAGTGACACTTATACTGTGATCACTGGTGAAAGAGTTAACTCTAGGGGCAATCAAGGGGTTAAAACCTTTATTTAGGTTGTAATATGGGGGTACCTGACCTATAAACCTATTTATAATCCTATATAAACCTGGCGGTTACCTAAAAAAAAAACTGGCTACCTAGCGGCACCAGTGACACTAATAGAGCGATCAAAAAAAACGATCGCTTAGTGACACTGGCAAAAGGGGGTGAAAGGGTTACCTAGGGGGCAATCAAGGGGTTAAACCTTTATTGGGGGGGGGTAGGGGGCTACCTTGGACCTAAAGGGGCCTAAAACTAACTGCCCTGACAGTTATTGCAGTCACACTGACACTAAATGCAGTGATCAGTAAAATAAATGATCACTGCAATCAGTGACACTGTGACTGGGGGGGCAGGGGGTGATCTGGGGGGTGATCAGGGGGTGACAGGGGGGTGAAATATGTGCCTATGTGTGCCTGGTGTCAGTGTAGTGTTGGTGCACTAACCTGATGTCTTCTCCGCTCGGCGTCCCGGTCAGAAAGACCGACACGAGGAGCGTGACATCACTTCCCTTGCCTGTGTTTACAATTACACAGGAAGGGGAAGGAAGCGGAAGAATCTCATTGGCCAGAGCGATCGGGAGGGGGTGGCCAGAAACGACTGGCCGTTACCTCGTCCCGCATCGCTTCTGAAGCCATCCCGACCGTCCCCGCCGGCGGAGGGGGGTCCGATCGGACCCCCCAACCGCCTGAAGAATGGCACGTACAGGTACGTGATTCTGCCTGTACGTGCCATTCTGCCGACGTATATATATACATGGGGCGGTCGGGAAGTGGTTAATGTAAATTTCCTTTGGCTATGAATAGGCTATGCACAATTAAAAAATAACCTCACTGCTGATATACTAAATAGCCCCCTAGGTCCCTGCAAATGAAGAATTTCTCTAAACATAGCAATTAAATAAATTGAACACTTCCACACATACGTGTGCTTGTCCGTTGTTCATCCATCCATTGACTGATGAAAAACGGACATCAATGCATCTCTATTGAAAGAAAGGATGTAAATGAATGATCATCCATTTGCATCCGGTTTTTGGAATGGATCAAAACCCTTTTTTTTTTCTTCCGTTAAAGAAAACGAATCGGACGCAAAATGGATGTAAATGGACAAACGGTCAATGGACAAATCGATTTTTGCATTGTTAGTGGATGTAAAAAGACGAATGTAAAAACTGATGAAATATTGATGAGAAACTCATGAAAAACTGATGTAAACATCATCAGTTTTTTCTTTGATAAAATAAACCTGTGTGTGAAAGCATGTGTGAAAGAGCCTAAAGGTGCAGAGAATGTTCTATTTGCTTAGTAAGGTGAATCTGATGTTACTTTAAATACCCAATCATGTGCAGCTGGAAATTGAACAGTTTACACATAATTGGACGGTTAAATAATTACAGTTACACAGTTGTTAAATCATGTGAAAATCATTTTGAAAAGTCAAAAAGGAATTTGCTTTTCACATGATTAGTTAACTGAAGAAATTATTTGCACAAGTTTTGCTGTGAAGATTTTCAACTCCTTTAGTGAATCAGTTTCAACCTGTTATCCTTTATTAAACTGATCTCATGATTCAGCTTGTATAAGAGCAGTTTGTACAGCAAGCTTTTACAAAACAGTAATAGCCAACATCTTTAAAGCACCTTTCAGCTTGTAGATAGGAAGTGTATGCAAAAAATCTGTGGGAGATCAGTAGTACTGATATGAAACAAAAGATTTTAAAAAATGAAACAGATATTTTATTGTAACATGGCACCAGAGTTATAACAATGAGAAAAATATGTTCTTACCAACTGGGTTCCATTCTCAAGTTTCAGGCTGCTTTTATTATCTATATGATATAAAAGTCTTAAATTATATTATGCAACAAGATGCAGTAAAACATTATTACAGAAAGGACAGATATTGATTTGAAAAATTTGATATAAAATAAGAAAATATACATTTGTTTTTTTTTTTTTTTCATTTGCAGGATACCAAAAAATCTGGAAATAATACTGCTAGAGAAAAAAGTACATCTCGATTTTTATTTTGTTTGTGTGCAATACAAAACTAACATTTTTTAATCTAGTAATGGTATGAAAATGTGACCGCCATTTGTTTTTATTTTTTTATTTTTTTTTATTTTTTTAGGATTAAGCACTAACTTTGGTGTGTCCCTAAATATGAAGGTGGTTTTAAGAACATGATTAAAGAGTAACTCCACTTTTGTTGAGAAAAAAAAACATTCCTCTCTGGGTGATCTATGTACATTGCAAGGATTATAACAACCTGTGTTGCAGATTCCTACTTTTTGTTATTCTGAAGAAATCCCTGTGTGTTTGTCTGTGCCTCTGTACAGAGTGGGTCTAATGGGAGTGGTTTCATAATTAACTGTCAGGTGTGCAGCTGCTGGGCACTAATGAGGAAAACTGCTGGGCCTGCACCCCTTAAGGCTGCTTTCACACTGAGTCACTTTACAGGCGCTATAGCGCTAAAAATAGCGCCTGCATAGCACCTGTAAAGAGCCTCTCCTGTCTCTCCAGTGTGAAAGCCAGAGTGCTTTCACACTGGAGCGGTGTGCCTACAGGGCGGTAAAAAAAGTCCTGCAAGCAGCAACTTTGCAGTGCTGTAGGAGCGGTGTGTACACCGCTCCTAAAGCGCCCATACTCATTGAAATCAATGGGCAGCGCCGCCGTACCGCTGGCAAAGCGCTGCTGCACCGCCGATGCCCCCTGCGCCTCAGTGTGAAAGCACACTTAGACGTGCTCCTATTGAAAGTATCTCTCCAAAAATGACATTTTTGTTGCTGGGGATGCCTAAAATCTGACTTGCAGACTTCTGGGAAAATTGGTGAGCCAATCACACAAGCAGAAAATTATGTTTCTGGGGAGTGGTCAGTACACACTGTGTACAGAACAACTCCAGGACGCCATATTGCATGGCATTCTCGCTAAATTCCAGTGGCTGCCGATTAAAAAGGAAAAGTAATTTTTAATAACATTCAATTACAATATGACTTGTGTTGCAATTATATGTGCTATATCATTTTTTTCTTTAGTTGCCAATTATTTTCCCCCACGAAAGTGGTGTTACCCTTCAAATATTGCCCAACCTTTTATTTTCAAAAAGCTACAAGAACTGCACCAACATGGAATCTATGAGCAGCCAATGACATCATCATGCACCAAATATACTACACACCACTTCTCTTTATAATTCCACAAGCCCTTCAACAAGAATTTACCCCCCCCCCCCGTCCCCATCCTAGGTGCACGCTCTTCCAAAATGGCAGTTGGGGCTTGCAATTCTATGCATTTTTTCTGTATGTCTGCAAGTGTGGGCTTTAGTTGTTACTTTAGGGGACTCTGATTCAGACAATTTAACATGCTAGTTCAACCTAGTAAAACTGCTTTGGATCACAAAACTCTAAACAGTAGGTGCTTGGTTGGGCCCCAGGAAACTGATCCAGTGTCCCTCACTTGCCAGGTCTAAATTATTATGCTGAGAACAAGAAAAATTCATTAAATTAGGAGACACACACTAATAGGCAGGTGTGTAAATTCCTGACTTCAACTGTTATCAGAGTCGCTGAGAGACAAATTATGTTTGCAGATTTTTCAAACTACATTTACATAGAATAGTTTACTGTATATTACAATAAAAAAAAAATTTCTAGGATATAATTGTTACATTGTTATTCTACTTTTAACGTGATTAGCTGCTTACGATACTGTCAAGTTAAAGACATACGGTAATAATCCCAAAACCTATATTTGTAATATATTGCAGCTTACCAATCCTTAGATGTGGTGGCTGCACTAGTTTTTTTGATCTTTTTTTTTTTTTTTTCTGTCTGGTGATCTGGCCAGTAACACACCACCTGTATTAGAGTGCCCCCACTCTGGATGGAGGAGCACAGGGGTACCTTTGGACAGTAGCATTGTCCGTCTAGGGAGAGGGGAGTGTTAGATGTACTAACAGATTTAAATACACTAACAAATTGAAGCCAGACTCCAGCTAATACTCTATAATCAGCAAATGTTTGTTTGTTTTTTTCCATTTGGGATAAATGTTTTACATGAATAAAAAAAAAAGCTGATCATTGTAAGCTCCCTTGTCTGTGGTAAATGGTTTGTCTCATCTGCATAAACGTATACATCTGGAAGAAAGCTTTTTATTTTGAAAAACAACAGATTAAGGGCTCTTTCACACGGGGCGGATCAGTGCAGATCCGCCCCGTGGATATCCGCTTGCTCAGCGGGGATCGCCGGAGCGATCTCCGCTGAGCAGGAAGATGACAGGTCCGTCTCTGCACTCTGTGCAGGGACGGACCTGTCACAGCGCCGTTCTCCCCTATGGTAGATCGGGTGACAACGGACCGTAGAGTCCGTTGTCTTCCGATCCGCTCTGCAGACGGATGAAAAAAATAGGGTTTTCCTCCGTCTGCAGAAACGGACCATAGCGGGCACGGACGAGAGCGGGTGTCAGCGGATGTTCATCCGCTGACACCCGCTATCCCATAGGGATACATGAATGTCCGTTTTGCATCCGAAAACGGAAGGATGAAAAGCGGACATACGGACCGTCCGTGTGAAAGAGCCCTTACTGTCAGAATCACCAGATGAAAATAAAAGAAAGGAAGCCCAAAAAAAAAAAAAACGAACGCAGACATCATATCCAAGAATTGGTTAGCTGCAATATAATAATTGGTTCAAATCTGATTTAAACATTATACCCAGATTTGTCTAATCATATGGGATACCCTTTAAAATACTACACAATAATAATTTCAAAAATGTAGGTGCAAATAAAATAATATGCCTTCCTAATTTCTGGAGCTTAAAACGTAAAGGTACTAGTGAAACATTTGTTCAACTAATGCTTTTTAATTATTTTCAAGATAGGTTCTTTTTTAATTGTTCCTGAATTATCCAGTCTGATACTATCTAAAGATCCATTTAAATCTATTGATTTGGAAGAAAATGCCACAAATCTGGTCAAGTTAATTTTTAAATTGCTCTGCAATTGTAAAGACATCATTTCAAATATGTTAGAAGTTTATAGATTATGATTGCATATAACAAAAGTAATATGAAAGGAAGTAGGAAAAGTTTGCTTACTGTTCATACCAAATCTGTTGCTCGGCAGTGTGGTTTTCTCCATGTCAGAGGCTTTCCTGTCCATGTTTTGTGTGAGAACAAAAACACATAAGGCAACTTGGGACAAGACCAGGACCATTATAAAAATTGTTTGGCATGCCCACTGTGGTTGCATCCATGTCACTTTACTTCTCATGTGTGTTTTCCTGAAATACAAAAAAATAAAATAAAAAAAAGAAGTTAGACTGCATATAAGTTCACTTTGGCCTACAACTGTCATTGAAATTTAGTTTGTGTCACAAAATGTTGTTAAGTTTTCAACTTTGAAGTCACAAAAAGTTTTTTTCCCGCAATAGTCTGTTATTGAATGTATGGCTGTGGAAAGACATCATTAAATAATTTTAGCCCCTGCCAACCCCATTATGACAAACGCAATGATCCATTTTTATGTTAATGTTCTGTGGGGAGGATATTTGCCCACAGGCAGACCCTATTGCTCAATTAAAGAAAGATGGATGCAAACGTAGTTTGCCACTTATGAACAAACAAGTAGATAAGGAGTTTTTTCTCACTTACCTGATATTTACATCTTTCTGGTCAAGGACTCACTGGACCCAGAGGGTCAGCATATTAGCCAGGCAACTAAAATTTTCATAAAAAGTTCAGAAATGAGTGGGATTTAATTTGGACTACAGCATTTTTTATAGGTGCAAACACTAGGACTGTCATACCAACATCATTAACAGTGTGTGGATACAGTGAGTAGGACATTATGATGCATTTTCATAAAATTTGAAACTGCACATTATATGCATTTTGTATACTTATTGTCAGGGCTTTTTTTCAGCGGGAACGCAGGCCGAACGCAGTTCCGGCACCTTCACGACTGACTGTATGTAATGCCAAGTTCTGCAGGGTCTATTGATGCTCACTGCTGGGGGATCTATTCTAGCTGGAGGGGATCTATTTTTTCATGGGGTCTATTGTTGCTGAGGAGGTCTATTGTTGCTGGTGGGGGACCTACTGTTGCTGGGGGTGGGTCTTATATTGCTGGGGGGGTCAGTTATTGCTGGCAGAAATATACTGTTGAGGGAGGGGTCTATTGTTGATGGCTGCTGGAGAGTCTATTAATGCTGGTTGTGGGGAGATCTGCTGTTTCTGCTGGGAGTCTATTGTTGCTGGGGGAGATTTTATGTGCGGGTGGTCTATGGTTGCTGGTGGGGGCTCTACTGTGACTGGCTGCAGGGGGTTTATTGTTGCTGAGGAGCTCTATTGTTGCTGGTGGGGGACCTACTGTTGCTGGGGGTGGGTCTTATATTGCTGGGGGGTCAGTTATTGCTGGGAGAAATCTATTGTTGAGGGAGGGGGTCTATTGTTTATGGCTGCCGGGTAGTCTATTAATGCTGGTTGTGGGGAGATCTGCTGTTGCTGCCAGGAGTCTATTGTTGCTGGAGGGAGGGGGATTTTATGTGCGGGTGGTCTATTGTTGCTGGTGGGCGCTCTACTGTGACTGGCTGCAGGGCATCTATTTTACTGCTTTTCTTGTTATAATTACCAGATTCCTTACGGATTACTTAGCACCACAAATTGATATTTGGTTCTGTATTGTCTAAAAGGGCAGTACTGGGAGGTGGGTAGGGGATGGAAGCAAGGAATGTTGCTCGGAGGTGGGTAGGGGGTGGAGAAAAAGGGTGGCTCAGAAAGGGGGAGTTCCTGCACCTATTCTCTGAGGAAAGAAGCCCTGCTCATTGTCATTTCTTTGTAAAATTGTAAAGCTATATAAATAAATAATAAAATAAAATGGTGGCTGTGCTAGGGGCATTAGATTGTAAGATACATTTCCATGGCGCAGGAACTCAAGTATACTGTACATTATAGTACAGTCATGGCAAACCTTGGCACTCCAGATGTTTTGGAACTACATTTCCCATGATGCTCAACTACACTGCAGAGTGCATGAGCATCATGGGAAACGTAGTTCCAAAACATCTGGGGTGCCAAGGTTTGCCATCACTGGTATACAGGCATACCCCACTTTTAAGTACACAACAGGGTTTATTTACTAAAGCTGGAAGGTGCAAAATCAGGCTCACTTCCGCATAGAAACCAATGAGCTTCTAACCCCATCTTGTTCAATTAAGCTTCGGTAATAAAACCTGGAAGCTCATTGGTTTCTATGCAGAAGTGAGCCTGATTTTGCACTTTCCAGCTTTAGTAAATAAACCCCATTGTGTACTTAAAAGTGGGGTATGCCTGTAATAGAATATGTTAGGTTCCATTTGCAAGGGTGTTACTACTACCACCGTAGCTATATTATGAATCCCAGAGGCAAGACTCTGCTGATTCCTGCGGCTGCGATTGAAAGCTCTGTGCGGATGGCTGCGGCCCCGACCTGGTACAGTGCAATGACAGGTTGTCGGCAGCTGCAGCTATTCACAACTGTTCATGCAGCCAGCGATTACCTGTGGTAATTGTCACTGGAAGCACACAAAGTGCAGGTAATCGCTGGCTGTGCAAACAGTCTTGAACAGCTGCGAGCACCAACAGCCTGTCATTGCACTGTACCAGGTTGGGGCCGCAGCTATCTGCACACAGCTGTCAATCCCAGCCGCAGTAATCTGCAGATAGTTGCCTCTGGGATTTGTAGCTTGGCTAAACGCCCATGCAAATGGAGCCTTGGACGGCCACACAACTTACATTCTATACAGGCCTTGAGTTTTCCAATATCCAAGGTGTATGACAGTGTTCTCCAAACTGCCACCCGGGGACCGGATGTGGCCCTTTGCTTGCCTTTAGCTGGCCCTTGAGGCAATATTTCTGCCACTAACACCAACAATTGGACACTATTCCCCCCACTAACACCAACGATGGGGCACTATTCCTCCCACTGACACCAACAATGGGGCACAACTTACATTCTATACAGGCCTTGAGTTTTCCAATATCCAAGGTGTATGACAGTGTTCTCCAAACTGCCACCCGGGGATCGGATGTGGCCCTTTGCTTGCCTTTAGCTGGCCCTTGAGGCAATATTTCTGCCACTAACACCAACAATTGGACACTATTCCCCCCACTAACACCAACGATGGGGCACTATTCCTCCCACTGACACCAACAATGGGGCACAACTTACATTCTATACAGGCCTTGAGTTTTCCAATATCCAAGGTGTATGACAGTGTTCTCCAAACTGCCACCCGGGGACCGGATGTGGCCCTTTGCTTGCCTTTAGCTGGCCCTTGAGGCAATATTTCTGCCACTAACACCAACAATTGGACACTATTCCCCCCACTAACACCAACGATGGGGCACTATTCCTCCCACTGACACCAACAATGGGGCACTATTCCCCCCACTGACACCAACAATTGGGCACTATTCCCCCCACTGACACCAACAATGGGGCACTATTCCCCCCACTGACACCAACAATGGGGCACTATTCCCCCCACTGACACCAACGATAGGGCACTATTCCTCCCACTGACACCAACGATAGGGCACTATTCCCCCCACTGACACCAACGATAGGGCACTATTCCCCCCACTGACACCAACGATAGGGCACTATTCCTCCCACTGACACCAATGATAGGGCACTATTCCCCCCACTGACACCAACGATAGGGCACTATTCCTCCCACTGACATCAACGATAGGGCCGTATTTTTCCCCCGTGATTCCAAAGATGGGACATTGTTTACACCAACTGGGCGCACTGCGGCTCTCCTAAAGTCTGAACGATAGTAAACTGACCCTTTGTTTAGAAGGTGGAGATGCCTGGTGTATGAGAATCTATCTAAACATTTCAGTTTATAGTCAGTCGAGTAGGCTCTTACACTACATAGTTGAGATTAAACCTAAAGAAGATTGTAGAACTATATAAAGTCACAGTTGATTCATTTTAACTCACATTCATTAATTTTTATGAATTCAATTAATTAATTTTAATTTACCCCCCCCCCCCCAACATACAAATTTAGTTTTTAATGGCTTTAATTGTGTATACATTAGTTGATCACATGATTACTTTCTGTGTTCAGGATCTTTTTGGCTTATATGCAGCTACACAGACATTGTGTTTGTCCCAGATGTACTATTCTCCATCTGAGTGTTATTAAAATAAATGTCATGCTTCAACATGTTAATGTCATTTCAAAGTGTTTTTTTTTCAAAATTTGTAAATATTCAGCTTTTATTGAAATAATACCTGGTGATCCTGCCATGAAAGTCCTTGATTAGGCACTTCCTGATGTAGGGTGACAATGCTCTGATCTCCCAGCTGTGATGCTGTCCTATCACCTTGTCATGTGGTCTTCTGATGGAGAAGCAATGCATAGTCCACTGTTGACAGCATCAGGAACCTACCCTGAGGAATGCCATGTAGCCATTGCTTGAACGAGTGCATGTAGACATGAAATCGGCTGCGCTGAGATGCAACTAATAATGAAAAAAAGATGAAAACAGTGTTTTTTTTTATTTTTTATTATATATAGTACTTTAGCAAACTACATATCATTCACTTAGGCCCCCTTCATACCTGTGCATTTCATTGCAGTGCTTAACACGCCACAATGGGCCAAGAATAGCACCTGCACTTTCTTTTCCAGCGTAGCACACCACATCACATGGTAGTATATTACCTCATGCTGTGCTACAACGCAGGAGTGTTAATGGTGCATTGGTATAGTGTGTTGGAGTGCCATTTAAAATGAACTGCACAGTGTATACAGTGCCTTGCAAAAGTATTCACCCCCTTGTCTTTTTTACCTATTTTGTTATATTACAGCCTTTAGTTCAATGTTTTTTTAATCTGAATTATATGTGATGGATCAGAACACAATAGTCTAAGTTGGTGAAGTAAAATTAGAAAAAATATATACATAAAACTATTTTTCAGAAATAAAAAAATGATAATTGGCATGTGCGTATGTATTCACCCCCTTTGTTATGAAGCCCATAAAAAGCTCTGTTGCAACCAATTACCTTCAGAAGTCACATAATTAGTGAAATGATGTCCACCTGTGTGCAATCTAAGTGTCACATGATCTGTCATTACATATACACACCTTTTTGAAACGCCCCTGAGGCTGCAACACCTAAGCAAGAGGCACCACTAACCATACACTGCCATGAAGACCAAGGAACTCTCCAAACAAGTAAGGGACAATGTTGTTAAGAAGTACAAGTTAGGGTTAGGTTACAAAAAAATATCCAAATCTTTTATGATCCCTAGGAGCACCATCAAATCTATCATAACCAAATGGAAAGAACATGGCACAAAAGCAAACCTGCCAAGAGACGGCTGCACACCAAAAATCACGGACCGGGCAAGGAGGGCATTAATCAGAGAGATAGAACAGAGACCTAAGGTAACCCTGGAGGAGCTGCAGAGTTCCACAGCAGAGACTGGAATATCTGTATGTAGCGCTACCCCCAGTTAAGAGAGCCGCTGGTTTGTTTTGGGTCCCTGAGTACAGCTCCACCAACCCCCGGCAATTTGGCTCTACCCACTCTGGCACAGTTAGTCAAAGGGTACGTCCCTATGCACATAAAACTTAGCTTATACTCTAAGTGTAATTGGTATGAACTCACAAGCAGACTGCTGAGATAAGAATAACTGGCTTTACTTTTGCAGTAAGGAAAAAGAATAGCAACATGCATTTGAACATATATCTCACAATACTTTAGCAGGTCCCTGCAATATGCACTTTAAACATGTACACAGGTATATGAGTCTAACAATGGGGAAACGGAGCGCCAAGCGTGGCGACCGTCTGCTATGCACCCCTGAGGTGCAATAAATCTATCTGCGCCTACCTAACGGACCAGGCCTGATCCCTAGTAATAGAGCTCAGTCCTTGTACTAGTACAGTGTTCTTCACCGGCAATAAATCTGTAGAGGTGGTGCACATGTAGCTTTAAATGGTGTCATTTGTAATCCACAAAAAGTAACATTGCTGCTCTGAGGTAAACTGCGCCTAGGCAGTTCAATAGGCATAAAACTTGTGTGTCAATGCAGGATTGAGCCTACAGGCTCTCTCACCAATCCTTGGGGTACCGTCCTCCGATCCGGTCCCTCTAATGGCGGCTCTGGTCTCTTCAATGGCGGCGTCCGGTCTCCTCAGTCACAGCCCTGAACTCCGGTCATCAGCTCCGTCCGACCGACAGTAAGGGGAAGTCTCCGCTCCGCTGCTGTGGACTCTGAGGGGTAAGAGTCTCACTCCATCGGCTGCAAGGCCCAGGCTTCAGGCCTTCAGCTCCGGTCCGCACAGGTGTCTCTGCTGGCTGCAGTCTCCGCGTCACACGCTCTGTCAGCAGAGGCAGGCCAGTCCTGTCAGGCCTCAGAAGAGGAAGTGTCCCAAGAGGAAGAGGCGGTCTCCGCTCTTCCCTTTTATAATCTCCCCCAGCAGCCTCCCGGGCGGAAGTCAGCAGCCCGGGGGCCTGGGGAATCATGGGAGATGTAGTCTCTACCAGAAAAAGGGGTAGAACCCCGCTACACACTCCCCCCACTTTGAATCTTTGGTCCCCAAAGATAGTGCTCAAACTACAAACTTTCTCGGGAACAACATTTTCACATAATTTGGACAGAGGAGCTTCCCACCAATTGGCATGAGATGGGGAGCTGTCCTGTCGACAGGTCACTTCAGTGTGTGCGACCTGCTTAACTGTGCCAGAGAGTGAGCTAGGGTTGCCCTCCACTAAATGAACAGCGGAAGGGTCAGGGCTTTCAGCACTTCTCCTTGCTGTAGTAACAGAGTCCTCTGAACTTTCTCCCATCTTGGGGTAAGTTAACTTCTTGGGAGGCTTCACACTCCTGCGAGTTCTCTGTTCTCTTGGAACTTCTTCAGGAACACATTCTGGCAACATCTCTGGTTCTGGAACATCTTCTTCTTGTTCTGGGTAGAGACCAGGGATGTCTTCCCAGCACTCAGGCACATCACTGAATGGCACAAACTCTGTGGCTTCTGGGTTCAATGTGTTATCTTCCACATCTTCAGTAGGTGGAAGATCTATGGCAGAATTTCCTGGAGTTGAGGAAGGCCATAGCCATTCAAGTTCTCCTCTTTCTTCCTCTGGTTGGGGGTCCTGTCCACCCCTAACTTGGGAGGTCTGGGACCTAGTATTAGGCCTGAGGGTATCCAGAATGGAAACAGGTTCAGGTACATCCCTTGCTGGAGGCATTCTGACTGCTTCAGTGAGTGGGAGCAAATGATTCCTATGCCAGGTCTTCAAAGGCCCCAATCTTCCTTCTGGCTTCAACTTGTAGACAGGCAATCCTGGAAGTTTCCTACAGATGATATATGGCTCTGATCTCCATCTATCAGCAATCTTGTGTTTCCCAGGGATCCCTAGATTGCGTAGCAGTACACGGTCCCCAGGCTGTAGGTCCTGTACTCTAACTTTCAAATCAAAGTTCCTCTTATTTCGGGCCCCCCTCTGGTTAGAGGCCGCTTGAGCTTTTTCATAAGCTATCTTCAAACTGCGCCTCAGTCTGTCCACATATCCTTTGTGGGAGGCAGCAGAGGCATGGTCTAAAGAAATGCCGAAAGCCAAATCCACTGGCAATCTTGCTTCTCTCCCAAACATAAGTCGGTAAGGGGAAAAACCTGTCACATCACTTGTGGTGCAGTTGTAAGCATGCACTAGAGCTGAAATGTGTTGGCTCCAGTGTTGCTTCTTCTCGGTCTCCAAAGTTCCCAACATGTTCAATAGTGTCCTGTTGAACCTTTCAGGCTGGGCATCACCTTGAGGGTGATATGGTGTGGTTCTAGTCTTCTCTACTCCCAGAGAATCTAGTAGCTTCCTGATCAGGCGACTCTCAAAGTCCCTTCCTTGGTCTGAGTGGATTCTCTGTGGCAGTCCATAGTGAACAAAGTACTTCTCCAGAAGTACCTTGGCTACTGTAGAGGCCTTCTGGTCCTTGGTTGGGAAAGCCTGAGCATAACGAGTGAAATGGTCGGTTACCACCAGAACATTTCCCAATCCGCTCAAATCGGGTTCAAGGCAGAGAAAATCAATGCATACCAGATCCATTGGGCCTTCACTTTGCAGATGGCCCATTGGGGCAGCTTGATGGGGTAAAGTCTTTCTCTGAATGCATCTTGCACAGGAATGGCAATACTCCTCCACTTCGGCCCTCATGCAGGGCCAGTAAAACCGGTCTCTGACAAGTTGGAAGGTTCTCTCTGCTCCCAAGTGACCATGCTGGTCATGTAAGGCAATCAGCACAGTCTCTCGATGCTTTTCCGGGAGAAACAACTGCCACTTGTCTTCTGGTCCATCAGAGGGGCCCCTTCGGTAGACTACCCCCTGATGCACCTGTAACTTGTCCAATTCTCTCCTCAATTGGCGAGCTTCTTTAGAAGGGTGAAGGCGAAGTCCCTCTGGACTCTGGTCTTCCAGGGCTTCCAGGACCAATTTCCCCATGGGGTCTTCCAATTGGTCACACCTTAACTCCTTCTTGGACAGCTTCGGCAGACACTCTTCTGCCAGTTGAGTTACCCCACAGTAACACTTTGGGACTCCCACTGTGGTAACTCCTATTTCTTCAGCTCTGGATCCTCCTCTGGCTTGGAGTTCAGCCCCCTGACAAAGGGCTCGCACTCCATCTGGTGCCACTTGGGTCCAGTCTTCACAGTCATCGACCATGACATGGGATCTTCGGGACAGGGCATCTGCATCCCTATTTCCAGCCCCTGGTCTGTACTTGAGGCTGAAATTGAATCCAGACAACGCCGCCAACCATCTGTGTCCAGTTGCATCCAGCTTGGCGGTGGTGAATAGATAAGTCAAGGGGTTGTTATCTGTCTTTACAGTAAACTCGGCCCCATACAAGTAGTCTCTCAACTTGTCAACAACTGCCCATTTGAGGGCTAAGAACTCCAACTTGTGGGTGGGATAGTTCTTCTCGGAGGGGGTCAGGCTCCGGCTCACATAAGCCACTGGTCGTAGCTGGTCTTCATGCTCCTGGTAGAGTACTCCACCTAGGCCCTCATGGCTGGCATCAACATGTAGCTCATAGGGTCTAGTGGGATCAGCGTAGGCCAAAACTGGGGCTGTGGTGAGACTTCTCTTCAAGGTTCTGAAAGCCTCTTCACACCTTGAATTCCACTGGTCTTGGACTGATTCACTGGACCTCCTAGGCCCCATTCCATCCTCCTCTCCTTCTGTCTTCAGCAGCTCGTTGAGGGGTTTGGCAATGCGGGCAAATCCATCCACAAACCTGCGGTAGTAGGAGCAGAACCCCAAGAAAGACCGAAGTTCTGTAACTGTTGTGGGCCTTGGCCACGAAGTAACTGCCTCCAGCTTCTCAGGGTCTGTGGCCACTCCTTTTTCAGACACTATGTGTCCCAGATAGTTCACAGAAGACTGATAGAACCGACACTTCTCTGGAGAAAGTTTAAGTCCCTCTTCACTGAGCCTCTTCAGTACTTTCTCCAGCCTGGCTTCATGTTCTTCCAAAGTCTTTCCAAAGACAATGACATCGTCCAGATACACAAGGACTTCTATGAGGTTCATGTCTCCAACAGTCCTTTCCATTAGGCGTTGAAACGTAGCAGGAGCTCCAGATAGGCCCTGAGGCATCCTGTTGAACTCAAAGAATCCCACTGGGGTTATGAAGGCAGTCTTTTCTCTGTCTTCTGGATGCATGGGGATTTGATAATACCCACTCTTGAGGTCCATCACACTGAACCACTTAGCTCCAGATAAACTCTGCAAGGCATCCTCTATCCTTGGCGTGGTGTACTGGTCAGGAATGGTCCTCCTGTTGAGAGTTCTGTAGTCAATGCAGAGTCTCAATGACCCATTCTTCTTCCTGACTACCACAATTGGGGAGGCGTAGGGGCTTCTGGACTCCCTAATCACTCCCGTCTTCTTCAGTTCCGCAAGCTGCTCCCTCAGATCCTCCAGATCTGCTAGCGGGACTCGCCTCACTCTTTCTCTGAATGGCTTGTCCTCTTGCATGCGGATTCGGTGGGTGGCACTCTTCGCACACCCCACATCAAACTCATCTTTGGAGAAAATCTTCTCCCATCTGGTCAGCTGGGCCTTGGCTCTCTCTTTCCAAGCTCCAGGTAGGTTAGGGTTTTCCATGGAGAGTTTCTTCCAAACATCTTCACTTTCACCCGTCCCCTTCACTTCTGACCAGCCAACTGGGACAGCAGGACTCACCTGTCCCAGAAGCATCCTGGCAGGGATCTCCACGGGCCGCTCCGTGGGGTTCCTCACACTGACAGGGACTCTTCCTTTAGCCTTCTTCAGGTCCTTCAGTGAAATTACTTCTGGTATCACCTCCAGACCTGAGTGACCCTCCATTGGGTCAGGTTCCAGCATTACAAAGGGGCCAGGCTGCTCCCAAGTAAGTTTCACCGTGGCTCTCATGCAGGTCACCTCTCCAGGCTGTAACACTGCTCCTTCTTTTCCAAGCCTCCATACCCTTCCTATCCCCTCACTTGGGGTCTTCTGCTCTAGGACCAACCGCTGATAGGCTGCCTTCAGCATGGGATGGATCTTGGGAGGTGAAAGATTCTCTTTCTTCACCAGGGGGGTCAGAAGCCTTCTGACTAGGTCCGTGTTCGTCCCTATAATCAGGGACGTCTTGCTGGTTCCTGGTGGGCGGGGACACACCACTGCTAAGGTGTCGAACACTTCAGACTTCCCAGCTACGGATGGGTCAAACGTCAATCTGATGGGTAAGTATCCATCATAGGGGAAACTCTGAGTTCCCAATCCCCTTATCTCCAACTCTTCTATCTTCTGTATTGGCAGATGACTCAGGTATCTGTCATAGAAGTCCCTGTACAACAGGGTCACTTGTGCTCCAGTGTCCAGAAGGGCCTTCGTGTACACTCCTTCCACCTGGATGGGTACAGTAGGGGATGGACCAACTAGCTCCTCTGGGTAGGGCCTAGTTGATGCTGTCCTCTTCTTTGGACTCTTTGCTTTGCCAGCACTTGATTTGCACTTGCTCCTTTCTTGAGCCTGGTATGCATTGACCCTCTCCCTCTTACTGGGAGTATGAACCCGTTGAGGGATATTGTTATCTCTCACTTGCAAGGGTTGTTGCTTTGGGGTGCTGTGTCTCTTCAGAGGGGGCTTGCCCCCTTCCTCTGGAGTGCACCTTGTTTGAGGATCCCTGGGCCCCTTCTGAGGGGTTTGGTCTCCTCGCTTTCTCTTCCTGTTACGCTTCTTGGAGCTCACTGAAGGTGATGGGCACCCGGTTGACTCCTTCACCGGGGCCCTTTGGCGTTTCCCGCCGGCTGGCGGCTTTCTGCCTTCTTCTTCTTGGGACTGGAACATATAGCTGCAATATGACCAATTCCTCCACAATTAAAGCAAATCATCTCACTGTGGTCAGGTGGGGGTGCTGGTGCTGGAACAGCTGGAAACAATTCCCTCCTGGTTGTTTCCTTCTTGGGACTGGGCGTCTCTTTCGCCACTAGAGATGTCAGTATCTCCATCATCTGGGACATCTGCAACTTCAGGGCATCTACCTCTGTGTCTCTTTCAGGGGTTAAGGCCGACCTGACCGTGGCCACTGTAGACTTTGTAGACCCCATCACTTGCTTCTCCCTTTTCTCTTCCAACATGGCCTCTTCTTCTCTGACCATTCGGATGAGGTCAGGGTAGTCCAGGCTCTTCCCATCCTGGCGGGTACGTAGAATTAGTGCGACAGGGTCCAAGGGTTGGGCTCCCCTCATCACCTGCTGGGCACGGGCTTCATCTACCTTCCCTGGATCTATCCCCTTCTTCAGGATAATCCTATGCAGGATCTTGTCTATGCGTCCCATGTACTCTGACAGCTTCTCCCCTGTCTTCTGGTAACAGTGTTCCAGTTGATAGGTAAGTTCTGTGACTTTTTCTGTCCCACCAAACACACCTTCCAGGATGTCTATGTAGTCCTGGGCAGTGCAATCCTTTTTGCTTGTCTTCAGATTGCGTATGGCCTCTAGGGCAGGTCCTTTTAGGCTTTCAACAATCCTTTGCTTCTTTCTGCCTTCTGAGACCTCCCATTCTTCTAGGGCCTGCGTGGCACCATCTAACCACTCTTCAAATCCCTCTTCTCCCGAGGGTACAGGTGTCCTCCCTGAAAACATCCGGAGTTTCCTGTATCCCGACATTGGGTAATCCCCGGGGTCTCTTCTGCACTGGGTTACAATTTCCCCTAGAACAGCACACAGTTCTGCACTGAGAGTAGTGTGTGTGGGTGCGGGACTTTCCGCGCCCTTCTGCTCCTCCTTCTTTGGGGATAGAATGGCTTTCATAGGAGAGTAGTCTCCCTTGCGCGGCAGCGCATGCAGCAATTGGTAGTGCTGACCATTTGGTGCCTGTATGCTCTGGCTCCTGAACTGCTCTGGAGTCTCTTCCTTCCACTCTATTAAGGCGTATGTGTACCCAGCATCATTTCTCATGTCCATTATCCATGACTTCTGGCATGGGGATAATGACATTATGAGCTGCTTCACTGCCTCTCTCTGCCACATCCCTGGCAGTTCAATGACTGCTGCTGCGGCTGGGTCAGCGGCCCATGTTGCGGACCACCGTCCCACTTCTATTGGGTCCATGCCGGCACCTTCTGGCGGCTTTTCCCGCTGACTCAGGATCCCGGATTACGAGCCCCCACGTGTAGCGCTACCCCCAGTTAAGAGAGCCGCTGGTTTGTTTTGGGTCCCTGAGTACAGCTCCACCAACCCCCGGCAATTTGGCTCTACCCACTCTGGCACAGTTAGTCAAAGGGTACGTCCCTATGCACATAAAACTTAGCTTATACTCTAAGTGTAATTGGTATGAACTCACAAGCAGACTGCTGAGATAAGAATAACTGGCTTTACTTTTGCAGTAAGGAAAAAGAATAGCAACATGCATTTGAACATATATCTCACAATACTTTAGCAGGTCCCTGCAATATGCACTTTAAACATGTACACAGGTATATGAGTCTAACAATGGGGAAACGGAGCGCCAAGCGTGGCGACCGTCTGCTATGCACCCCTGAGGTGCAATAAATCTATCTGCGCCTACCTAACGGACCAGGCCTGATCCCTAGTAATAGAGCTCAGTCCTTGTACTAGTACAGTGTTCTTCACCGGCAATAAATCTGTAGAGGTGGTGCACATGTAGCTTTAAATGGTGTCATTTGTAATCCACAAAAAGTAACATTGCTGCTCTGAGGTAAACTGCGCCTAGGCAGTTCAATAGGCATAAAACTTGTGTGTCAATGCAGGATTGAGCCTACAGGCTCTCTCACCAATCCTTGGGGTACCGTCCTCCGATCCGGTCCCTCTAATGGCGGCTCTGGTCTCTTCAATGGCGGCGTCCGGTCTCCTCAGTCACAGCCCTGAACTCCGGTCATCAGCTCCGTCCGACCGACAGTAAGGGGAAGTCTCCGCTCCGCTGCTGTGGACTCTGAGGGGTAAGAGTCTCACTCCATCGGCTGCAAGGCCCAGGCTTCAGGCCTTCAGCTCCGGTCCGCACAGGTGTCTCTGCTGGCTGCAGTCTCCGCGTCACACGCTCTGTCAGCAGAGGCAGGCCAGTCCTGTCAGGCCTCAGAAGAGGAAGTGTCCCAAGAGGAAGAGGCGGTCTCCGCTCTTCCCTTTTATAATCTCCCCCAGCAGCCTCCCGGGCGGAAGTCAGCAGCCCGGGGGCCTGGGGAATCATGGGAGATGTAGTCTCTACCAGAAAAAGGGGTAGAACCCCGCTACATGTACATAGGACGACAATAAGCCATACGCTCCATAGAGTTGGGATTTATGGCAGAGTGGCCAGAAGAAAGCCATTACTTTCAGCAAAAAACAAAATGGTACGTTTTGAGTTTGCGAAAAGGCATGCGGGAGACTCCCAAAATGTATGGAGGAAGGTGCTCTGGTCTGATGAGACTAAAATTTTACTTTTTGGCCATCAAAGAAAACGCTATGTCTGGCGCAAACCCAACACATCACCCAAAGAACACCATCAGTCGGGACTGGAAAACTAGTTAGAGTTGAGGGAAAGATGGATGGTGCTAAATACAGGGATGTTCTTGAGCAAAACCTGCACCACTCTGTGTGTGATTTGAGGCTAGGACAGGACAATGACCACAAACACACTGCTAAAGCAGCACTTGGGTGATTTAAGGGGAAACGTATAAATGTGTTGGAATTGCCTAGTCAAAGCCCAGACCTCAATCCAATAGAAAATCTGTGGTCAGACTTAAAGATTGCTGTTCACAAGTGCAAACTATCCAACTTGAAGGAGCTGGAGCAGTTTTGCAAGGAGGAATGGGCAAAAATCACAGTGGTAAGATGTGGCAAGCTCATAGAGACTTATCCAAAGCGTCTAGGTAGCTCTACAAAGTATTGACTTCAGGGGGGTGAATAGTTATGCACATTGACTTTTTCTGTTATTTTGTCCTATTTGTTGTTTGCTTCACAATAAAAAAAAAAAAAAGATCTTCAAAGTTGTGGACATGATCTGAAAATTAAATGATGCAAATCCTCATATACTATCCATGTTAATTCCAGGTTGTGAGGTAACGAAACACAAAAAATGCCAAAGGGGGGGGGGGGTGAATACTTTTGCAAGGCACTGTATGTGAAGTCAGGTTTCTCTCCAAATGTACTTGTCTTGCTGTATCTCTGTTAGACAGGTTCAATCTATCTAAGTAAACAACCTTGTAAGAAAAAATATTCTTCACTTCACTCCCCTTCTCCATTCATAGAAGCTATACTATAGCTTCCAGTAATGAAAGCAATCTATCTGCTCAAACTGTTGGTGCTATATAATAATAATAATAATAATAATGAAAGGAGGGCAGCTGAACGAATGAAAAGTCTGCCACCTTCATTTATAAAAACACTTTTTATTGCATAGTAACGTTTTCTTTTAAATGGAGGAGGGGGGCATAGTCGACATTCTTGATGATTGCCTAAGGGCTAGCGGCTTATATTAACCACTTCAGCCCCGGAAGGATTTACCCCCTTAAAGCGGAGTTCCATTCAAGAGTAGAACCACCTGTGTGGTTATGCGTCTTCTCCTCCCCTCCTGGACCACATTTGGCACCTTTCAGGGGGGAACAGGTACCTGTTTTTGACAGGTACCATTGCCCACTTCCAGGAGATCGGGCAGCGGCTCGGTCTTCCAGGAGGTTGGCCCCTCCTTCTTTCCTCTGCCACCAGACCATTTAGAAGGCGCAGCGCGCTTCGTGCATGCGCAGTAGGGAAACAGCTTTGAAGCCCAAAGGCTTCACTGCCGGGTTCCCTTACCAGGAATGGCAGCGGCTGAACCCGACAGCTGATCCGAAGATCAGCTACAGTGCCGACATTGCGGGCTCCCTGGACAGGTAAGTATCCTTATATTAAAAGTCAGTAGCTGCAGTATTTGTAACTGTTAACTTAAAATTTTTCGTCTTCAACGACCAGTCAATTTTTTGTGATATGACAATTGTGCGATTGCGCGATTGTGCGACGTTGTATCCAAACAAAATTGAGGTCCTTTTTTTTCCCATAAATAGAGCTTTCTTATGGTGGTATTTGATCACCTCCGCAGTTTTTATTTTTTGCGCTATAAAAAAAAAAAAAGAACAACAATTTTTTAAAAAAACAATATTTTTTACTTTCTGCTATAAAACATATCCAATAAAAAAGATTTAAAAATTCAAATTTCTTCATCAATTTAGGCCAATTTGTATTCTGCTACATATTTTTGGGAAAAAAAATCCCAATTAGCGTATATGGATTGGTTAGCGCAAAAGTTATCGCTACTACAAACTATGAGATAGATTTAGGGACCTTTTTATTTAATTTTTTACTAGTAATGGTGGCGATCAGCGATTTTTAGCGAGACTGCGACATTGCGGCAGTCAAATTGGACACTATGTGACTCTTTTTGGGGACCAGTGACACTAATACAGTGATCAGTGATAACAAAATGCATTGACACTATATAAATGACTCTGGCAGGGAAGGGGTTAACATCAGGGGAAATCAAAGGGTTAAATGTGTTCCCTATGTGTGCTTTCTAACTGTGTGGGGGATGCTGACACTAGGCGAAGAGAAAGATCTGTGTTCCTGATTAGTAGGAATCACAGATCTCTCTCTCTCTGATAGAACGACGTCTGCCTTGTTTACAAAGGTCAGACCTCTGTACTGTCATTCCGCCAAACGATCGCAGCCGTCGGACCTGCTGAGTGGGTCACCGAAGGGTGAACGCACGCCCGAGACCAGGAAACGCAAACAATGTACAGTTACATTGTTTCGTGCAGCCGGGACGCTCTGCCGCAGTATATGTGCGGTGGGCGGTCCGGAAGTAGTTAGACCCCAAAGTACCCGAAGATTACAGATGCGGGGGTATGTGGGAGGGGGGAGATGACTGAAAATTTAAACAAAGAGAGCAGCCACCAGCACAAGGGACCCTTCTCGTTAAATGTAAATACTACAATTAAGTTTAAACACAACAGCTCATACTGACTGGATTCTCTCTTAGCTCACTGGGCTGTAAAAGATGCAGGATTCATCAGAGCAGGTGCTGTATGTTCGTTTTTCTTACCTCCTTCAACAATTTCAAAACACAATATAAAAGTGTTAAGATAAAACAAGAAAGGCAGCTACTCTTAGGCTGCATTCACACCTGAGCGTAGCTTTTCAAGCAGAAAATCTGTGTTTTTTGCAGCGTTTTTTTTCCGGCGTTTTTTACCACGATTCACTGCGTTTTTTACCGCGTTTTGCCGCAAATTTTTGTGCAGAGCAAAAGGTCACCAATGTAAAAAGAAGAAAAACGCCCAAATCTGCCTGATTTTAGCGACAAAATAGGGTCCGGAACTTCAGGCGTAGGGCTTCAGGCGTTTTGGAGTGGAGATGTGAACCATCTCCATAGAGAATAATGTATTTTTTCCCCTCTAGCGTTTTTGTAGCTTCAGGCGACAAAACGCTCAGGTGTGAATGCAGCCTTAGTGGCTGGGATATGACTTATGCCAACATGCTACCTCCCTTTCCATCAGGTTGTTAAGCCAGTTGTTGCGGGAGGGCTATCTTCCTTATCAAGCACCTAAGAGAGGGATTTTTTCCCTTTTTTTTTATAAGTGATTACATTTCCTCTGTGCTGAACTGCATAAGAGCTGGGGGAGGTGAAGCAGCAGCACACTGCACTTCCCAGTAAATTGCTATGCGGGAGGTGGGGGGGGGGGTGTCAAGACAAGTCTGATATTTGGAGGAGAGCAACCTGAGTTCCCAGCATAGCTGGTACTTAGTGTGGTCAGTTTTTAATAGGAAAGCAGAGGGCCTGACAGGAACATCAGGGATTTCACACAGGGAAGCAATACAAAGAGAACATGCTACTTATTCATACAAGTATACAAGTACATGGTACAGCAGGCATATATCAGGAATATGAAATGTTGGCTTTACATATTCTTTAGTTTATGGCTCACAGCATCAGTGCTATCAGGGAGACATTTACTTCAAGAAGCCTCTCTTCACACCAGTAGCAACCGTGATCTTAAACACTAAGGTCCTTGAGAGAGCAGGGCACCAGGTTTATGGCACATTTCAAGAGAAGGGGAACCCATGCACCCACAGCAGTGGTGACCTATTAGAAGGTGAACTACTCCATTCCAAACTAGAGCCCATGATGATGACATCTTTTCTACGCTCTGCTCGCTCCCACTCTTCACCCCAGTCAATTAAAGACACGCAATGTCCAGTCGGGTTCGGATTGTGTTTTAACAGCATTACTTTAACATAACTTGTTAACAAGCAATCTTTTCTTCACAGAGAGTATTTCTAACACTGTGGCTTAAGGCAAGTTTGAACAGAACAAACATCTTCAGAATTGCTAATACTCAGGTGATAACAGTTTCATGGGTGCTCAGTTAGTTTAAGGTGGGAAATCTGTCCTGTCTGTCCCCAAAGGGCTTTTCTGAACTTAGGGCAAAGTCCTTAACAGCATTGGTACTCATAGGGGAAGCCTTCATGTAAGATATGCCTATATATACATTGTGGCTCCTGATCTCGATCTCTTTCCATTAAAAATACCCTACTTTGTTGGGAAGCAGACTGGCTTCCTGAAAGGGGCAGCTACGTAGACCATACTCTCTGCTTCACATTATGGTGGCTGCCCTCTTTGCTTTTCCTGGAAAGAGGGGATGAGTGGGGGGGCGGAGGGGGGAGGCCATCTCTACCCCGGAGGATCGCTACGGGTATATTAACATGCAGCATTAGGTTACAATTCTAGGCAATGTGCAGGCAGTTGTGTGGGTGGGAAATGATCTGGCCAGGCAAATGCATCTTGGCAAATGCGCAAGAATTTATCATGGGTGTTAGTTAGTATCAGTTTTTAATTCACCAGGGTACCATGCACCCGCCTTTTCACTTTGTTGAAGCTGAGAATCGGCAAAGCCTTCTATCTTCTAGGTCACACACCACATTCTCCTCCTGAAAAAGAATGGGATGTAAAAAAGCAGATGCCCATGCCCACTTAGTACAAATTTTAGCACCACAATAAAGCAAATCCCATTCAGATATACTGGCAGCATAATTGAGTATGACAATCATTACATAATTATTAAGATGCTATTTTCTGTGCCTTTTCTGATCTTTTAAACATTTAGATGTATTGATATTTTTTGTGTTTTTTTTAGCATGATGTTTACAATTTTATTTCATTGTGGTAACACAATTCACAATGGTATACAATGCCTTGAAAAAGTTATCACACCCCTTAAAATTTTCCACATTTTGTCACGTCATAACTAAAAAGGGAAAATCTAATTCATTGGGATTTTATGTGATAAACCAACACAAAGTGGCACACAATTATGAAGTGGAAGAAAATGATAAATGGTTTTAAATTTTTTTTTACAAAAAAATATGTGAAAAGTGTGGCGTGCATTTGTATTCAGCCCCCCTGAGTCAATACTTTGTAGAACCACCTTTCGCTGCAATTACAGCTGCAAGTCTTTTTGGGGATGTCTCTACCAGCTTTACACATCTAGAGAGTGAACATTTTTGCCCAGTCTTCTTTCTTAGCTCAAGCTCTGTCAGATTGGATGGAGAGCATCTGTGAACAGCAGTTTTCAAGTCTTGCCACAGATGGACATGCTTTGATCTAAACCATTTCATTGTAGCTCTGGCTGTATGTTTATGGTCTTTGTCCTGCTGAAAGGTGAATCTCTGCCCCAGTCTCAAGTTTTTTGTAGACTCTAACAGGTTTTCTTCTAAGATTGCATCCATCTTCCCATCAACTCTGACCAGCTTTCCTGTCCCTGCTGAAGAAAAGCATCCCCACAACATGATGCTGCCACCACCATGTTTCACGGTGGGGATGGTGTGTTCAGAGTGTTGTGCAGCGTTAGTTTTCCACCACACAGCGTTTTGGTTTTAGGCCAAAAAGTTTAATTTTGGTCTCATCTGACCAGAGCACCTTCTTCCAAATGGGACTTCTTGTGGCTTTCTTTCATACATGGCTTTCTTCTTGCCACTCTTCCATAAAGGCCAAATTTGTGGAGTGCACGACTAATAGTTGTCCTGTGGACAGATTCTCCCACCTGAGCTGTGAATCTCTGCAGCTCCTCCAGAGTTACCATGGGCCTCTTGGCTGCTTCGCTGCTTAATGCTCTCCTTGCCCGGCCTGTCAGTTTAGGTGGACGGCCATGTCTTGGTAGGTTTGCAGTTATGCCATACTCTTTTTCATTTTTGGATGATAGATTGAACAGTGCTCTGTGAGATGTTCAGAGCTTGGGATATTTTTTTATAACCTAACCCTGCTTTAAACTTCTCCACAACTTTATCCTTGACCTGTCTGGTGTGTTCCTTGGCCTTCATGATACTGTTTGCAGACTAAGGTTCTCTAACACACCCCTGAGGGCTTCACAGAACAGCTGTATTTATACTGAGATTAAATTACAAACATGTGGACTCTATTTACAAATTAGGTGGCTTCTGAAGGCAATTGGTTCCACTAGATTTTAGTTAGGGTTATCAGAGTAAAGGGGGATGAATACAAATGCACACCACACTTTTCAGATATTTATTTGTGAAAACTATTTTGAAAATAATTTACCATTTTCCTACCACTTCACAATTATGTGCCACTTTGTGTTGGTTTATATCACATAAAATCCAAATAAAATACATTTACGTTTTTGGTTGTAACATGAAAAAATTTGGAAAATTTCAAGGGATATGAACACTTTTTTAAGGCACTGTATATACATATCTTGCTTTCTTGCATTCTACTATACGTGTATGATAACAGAATAAATATTGGGGGTCAAGCTCAGTGATTAATGTTGTTGTCTTTATTTAGAACTAGTTTGTATAAAATATTCTGCCAATAAAAATTACTGTTACTAAGCTTTATTTCATTAATCTTGTGCTAAACCAGATGCATAACAGCTGGACTGATTGTTAAACCAGAGTCTGGGGATTTTTCCACAATCTCTCCTACATGCTAAAAACTAATGATGAAAAAGATTTGAAGTTGTTCCTCAGACTCATTCATCACTATGTGTCAGTGTGGAAGAGCTGTATTATAAACAGAAAGCACCCTGACACTGCCCTAATAGTCCCAAACTAAGCAAAGTTTTTACACTTAATATATTTCACCTGAACCTTCCATGTTCTCTGCGGTTCATATATCCTAAGTGTTTTGATAGTGCTGGCCCACAGCTGTTTTTGAACTACCATTCCCTCAAGAGATATGTGTTACTTTTCTCATTTGATGTCCACATTTTCCCCTTTCTACTGACCTTCAAATTCATTCATGTCACTGACCAGGTTATTCCCCTTTGATGTTGAGCTCCTCCTTTTCTTACTTATATCTTTCCTTAAGTTAAACTGTTTTCTTGGTACTCATCCAGTTTAGGTAACCTGGATCAAAGTACTATGTCCTTCCTTTTAAGAAAAATAACTCAACCTTCTGTTATATTTTATTTTGTGTATACAAAGGAATCAGGAGACGAGCAAGCTTCATCCCATGTAATACATCGGCTCACAAATGGCCTGCTATTCAAAACCTGAACTTATTTTAGGTAGCTTCCAGAAGACCAACCTTACCAGGGAATCACTCATGCCTACTGGCCATACATGTGGCACACTGTGCACTGCACAAAACCTCTTAAATCTTGCTAGCACACATTTTACAACAATACAACTACTAACAGGAAATTGCAGATGTTACTTACAGGTTAGAAGACTTCTGTTATAACCTCCTGTTTTCAACTCTGGTTTTTAATTCACCACTTAGTCAAGTTCCGCTCAGTCAGAGTTCCAGCAAGCAAAAAGGTGGCAAGCTCAAGGATGAGTTCTATCGAAAGTTATACAGTATAGGACCTGAAGCACCTGTGTCCAATTAACCACTTCCCTTAATTAGTAGTCTGAAGGAAGAAAAGAAAAAACATGGCTATTTAAAGAGGAAGTAAATCCTGATGGGTTTACTTCCGCTTTGTTTCCCTGCAAAGGTAAAGCATAATGGACTACTATGCATCGCATAGTAGCCCATTATGTGTCACTTACCTGCAGGGGCGGACTGACAACTCATGGGGCCCCCGGGCAATAGGAGATTATGGGGCCCCCAGGCAATCAGAGATTATGGGGCCACACAATATACACACACACACATATACAATCACGCAGTATACACAGACATGTTTCTATTGACTGAGAAGGTACTAGAGAGGTGGGCCAGCTATAATCTCAGGATTTTTAGACCAAAAGGATGTCGGTAAGGGACATTTCAGACAGATGTAAAAAAAAAAATACAGATTTTTACATACTGTCCCTGCTTTTACTGAGGCTGGCAACCCTGATGGGGCCCCCGAATGGTCAGTCCGCCCCTGCTTACCTGACACAGGAGCCAGCAATGTCACCGCTGTCCCCTCTTCCATGGAGCCTCCATCTTATTTCCGGGTATCACTGCTCCGGTGCTGTGAGTGGCCGGAGCAGTGATGGCATCACTCCGGCGCATGTGCACGGGAGCCGTAAGTGATGGCATGTTTGCCTTCAGTTGTGCCACGCCCAGTGCGCCTGCACCGTTGTCTACAGCGCACATGCACTGAAGACAGCGGTGCCCTTTCTTTGTAAAATATCTCCTTAACCGTGTAGGTTAAGGAGATATTTATCGGACCTACAGGTAAGCCTTAATCTAGGCTTACCTGCATGCCAAAGTGGTCGGTAAGGGTTTACAACCACTTTAAAAAGTGACAGAAAAGGTGTTAAAAATCTGCAAGGAAAGCCCCCCCCCCCCAAAAAAAAAAAAAAAATTAATAAAAATAAAAATGCAAACACAGCAATCACTCGAATTTCACACTCTTCAGCTTCCAACCAGCAAATCTGGCACTATAGTACTAGTCTTTTCTGCCCATCTTAAATCAGTTTATCCTTTGGACATTATGAATAAGATATAAACCAAAAAAAGCTGCTTCAAGATAGAATTATGATTGTTTTGAGCTGCTTGACATCAGTGGAGTTATTCTCTTGAAGCCCTTAGCTGCTCCTGGGTTACAGTTGCTGTTTTCATTCAATCGGAAAGCATTTGAAGATCTGGCTTGGAGTTCTGTCAGCACAGACTTGTACCATTTCAGATCAGAAAGATAATGGAAATTATAGGAAATAAGATAAAAAGCAGAAACATGACTAACACAACTCACTTTAATATAGCAACAAAGTGCTTCTAAAAACATTTGCTTGAATAATTGTATAGTGCACCTTAGGTTGCTGCTGTGGTTCCTGCTACAGTCATTGAAACGTCCAACTTTAAACCTGTTGCAAAGTAATATCCCCCCCATAACTGCTGGAATCATTTACTGTAAGAGTTTGGACATTGAGAAAATCATTCTATCGTTTCTCATTTGAGTGTGGCCTCTATGAAAAAGTGTGGGTTGCAAACCTTAAAAAAATATGATAAAACACATTAAAGCAGGGGTGTGCAACCCGCAGCCAAAGATGGCTATGAATGTGGCTCAACACAAAATCGCAAACTTACTTAAAGTATAACTAAAGGTAAAAAAAATTTTAGTTTTGGATAGAGTAGAGAGGGATTAGAAGGCCTGTCAGTTTTTATTGCTGTCTATGCCCCCCATTAGGGAGATTCATTCTCGCTATTTGTCCTGTTTACTATTATCATTGCAAGTGAAAGTAAAGAAAATCCCAAATTTTGGGTTGTCCCGATAAAAGTAAAAGAAGGGAAATCTTTCAATGGGGACACTAGTTCTGGTGACCTGGGGGTCCCTGAGGAATTCGCTTAATTTGCAGGGATTTCCTCTCACTTCCTGTTTGGCTATGGGACAGGAAGTGATGGCAAATCTCTGAAAAGGAACAAAGATGGCAAAAATAAACCTTATATCTCCCTACTCTATCCAAAATGAAAATAAAATGTTTGCCTATTTTTTTTTATTTTTTTTTTTTTTGTCCAAATTGGGCGCAAAGTGTCAATAATTTGTGTGGCCACCATTATTTTCCAGCACTGCCTTAGCCCTCTTGGGCATGGAGTTCACCAGAGCTTCACATGTTGCCACTAGAGTCCCCTTCCACTCCTCCATGACGACATCACAGAGCTGGTGGACGTTAGAGGCCTTGCGCTCCTCCATCTTCCATTTGAGGATGCCCCACAGATGCTTAATGGGGTTTAGGCCTGGAGACATGCTTGGCCAGTCCATCACCTTTACCCTCAGCTTATTTAGCAAGGCAGTGGACATTTTGGAGGTGTGTTTGGGGTCATTATCATGTTGGAATACTACCCTGCGACCCAGTCTCTGAAGGGAGGGGATCATGCTCTGCTTCAGTATGTCACAGTACATGTTAGCATTCATTGTTCCCTCAATGAACTGTAGCTCCCCAGTGCCAGCAGCACTCATGTAGCCCCAGACCATGACACTCCCACCACCATGCTTGACTGTAGGCAAGACACACTTGTCTTTGTACTCCTTACCTGGTTGCCACCACACACGCTTGACACCATCTTAACCAAATACGTTTATCTTGCTCTCATCAGACCACAGGACATGGTTCCAGTAATCCATGTCCTTAGTCTGCTTGTCTTCAGTGGACTTTCTTCTTGTGCATGATCTTTAGAAGAGGCTTCCTTCTGGGATGACAGCCATGCAGTCCAATTTGATGCAGTGTGCGGCATATGGTCTGAGCACTGACAGGCTGACCCCCCACCCCTTCAACCTCTGCAGCAATGCTGGCAGCACTCATACATCTATTTCCCAAAGACAACCTCTGTATATGATGCTGAGCACATGCACTCAACTTCTTTGGTCGACCATGGTGAGGCCTGTTCTGAGTGGAACCTGTCCTGTTAAACCACTGTATGGTCTTGGCCACCGTGCTACAGCTCAGTTTCAGGGTCTTGGCAATCTTTCTATAGCCTAGGCCATTTTTACATAGAGCAACAAATCTTTTTTTAAGATCCTCAGAGAGTTCTTGGCCATGAGGTGCCATGTTGAACTTCCAGTTATCAGTATGAGAGAGTGAGAGCGATAACACCAAATTTAACACACCTGCTCCCCATTCACACCTGAGACCTTGTAACACTAACGAGTCACATGACACCAGGAGGGAAAATGCTAATTGGGCCCAATTTGGACATTTTCACTTAGGGGTGTACTCACTTTTGTTGCCAGCAGTTTAGACATTAATGGCTGTGTGTTGAGTTACTTCGAGGGGACAGCACATTTACACTGTTATACAAGCTGTACACTCACTACTTTACATTGTAGCAAAGTGTCATTTCCTCAGTGTTGTCACATGAAAAGATATAATAAAATATTTACAAAAATTAGGGGTGTACTCAGTTTTGTGAGATACTGTATATTTGTGAGGAAGTATTTGCAAGGATGAAGCACACAAAGAGCTAAATTAGAACTAAAATATCTGATGAGCACCTTCAGAATGCATTGAGAAATTCTACTAGATCCATCAAATTAGATACTGATGTGTTAGTTTATCAGTGTAGTTTTATATTGCCCTCTTTTACTTTTGTAATAAAAAATATTACAAAGAAAATTAAGTTAACGTTCGATCTGGCTGACTTCTTCTGCTCATCAGCTATCCTTATAGCGTATTTTATGTGTGGCTCAAGACTTATCCTCTTCTTCCAATGTGGCCCAAGAGGGTCAAAAGTTTGGACACCCCTGCCTTAAAGTGATTGCTTTTTTTAATTCATTTTTTTACTGAAATAAAAAAGATGTTATACTTACCTGCTCTGTGCAATGGTCCTTCACCAGCACTCTCCGCTCCTTCTTTATGCTTGTGCTCCCATAGCAAGCCCTGTGCTGCTCCCGAGCCTGGCTACATGTGTCCATAGACAGACTCCCCACGCTCCCCACTCCCTTGTGATAGCATTTTACTGACAGAAGTCTATGGCTTCCACAACTGTCCATCCCACAGTCTGTCTTGTGAGAGCAGGAAGAGGGAGTAGTACTGCTACAGGCGGGGCAGCGCTGGATCGGTGAAGGAGTCAGGTAAGTGTTTAGGGAGGTAATACATTAATAGAAATACTAGTAATACTAGTATTACCTAGTAATGCTAGTAGTACTAGTAATATGTTTTTTTACCCAGGGAATGCCTTGAGTTTAAAAACATTTAGACTTTGGAGCCACTTTAATGTGTGTGAGTAAAATGTGTGTTTTTTTTCTGTCTGTGACCCATCTGGGGAGATTATCACTCACTTTTTCTGCCTGTAACATACATTGAAAAAATAGGGGGGTGGCGGGGGTTGTCATCAGGACAGTGGCCCTGTTGCTGAGATTTTCAATGGAAACACAGACAGTGATAAAAGTCAGAGAGAGGCTATAATTCTCCCCTGCTTTATTCAAGTTAAATATAAAGTTTGGACTCTAAAAAAAAAATTTTGATCTGACTTTGAATTGATGGGAAACACATAAAGTATGAGTATAGAATACATTTGCACACTGGTATAACTCACTCCCCTCTTTGCCAGTTGTTCCCCTTTGGAAGTTTTATCCCAATCCTCTTGGTCTGGAGACAACTCTAAAATGTAGCATTTCCCCTCACCTTCTTTCTGTGATAATGGTCACTTATACCAATGGGGGGGGGGGGGGGGGGGGGGGGATTTTTTCAACGGGTGTACAGACAGCAAAAATTGGACAAGGTATCTAAACCTCCATCACTCTACCCAAATCTAAAAAGAAAAAAAAAAAAGGTTTTGCTTAGAGATACATTTTAAAGTGGTTCTAAAAGCAGGACATTTTATCCTGCATTCCCTGCATTGACCACTTCAGCCCGGAAGGTTTTACCGACTTCCTGACCAGGCCATTTATTGCGATACCGCTCTGCGTCGTTTTAACTGACAATTGCGCAGTCGTGCGATGCTGTACCCAAGTAAGGTCCTAAAAAACAAAACAAAAAACAACCAGGGGTTTACAACCGGTTTAAGGCTGTTGGTTAAGATATATGGGATGTATATGTACAACTTCTTTATCATATCCCATATTTCCTGAACAGTTAGGCTAAACTCACACGGGCACCACATGGAGGTGCTTTTCAGGCTGTTCTCCCCTCTGCAAAAACCCTCTTAAATGACAAACATATGAATGTAGTGTAAGAAGCCCATTGGATGAAGTGTAATAAGCTTAAAGTGCAGTTATACATAACAATCAATCAAAATTAACACTGTTTAGGACATACAGTACAAGATTAACTCTGATTGTCTGCAATGGTTTTCAACACTTAAAAATGAATCTATAGAAAGCAATATTGTAGAGAAAATTATGTTTTAATTCTTTCCTCTAAGATAAATATGTCATCTATAATCAGGCGTCAACAACTATGAATTTCTGACAGATATGAAAATTCATGTTAGAGTATATTACTTATAATAGGAAATTTATGGGCTACCATAACTGTTTTAGGTCAGTGATCTGAGTATCGTAGCCATTAAATCAACATGAAGGTAACTAGTTTTTTTTTTTGGAATGAATGGGTCAGTAAAGGCATTCTCACATGGTGTGCAGAGACCAGCATAAGGCAACGAGGCACATGGACTGACAATCACATGGTTCGTACATCATTTAATCTTGAATAGATTATATTCCAAAACTGAACAATTTAACTAGAGTGAGGAAAAAGGATAGGGAGAAAAAGGGGGAGGAGAGAGAGAAAAAAAAGGGGGGGGGGTGATAGGGTACCCCATCTCTATTTTTCTTTAACATCAAACAGCAAGTAATAAGTATATCAAGTACACAAATTGTGACACAGAACAAGTATGTCGTATACACAATTAATTACACTTGTCAGATTAGTGGTTCTGATGTGGTTGGATCATATATTTTGCATTTACAAATAATAATTTAATCATTTTTTTTGGTTTTAGTCATTCAGTAATTCAGTGACGATGAATCTGTAGGATTAGCCATAATCAAGTATGTACGGAGCAGCCGCCTCTGGTACTACCTTATCTTGGGGTTAGCAATGGTGACTGCTTGTGAATATCTTTCCCAAACAACTATTTTTTTCCCCTTGATATTAGTGAAAACATAAGATTCTCTCACTGTCACTGTCTGTTGTATTAGGTAAGAGTCATTTTATGTTGGACTTTACTTAAAACCATGGTTTGACTCAAAAAAAGTCATATGTCTTACTTAATCAATAATACTACAGATTTTTCACTTAACTAGTGAAACTGCCATTTAGTTAAAATGATTTTTAAAAGAAACGTTTTTCAATACAATAAATTATATTTAAAATGAATAAATTTATGGTCAGTAGAAAGGTAGGTTATGCCACAGGTAGTCACAAATAACCAGCATTTTTATTAATGCCAATGATTTATTAATTGACACATCCAACTTGGATGATTTATTGTCTTGTGATTTAAAGGACAGTTGGATTTTACTTTTTATTTTCATTTTTTTTTTTTTTTTTACTGAGGAAGAATGTGAAACATTGTTTCTTGGCCAGCACCTACTTTTAGTTGCTCCAAAATACTCATTATCGAGTGTTTATTGTCTTTACAACGTGCTGCCATAAGAAACAATTGAACCTTCATTGTTTTGCTAAAAGCTTAGAGCCAGTATACATGTTTATTTGGGGTTCTATTTTAGGTAACATGACTACCACGAGGAATATACAAAAGAGAGAAATTATAGAACAATATCAACTGTGATCCCCTTGGGGGAATATTGTATTTGTGCTTTATTCTCTATAGCAAAGAATAACCTGGATATAAAAATAAGACAATGAATGTTTTGTTGTTGTTGGATGGATATGTTTGGCATTACACCTATATCATGAATTAGTGCATAAATATTCATATTCCCATTGCCTAAAGCTGACCTATACTTAAATGGTAAATCTATGTTAATTGTCTTTGTTGAGATGGATAATGAGTACTATATTGGCAAAAATAAAATAGGCTAAAATGCTTACCTTTCCTGGAAAAATGCTGCTTCAGCCACTTTTCAGTGCTGTCGATAAAGTTCAGGTTCTTGGTCATTTTATCTTTAAGGCGAGGACTAGCCACTCTAAACTATGACCTTTCACTTTGAATTTTGGAGGCGTTTTCCAATATTATTGACTTGATGAAGACATGACATTTAAATTTCCTTGTGAGGAAATGTTACATTTTTGAAAACTTGTACTCAAGTTCAGGTATTTATAGAATATGCACAGGCTTCTTCTGCCTGCCCCATTGGTAATATATACAAATCGTATACATATTATAAATCTTCAATATCCCTCATACCAGTTTTTAGCCTCATAGTGAACCATTAAGGGCTCATGGTAGTTTTTGTAGTGATTCTTTCTACAGTTTAGGCCAATCCTAACAATAAATAATAATTGCCGTAGCCTGGTGCTTCTATAGGTTAGAATAAAATGGTTGATTTGTTTGTTTCTTCAACTAACTTGTCTAATTTGTGCTTCACTTTCATTTGAAAATTTTCTTGGATTGTTCGCTCAATTTTCTAATTGTTAGTGGGTTCAAATTGATAATTGTTTTCAGCCATTGTGATGAGAAGAAGGATACATTTTTTTTTTTCAAATTAAGGAAATCCGAACTGTGAATGTGGTTTTTGTACAGGAAAATTCGTTCATATTTTAATGTGCACACGATGAGCAAAAACCTGTTTAATACTTCTGGCATTTCATTCAAGTAGCAGGTCTGGATGAAACATTATGGGTTTTCAAAGTAAATTAGTTGAATGATAGCAAGGTGGAATGCTCTGACAAATACTTTTTCTGCATATATGTTGAATGAATAATGTTCTACTGGTGTATGGCCAGCTTTACTCACGTTTAACACAGTTAAGCTTTTTTATGAGGTCTCATTTTCATGGTTTTCTCTAGTTTTTCTTTTTTTTTTACTAATGTCTTTCTTTTCTATAAAAAAATCCTAAGGCTTTTTTTATATTGTGTGTGTGTTTGTGTGTGTAGGGGGATGACTGTCTATATTTACTTTCCTGACACAGGACATATTTACCCCCCTCATCATTCCCTGGGGCGTGATAGATTTTTCTAAGGTTGGGTTGTAAAAAAAATCAGTTATTGCAACTCAAAATGCATTTTTTAATCCAAGTTTTCCTTACATTCAGTAATAACTGAGAGAACTGAGAAATCCCTCTTGGACCCTCATACCTTTTTTCAATCTCATTGTGAACTATCCAGGGTTCCTAGCAGTTTTTGTAGTCCATCGTTCTCCAGTTTAGACCACTCTTACAGCTCAGAGTCAGGGGTACCTGTGGGTTCTCTTCAGTGTTGGTCATCTTACTTTAAAAAGGTAATTAGTTAAGCTACAAATTACTTCTCCCAAAAAGTAATTGCGTTAGTAACTCAGTTACTACATTGGAAAAGTAATTAGTTACGCAGCAAAATAACTGTGACTTTTTTTTAAATATTCTATACGTGTACCTAAGGGGCGGGTCTAGTATTACTGTAACCAAGGGGCGCATTTATTATTATTGTTATATATCGTGTAACCAAGGGGCTGCTCTATTATTACTCTAACCAAGGGGCAGATCTGTTATAGCGTGTAAGCAAGGGGCGGGTCTATTATTATTATATCGTGTAAGGGGCAGATGGCTACAGAAGAGGGTGAATGTTAAATTAATGGGCAGAGCTCGATATATAACAATAATAATAAATGTGCCCCTTGGTTACAGTAATACTAGACCCGCCCCTTAGTTACACAATAGACGCCCCTTGCAGAGTAGCACGAGCATCAGGAGCGTGCGGCATCGCCTCGTACAATTACATGTTAACTGCGCCTGCGCGGTGTAGAGTTCACTCAGAGCTGTTTAGGTTTGGCAATTTTCGGAAGCTCCGTAGTCCTTCGCACTGCGCAAGCCCTGCGCCTGCGCAGTACAGGGGGTCCTTTTCCGGCGGGGGAACTTTTTCGGCAGGACACCTAAATTACACTACTGCCATCTAGTGGCGGTAGATGTAATTGGGGTAACTAAGCCAAAGTAATGGGAACTGAGTTACCATGAGGGGAAAAGTAATCAGTTAGATATCTCGTTACCCTCTAAAGTAACTGCGTTAAGTAACTCCGTTTATTTTAACTCAGTTACTTACATCACTGGTTCTCTTTCATTTTCCAGATCAATACAAAAATAAAATTTGAAAAAAACAATGGGAGGAGGGTTATCTGCTCATCTTTGCATGGGTCAGTCTTGAACCTTCTGAAGCAGTTGATAAGTGGTTCAGTGGCACACACACACAGGTGGTACTTGGACTCTTTACTTTGCTCCATAGATGATGCGAAATAGGAGATGGACCAGTGTAGTATATTGTGGGTTTAACCCACAATATACTACAACCAGGCCAAAAAAAAAAAAAACTTCCCTGTGCAATAGTTGGCATTTTTGGTTGGATGAGGCATTTATTAAAATCTGTCCATACAATTCCAAAGGTTGGTGGGGATGCAAAATCACATATGTCCTGTGACAGGTAAGTAAAAATGAGATGGTCAGATTTGGCTCAATGATTACAAGTGTTGGCTAGAATAAGGATTATCTCTTGTAATTATTGACCTATTTACTATAATTCTGCGTCATTCATCTAAGACCCCAGTTTCATATTATTCATTTGGGAAACTGTAACTACTACTACAAAGTGCTGTGTATCTCAATATCAAGAGGGCCCAAAAAGCAGACTATTCATTATGAGATGTTGAATACCACTCTTCTCAGCCATATATTAATATCTAAAGCCCCAGTCTTAATTTTCTGTTAGTCTTTACACCATTCCCACCCCACATATGGCACGGTTCAACGTTCCTTTCCTTGTGCATTTTTTTTAACCTAGGTCATGTTGTCCATTATGATCTGAAAATGAAGTTGTGTCCTTTACTGATTTGGATCTTCCTTCTTGAGGACAGAATCTGGTTAATTAAGCCATCAATCTTCATTTTAACCTGCTGTAAACTTGAAAAGTTAAGCAGTTAAACTTTGGAACAGGGTTAAAATACAGTGCACACAAGTGTTGAAGCCAGAAATAGCATACAATGTATACAGCTAAGGAGATTAATTACCTACACAACACTTCTAATTACGTTTGTTAGTATTAACCCACAGGAGCACTACAATATGTTTGGCTTCCTTTTCCACACGTGCAATGTGCACATATACAACCTTTTTTGTTTTGGAAAGAATGGATTAATGTAAATGTCTGAGCTCAGTTCTCCCTTCTAACCCGGAGCTACATCCATTATCTAGGAGTGATGTGTTATGGCCTTGCTTTAAATTCTTATTCAACACTTGGCAATTCAACTTAATCAACCATGAGACATGGTCCATCGCATGCGTACCTCTCTCTCTGAACTCTTACCGAATCTGCTCTATTAAAATGAAAAACAGGCCATTGAGCAGATCTCCAACAGTTTATTTCACAGAAAAAATAACAAGTGGAAAGTGCTGAGGGAATTGACATTTTAGTTGAAGTATGAACCTGGTATACATTAAAGTATATTACACCCCAGCTTCTTTATGCCTGCTCAGTTGTCTAACAGCTAATTTAGCATGCTTCTGAACTATTATTGTAATATATTTCATCCCAACATCTGCACTTTTCACATGATCCTCAGCAGGCAATGGGGTTTGATGAGGGATTACCTCACTCTGCCTGTATAGCACTGGATACCAAAGTACGTGTTTAAGCCATGATGTTATAGGTCATTTATGTTAACCTATATGAGCAATTCATAAGTGCATACATTTCACTGTATTTGTCACACATTGTAGTTACCTGTTCACCACTTGAATCCTGCATTATTCAACATATTTAAAGCTGAACTTTAGGCAAACAGCTAAATACGTGATGAAATACATAATGGGAACAGATCTGTCTTTCTCTCCATCCAGTCCAGAGATCTAAACAGCCCTGCCAGATGGTGCAGCCAGGTTGCGATCTGACTTTTCTCTGCTGCGTAACAGCTAGGTCACCAGTTATGTTATTTATGAATGAATGCAAAACTGCATTCATGGTCTGCCTTTTTTTAACCCTGTACGGCTAGGTCACCTTCCTGACCCTGGACTCTTATTGGACAATGAAGGAGAAGTCAGATTGTTCATGTATTCAAATGTGCATGCAGCATATCTGCAGCCAAGGAAGCTGCCAGATCACGTAACCACTGTGATCACTGTGATTGGCTGCCAGGTTCTGATCATTACTAGAGAATGAGAGCTGTCTATGACAGCTTGGCCACTGTGCTCTCAGCACAGAAACCTTGACTGCCCATGGACACATATGTGTGGCGTGAAAGCTTAAAACCACCTTCTTTGCAGCCACACATAAAAGTTACATGGGCAGTTAGGCCTCATGTACACTGCTGCTGCTAATTGGACGTTTAGGAGCAGTTGGGCATTTATTTCAACTGCTCCTGAACTCTCTTCTATGTTATCTTATCAGTACATGTACATAGGTTAGTTTACAGTCTTTTCTAGGCAGCTGAGTTTACAGGCTTTTTTTGGAATGCAAAAAAATGGGTTCAAAAGCTGATTTTTGAGGCATTTCAAGAGCCAAATGCTTCTAAACACGGCTAAAGGCAGTAACTTGCATTTAGCCGCGTTTTGTTTACAGGTGTTTTTCATTTTTGGCTATTTTTATATTTTTTTTTTAAACGCTTCTAAATGCAAATGCTGCAAAACGCAGCTAAATGCGGCAAAACAGACGTTTTAAACGTGGGTTACTATCTGTCAAGTTAAATCGTTCAGGAGAGGTTGTAAAAACATCCTGTGTACATGAAGCCTTTTGCTGCGTACACACGGTCGGAATTTCCGATGGAAACAGTCCGATGGGAGCTTTTAATCGGATTTTCCGACCGTGTGTACGCCCATCGGCCTTTTTCTGTCGGAATTTCCGACGGACTTTGGATTGAGAACCTGGTCTTAATTTTTCCGACGGAAAACCTTTCTATCGGATTTTCCGATCGTGTGTATGCAATTCCGACATGCAAAATTCTGACGCATGCTAGGAAACAATTTTATGCATGCTCAGAAGCATTAAACTTCCCTTTTATAGTGCAGTCGAACGTGTTTTATGCCGTGGTGTTATTGACAGTCGGAATTTGGTGTGACCGTGTGTAGGCAAGACAGTTTGAGCGAAATTCCGTCAGAATTCCGACGGGAAAACCATCAGAGCTTTTTCCAACGAGAATTCCGACCGTGTGTATGCGGCATTAGAGGTTTAAGTGTAATATGGAAATAACAAACAGAATTGTTTTTTTAATACATTGGAAACAATAATGGATAATGAAGGCTGATTTTTGATTGGTTTCTTACTGAACATCAGTAAGCAGATTGAGTTTCATATACAGCTTCTAGTCGAATTCCCTGATTAGTGACTGTGGGTAGTGATTCAGCACCACCCCCGTCATTCGGTTGGTCTGTCGGTTGGTCGAGCCTGTCGGTCCGTCAGCAGGCAGGACTGGTGCACTTACCCTTTCTATGCAGCGCTTCTTCTGGGCTCTCAGTGGCAGCGGCTCTCCCATTCTCGTGCTCTCCACGGGTGATGGCTCTGGCTTCCGTTTCCTCCCTCCTTCTTAGCGGCCAATCAGGAGTCTTCTCTTTTCGGCAATCTGAAAACGGTCTCACACCCGCTTCTGATTGGCCAGATTGAGGATCAGTGTTACAACAGCGAATATCAATTCGCTGTTGTAACACCTGGGTGGGCTCATGGCGCAATGCTCTGCGCCACAAGCCCACATATTTTGAAGCCTATTAGAGCCTATGGCTCTAATCAGGTGCTTAAAAAAAAAAAAAACACCCCTGTAATTCTGGCACCCGGCATCCTGAAATGGGGGTGGCATGCTATGCTATGCATGAATCTTTCCATTAGTCATATTGGGGGTGGCGTGGAAAGAGGGTGCAGAGCCTGGGCTCCCCTAATGAATGGGTCGTCGCTAAACCCTGGTGTTCTTTAAGCAAACTTGTAGTTTACCTAGACTGAGGAAAGAAACAGTTTGACTCCACAAGGTGTTTATGGACTAGATATACATCCCAAAGGACAGCTATAGAAGCTCACACGGTAGGCTGACAACACTGCTACCAGTTGCGTAACAGTGGCTTAAAGTGGAACTTCCCCCAAAAGAGGAAGTTCCGCTTTAAGGCCTCCTCTCCTCCCCTCCTGCCATGTTTGGCCTGTATTTTTTTCTGGGGTGGAGTGGGCACCTAGTTTTGACAGGTACCTGCTTCCACTTCCGCTTGGATCACCTAGGCAATCCCAATGGAAGTTCTCCTCTACCTCCCTCCCTGCAGTCTTCTGGGACATGTCCCAGGTCCCAGAAGACTGCAGGGCTATTCACAATGTGCAGCGCGGTTTGCACATGTGCAATGGCCAGTGGGCAGTCGGCTGTGAAGCCAAAAGCTGCATAGACGGCTGCCCACAGTTAGAATGGCAGCTCCGGGAACCTGAAGGCTAGTGAAGAACTAGCTTGGGTGAGGACAAGGCAGGATCCTTGGACAGATAAATGTCCTTTTAAAAGTCACTAGTCCTTATGTTCTTATTAAAAGTCAATAGCTACAGGATTTGTAGCTGCTGATTTATTTTTATTTTTTTACAGAGTGGACTTCCTTTTTAAGCTGGCCATAGACAGTTTGAATCTCGGCCAGTTCAGCAGGAAGCAGTCAAATTTCCAATGTATGGGCAGGCCGCAGGCTGACTATACGGTACTCAAGTTGATTAATTGATCACCTTAGATACAACCAGCCTGTCGTATTTTACATGCGATTATTGCTAGCGGTTGTTATATCTGCTAGCAATACTCATTGTGTTCTCCCAGCAGGAATGGCTCCCCCCCACCAGGAGAACACAATGACTCCGCGGGAGGGATTCCCCCATCAACACGCGTGGTTGTAGGAAATAAAATCCCTCCGTCTATGGTTGGCCTTAATGAAGCTGCAGCAGGAAGTATAGTTTATGGCAGGATGTCCAGCAGTCAGAATTTTCTGAGAGAAAAGAGATTTCGAGTAAAATTATTATAACATGTACAAGACAAGACTATGAAGATATAAATGTTGTGAGACTTTAATTGGAAAATATCAAAGCAATGCTTTTATTACCTCTATATACTGTATATGCAAACTATCCTGTATATTTTTTGATTGATACCGTTTTTTTCAGCCATTATTTTTGCTATAAGTACTTTTGATTCATGTCACCACCATACTCAGTTGTGTTTTACAGTAATTTAGTATACAATGCATATACAATACATGGTAATACAGGATATAATAAGAAACAGAAGTTTCCTACTGCTCTTTAGAGATTACCTTGTATTTTCCCTTCTTTGACCACCAAATTATATATAATGTGGATATATTTGGAGTACTCTAATTACAATGTAGGCAGGACTGTTATACAGATAGACCCCCACTGTAACATCTCAATATTAAAAAGCTCATGTAAATGAAAAACGATATAAAAAATAAAAAATGTTGATTTATTTTACATTCTTGGGAAAAAAAAATACATAAATCAAATAAAATACAATTTTCCTGTTTATTGCTGTGAGCCGACCAAAGGGAAGTTGACAGAAAGAATAATTAAGTATTCAGTACATAGAATAACTGTCAGCGGCAATCCACCAGAGTCACTTGTCTTTCGTGTACCACTTTTCACATTACAAACAGAGAGTGCAGAATGTGATTTTCTATGATGACCAATAGCTCAGCTGGCACTCAGCTTAAGCACTGCACTTCATCAGCTTCTACATTATCCATCACCTAGGATGTCATTACTCATTATTATTCATCCATTCTATTTTCCAAGTACTGTAGTTCCTGTGAGACTTCTCTAGTCATGTTTGCTATTATGAACAGATCAACCCCTCGCCACTGTACCTAGAAAGACATGGATTTTATTAGCTCAGATTTTCAGATGCAGGGATCAGTCATATAAACAACTCGCTGGTTGTGCTTAGCAGGGGTTTGGTATTATTTTCTTTGGCTACTCAAGGGGAATGGTTAACTGACATCCTTACTGTTTATTTATCAAATGGAAATATAAAAAGAGTGCTGCCAGTGGAGGTAGGCATGGTGTGTGATGGCCTGGCACTGATCCGAGCCCAAGTGAATCACGGGCTACAATGAGGAACTCTGAATATGTACTGTATATAAATTGGAAAAAGGCAGCCGCATTATGGCCCTAATTCATCCAGCTGCAATAGCACCCACAGTGAATAGATGTTCTTCTGACTGGAAAAGCTTTAGGTATCCCCATCTAATCTCAAACATATTACTATTGTCCCCTGAGGTAACAGATCGCAGTGATGGGCCAATAGAAATGTGTATAAGGAAGGAATGAGGGAGTGGGCACATTTTGACACTACAGGAAGTGTCAAGCTTTGCCTAATTAGAATGACATTAGAACGAAAAAAACTGATGCACTAATGTGCAGGCACCCTACAGTGCCTACACGTTACACCTGTCTTTTTATTAAAAGAGACACATTCAGGTACACAAAGTAACGCTAATATCCCTCAAAATAATAAACAGCTAAGGTTTATGACTGAGTTATTTCTACATAGATGTAGAATTGGGCATGGATTAAGTTGTATCTATAGCCAAAACTGCTTTATTTTAGGTTTGGATAGAGTCGGGAAGGATTAGAACTCCTGTCTAGGGTTGAGCGAACCCGAACTGTAAAGTTCGGGTCCGTACCGGACTTTAGGGTGTTCGGGTCCCGGACCCGAACCCGAACAATTGACTGTATGTTCGGGTTCGGGTCCGGTGTTCGGGGATTTAATGTTGCTTTTTAAAATGTCTTTTAAAAGCACTCGCGGCTATATGAATTAATATTCATATAGCTGCGAGTGCTTTTAATACAGAGAACAGTCATTGAAGTCATTTATTTTTAAAAAGTTAGTCATAAAAAGTGTTTGGGGACCTGGGTCCTGCCCCAGGGGACATGTATCAATGCAAAAAAAACTTTTAAAAACGGACGTTTTTTTCGGGAGCAGTGATTTTAACAATGATTAAATTGAAACAATAAAAGTGTAATATTCCTTTAAATTTCGTACCTGGGGGGTGTCTATAGTATGCATGTAAAGGGGCGCATGTTTCCAGTGCTTAGAACTGTCCCTGCAAAAAGGGTCATTTTTGCAGGAAAGAAAGCTATTGAAAAACACTCGCGGCTATATGAATTGTCGGCTCCCGTAATACAGAGAACAGTCATTCATTGAAAGTCATTCATAAAAAAAAAAGTAATTGATAAAAAAAAAAAAAAAAAAAAAAGCGTAGGGGTCCCCCCAAATTCAATAACCAGGCCCTTCAGGTCTGGGATGGATTTTAAGGGGAAACCCAGCCAAAAAAAAATGGCGTGAGGTCCCCCTCAAAATCCATACCAGACCCTTATCCGAGCACGCAACCTGGCAGGTCGTAGGAAAAGAGGGGGGGACGAGAGCGGCCCCCCCTCCCGCCTGAACCGTACCAGGCCACATGCCCTCAACATTGGGAGGATGCTTTGGGGGTCTAAGACCCCCAAAGCATCTTGTCCCCATGTTGATGAGGACAAGGGCCTCATCCCCACAACCGTGCCCGGTGGTTGTGGGGGTCTGCGGGCGGGGGGCTTATCGGAATCTGGAAGCCCCCTTTAACAAGGGGACCCCCAGATCCCGGCCCCCCCCCCTGTGTGAAATGGTAAGGGGGTACAAAAGTACCCCTACCATTTCACCAAAAAAGTGTCAAAAATGGTAAAAATGACAGGAGACGGTCTTTGACAATTCCTTTATTAAAATCTTCTTTCTTCTGGTCTTCCTTTCTTCACCTTCTCCTTCCGGCATCTTCTTCTTCCATCTTCTTCTTCCATCTTCTTCTTCCTCCGATCCGCTTCTTCTTGGCCTTCTCGTCCAGCATCGGTGTCTCTTCTGGGCCGCTCCGCGCAATGGGAGGCTCCCGCTGGGTGAGGCTTCTCTTCGGCATCTTCTTCCACGGCGTCGGTCTCTGAGGCTTCTCTCCGGTATCTTCTTCCAGGGCGTCGGTCTCTTCTTGGGCCACTCCTCGCAATGGGAGGCTCCCGGTGTGTGAGGCTTCGCTTGGGCTGACAGTTCTTTTATAACGGAGGGCGGGGCCACCTGGTAACCCCCCCCCCCCCTCTGACGCATGGGAACGTCATGGGGACTTCCCTACGGCTTTCCCTGTGACGTGGGGAAAGCCATAGGGAAGTCCCCATGACGTCCCCATGCGTCAGAGGGGGGCGGGGTTACCAGGCAGCCCCGCTCTCCATTATAAAAGAACTGTCAGCCCAAGCGAAGCCTCACACACCGGGAGCCTCCCATTGCGAGGAGTGGCCCAAGAACAGACGGACGCCCTGGAAGAAGATACCGGAGAGAAGCCTCAGAGACCGACGCCGTGGAAGAAGATACCGAAGAGAAGCCTCACCCAGCGGGAGCCTCCGATTGCGTGGAGCGGCCCAGAAGAGACACCGATGCTGGACGAGAAGGCCAAGAAGAAGCGGATCGGAGGAAGAAGAAGATGGAAGAAGAAGAAGATGCCGGAAGGAGAAGATGAAGAAAGGAAGTCCAGAAGAAAGAAGATTTTAATAAAGGAATTGTCAAAGACCGTCTCCTGTCATTTTTACCATTTTTGACACTTTTTTGGTGAAATGGTAGGGGTACTTTTGTACCCCCTTACCATTTCACACAGGGGGGGGGCGGGATCTGGGGGTCCCCTTGTTAAAGGGGGCTGCCCGATTCCGATAAGCCCCCCGTCCGCAGACCCCCACAACCACCGGGCACGGTTGTGGGGATGAGGTCCTCATCAACATGGGGACAAGATGCTTTGGGGGTCTTAGACCCCCAAAGCATCCTCCCAATGTTGAGGGCATGTGGCCTGGTACGGTTCAGGCGGGAGGGGGGGCCGCTCTCGTCCCCCCCTCTTTTCCTGCGGCCTGCCAGGTTGCGTGCTCGGATAAGGGTCTGGTATGAATTTTGAGGGGGACCTCACGCCATTTTTTTTGGGCTGGGTTTCCCCTTAAAATCCATCCCAGACCTCAAGGGTCTGGTATGGATTTTGAGGGGGACCCTACGCCATTTTTTTTTTTTTTTGGCTGGGATCCCCCTTAATATCCATCCCAGACCTGAAGGGCCTGGTTATTGAATTTGGGGGGGACCCCTACGCTTTTTATTTTTTTTATTTTTTATCAATGACTTTTTTTTATGAATGACTTTCAATGAATGACTGTTCTCTGTATTACGGGAGCCGACAATTCATATAGCCGCGAGTGATTTTAAATAGCTTTCTTTTCTGCAAAAATTACACTTTTTGCAGAGACAGTTCTAAGCACTGGAAACATGCGCCCCTTTACATGCATACTATAGACACCCCCCAGGTACGAAATTTAAAGGAATATTACACATTTATTGTTTCACTTTAATCATTATTAAAATCACTGCTCCCGAAAAAACGTCCGTTTTTAAAAGTTTTTTTTGCATTAATACATGTCCCCTGGGGCAGGACCCAGGTCCCCAAACACTTTTTTGACTAACTTTTTAAAAATAAATGACTTCAATGACTGTTCTCTGTATTAAGGGGGACGGGAGCCGACACTTTATTATAGCCGTTCGGGTCCCCATTGACTTCAATGGGGTTCGGTGTTCGGGGTCAAGTTCGGGTCAAGTTCGGTCCCGAACCCGAACTTTTTTCTGAAGTTCGGCCGAACCTGCCGAACCCGAACATCCAGGTGTCCGCTCAACTCTACTCCTGTCAAATTTTTACTGTCAATAGAGGCTCCATTGAGGAGATTTCTTCACTTCTGGTCTGGTAAAAGCGTTGTTCCCAAAAGAGGGAGGGGGGATCTCTATAAGAGCAATATAGACAAAAATAAAAATGAACTTTTTAAGTTAAAGTGATTTTAATTTTTTTTATTTTTTTAATAAAATAATAAACATGTCATACTTACCTGCTCTGTGCAATTGTTTTACACAGAGCATCCCCAATTCTCATCTTCTGGAGTCCCCTGCTGGCATTCCAGGCTCCTCTTCAGTGAGTGCCCCCACAGAAAGTTGCTTCCCATGGGGGCACGCGTGTAAGCGAGCTTCCGAGCTGCCTTGTCCGGGCAGCTCAGCCCCGCCCCCCCCCACTGCTCATCACAGCATTTGATTGACTGCGACGGGAGCCAATGGCTCCTGCTGCTATCAATATGCCCAGAAAGGAGGGACAGAGCAGGGGGAGCTTCAGCTGTCATGCACAGGGCTGGATCATGAATGGGCTCAGGTAAGTAGAAAGGGGGCAGGGGGGAATTAACAGAAGGTTTTTTAACTTAATGCATAGAATGCATTTAATTTAAAAAAAAAACTTTAGGCTTTAGAACCACTTTAAGCAAGGGAATTCTTAGCTTTTTTATTGTCAGTTTCTTCTATTCTTTAAAAAAATTAATTGTCCACAGAACAGAAAGTACTCTAATAGAACTCTGGTTATCAATAAAATCTGACAGAGGTTCTAGCCTTTACCATTTTATACAAAATTAGAAAAAAATGTTTATAGATACACTTTAATTTACCATTTTAAATGACCATCTTCCTCAAAGCCCTGAGTTGGGCAGCGCCGGTCTGCATGAAGAGCTGTAATGAATGATAGATGCAGTTACAGATTTGCACTTCATTTTCTTAAAATGTAAGTTAGCATTTTATTGTATAACTAAGAGGCAGCACTATACATTTAATTGACTAAACATTTAACATTCCCAGTAGAATCCTTTTCAGTGATTTCTTATAACTCTAACATGACTTCATGTTTTCCTTGCTGTACTATGTTAAACATCACAGTACTCTCCTGGGAGGATGTAGTTTTAAGAACACAGTTCCACATGTTTAATTCATCATTATATTCACAAGAAACATTATGCATAAATGTATAATATGGCTGTGGGGATCAACTTTCCTACGAGCTGTAAGAAAATTATCTTTCCTTAACAGACTAAAAGCCGTCTGTCAGATCTTTTGACTTTACTCTTTTATATTCTACTTCATCCCACTTTAGTGAAAGTCATTTCGAACAATTTCCTTTCCCATTCTGTCTGATTTGTAAATAAGGCCACTGGGGCTTTTACATCTACCTTCATTTACCACCCTTCATACCAGTGATGGTTACATCATTTTTTTGTGTTCAGGTTCCAAATGTCAGTATAACTTTTTATGACCCAGCCGTGAATTCACCAGAATTACAGGCCTGATTACTAATATAAAAAAAAAATGTTGGGATAAACTTGGATAACAGACCTGCATGCATCAGCATTCACGCACATAGCGGGCAAAGTCACTGAACACATCCACCTGATCATAAACTGATGTTCAATGTGTATTCTGTGGTCCTAGTTCTCCATGCATGGTATACAAATTAATGTTACTTTTGTACCTCCTGAACCCAAAAGGTACATTACAGAAGGTGCATAGCAACGTTCTTGGCAGGTCAGTGGTGAAGGAGTACGTTACCCAAGTAGTCAGTGAGAAGAATACTTCTTATATTGGTGTTGAGGAAAGTCGGAAAGATAGCAATGGACTTGTAGATTTATTTTACTATTATTGTTATCTTAAGTTATTAATGTTGGTGTAAATGACCTGGTTCCTGGGCAGGCAGCTTCTACTACCCAGAGGATCTCCACAGCCTCCTTGGCTCGTAGTGTAATGTAAAAAGGGTTTAAATTTAAGTGCCACGCGACTGCTAAGAGGTCCAGATACAATTTTATTCCATTGAATTTCTTGAATTGAACCCCAACCTTTAATGGAATAAAGTTGCACCTGGACCTCTTAGCAGTGGCGTGGCACTTAAATTTCAACCCTTCTTATATTGGCGTTGACTGGGAGGAATATTCCTTACACTGATGGTCAGTGAGAAGATTGCTACTTACGTTGGTGATTAGTGGGAAATATGCCCCACTTTCAATCATCGTGAAAAGATAATTAGCGTCAGTAGTAACTTATCCGAGAGGTAGAAACTACTCATTGCCCTTAGCACTCTGGAGAAATCCTAGGGTTTCAAGGAACCCGGTTAAGAAAGTATTTTCTAGGTTTATCCTGAACGAAAGGTGACTTTACTTGCATTATCTCTTTATTGCATATAAAATATCTTGCACTACAACCTTCACCTAACTCTAAGCAGCTGGTATTTGAAGTGAAAAAACAAATCACAGAACAAAATGTGTATTTATAAAATATACCATGCTAAATGCAAATAAATCAATCCTTTGTAGTGCTTCAACTCATATACTATATACCCATTAAACATGTGCAATTCATTTTGCTCCGAATTAAGTTTTAAAAACACTTAAGGACCGGAAGATTTTGGCCATTTTTTACTTTACGGCACTGCAATGCTTTAACTGATAATTGCGCGGTTGTGCGACTCTGTATCTAAACAAAATCAACGTCCTTTTTTTCCCCCACAAATAGAGCCTTCTTTTGCTGGTATTTGATCACCTCTGCGGTTTTTATATTTTGCACTATTAACAAAAAAAAGTGTCAATTTTGAAAAAATAATATTTTTACCTTTTTGCTGTCCCCTGCACCATGCTGATCTACTCACTGTCTCAGCTGGCTCCTTCCTGCTGCCTCTGTGGCATGAATCCCTCCAACTGCCTCCTGTGGTGGGATCCTACCAGGCCAGCTTTCCTGAGCTCCCAGCCTGAGGTTCACCCCCCCTCCCAGTAAAGGGTCCCCAAGAGCCACCGACAGACTCTTCTCAGCACTTCTTCTCCATCTCCCATGACTCCCCCCTGCTGGCATGGCCCATGTCTGTTTATGGAGTTTTATTCCATGTCAGGCCCACTCCTGGGGATTGGCTGAGGGTCCATAAGTATTAATGGCAGCCCCTCCTTGCCTCCACCCACTAATTCTAGAATATTCTCCAACATTCTTGAAACGGGGGGGGGGCACCAGAGAGCTGCCAGGTAGCACACACTAGAGGGTGTTACACTAACAAATGACAGTGTCCATAAATTGCAACTTATAATATCCTTGTGCAATATGTAAAGTCATAAATATATACATAGTGCCGACACGATTGTGACCTCCACCTTCCCCAGTTGGCACACGCTCATCTTCTTAGAACTTTGTATCAAAAGGTCATGCAAAGCATGTCCCCTTTAAAGTGGTTGTAAGTGCAGAAGGTTTTTTTATCTTAATGCATTCTATACATTAAGATAAAAAGCCTTCTGTGCTCAGCAGCCCCCCTAATACTTATCTGAGCCTTCTCTCAATCCAGCAATGTCCACGAGTGCCTCGGCCGACATTGGCTCCCACCATTGGCTCCTGCCGCTGTCAATCAAAGTTACTTAGCCAATGAAGAGAGAGAGAGGGCGGGGCTGGGCTGCGGCTCCGTGTCTGAATGGATACACGGACCTGCGGCTGGGCTCGGGTGCCCCCATAGCAAGCTGCTCTGAGAGTCTGCTGCTGGGTGAAAAGGCTGACTGCTGCCAGAACACTAAAAAAGGTACCTGTTTGTTTGTTTTAGGGAACCCATTAGGGCAGGGGTGCCCAACCTTTTGAAGAGCGAGGGCCATCGAAGCGACTTGGTAATTGGTCACGGGCCAAAATAAGTGTAATAGGCGGATGACAGGTCTGTATCTACGCTGCATATGCAAAACAGATATGGACACAGCCCATGCTACTCTATGGGCCCTCCAATTCAATCTGACGGAAGGGGGCAATTCCCCTTCTGTTTTTTTTTTAGCGTATTGAATTGAAGGTTAGCAGGGGTAAATACACATAGAGGTGAATGGAGGGTCCGATTGGGTCCTAAGGCTGCTTTCACACTGATGCGCCACGTGCACCTGTGGCTTTCCTGCAGGATAGCTGCACTTTGCCATAGACTTCTATTATATCCTGATGGTATAGTGCACTTTCTGAAAGTGCACCAAACCCACAGGTAATAACAGAAGTCTATGGCTCAGTGCAGGTAACCTGCAGGTGCAGGATTAGTTTAACAGCAGCCTAGTAACCACTGAAGAACAGATATGCCCATATATACACTGATTTCAGTAACAAACACACCTTTAATAACAGTCTTCCATTCGGTTTTCCCCCGGCTGTTGCTGTCCCAGGCAGAGTGTGTTTGGTATCGATTGTGACAGGAGCTGGCGCTATACAGGAAGCATCAGCTTATGTGGCTCTGCTCTGCAGCCTCTTGCTTTCTCTACTGCCGGCTTCATTCACAACACTGATGCTCTTGGATGGTGGTTCGGCAACCTGCGATCTGAGCTTGTCAAACCACCATCCCAGAGCAGGAGGTCGCGGGCCACATCAGAGGGCTCCTCGGGCCACTGGTTGGACACCCCTGCATTAGGAGCACCATGAAAGTCAGGAAGACACTTAAGTTTAGTTAGTGGTTGGATGACAAGATGTTTTGTTTGTCTTTTGCAATAGACCTGCTGTACAAAGCCCTCTTGTATTGGAGTAGTATTTGTTTACTTCTTGCTGAATGTCTCATGCAAGGTTAATGCTGCCAATACCAGTTGAGCTTGCCCCCCTTTCCCAAACATAAACACACACATGTCACGCCACACCACACACATACATTTTCCTGTTTTCTTTATGTTAGGTTTGGACTCTTCTACAGAAATGTGTGCCATCTTCCTCTTGGGCATCCTAATTGTTCTATTAATGTGATACACAAGACAACAAAATATTTAGTAGTCCATATGAACCAGCGCTTTCTGCTAACAATAGAATAGCAGATGGAATTATCATCACTTATATCTGAAGTTCAGTAATGGAAATTTTGTGATTTTATGTTTTGTCAGATTTGTCTGAACAAAATTGTTTCTTTCCTATGTTCAATGGAATATGCAGATTTTTTTTAGCAGTTAAAATATCTTCTGATTCTTTAGAGCATGGGTCTCCAAACTTTCTAAACAAAGGTCCAGTTTCAGACTTTCTGGGGGCTGCATTGTGGCCATTGCGAGTAGAAAATGCTTTGGCATCGATGGGAGTAAACAATGCTTCATCATTCATATGAGTGGGAGGACTAGTGCCAATTGTTGGTATCAATGGAAGGACTAGTGCCCAATCTTTGGTGTCAGTGGGAAGAATAGTGCCCAACCTCTGGTGTCAGTGGGAGGAATAGTGCCCCATCTTTGGTCTCAGTGGGAGGAATGGTGCCCCATCATTGGGGTCAGCAGGAGAAATGGTGCCCCATTTTTGGTGTCAGCAGGAGAAATGGTGCCCCTATCATTGGTGTATGTTGGAGGGATAGTGCCAATTGTTGGTATCAGAGGAAGGAATAGTGCCCTATCATTGGTGTCAGTGGGAGGAATGTGCCACTTTGATGGTGTCAGTCTGAGGAATAGTGCCTTGTCTTGGGTGAACAATAGTGCCCCAAGGGCCAGATAAAGGCAAGCAAAGGACCGCATCTGTGCCCCCGGGCCACTACTACTACTGCTTTAGAGAATAAACATAGCCCCATTGCAAAACCATACTTTTTTTTTTTTTAAAGAGCATTACAGTGAGATGAAAATCAAGATGAAAATCATCAGAAAGTGTACTTTTATTTTAGAAAATCAGTGAGGCAAAGAGAAAATAAAAACTGACACATTTTCTTTTTCATTGTTTTGGGTTCAATAATGCAAAATCGGGTTGGTTGCTATAATGGCCTGTACACAGGACCCAAAAATCAGACGACAGATCGTCCATTTTTTTTGCATGCTAGTCACATATCGAAAATGGAGAGGTTACTAAAGTTACGAAAATTCTCTTATGACAGAATAAAAAAAAAATCGGAAGTGATGTCATGTGTTGCAGTGTATTTCTATGTTCAGATGACAACTGTACCGATTAAACGAAAATCGTACGATCTGGTATCATGAGAAAAAATTTTGCGTTTGTCCAATTGGATAATATCGGATGAACTGTCGTGATCGGCTCTCGAAAGCTGTGTACTAATGATCCAATTATCGTACAATCACTTTGAAAGCAGTATTTTTCGTCTGATTTTCGGATCGTGTGTACAGGCCATTAGTGATCTTTGTCATTTGCATTGATTAGTTTAATAAACCAGTTGATTCTCGTACACACGGTACGATTGTTGGCCAACCGAGCATCTGATTTTTGCACCTGTGGCTTTCCTGCAGGATAGCTGCACTTTGCCATAGACTTCTATTATATCCTGATGGTATAGTGCACTTTCTGAAAGTGCACCAAACCCACAGGTAATAACAGAAGTCTATGGCTCAGTGCAGGTAACCTGCAGGTGCAGGATTAGTTTAACAGCAGCCTAGTAACCACTGAAGAACAGATATGCCCATATATACACTGATTTCAGTAACAAACACACCTTTAATAACAGTCTTCCATTCGGTTTTCCCCCGGCTGTTGCTGTCCCAGGCAGAGTGTGTTTGGTATCGATTGTGACAGGAGCTGGCGCTATACAGGAAGCATCAGCTTATGTGGCTCTGCTCTGCAGCCTCTTGCTTTCTCTACTGCCGGCTTCATTCACAACACTGATGCTCTTGGATGGTGGTTCGGCAACCTGCGATCTGAGCTTGTCAAACCACCATCCCAGAGCAGGAGGTCGCGGGCCACATCAGAGGGCTCCTCGGGCCACTGGTTGGACACCCCTGCATTAGGAGCACCATGAAAGTCAGGAAGACACTTAAGTTTAGTTAGTGGTTGGATGACAAGATGTTTTGTTTGTCTTTTGCAATAGACCTGCTGTACAAAGCCCTCTTGTATTGGAGTAGTATTTGTTTACTTCTTGCTGAATGTCTCATGCAAGGTTAATGCTGCCAATACCAGTTGAGCTTGCCCCCCTTTCCCAAACATAAACACACACATGTCACGCCACACCACACACATACATTTTCCTGTTTTCTTTATGTTAGGTTTGGACTCTTCTACAGAAATGTGTGCCATCTTCCTCTTGGGCATCCTAATTGTTCTATTAATGTGATACACAAGACAACAAAATATTTAGTAGTCCATATGAACCAGCGCTTTCTGCTAACAATAGAATAGCAGATGGAATTATCATCACTTATATCTGAAGTTCAGTAATGGAAATTTTGTGATTTTATGTTTTGTCAGATTTGTCTGAACAAAATTGTTTCTTTCCTATGTTCAATGGAATATGCAGATTTTTTTTAGCAGTTAAAATATCTTCTGATTCTTTAGAGCATGGGTCTCCAAACTTTCTAAACAAAGGTCCAGTTTCAGACTTTCTGGGGGCTGCATTGTGGCCATTGCGAGTAGAAAATGCTTTGGCATCGATGGGAGTAAACAATGCTTCATCATTCATATGAGTGGGAGGACTAGTGCCAATTGTTGGTATCAATGGAAGGACTAGTGCCCAATCTTTGGTGTCAGTGGGAAGAATAGTGCCCAACCTCTGGTGTCAGTGGGAGGAATAGTGCCCCATCTTTGGTCTCAGTGGGAGGAATGGTGCCCCATCATTGGGGTCAGCAGGAGAAATGGTGCCCCATTTTTGGTGTCAGCAGGAGAAATGGTGCCCCTATCATTGGTGTATGTTGGAGGGATAGTGCCAATTGTTGGTATCAGAGGAAGGAATAGTGCCCTATCATTGGTGTCAGTGGGAGGAATGTGCCACTTTGATGGTGTCAGTCTGAGGAATAGTGCCTTGTCTTGGGTGAACAATAGTGCCCCAAGGGCCAGATAAAGGCAAGCAAAGGACCGCATCTGTGCCCCCGGGCCACTACTACTACTGCTTTAGAGAATAAACATAGCCCCATTGCAAAACCATACTTTTTTTTTTTTAAAGAGCATTACAGTGAGATGAAAATCAAGATGAAAATCATCAGAAAGTGTACTTTTATTTTAGAAAATCAGTGAGGCAAAGAGAAAATAAAAACTGACACATTTTCTTTTTCATTGTTTTGGGTTCAATAATGCAAAATCGGGTTGGTTGCTATAATGGCCTGTACACAGGACCCAAAAATCAGACGACAGATCGTCCATTTTTTTTGCATGCTAGTCACATATCGAAAATGGAGAGGTTACTAAAGTTACGAAAATTCTCTTATGACAGAATAAAAAATCGGAAGTGATGTCATGTGTTGCAGTGTATTTCTATGTTCAGATGACAACTGTACCGATTAAACGAAAATCGTACGATCTGGTATCATGAGAAAAAATTTTGCGTTTGTCCAATTGGATAATATCGGATGAACTGTCGTGATCGGCTCTCGAAAGCTGTGTACTAATGATCCAATTATCGTACAATCACTTTGAAAGCAGTATTTTTCGTCTGATTTTCGGATCGTGTGTACAGGCCATTAGTGATCTTTGTCATTTGCATTGATTAGTTTAATAAACCAGTTGATTCTCGTACACACGGTACGATTGTTGGCCAACCGAGCATCTGATTTTTCTCAAAAGGGCATGTGTTATAATCTTGTCTTGCATACTAAGGGTACACAAATGTCGTGCAACAAACACAAACGTAGTGACGTACTACGTGGAATTTCAGCTCTTGAGCGCCACCCTTTGGGGCCCTTCTGTTAATTTTGTGTTTGGTGAGCATTGATCTCGAGCATGCGTGTTTGTACTTTTGACTTTTGTGTCGGATTTGTGTACTGACCATACGAAAATCTGACGTCAAACCGTTGTCCGCCGAAAATTTACTAGCCTGCCATCCAACATTTGTTGGCAGAAAATTGGACAACAGTTGTCAAAAGGAGCGTACTAACAGTAAGATTTTAGGACAACAGTCTGTCAACAGACAATCCCCTGCCAACAATTGTACCGTGTGTACAAGGCTTTAGTTGTGTGCTTTTTTAGTTGTGAACTGCAACAATGCTTGCCCTAAAAGTATGCGTAAAGGCAAATTTCCTTTCTCATGTTGTACAGAATGGGAGACTGTTTTATTCTGTCAGGTTTGTTTTAGCTATCCACGGCATTACCTATTAGAGAGATTTCTATGCACTTTTTGTCCTGTAGATACAACCAAAAGTGAGAGGGAATCTCTTTAAAATGAACAGAAATACCCACTAAAGCCTCGTACACATGATTGGATTTTCCGCAGACAAAAACCTCAGACTTTTGTCCAAAGGCACATGCCTGGATTTTGTCTTGCACACAAACGGCAAGGAATTGTCGGCCAACAAACACAAACATAGTGCCGTACTACGTAGTTTTCAGCTCTTTAGCGCCACCCTTTGGGCTCCTTCTGCTAATTTTGTGTTAGTAGAAGTTTGGTGAGTGTTGATTCGCGCTTTTCATTTCGCGCTTTTCAGTTCGCGTTTTTCATTTCGTGCTTTACAGTTCGTTTCTGAACGGCCGTTCGTCAACCAGACATGTTGCGGAATCGGAGGAGATAACGTTGTGACAGACCTAGCCAGGACACGGGCTGTTGGAGGGGACTGAGTGCGAGCCTGTTGCCTTGCGATTATGGCCCCTGGCATTTGGGGGAACAGTGCTCTTTGATCTGCAAGCCTGGGACCCCTGAGCTGGTGATACTTGGATTCAGGTCCATGCTGGCCCCCCAATACACATAGAATCTGTATGTGTATTTGGCATATTAGCAAGAGACGCTAATGTCATGACTCATGAACTCCAGCCACCTGTGTTATGTAATTGAGTATAGTCTGGCTTGTAGAAGTGTGTCACCTATTGTTGTGTGTGCTAATTAACCCTACAATTGAATGATGGAGTCCAGTGTTGATTAAGATAATTAGCTCATGCTAATTAGGTTAGGCTTGAGTCATCTGTCAACTGTATATAAGTGTGACATGTCAAATAAAGATTGATTCCTGATGTACCCTACACTGGTGTTGTCTGGTGACTGGGTAAGCTAAGGGGGTCTTGGATTGTGTGGTACCGGACAGAGGAAGCAGTTACGGCGGACATATTGAGTACGAGGTCCGTCACAATTGGCTGGCAGCGGTGGGATCGTGCTTCCTTGTCGTGAACACATCCAAACCATCACCTGGATCCAAGGCCCGCATAGCAGAGGTACAGATACGTCATCATGGAAGAGGAATTCGGAAGGAGGTTGCGAGAGATGCGGATACAACACAGAGGATCAGTATCGGTGCAGGTCCTGCTGGGATGGTATGATTCTGTTCGCCTACAACTCTGGAAAGAAGCGCTAGCCTGTGAGCAGCGACACCAGGGAAAAGTTCTCCCCTCCATCCATGTAAGGTACTGGTCGCAGTATGAAGTACGATTGCTGTTATTGGGGGAACAACCGAAGCAGGAGTGGACAGCTGAGTTAAGCAGGCTGATCCGGGCAGAAATGCGTTTGGACGAGAGCTACAGAGCCCTCCGGTGGTATGTAGCCCAAGTGTGCCCGTGGACAGCAGATGACAGGCCCACGGAAGGCTTTGATTATAATGGCCTGGGATTGTTGTACTGGAGGCTGTCCGAGGACCCCGACTTTGGGAGTAATCTGGAGTGGCGTTTGGAGGAAATAATGGAGCACAGAGAGCAAAGATTGAACGTCTCGGAAGTGCTCTGGGCACAGGAAGATTTGGAGTTCCTGGCCGCTCAGGAATGGGAGCTGGAGATCGCCTACATACAGCTGCTAGACTCTGCTCAGCAGCAGGGTGGGGCTCCCTTTGCCTGGGACTATCAGGAAATACCAGCAGACAGCTCTGAAATCCTGGCTGAAGAGTCAGCAATGTGGCATAGTAACAGAGTGCTTTGCCCACCTGCCCCCGCAGCTATGGACGCGGAGGTCTTATGGCGGATGCAGCAAGTGCTGACTGACCTTGACAAACCTGTTACTGCACAAAATGAGGTTGGATGGAGGAATATGCCTGTCCAGCAGCATGCAAGAGAATCGGCAGTGGAAACTCTGGAGATTGCTGTCCCCAAACCTGAAGTGCTGACAACAGGGCAGAGCTCTGCTAACTTCTGCCCAGCATCAACAGCAGTATCTGGGAGTTACAAGGAACTTCCCCAGCTGAAGCGCTGGTCACCGGACAGAGGGTCCAAGACCGCTGCCCCACACCTGTGTCAGTTTTGGAGGCTCAGGGTGAGAAGGTGGCGATCGCTTCCCAGCAGCAGATACAGGGGGAGAAGGGAGAGGAGGTGTTTGTTGTCCCTCCTCAACAGTCGGCCAGGGGGGAGAAAGCGGTCTTTCCTCCCCAGCAAAGATCCGTGCACCTGGGAGACAATACCACAGACATGTCATCCCAGCAGCCAGATGAGGGAATGGAAAAGGAAGCAGCTGGCTCCCCTTCCCAATGGCAGCTACACAATTTGGGAGTGGAGGAAGCCAGCCTCCTGCCCCAACGGTTAACCAGAGCGGAGGATGTGGAGTCCCCAGCAGAAGTGCTGGCAACAGGGCAGAGTGCTGCCCACCTCTGTCCAGCACCAGCAACAGCTGCGGAGTTCCAGGGAGCTGGGGCAGTTGGCCTCTCTCCCCAACAGTTAGCTGGAGGAGATGATGTAGGGAAGCTCCTACACCCAGCTGAACTGCTGGCAACGGAGCAAAGTGCTGCTGGCCTCTGCCCACAACTAACAGAGGGCAGATTTCCTGTAAAGGGGGATGGGACTGCAGTCCCCACCTGTATACCCCAGGGATGCTGGGCTGTCGGCCCAGATCCCCAACAGCATGATGGAGTGAGCCCAGTCACCCTGTCTTCTCTCCAGCGGCTGAAAAGACTCCAGGGAGAAGGGCCAGTCCAGGCCTCTCCCCAGCGGCGGATATGTTCTATGAGAGAGGCAGAAGTTGGCTGGGTGAGTCGTGCTCTGTTTGGAACAATTTGTTTGGGGTACTGTGTGGGTACAGGCATTAGAAGACTGGAACCACTGACTAACTTCGGAGTCAACCCGTCTGGGGTCTCCTCCTGTGTTAGTCTCCTGCCGAAAGGGGAGAAATGTGACAGACCTAGCCGGGACACGGGCTGTTGGAGGGGACTGAGTGCGAGCCTGTTGCCTTGCGATTATGGCCCCTGGCATTTGGGGGAACAGTGCTCTTTGAGCTGCAAGCCTGGGACCCCTGAGCTGGTGATACTTGGATTCAGGTCCATGCTGGCCCCCCAATACACATAGAATCTGTATGTGTATTTGGCATATTAGCAAGAGACGCTAATGTCATGACTCATGAACTCCAGCCACCTGTGTTATGTAATTGAGTATAGTCTGGCTTGTAGAAGTGTGTCACCTATTGTTGTGTGTGCTAATTAACCCTACAATTGAATGATGGAGTCCAGTGTTGATTAAGATAATTAGCTCATGCTAATTAGGTTAGGCTTGAGTCATCTGTCAACTGTATATAAGTGTGACATGTCAAATAAAGATTGATTCCTGATGTACCCTACACTGGTGTTGTCTGGTGACTGGGTAAGCTAAGGGGGTCTTGGATTGTGTGGTACCGGACAGAGGAAGCAGTTACGGCGGACATATTGAGTACGAGGTCCGTCACAAACGTGTTATTTTTTATTGGCCTTGGAGTTATTGGTTGCTTTATTAATCATGACCAATTATGTCATATGTCTTTGCTGCGGGAGCTCCAGGAGAATAATCCAGATGATTTTCGGAATTATCTCCAGATGACGGACCCCTGCTGTCACCAACTCTTGGCATTGTTGACCCCCTATATTAAGAAGCAAGACACATGCATGAGGCTTTTATTTTATTTTTTGGTTGAATAATAATGATTTGATTTGTTATATTGTCTATATTTTTGGATGCATAAAATGCACTTTTTGGTTAAGTTCTATTGGCAGATAGCATGTCTAATTTTTCTTAGTTTTCTTTTTTCAATGCACAATTGTGGAGAATAATACGTGGCTATGTGTTTTACTTCAAATAACAGTTTTGGAGTAGGCAGTTACATTTAAAAAAATACAATGTAAAATTTACAAGGGACACCAACATAGTTGTATCTTTGATCTTAAGAACTACAGGATATTGGTGTTGTGGTAACTTGCCCCAAAAAAACCCCCAAAAAAACATAATAATATTATTCTTGATATAACTAGAAAAAAAAGCCTTTGAAAATTCGTTTGCAATAACTTAATCAGTATCACCAGCAAAACAGCTTCATTATTATTCCATTAAAGAAGAAGAGAATGTGGGCTGCATTTCGAGATTTCATAATTTGCCACGTCACGAATGTTAATTCTCCATTACGAACGCTAGTTTACAAGACTGACCGCTTCTGGCTCATCCTTGCTTCCGAGCATGCATGTTTGTACTTTGGACTTTTGTCCGACGGACTTGTGTACACAGGCTTGGAAAATCCGACAATAGACATTTGTCCGGGGAAAATTTTAAAACCTGCCATCCAACATTTGTCCACGGAAAATCCGACAACAATTGTCCGATGGAGTGTACAAACGGTCGGATTTTTTGCCAAAAGCCTGTCATCACACATTTTCCGTCGGAAAATCTGATCGTGTGTACGAGGCCTAAGGCCACATTCACATGGCCAGTTAGATGTGGCCACTGGATTCCAGTGACAAAAAATAGCGGATTCTTATGCCTGGAATGACCAGGCGAGTGATCGGCAGTGGCCGATCAGCCTATTTAAACCAATGGCGGGCTGACAGTGGCTGCTGCTGTTCACATGTAGCTACACACAGGGCAGTTAGCTGTGGTTAGTAGGGACAGATGTCAGAGTCTGGACAGAGCTGACTGTGTCCAGGTTCGGACATCCATCCATAACCGCAGCTTTCCGCTCTGTGTGCAGCTACATGTAAACAGATGCGACCGCTGTCAGTCCGCCATTGGTTTAAATAGGCTGAGCAGCCGCTGCTAATCACTTGCCCTGTTCATTCCATCCACAAGAATCCGCTGATTCATGCCGCTGGAATCCGGTGGCCACATCTAACAGGCCTAATGTGAAAATGATAGAATACAAATTCATCCTGGATTTGGCTGTATTTGAGCCATAGTCTGAAATTTATGTTTTAATCTGAACAGAGATATGGCATAGAATGTATAAATATTAGTAACAAATCCAGATTTTGTGGTTGCTTAATTAAAATGATTTATAGCGTATGTGATCCAGAGGGGTGTTTATTTAGGAATTATTTGATGCAGCTTGGCTGCTAAATGAAACTAAACAATTCTATCAGTGGAATGTAGACAAATGAGCCATCTTGGTAAGTAAAATGTGCTTGTTGTTGTTTGTTTGTACAGGCTGCATTCCAAGATGGAGAACGCATCTTGTATGATTGTGCGGTATTGATAGCGGCTGTCTATCTGGCTCTAATAGGACATGGGGAAATAAAAACGAAACAAGTCCATGTAAGATGGAGTAATAACAATGAGCGAACCAGCTGGGATGTGTTGACTGTTGGCTTTTTACGAGTCTTCTTTTATCCCCATACCACACATTACTATATTGGATTCACAACAGAGGAACTAAATCAAAAACACAAAAATATGCATTATCAAACCAATTTAAAAAAGTTTTTGCGCATTAAATGACTTCAGGAATTTGATTCTGATGACTGCTTCAGAACTGTTGTTACTTTGTGAACAATTTATTTATTTAACAAATTGTTTATATGAGTTGATGTCTGTACTGTAAATGCCGGAGCTCTTGTCTTCACAGCCTGTGTTCCATTAGTCAACACGCCAGAATGAATAATATGGTGGGTTGGCTGTGGTTATTTTCCAAGATGTTTTCATTTTGTAAATCCAGCTATCTGTTAGGTGCTCATGCACATGATGCTTTCACTTCATCTTACGTAGTGATTGAAAAGGTCTGGATAATACCTAATTGTATAAAGCAGATATTCGCAACCAAGGTTCCGTGGAACCCTGAGGTTCCTTCAGAAGTTGCCAGGTGTTCCTTCAGGGCCGCTGTTAGATATCACAGGGCTCTGTATGGCCTACCACACATCACATCACAGCCACCACCCCCCCCCCACATGAAAATATCAAAACAATATTTTCACAAAAATACACTAAAAAGACACAAACGCAACATAACTTACAAAATCCCTGCTAAATCTAAAAGATAAAACTGTTTTGAATAAATAAAGCTATGAGTATGAATGAGGCCTTGTGGCTTTCAAATGGGCGCTGTGGCCTGTTCAGTGTTATGTGGTTGGAGCTGTGTGCAGGCTGCCTATTTTACACTATAGGGACGCAGCAGCTTTACGAAAACAACCGTAGGTATTAATTTGACAGGCGTGCGAGTGCAGGTGTATGGCCCCGAACACAGACCATGTGCATTTGGGGCCACTCATCCACACCTGCACACCTGTCATAATTAGGACATGCGGCTGTGTTCACAAAGTTGCTGCATCTCCATAGAGTTACAGGCGGCTCCAGCAGCATGAAAAAACTGCTCATTCACACTAATGGGCAAGAGAACCCTGTTTAAATGAGCCCTTATTTACGTGTTTAAAATTTTATTTTCTTCTTATTTTTTACAATTTGATTTTTTATTGGGGGAGGGCTTTGGTGAAATATCAAGGGTTTAAACAGACCCCTGATGTCCAACTTTTGAGACCAAGAAAGTGGTTGGGGACACAATCTCTATCTCTGTAGCCTCAACTGTACAGAATGAATGAACAGGAAGAGCTCTGCACAGTCTACCCATTCATTCACAAAATGAAGCTTGTATACATAGTTTACTTTGCTTCCGTTACGAATGAACACAGTGAGTGATGGTACCAGCAGAAAGAAGGGGGACCTGGACACGGGGGCTGGCAGGGGCAGAATTTACTGGAATTGATCACTTGCAGTTCCCCCCTGCAGCAGCTGAATGTGGCAGGTGGAAGAGGAGACAAATCCGGCTATCAGCTGCTGCAGGGGAAAACTATAGGGGATCAGTTCCAGTAAATGCCACCACCCTGCCGCCCCTCCTGTCTAGGTTCCTCTTCCTTTTGCTTGCCAGCTGTCCTGACCCCCCTGTTGAACTGATGTGGTCCAGGCATCAGGGGGACAAGTTGTACCCAATTAGTAGCAGCCCTGAGTTCCTTGAACTATGGATGATTGATTTCTCTATCTGCTGATGCATAGTTCTAAAGTTCAGCACTCTTGGCAAAGTCAGCAGCATAATATCAATAATTTTGTAGCTCTCCTAAGGGGGGAATTCTGACTACAATGTATGAATTTATTTTAGCAGGGGTTCCCTGAGACCTGATAATTATTTTAAGGGTTCCTTTGGGGTACAAAAAAATTTGAGAAAGGCTGGTAAATAGGGTAAAAATAATTGCAGTAAATAATATGGGAATTTAGTTATACAAATAATATTTGATGAGCGTTAGAAGAACTGAATAACAAATGAAAAATAAGCGTAATCAGCTTTTCTGTAGTTGTACTTCCAGCAAAGTCCATCCAGATTACCTTTAAAGTAGATCTAACTCATTTAAAAGAGGAACTTCAGTCTCCTTTAAAAAAGAAATTAAAACTCAGCAGCTTCAAATACTGTAGTTGCTTATTTTTATTATTTTATTTATTTATTTATTTTTTTTTTTACATTTTTTTTTATTGTTTTTTTACAATTTACTTTATTTTTTTTTTAATTTCCCCAGTGCTTTTTTTTTTTCAGGGAGTTGACGGTGACAGTAGTTTCTTTATTTTATTTTTTATTATTTGTTACAGTTTATTATTATTTTTAATTTTTTTTGACAATTTCATTTTTTATATTTATTTCAATTCTTTTCTTTTTTTTTTATCAGCCCTGTTGGGGGGACTTTGGTGAGATTTCAGGGGTCTAAACAGACCCATGACATCTCCACTTTGAGACAGAGAAAGAGAATGAAGACAGAGATTCCTCAGTCCATTTCTCTGCAAATTGTAGGGTTGTAATACACTTTCATATTTTATACTTTCATATTTTATACTTTCATATTTTAAGTAATCGTGGAAGTAGGTGTACATTTGGCAAAATATTGCCACCACAAATCTGATGCATTTACCCCTTAACATCTCCAGTCTGGTGCGTGTTTTTTCTTTCTTACATCTTTGTCTAATCTGTTTTGTATTTGTAACTATTTAGTGTTTCTGCCTTCACTAGCCACTGCTGGTGCATTTGTCTGCTTTAGTCTTTCTCTGACTCACACTTCTGCCTCTGCTTGTTCTTGCATTTACAGCTAGGCCCTTCTGATTTTTGCAACCTGATTTGAGGTTGGGTTTGGCCTCTGATCCTGTGTGTCTATATTTGCACTAGTTTTTCCTGGTTATGAGTCTGTCTGTCCCTATCTGCCTCCTGTGTACTGGCGCTCTTTCTGTTCCTGTCTGTCCAGTGGGACAATGCCAAAGTTCGCATACTGGGAGACGGAGTTGTCCTGCCACACAAGTTCTATCTATGCCTTCAAGGGTCTGGGTATAGACCAAATACTTCTGACCCCTGCAACCCAGTGCGAGCCATTTATCATAGCTCCCAACTGTCCTGGATTTCGAGGGACTGTCCCTGATTTGGAGCAATGTCCCTCTGTCCCTCATTCCTCCTCATTTGTCCCTCATTTTGGTCTGATCTATATAGTTGTATATATAAAAAGCACTTTTTATCTATTAAAAAGTGTTTTCCAGCGCTAAACCTTTCATCTGATTTCTAAATTGCTGCATTTGTAATTACCAAAAGCCAATATAAAGGAATAGGATAAAAAAAATCACTTGTGGGTTTAACCAATCTTGTTTTTTTTGTACAGTTCTCCTTTAAGGGGGCGTGGTAATGGGTGTGTCCTATGCCTGCATGCTTTTTCTGATAGATGTACCTTATTCCCATCTCAAAAAGTTGGGAGGTATGCATTTATTGTCAACTGGCAACATATTTTACTCATGTTTGTCTGACTTCATCCTATACGAAACCCCAGTCTCTATTCCTGATCTGATCCCTAACCTGTTCCCATAAGTACCTGCCATGTTATCTGCCTTTTCTTCTGTCTCTGCCATGAATTCCTACTATGCTACTGTAATAAGGTCCCTATATGCAGGGTGCTCGCTGCGGCCTGTGACAATTACTTTATTATCAAAACGAGTGATAATATCTTCAGCAATAATTGAAATCATATATGTTATTGTCAACAAAACTTCAATTTTCCCAGGCATATCCTGCTGATCTTATCTATATCCAGGTCTAGTGTTACACAGGATTACCTTATGCTATATCACAGATGTATACCTACCTTTCTCATCTTCTCAAAATGTACAGACACATTTTAAATAAAGTAGATGCAGTCTGGGTAATTTTTTTTCCAGTACATAAATAGACACAGGAAAAAGAACAAGAAAGATGACAGAATGGATTGGACGAATAAACCAACCCATGCGTGACAGATAATGGTTAACAGTGCAAATTGCTGAAGTAATCTGAGGGGCCTCACGTGACGGTCGGTTTATGTAATATTGTTTTTCACAATAGTTGGCAAGACCATCTAGTGAAGTAGGCCCGTTCAGAAAACCCAGTTATGCATATATCAATCTGATTGTACAATCTCCTTTAGATTTACCAACAACTATGTAGTGTAAATAATCTTTTCAGTTTATACACAGTAAAACTGGTCCTATGCTGCATGCTTTTTTTTTGTTAAACTGTACAATTAGATTGTTAATCCAATAATATTGTGTCACAATGTATATTACCTGCCCCTTTTCTTAAAAAAGATGGCCAGCTACAAGCTCAATCATAATATAAATCCAAACCAACCTACCCCCCCCCACCTTTTTTAAAAAAAATTACAGTTTTTACCTACATGCTTTTTTGAAGAGGTCTTTAGTTCAAACACCTGATGTCATGGGCCCTCCTTCTACGGTGGTAGGTGGTCCTGAATGCAGTGACATGACCGCCATTCTCTTCAGCAGTCTCCTGAAAGCCTAGGGTGGGTTGATGATGCACCCCTTGGGGATATTTAATGATGGCCTGGACTCACAGAAAAGGGATTGAATAAAATTGGGCATCATTCAACACAGAGGAGAACCGTCAGTGGACTTCAGAAGTTATTGAGTCTGTGGGGGACAGCGCAGATTAAAAAAAATATATATATACATACACACAACACAAGACTGCTATATACTGCTGATGAGAAAGGGTATTTAGCAGTTTATATTTACTAAAATAATTGCATTTCCGAGTTCTGTGTACTGTGGGAGACCACATATAGGGAATGCAGGGTAATAGGTTTAGTAACACTTTAAGTACTGCATTGTTACCTGATCATTGCTTTACCGAATGAGCCCGATTTTTTTTTTCTTCCCAAAAGCACTAAGAGGTCTATTTACACAATTTTCTAATTGGATTTAACTGGATTCCTGGGTAAGTGTTGTGTGAATGTTGTGTTAAACCTTTATAAATAGACCCCTAGGTGTACATTAAAATTATATTTTTTCCCCATGTGTTTTTACCAATGCATAGCAATATCTGCTGTGATGTCATTGTTGCTAGGAGGAAGAGACTGGATATTAGGAATGAAACTGCACAAAAAACACATCAAAAAAGCATGCTCATGTATTTTTCATATGCTCCCATTGAAATCTATTGAGCAGATAATGCACTGTGTAGCACCAACAGAAGCAAATGCACCTCTTCAAAAGTAATACCGTGCTGCATTGATACAAACAGGCACCATAGAGAACAGTGGGGGTTATTTACTAAAGGAAAATCCACTTTGCACTGCAAGTGCACTTGGAAGTGCAGTCGCTGTAGATCTGAGGGGGACATGCAAGGAAAATAAAAAACAGCATTTTAGCTTTCACATGATTGGATGATAAAATCATCAGAGCTTCCCCTCATTTCAGATCTACCCCTCAGATTTAGAGCGACTGCACTTCCAAGTGCACTTGCAGTGCAAAGTGGATTTGCCTTTCGTAAATAGCCACCAATGTGATTTCTATTGTCATGCATTGCAGCAAAAAGACAGCAAAAGCAAAAAGACAAAAAATTGCACTAGTGTGAATAGGGACAAAATAAGATATAACAGTAAGTTTGTAAATTCCTCTTTCATATTATTAACTTAATGTATTACACAGCCTATTAAAACACACAGAGCAAGTATTCTTCACCAGTGAACCGTGTTAGTTAATGGGTATAAATTGGATAAACAGGCATAAAACAACTTTATCATCGACATGTGTCTGACTTCCATATAAGGAAGGGCCTTTCTTTTTTCCACTTTTCTGTCGAAGAAACATTGTCTGCAAACTGAAGATATTTCCATTCTGAGTCACTGCAGGACAGAGAACTGCAAAAAAAGCATATGTGAATGAAATGCAGGAAAGCCAGTTTAGCTCACTTGTGCAGTGATTGTAGAAAATGATCCAATAACCTGATATTAAACTTGTGTTCTGTAAATTGTAAATTGTGTTATAACACCCTTTTCTTTTTTTTACCCACTGATTACTGACATGCCACTTTACTATGAAAGTTTATACAAAAACATAGAAATAGACACAGGTAAACATGTCAAATCATTAAAGTCTTGCCAATGGGGGAGATTTACTAAAACGGGTGCACAAAGAATCTGGTGCAGCTGTACATAGTAACCAATCAGCTTCTAACTATCTCCTGAAAATATCTCATAAACGTTTGCCGTTTAGGAGATATCTACCTTGTAGTGCGCTGATGAGGTCATTGGCGCATGCGCAGTAAAGAAACGGCCCTCCGTGACGTTTCTTCCCCAGCATGTGCCGTCCCTTTACATCAAAAGTGGTTTTAGATGAGCTAGAAAACAGCGATAATAAATTAGAATCACTTGCAGAAATGAGCGATAGTGATTTGTGGGGAGATCCATCATCAAACACTGAAAGTAATGACAGCGACAATTCTGCAACTGAGCAAATTTCTGTGTTTTTGATTTGATTACATTATTGAATCATTTTTATTATTATTATATTATTATTTGTTATAATTATTTGTAGTTATTTATTATATTATAATTTATAATTTATTTTTTCAAGCTTTATCATACCCGAGATGTCTACTAGACTCTTGTTTGGACAGATTTAAGTGTGTTATTGCTAATAATTACAGGCCTACAATATAAAACGCCAAATTTTCATGCAAAATAATTACACCGCTTTCAGCATCTAAAATCTAAAATAATCATACCGCCAGGGAGGTTAAAGATGCAGTAAACAAAAGACTGAATATTCAGATTTTGTCAACCTAGATGTTACCTTTTGTTTTTAACATGGTTTATTCGGTTTTCTTTGGCTAGTGAAATATTTTCAAATATACAGTAAACGTGTCTTACTCCAAAACTTAGTTCACATTTTAAAGTGTTTCATGACTTTAAATGCTCTCCAAATTCTAAAAATTAGGGAATCCTCACAGATTTCATTGGGGTTGAAGACCTGTGCCAAAATGAATTCAAATATATATTTACACAATACCATACTTCAGATAGATATATTGCATAATTCTCTACTAAAGATGTAGCAACACTCTACGTGTTTCATAGACAACGTTCACTTTTTCAGGACAATGCAAGTACATGATAGATACAGTATATGGACAAAGCAGCTTAAATGTTAAAAAAAAAAAAATACATGTATCTTGTCCTGCAGGTACTGACCTAGACAGCCAACTAGAGGCCACAAGTGATATTGTTCAGTGCCTTTCCTTAAAAATGTAAAGGATCTCTATTCATAGTCTACTCCTGCCTTTTTCAATCAGGGTGCCCAGGCACCCTGGGGTGCCATGGCAAAATGCCTACAAATGCCTACAAATTGCCCAAACATTGTATACAAGCCAGTAGGTGGATGGAGCCTGCTTTTTAGTTACACAAAGCCACAGGTTTTCATTGTGCACCCCCTCCCAACTTTTCTTCTTATCCCCCATGTCCCCATTTCTTTCCCTCTTCCATTTATCTGGGGTTTAAAACTTTCTTGATTATTGATGATGCTTGCTCCTTTAATATTGGCATACAAAATGTCACAAACTATGGTTTCTGTGAGATCTATAAAGATATTGAACTTCTCTCCATACTATTTTCTGTATGTTAGCTATGGTTTGTGATACAACTATTGTCTCTGACTTTGTAACATTGTAACTTTAAAATGTTTAATAAAGTTTTTTACTGTTAAAAAAAAAAAAAAAAAAGCTACTTACCAGTGGCTGGGGCCCAGCACTGTCTTCCCGCAGCCAGTTCTTCTAGCCGGCGCCTCAATCTTGGATACAGGAGTCAGCTGTGGCTCCCTGAAAAACCACAGCTGACTCCCACTGCACATGGGCAAGCTCATACTGCACCTTTTGAGTTGTCCTGCAGTCTTCTGGGGCATTTGATGTGTCCAAGCAGGTTTCGAGGGGGGGGGGGGGCAGAGGATGCCATCTTTGCCTAAGCAAGGATCATGAAAGTGGGAGCGGATACTCACCCCCCCCCCCCCCAAAAGAAAACCTATAACTCAGGTACAGGCTGGGGGGAGGGAGTGAACCAGTGGGACTTCACTTTTTGAGTGAAGTTCCACTGTAAAAAATGTTTTTCCTGTTCCTTTGAAAACATGTGCTACTCAGTGGGGGTGATTTACTAAAGGCAAATAGACAGTGCACTTTGTAAATGCAGTTGCGCTCGTTTTCCAAAAGATTAGTAAATGTGGTGAAGCTTTGTTGATTTCTGTCATCCAATCACATGCAAGCAAAAATGCTGCTTGCACCTGATTGGGTATTCTTTACATTGTGAAGCTTTACCACATTTACTAAACTCTAGGTAAAATGAGTGCAACTGCAAAGTGCACAGTCTATTTGCATTTAGTAAATCCCCCAATGTATGAGGGAGTTACCAGCATCTACTTCTGTTTTATATTAGCACTGTTAAATATCAGAAAGATAATCAGAAATTGTATTTACTTCAGTTCCAACACCTGACACCAGGTTTCATAGTAAATAATGATATTTGATTTTTAAACTTTAACTTGATAGGTTCATGCCTTTTTTCAATTGTACCATTGTGTACCTTTACATGCAGACAAACTGACAAACTGTGCTTTGCGCCTTAATTTGATTTTTCTACAAGGACAACAGCTCGAGTTACACTTGCCCAGAGGTAAACCGGAGAAGTCTGGCACTGAATAAATATTATAGAATTAAGCCTGAAGGTCTTCTAAAGAGTCTTTTGTTTACATGGCTGGAAATAGAAGTTAACAAATGTCAGGCAGTATGGAAAGGTTTTGTTTAATTCATGGAGTACAACTTGCACTTAAGAAAGAACCTCAAGCAACCTCTTCCATGACATGTTGACTAGATCTAAAACTAGAACTTCTCCACCTTAAATAAGGTCACAATGATATTTTATGGTTAAAACTTTTCATCTATGAGTATGTAAGTGTAGCCAGGTGTTGGGCCACAGCAATATCTACTAAGACACTGATAATATGCTGTACCATTCTCCTCCAGCCAGCAGGGGGAGAGCTAAAGCCAAGCCTATAGACTTCTATGCAGAGTGCTGAGAATCCTGGGAGTTGTAGTTTGAGACAGCAGCCATATAATACGATGAATCGACTCTTTACACTGCAGATCCCAATATGCACTCTGCAGTAGGAGGAGAGAGGATTGTTATTAAACTGCCTGGGAAAGTTCTTCCTCTTTGCTTCACGGGAGTTGGAGAGAGAACACCTTTGTCTGGACATTCGCCTGCCAGTGGGAGACTATACCAATGGAGATCTGAGCCTGAGACTAAGTGAGGACACATGGGGGCAGCACAGCACCGCCCACATCACAGCACCTGCACCACTGCCACAGGGAGACTGGAGCACCCACTTACCCTCTGCTTTCTGTTGCTGATCACAGGAGGCTTTCACAGAGAAACCCTCCCCTTTTAAAGCAAGAGATCACCGCAGTATCCCAGGAACTGGTGAGAGGGCTATTCACTCATTGCTGATGCTGCTAGCAGGGTCTGACCCACTGAGCATAGGACACCAAGTGTACCCAATCCATACTGCACCCACTACTACACTCTACACTGCATTTATTCCAAACTTAGACTGCACCAATACCAACCCTTTACTGCATTACACTGAACATTTACCGCATCTGAACCACATCAACCTTTCACCTGTGCCAAGACTATGCCATACCTATACTGCATGCAGGTTAACTGGGACTGTCATTAAGTCTACCAATGGCTTAACTCCAATATAAAAATGCATATAAAAGCAAAGGAGAAGGCCTTCAAAAAATACAAGGTTGAGGGATCATCATCAGCAGACTTTATAAAGAATGCAACAAGAAATGTAAGGGTGCAATAAGGATGGCTATGATAAAACATGAAAGACACATAGCGGAGGAGAGCAAAAAAAATCCCAAGAAATTCCTTAAATATGTAAACAGTAAAAAAGGGAGGACAGGCCATATTGGCCCCATAACGAATGAGGAAGGACATCTGGCTACAAAGGATGGGGATTTGGAGGAGGTATTAAATGTATTCTTCTCCTCAGTCTTCACAAGGGAATCGGGGGCTTCAGTAACCAAAACTGCAGTGTTTATCCTCATGACACATCACAGGAAGCACCTCCATGGTTATCAGAGGACATAATTAAAATTTGACTTGGGAAACGTAACATTAATAAATCACCGGGACCAGATGGCTTGCACCTGAGAGTACTTAGGGAAGTAATTGCCAGACCATTGTTCCTAATTTTTACTGACAGTCTACTAACTGGAATGGTACCAGCTGATTGGAGAAAAGCCAATGTAGCACCAATATTTAAAAATATCCCAAAATACATCCCTGGGAATTACAGACCAGTTAGCCTAACATCAATAGTATGTAAACTCTTGGAGGAGCTGATAAGGGACTATATACAAGATTTTAGTAATGAGAACGGTATCATTAGCAGTAATCAGCATGGATTCATGAAGAATCGTTCTTGCTAAACCAATCTATTAACCTTCTATGAGGAGGTGAGTTGACATCCAGATAAAGGATGGTCCGTAGACGTGGTGTATCTGGATTTTGCAAAAGCATTTGACACAGTTCCCCATAAACGTTTACTGTACAAAATAAGGTCATGGACCATAGGGTGAGTACATGGATTGAAAACTGGCTACAAGGGCGGGTTCAGAGGGTGGTGATAAATGGGGAGTACTCGGATGGTTCAGGGGTGGGTAGTGGGGTCCCCCAGGGTTCTGTGCTGGGACAAATTCTGTTTAATTTGTTCATAAACGACCTGGAGGATGGGGTAAACAGTTCAATCTCTGTATTTGCGGACGATACTGAGCTAAGCAGGGCAATAACTTCTCCGCAGGATGTGGAAACCTTGCAAAAAGATCTGAACATATTAATGGGGTGGGCAACTACATGGCAAATGAGGTTCAATGTAGAAAAATGTAAAATAATGCATTTGGGTGGCAAAAATATGAATGCAATATATACACTGGGGGTAGAACCGCTGGGGGAATCTAGGATGGAAAAGGACCTGGGGTCCTAGTAGATCATAGGCTGCTGCTAACAAAGCAAACAGAATATTGGCATGTATTAAAAAGGGGATTAATTCCAGAGATAAAACAATAATTCTCCTGCTCTACAAGACTCTGGTTTGGCCGCACCTGGAGTATGCTGTCCAGTTCAGGGCACCAGTCCTCAGGAAGGATGTACTGGAAATGGAGCGAGTACAAAAAAGGGCAACAAAGCTAATAAAGGGTCTGGAGGATATTAGTTATGAGGAAAGGTTGCGAGCACTGAACTTATTCTCTCTGGAGAAGAGACGCTTGAGAGGGGATATGATTTAAATTTACAAATACTGTACTGGTGACCCCGCAATAGGGATAAAACTTTTTTGCGGAAGGCAGTTTAACAAGACTCTTGGCCACTCATTAAAATTAGAAGAAAAGAGGTTTAACCTTAAACTACGTAGAGGGTTCTTTACTGTAAGAGTGGCAAGGATGTGGAATTCCCTTCCACAGGTGGTGGTCTCAGCAGGGGGCATGGATAGTTTCAAGAAACTATTAGATAAGCACCTGAACCACCACTACATACAGGGATATACAAGGTAATACTGACATATAATCACACACATAGGTTGGACTTGATGGACTTGTGTCTCTTTTTGACCTCACCTACTATGTAACTATGCTAACCCCTGCCCCTTCACTACCATCCTCCTTTTCTTTTGCACAGTGCATACCCAGTCAGTCTAGGACTAAAATCACTGCCTTGGCCTTGCTACTGTTTATGCTAAACAGGATGCCAAATGTCATCTTATGCCTAGTCCTTAAAGTGATTGTAAAGTTTCAATTAAAAAATAAAAATAAATAACAAACATGTTATACCTGCTCTATGCAGTTGGTTTTGCACAGGGAAGCCTGGAAGCCTGGATCCTCCTCTTCTTGGGTGCCTCTTTGCTGCTCCTGAGGTGCCCCCATAGCATGGTAACGATCTGCTCGTGGAACAGCGTGTGACGTCAGCAAGGTCAGGGGGAAACACAACGCGTTTCAGAGCATGAGCGAAGTCCATGTGGCGCATGCGCGCTCCTTCCTCAAGACACTCGAGCAAAAATGTAAATTGTGGCTGGAGTTGGTCTTTAAATTAAATATTATAGATTTGTTGGTAACCAGTCCTGGATTTGGAATACCACAATGGACCATATGCTGTCACTTATCTGGGAAAAGTCAATAAGTGAAAGATCCTCTAAGGCTATGAAAACGCTTGCATAACATGGTAATACAGTAACAATAATCTTTGCATCCGTGAAATTAGACATAAAAGGTTATTTTATCATGCTGGGCTGTTAACCACTTCCATAATGTATGACATAATTACTTCAGTAGAATTTCCATGTAAGAACATTTAAAGTAGCAGCTATATGTGTTGGGCATCTGCAGTAAGGCAGTTCAAAAGAATTTATAATGTGGAAAATACATTTTCTTGTGGCAGCAAATATCATTTAGGCTTGGTTCACATATGAGCCGCATGCGGCTCACAGCAGGGGTCCTGTGCGTCCTGGTTCACTGTTTCAGGCCCGATTTCAGCCCAAATTTTGGTCTGAACTTGGACCTGAAATGGACCAAAAGATGCACAACGCACCCTCTGTGGAGATATGTGGTTTATAAACCTTCTTTGCACTACTTACTTACTAGTTTTGTAACACCCCAAGCTTTGGCAGTTGCTCTACATATATTATATAGATACACTTGCCATGACATTTGGCAATTATTCCTACAGCAAAATAATATATTGGATTGGGACTTTTGAGGCATGGCAACAATATGGTTATAAAAAAAAAAAAATACTAATTTTATTTGTCACAAATCATCCTGAAAAAAAAATCCCCTGAAAAAAGTGTAGAAAGCTATGTAAGCATTGAATGAATGAATGAATGAATGATTTGTATAGCGCTGCAACTGCGAACTGAATCGCCTCGAGGCGCTTGACTGCTCATGTTGGGATGCCATGTATTAGAAGAGGTGGGTCTTGATTTTTTTCCTGAAGGCCTGATGGTTTTCTTCCATGCGGATGTTGTTTGGTAGAGCATTCCATAGCCGGGGTCCCTGTACTGCGAATCTTCGTTCTCCCTTCGATTTGTAGCGGGCTTTGGGGATGAGAAGGCGATTTTGGTTTGTTGATCGAAGTCTGCGATTCGGTATGTATTTTTCTATTTTCTCACAAAGGTATTGAGGCGCATTTCCTTGTGTACATTTGTGGGTGAGGCAGAGGGTCTTGAATGTGATCCTGTCTTTTACCTTGAGCCAATGGAGCATCCTTAGGGATGGGGAGATGGATTCCCAGGGTTTCTTTCCGGTGACTATTCTTGCTGCTGTGTTTTGGACAATTTGAAGGCGCGCAATCTGGTAATCCGGTAATCCTATGTAGAGTGAGTTTGCGTAGTCGAGCCGTGAATTGATGATCGTTCCTACTACTACCGCTTTTTCCTTTTCCGGGATGAAGGGGATGAGTCTGCGTAGCATGCGAAGGAGATGGTGGGATCCGCTGATTACGGATCCTATTTGTGCCTCCATTGTCATCTCTGAATCAAAGATTACTCCGAGGCTTTTGGCTTTGTTGCTTGGAAGGATGGTCTGTCCCAAGATGGTTGGTGGTGTCCAAGGGGTCTTCGTCTTTTTCCTTGAGTTTGCGTCGAGGAGCAGTAATTCTGTTTTTGATCCATTTAGTTTGAGGGAGCTAGTGGTCATCCAGTCATCTATCAATGTGAGACATTTTCCTAGTTCCTGGTATTGGTCTTTTTGTCCGGTGATCCGGAAGTACAGTTGAGTGTCGTCCGCGTATGAGTGGAAGCACAGATCCAATTTGCTAATAATTTTGAAGAGTGGTCGGATGTAAATGTTGAACAGTACTGGTGACAATGGTGATCCTTGAGGGACTCCATAAGTGATTGCCCGAGTTTCCGAAGTGAAGGCTCCTAGTTTCACTGTTTGTGACCGGTTTCCTAAGAAGGAAGCGAACCATGGCAGATCTCCATCTGTAACTCCTGCCACTTCCTTGAGGCGGCTGAGAAGCATGTTGTGGTCCACTGTGTCGAACTCCGCACTGAGATCCAGCAATACCAGAAGACACGATTCTCCCTCATCCGCTGCTTCTAGGGCGTCATCCCATATTTTCAGAAGTGCCGTTTCTGTGCCATGGCCTGGGCGGAAGCCCGATTGTAGTGGGTCTAGGAGCTTGTGTGTGTCCAGATGAAGTTGAAGCTGTTGTACTACTGCTTTCTCCATGATCTTGGAAATGGTGTTCAGGCTTGTTACCGGTCTGCGATTGTTCGGATCCTTGGGGTCGAGGTTGGGTTTCTTTAGTAATGGTTTGATGATGCCTTGCTTGAGGGAATTCGGAACCAATCCTTCTTTGAACGACTGATTTACTAGGTGTGTGATAGCGGGGGCCAGAATGTCGGAGCATTCTTTCAAGAGTTTTGTGGGGATGATGTCGTTTGGCGAGGTGCTGTCTCGGAGGCTCTTGATGACATTTTTGGTTTCATCCGTTGTGATCGGGGTAAGTGAAAAATGTGGTGCTTGTGCGCTGTGGATGTAAAATTCCTTACCTGGGTTGAGTTGAGTAGAGCTGGTTGTTGTTTTTTTTTGTTGAATTATTTTCTGAATGTTGTCTATTTTGTTGATGAAAAAATCTGATAATTTGTTGCAGTATTCTTGAGTTTCGTTTCCTAGGGGCTCAAGGCAGGTGGGGTTCATAGTCTGGGCGACTAGTTTGAAAAGTTCCCGTGGTCGGTTTAAGGCTTTTGAGAGGGTGTTTGAGACATGTTCTTTTTTTGCTGTGAAAATTGCTTTATGATATCTCTTGGTGAGTATTCTGTAGTTTGTGTGATTTTCCTTTGTGGTGTTTCTTCTCCAGGCTCTTTCTGCTCTTCTGTGTTCCCGTTTCAGTAGAGTAAGCGTGCCATTAAACCAACCAGAATTTTTCTTGCGGATGGGTACTCGATGTTTCGGGGCGACTGCGTCTGCTGTTTGTAGAAGTGCCTTGTTTATGAAGCTGAGTATTCGTTCTGTTGAGTGGTTTTGATTTAGTGTACCCATTTTGTGTGTTAGTGTGGTTTTGAAGATTTCCGAATGTAGTTTCTTCTGCGATCTAATCCAGTGTGTTGTTGCTGCTGGGTTTGGTTTTTGCAGGGAGATGTTGGTGGCGATCTCAAATTTGATAGCGTGGTGGTCTGACCATGGTAGCGCTATGTTGTCTTGAATGCTGATGTCCGTATTTTGCTTGAAGATGAGGTCCAGGATGTGACCCGACCCATGTGTGGGAGCCTTTACTAGTTGTTGAAGCCCTAGGTCTTCCAGTTGATTGATGCAGGTGGTGGCGATGGGGTCTTCGGTGGAATTCGCCCAGAGGTTGAAATCTCCGAGTACCAGAATCTTGTTGTTTTTCAGGGTGTGTGCCGAGATGAATTCCGTGAGTGGTATCGGTAGATTTGTCTTTGGTCCTGGTGGTCTGTAGCATAGCAGCATGTGGATGGTTTCTTGTGGTGTGGTTTGCATCTGTAGAGTAAGTGTCTCCATAAACGTTGCTTTGTTCTGTACCGTAGGTTTGACGAGCGCTAGATGAGCTTTGAAGATCACTGCTAGGCCTCCTCCTTTTTTTCCTTTCCGATGCTCGGTTAGGATCCTGTAGTTTTCTGGCACTAATTCTGTTAGGATGGTGTTGCAGTCGGGTGTTAGCCAGCTTTCCGTGATGAAGAGGCAATCTATGTTGTTTTGTGTGATGAAGTCATGGATTTCGTGCCTGTGCTTGACTCATGATCTGGTGTTAATCAAAGCGCATGCTAACTGTTGCGGTTGAGTTGTAGTCTTCTTATGTTTGATCGTTGCTTGTGGATCGATTCTTAGTAGTCGTTCTTTTTGTAATATTTTTTGAATGTCGGTCGGTAGAGTTGCGGTCAAATTTCTTAGTCTGCATAGGGACTCTGCTGAGTATTTGAAATTGCACATGTTGAGGTGCTCCAAAAAAATTCCCTGCTGTGGACGAGATGATGCGTTGAAAAAACGCTGATGCTGTTGTTGAGGCGATAACGGTCTTGCGCAGGCTAGTTGAAGATGTTGCGGATCTGTGGGAAAACCCTGTAGACCTACACCCTCCCTCCCGTTGATCCAGAGGAAGGCGAAAAACCCCTACTAGCGCGGCCAATTGCTGTAGCAGAGGAAAAAATTCCTTCCTGACCCCCCGAGGGGCGGTCGGATGTTGGTCCCTGGATCAACTGCTAAGTGGTGGTCCCTGCGTTACTTACCAGAATATTTACCTTACCGGGTGATCCAATGATGGCGATAGGGTGGATCCTGATGTTGATCTCCCTGCACAGGTACTATGACCCCTGTTACAACCTCCTGTTATAAACTCCTGGTTTTAACTCACCATTTAGACAAGTTCCACTTGGACAGAGTTCAACCAGTCTCAAGGATGAGCATTGATTACATCTTAGGGTATACATTATACATATACATATAAACTGACACATTTCAAGATATTCCCTTCTTCAAGGGAACTGGGAGAGTACAGAGAAACCCAACGGTTTACGTAGCATGCTGATAAAAACCCATCACCCTAGGGGGATGTGTCACCGTTACTCAATGGTAGGCCCAAGATCATCTCACTTGGCAAACTTTATGGGAATCCAGGGCATTGGAGTAATAATCGTCTTCTCAAACATGGGCCCAAGTGGAGTAAACAGGATGTGGATGTGCAATCACACCATTCCCCTGCTCAGATAGCACAAGGATCAGGTGGGATCTATGGTAGACTGCAAGGGATAATGCTCCAAGATTGTATTGCCAATTAGTATTATTCCATGGACTAAAATCCCCCAGGACTAAGCATGCGCATGCTCAGTCCTGGGGGATGTTAATCCATGGATTTTTACTATTACTATGGACTTTTGCAGCTTCTCAAAAGTCTCAATCCAAATTATTACTTTGCTGTATATCATAATTTAAGAATGTTGTCATCTAATTAGGGGATGGTAACAAGCACGACTTCTTTATATCATTCTTTCTACATTATATCAACTTGATTTTATTCTTCATGAACTGTGGAAGAAATGGAGAGTCGTTGATGGTAATATATACTGTAGTCCATCTCCATGGAGGTTTCTAATCATCAATAAGTGTTCCAAGGCTACCCCTAAAGCTATTCTGGCTGATCAAACTGCCACTGATGTCATTGATTACTTTTGTGTTATTATGACATTCTTAACCACTTTAAGACCGGGCCTCTTTTTTAGATGTGGTGTTTAAAAGTTAAAAATATTTTTTTTTTACTAGAAAATTACTTAGAACCCCCAAACATTATCATTTTTTTTTTAACACCCTAGAGAATAAAATGGCGGTCGTTGCAATACTTTTTGTCACACCGTATTTGCACAGCCCCCTTATAAGCGCACATTTTTTTTTTTTTAAATACACTTTTTTGTATTAAAAAATTAGACAACAGTAAAGTTAGCCCAAATTTTTTTTTATATATATATATTTATATTGTGAAAGATAATGTTACGCCGAGTAAATTGATACCCAACATGTCACACTTCAAAATTGCGACCGCTCGTGGAATGGCTACAAACTTTTACCCTTAAAAATTTACAAAATTCTACAGGTTGCATGTTTTGCGTTACAGAGGAGGTCTAGAGCTAGAATTATTGCTCTTGCTCTACCGATCATGGCGATACCTCATATGTGTGGTTTGAACATTGTTTTCATATGCGGGCGCTACTCAGGCGAGCTCGGCAGGACGGGGCACGTTTAAAAAAAATTATGTTTTTTTCTTATTTATTTTATTTTTTATTTTTACACTGTTTAAAAAATAAATAAATTGTGTCACTTTTATTCCTATTACAAGGAATGTATACATAGAATAATAGAAAAAAGGCATGACAGAAACTCTTAAATATGAGATCTGGGGTCAAAAAGACCTCAGATCTCATATTTAAACTAAAATGCAATAAAAAAATAAATTGGGCGGAAGTGACATTATAACGTCGCTTCCGCCCTGCAGTGTCATGGAGACGGGTGGGGGCCATCTTCCCCTCACTCTTCTCCCTGCATAGCACTGAGAAGGATGCGATTGCCTCCGCCGCTGCCGGCGGCTCCAGTAAGCGGCGGAGGGCACCGGATCACGGCAAGTGGGGGGGCTCCCCTCCTGCCCCCGATAAAAGTGCCGGCCGTACACGAGAATACCGGGGTTATGGCAGCTAGCTTCAGCCATAACAACGATATCCGTCCCCAAAGTAGGGATGTACATCGGCGTGCGGCGGTCCGGTAGTGGTTAAAAAAATTATTGAATATTGATCACAATAGATCTAACTTCACACTCAGTGGTCCTGAGTGTGAAGTTAGATCTATTGTGATCAATATTCAATATTTTTTTTAACCACTACCAGACCGTAGTTCACACCACATGCAGTCCAGTGCATTTTTGTTCTGCATCAAAAACTCATGGAAAGTAGGTTAAATGATTCCAATGGCACAGTTCACACCAGTGCAGTCAGTTCCAGGGCTTTTCCATTCCAGAAAAGAAAGTAGAACATGCTGCATTTTTTCCTGCACTGGACTGTACTGGAACGCAGTAAAACGCATCAAAAACACACTGGAAAGAAACAAAACGCATCAAAAAACCCTGGACCCTAGTACAGTGGGGGGGGGGGGGGGGGGGGGGGGGGGGACAGGAAAAAAGAAGAAAAAAAAGCACCTGGAATGCATCCGGAAACGGAAACGCATCAAAAACTCACTGGAACTTATAAAAAAAGCATTAAAAACGCGCAACACCTGGAATGGATCTGGAGTGTATTTTTGTGGTGTGAACCAGCCCTTATAGAATGGTGCTTAAAAGCATAGTTCATCTTTGGGATTATGTTTCATTGTACACCAATATTTAGGATGTAACATGAAACATGGTTAATTTTTCACTCCCCACCCTCAAACGCCCAATCCCATATACCTAAATTGTAAGGTTATTCTCCCTGGAGCTTCCTTTTGTTGTGTGAAATCAACAAGTAATGATCAGCAGGTTCTGCTGGGAGCCTAGTCTACAGTGGCTTTTTACTATACATGCGCTATTTTAGTTTTTGATGAGAGTATATCTGTACACATCTATATTTTTAATATAAATACAGCAGAGAGCATTTGATTTGTTTTTTGTGTGTTCATCTGAGGGATAAGCGACTCCCTTTGGGGAAATCCTTTGACCTGGAAATGAATTTGGAAATATTTGGGATATGAATCTTCAGAGGATTTTGAAGATATAGATGAAGATTTTGACCAATGTATGCCTAGCAGTTCTATCCGATAAACCATCTGGAGTTAGAATGTTGGTGACCTCCTATAGTACAGAGGTCAATATTTCTGGTGAGCATTTCATAACAGCACAGTGTGGAGGTGGAAGGGGTGGGAGAACCAGCTTGTTGCTTCACACATTTTTTCACTTGAAAAATGATTATTTTTGACTTTTTTTCAAATTTTTTCTGAATGAATGAATGAATAACTTATATGCTGCTATATTTGCAAACTAAACCACCTCAAGGCACTTTTGCCTCCAGTGTCCATCTGGCTCTTTAGAAGAGATGGGTCTTGAGCTTGTTCCTGAAGGCCAGATGGTTTTCTTCCGAGCGGATGTCCGCGGGTAGAGCGTTCCATAGCCGTGGTCCTTGGACTGCAAACCTTCATTCCCCTTTTAATTTATAACTGGTCTTGGGGATGTGGAGGAGGTTCTGGTTAGTTGACCGGAGGGGGCGACCTGGGGTGTAGCGCTTTATTTTGTCTCAGAGGTATTGCGGAGCTATATTGCTTTCTCATTGGAATCTATGGTGTCATTTTGTTACAGATTTGTTACTTAACTTATATTTTGATATATGAAGTTGATTCACAGCCAAATGTCTTTTTTTGGGGATATACTGTATGTTGGATTTATTTGATGTTGATTCACAGTTAAAGTTTATATACTTTTGACATATAAAATGTAAACAAGGAAATTATGATTATCGGCTCTCTTCGTCTCACACTGACAGAATTTGATGAGAGGAGAGCCGATCAGTGACATCTCCTCACAGGGGAGACCTGTACAGATAATCAGTGCCCTGATGATCAGTACAGCCCCAACAGTACCCATCAGTAATGCCAGTCATTTCCCATCAGTGATGCCAATCTGTGCCCATCAGTGTCAGTATCTGCCACTGTGGAAGAGGACTCATAGATCGTGCTGACACCAGTGCAGTAATAACCATTGTTTACATCCTAGTCCCAGGTCATTTCAGAAAAACAAAACACAGAAAAAAGGCGCCACCAGGTTAAAATTGTTAGCATTTAATTCACAGAGACAAGGTGCATATATCCACTTACATATGGTAAAAGGTGATTCAGCACAAAGGAGTCCTCTGGGGCATCATATATGCACTGCGTCCGCCTGTTTTGTTCCAGTATGGTGTCCTGTCCAGCAGGATATCCTATAGTTAGTAACGCTGACTGGTCGGACCGAGAGCGAGGCTTGGCTCCGGTCGGTTGATTCAAACAGGCGTCGGGCGTAATGATGTCACGGCTAGGGCGACGGCGTTTCGGAGCATGCGCACTGTAGATGGAAAGAACAAGCGCGCTCCTTCATCAGAGCTAGAGGAAGTTCAGGCTGCTTACAGCCTTATATTGGTGCTGAAACTGTGGGGCCATCTAGAGGTTATTAAGAAGAAGGCCTGCGCTAATGACATAACAGTCCTCTAACACAAAAAAAGCACATATTGGTGACAGTCACATATATAGCAATGAATGAATGGATAATTAAAACACAAATAATACAAAATAAATCTATATAAATAAATGAAAATGAGGATTTGCTATACATGTATAAGAAATGAGATAAACGTAATAAATAAAATGAATGAAGAGCAAACAAATAATAATAGAATATTGATAGATAAAAGACTGTGACAAATAGTATTGTTGTTTCAGACATTTTAAAAAAAAAATAAAATAAATAGGATGTATACTAAAAATAGATCTCCTAATTGTGTGCCTATTTTGAGCTATACCTATATATTTTATAAAATTGTGGATAATTCCAAAGCTTCATTGATTCCGCCAGGAGACAATGCTTCTAAAGAATAGATCCAATAAGTTTCACGCTCACAGAGCTTGAAAAATCTCTCTGCATCTGAAATATTTTTGGGCATTTGCTCAAGGATCCAGACTTTTAGCCCTTCGGTGGAACCTTTATGGTGTTGGGCAAAGTGACGAGGAACACTGTGTTTGTCCTTCCCTCCCTCGATTTTCCTGCGATGTTCGCCAAATCTCTCACGGAGGGGGCGAATGGTACGACCTACATAAATTAGCTCGCAGGGACACCTCAGACAATACACCACAAAATCAGATGAGCAGTTGTAAGATTGACTAATCTCATAATTTTTTCCATTTATCGTATGTTTTTGACCATGTTGTATGAACTTGCATGTTTTACATAAAGATTTTTTACATTGAAACATGCCACACAATGGTACTCAACATAAGCGTGGTGAGGGCTGGGGACGGCTGGTTGTGAGCTTACAAGGGGCAATTTTATTTTTAATACTAGGAGCTCTCCTATATGTAACTTTAGGACATTGGGGTAGTTGAGTTTTTAAATGTTGGTCCTTCCAGATGTAAAGACCATCCGTTATGGCAAGCAAACGATGCAGGAGCCTATGCATTGCACATGTGATGCTGCGATCACAGTTGCAATGCTCTGCAGGGTTCAATGCAAGAATTTAATAAATGCACATTTAATATTTTATTATTGTGGGTGCATTTGTTGCATTTTTGCAAAAAGTGGACTATGCTTTTAATAACATATTGTAAAAACATCAAATTACTGTATAGATTATCCTATTGTTATGTCATCCCGTTATGAAGTGAGGGTCACTATATCCTGACATTTAATAAATCATTTTAGTTATAATGACTTTTCCATATATCAGAAACACTAATGGGGATATAGCGTATAACCTTGAGTATTTAGCAGTAAAACAGCTATTTAGGCTTTTTACAGATGTTCAGAATTATGGCATAGTAGTACCAAATAGCATTCATACAGTTACTGAACATATTTTTAGCCAGATGAATATTCTGCTAGGTAATCATTTCCAAAACGTGCAATTTTGATAAATGTTATATAATAAGTTAGTGCACACTAATAATGGAAGCCTGTAAATTCTTCTCTGTAATGGAACCCAGCTGAGCAGTTTTTTTATTATATATATATATATATATATATATATATATATATATATATATATACACATATACACAGTATATAGGGTATATTGAATAGAGCAGGTATGTTACTGGCCAGATCACAGAGGGATAAAACAGAGGCATACAAGCCTAAGAAAAGAAATCTAATACAACCACCACATCTAATGATTGTTTAACTGCAACCTCTGGCTGACAGATAGGGCAGTGTGAAAAGAAGATTTACATTTCAGTGGGACATGGTCAGAGACTGCAGACATCCTACAGGAGACGGTCAGAGACTCCAGACATAGTACAGGAGACAGTCAGAGACTGCAGACATGATACAGGAAATGGTCAGAGACTGCAGACATAGTACAGGAGACAGTCATAGACTGCAGACATGGTACAGGAGAAGGTCAGAGATTGCAGGCATCCTACAGGAGCTGGTCAGAGACTGCAGGCATCCTACAGAAGATGGTCAGAGACTGCAGACATCCTACAGGAGATGGTCAGAGACTGCAGAAGACTGTCACAGACTGCATGCATCATACAAGAGACAGTCAGAGACTGCAAACATAATACAGGAGAAGGTCAGAGACTGCAGCCATCATACAGGAGACGGACAAAGACTGCAGACAGAATGCAGGAGACAATCAGAGACTGCAGGCATCATACAGGAGACGGTCAGAGACTGCAGACACAGCACAGGAGACGGTCAGACACTGAAGGCATTATACAGGAGACGGACAAAGACTGCAGACATAATGCAGGAGAGAGTCAGAGACTGCAGGCATCATACAGGAGACGGTCAGAGACTGCAGACACTCTACAGGAGACGGTCGGAGACTGCAGGCATCATACACAAGATGGTCAGAGACTGCAGACATAGCACAGGAGGCGGTCAGAGACTGCAGGCATCATACAGCAAATGGTCAGAGACTGCAGGCATCCTACAGGAGATGTTCAGAGACTGCAGACATAGTACAGGAGACAGTAAGAGACTGTAGACATGGTACAGGAGATGGTCAGAGACTGCAGGCATCCTACAGGAGATGGTCAGGGACTGCAGACATCCTACAGGAGATGGTCAGAGACTGCAGAAGACAGTCAAAGACTGCAAACATAATACAGGAGACGTCAGAGAATGCAGGCATCATACAGGAGATGGACAGAGACTGCAGACATAGCACAGGAGATGGTCAGAGACTGCAGGCATCATACAGGAGATGGTCAGGGACTGCAGGCATGGCACAAGTACTATAAATGGTGTGATGATGTTGCAGTCAGTGTACACAGCTCTGGGGAATCCATTAGCCATCCTGGTCCTGATTGCACTCAGGTCTCCTCAGATTCCCGGCCCTTCCGTTGTCAGTGGGAAGTACAACACTAAAGGTGGAGGCGGAGCAGCTCAGGAGGAGGAAGTTAGAGCTTCCTCCTCTGAAAACCAGGGCCTCGATGCACCTGATTGGTTGCTAGGATGCTAGAGGGGCTCAGCAACCAATCATTTTGACAGGCGGGACTTGGATGTGTTGGGAGTTCTGCCACTGGTGCAGGCTTTTACACCAAGTTAAAGACAGCCCTGGGTGTCATCCCTCTGGAGGGTGTCACCCAGGTGTGGTCCGCATCTCCCGCACCCCCTCAGCAATGCCATTGTTCATCCAGAGTGGGGGCACTCTAATACAGGACGTGTGTTACTGGTCAGATCACCAGGTGAAAACAGAGGGATAAAAGCCTAATAAAATAAATCTAATGCAGCCACTGCATCTAATGATTGGTAAGCTGCAATATAATACAATTTTGGTTTTGGGTTTAATACTGCTTTGACTCCAACCTCTGGCTGACAGATAGGGCAGTGTGAAAAGAAGATATACATTTCAGTGGGACACAGGGCTCTCTTTACATTGTTGCAGTAAACCCTTATGCCGCGTACACACGATCGGAATTCTCGTCGGAAAAAACTCTGACGGTTTGACGGAATTCCGCTCAAGCTGTGTTGCCTACACACGATCACACCAAATTCCGACGGTCAATAACACAGCGGCATAAAACACGTTCGACAGCACTATAAAAGGGAAGTTTGATGCTTCCGAGCATGCGTCGAATTGTTTCCGAGCATGCGTCGGAATTTTGCGTGTCGGAATTGCATACACACGATCGGAAAATCCGATAGAAAGGTTTTCCGTCGGAAAAATTGAGAACAGGTTCTCAATTCAAAGTCCGTCGGAAATTCCGACACAAAAAGACCTTTGGGCATACACATGGTCGGAAAATCCGATGAAAAGCTCCCATCGGACTGTTTCCATTGGAAATTTTGATCGTGTGTACGCCGCAGTAAACCTTTGAAGCCCTACATTTTTGGAAGTTTAAAGCCCAACTCTGGAAACCTTGAAAATCCTTTCTTACAGTGGGGTTGCACTTACACTACTCGTTTAGTCTAGGGTAGAGTAAAAGCACTTATACTTACTGATTTTCCACTCCTCTGGCAGATGGACCCCCCCCACACACACCCCGGCAATGAACTGTTTCTTGCCGTCATCACCTCCAATGCAATACTATGGGCCTTGCATTGGTCTTGATGACATCAGGACATTAGGCCCCTTGAGCATGATGGAGAAGACACTTCGGGGACTGGTCTAGCAGCGTGAAGTATCAGCAAACTAGATCATCTTTTCTATGTCCCCTAGACCTAAAAGAGCAATTAAACTTTGCAGTAGGGCCTGCAAATTTCCCAGAGTTGGGCCTTAAAAACAGAAATACAGTGGCAATAGGTCCTTACAAATAAGACATATTTTGTTTATTTTTTTAGCCCACTCTTTTCTTTGGTTCTAATGAAATAATAATATACATAAACATTCATTGTTACTGTCACTGAAATAGCTGTTGGTTTTGTTAATATGAAAGTTCATTATTGAGAGACTGGCACATTGCATAATCTGTTTATTCTGTGCTTGTCTCCTAATTAGGAAATTGCTCTTTTGTTGTTAGTTTTAGAAATAAGTACAGCAGCGATGATATATAAAAAGTATCTGCTGGATCTGCTAAAAGTCTAAATAGAAAACACATTTGTCCCGTCTCTTCTAACTGTTACATGTGGTAAGCCAAGTAACTGTACCAGACCTGGCAAGAGAAAAATATCCTATTGTGTGATTCCAGTAGAGGAACAAGCATGGCATTGAAAGCAATTCATGCAGCATGTAATGAACATAATGAAGATGTTGGAATACCAATGAAAGCGATGATTACTTATTATATAACACGGTCATCAACAAAAATATTTGTAGGTGGAGAGGTTTGAGTTAAAAATTATTATTGTATGGTCTTCACATTGAAGGGTATTAACTAAGACTGGAGGAGCCAGATTCTGGAGCAGTTGTACATGGCAACCAATCAGCTTCTAGCTTTCATTTTAAAAGCTTAAAGTGTATGTAAACCCTCATATAAAGCCAGTGAAGTGAACAGCCTCAGATGATACACAGGGATGAAACAAATCTCCCTACATAGGTTTTACTTGTATATCTGCAGTGTTCAGCTTTCTACACTCTTTGGAAAGTGCAGAATGTGTTAAAAATCCTTCTTCCTCTTTCAGCAGCACATAGGGGTGGGTGGTGATACTGGATTTACACTGTGTGAGAGCTGATTGGAGGAAAGCCCCTCCACATAGGCAGGGGAATGAAGAAACATGCAGGGCTGTAGTCTGAATAGACAAGCTCTCCTTCTTATCTACCGCTAAGCTCCCTCCCCGACACAAATTTTCAGCTGCTGTTGTCTCACATGTTAGAGAATTTGTCAGAAGTGACTCATGCTGATAACAGAGGAACGAAGCACCAGAGAGAAAGGACACTTGGAGCTTTGGAGAGAGATAAGTAAACACCAAAGATATATGTGATTAGGTCAACTTTCATGAATGGGGTTTACAACTAATTTAACTAAACAAGCTGAAGATAGAAGCTGGTTGGTTACTATGCAAGGTTTTAGTAAATTCACTCTATTGCTTCCTCTAGAAATTAATGTTGCTTCACTTAATATAATAGCAGTAGTTATTTGGAGTCCTTTTATGTGTTTTTCTAGTAGCTGGATAGTTTTTAAATTGGCTAACCACATTCTTATAAAGATAGAAAAGTGGACAATCCATTAATATATAGGGTGTATAAAGTACAAAATGCTTTGTTACACATTGATCTTCTTCTTGATCCCCCGCCCGCAGATCACCGGCCAAGGTTGTCGGGAAGAGGCCCTTGTCCTCACCACCCCAAAGCACCCCCCCCCCATGTTGAGAGCATGTGGCCTGGTATGGCTCAGGAGGGGGATGCTCGCTCATCCCCACCCCCTTTTCTGACTTGCCGCGCTGCGTGCTCGGAAAAGGGTCTGGTATGGAGTTTGGGGGGACCCCCACATCGTTTTTTGGCATGGGGGTTCCCCTTAAAATCCATACCAGACCGAAGGGCCTGGTATGTTCTTGGCGGAGGAACCGCATGCCGTCTTCTTTTTTTTTTTTTTACATTTACCGTGGAGTTTCCCCTAAAGTCATATACACATATACTCATAGACACAAAGTGCCTGGTATTGTCGGAATCAAAGTCGGATCCCCGTTCATTGAAGTTGGATAGATATCAGACTTCAAGGCGCATAGCAAAGTTGGTTCCACAGTCGTACGACTGTCAGGCATGTACTGGCCATCGGGACTACTGGGAGTTTCCCGGTGGGCCGATGGCTCAGTGGGCCAGTCATGTGCAGTCCTGGAGCTGCTCCTCTCTGATAGTGAGTGATCGCAATTTCACTCCTGTCAGGAGGAGCAGCTGCCGTCACTTGCTGGAGAGAGGATTAGGCTTTCTGCTCCCTCCAGCCTGCAGGGGGAGATAAACAGCCGGCAGAAGAGAAGCTGCCTTCAGAACTGTGAGTACACATGGGAGGGGGAGGAGATGGGGGAACACTTTGATGCAAGGGGCTGCTGATGGGACACTCTGATGTAAGGAGCTGCTGATGGGACACTCTGATGTAAGGGGGTGCTGATGGGACACTCTGATGTAAGGGGCTGCTGATGGGACACTCTGATGTAAGGGGGTGCTGATGGGACACTCTGATGTAAGGGGGTGCTGATGGGACACTCTGGTGTAAGGGGGTGATGATGGGACACTGATGTAAGGGGGTGCTGATGGGACACTCTAATGTAAGGGGGTGCTGATGGGACACTCTGATGTAATGGGGTGCCAATGGGACACTCTGATGTAAGGGGGTGCTGATGGGACACTCTGATGTAAGGGGGTGCTGATGGGACACTCTGATGTAAGGGGGTGCTCTGATGGGACACTCTGATGTAAGGGGGTGCTGATGGGACACTCTGTTGTAAGGGGGTGCTGATGGGACACTCTGATATAAGGGGTGCTGATGGGACACTCTGGTGTAAGGGGGTGCTGATGGGACACTGATGTAAGGGGGTGCTGATGGGACACTCTAATGTAAGGGGGTGCTGATGGGACACTCTGATGTAATGGGGTGCTAACGGGACACTCTGATGTAAGGGGGTGCTGATGGGACACTCTGATGTAAGGGGGTGCTGATGGGACACTCTGATGTAAGGGGGTGCTCTGATGGGACACTCTGATGTAAGGTGGTGCTGATGGGACACTCTGTTGTAAGGGGGTGCTGATGGGACACTCTGATATAAGGGGTGCTGATGGGACACTCTGATGTAAGGGGGTGCTGATGGGACACTCTAATGTAAAGGGGTGCTGATGGGACACTCTGTTGTAAGGGGGTGCTGATGGGATACTTTGATATAAGGGGCGCTGAGGGGACACTCTGATGTAAGGGGGTGCTGATGGGACACTCTGATGTAAGGGGGTGCTGATGGGACACTCTGATGTAAGGGGGTGCTGATGGGACACTCTGATGTAAGGGGCTGCTGATGGCACACTCTGAAGTAAGGGGCTGCTGATGGGACACTCTAATGTAAGGGGGTGCTGTTGGGACACTGTGTTGTAAGGGGGTGCTGATGGGACACTCTGATATAAGGGGTGCTGATGGGACACTCTGATGTAAGGGGGTGCTGATGGGACACTCTAATGTAAGGGGGTGCTGATGGGACACTCTAATGTAAGGGGGTGCTGATGGGACACTCTAATGTAAGGGGGTGCTGATGGGACACTCTCATGTAATGGGGTGCTGATGGGACACTCTCATGTAAGGGGGTGCTGATGGGACACTCTAATGTAAGGGGGTGCTGATGGGACACTCTGATGTAAGGGGGTGCTGATGGGACACTCTAATGTAAGGGGTGCTGATGGGACACTGTAATGTAAGGGGGTGCTGATGGGACACTGCAATGTAAGGGGGTGCTGATGGGACACTGATGTAAGGGGGTGCTGATGGGACACTCTGATGTTAGGGGGTGCTAATGAGACACTCTAATGTAAGGGGGTGCTGATGGGACACTGTAATGTAAGGGGGTGCTGATGGGACACTGATGTAAGGGGGTGCTGATGGGACACTGATGTAAGGGGGTGCTGATGGGACACTACGATGTTAGGGGGTGCTAATGAGACACTCTGATGTTAGGGGGTGCTGATGGGACACTCTAATGTAAGGGGGTGCTGATGGGACACTCTGATGTTAGGGGGTGCTGATGGGACACTCTGATGTAAGGGGCTGGTCTGGGTAAAGTCCAGGGCCAAATTTCTGTCCCAGTCCAGTCCTGATGACTGTCATGTCGTACCAGTGCGAACCCGGTCTAAAGGGGAAATCTTCCAATGGGTACATTAGTTCTTGTGACTCTGGTAGCTACCAGGGATTTCCTCTCACTTCCTGTTGTGACTATGTGGTTGATTTACTAAAACTGGTGAGTGCAAAATCTGGGGCAGCTCTGCATAGAAACCAATTAGCTTCCAGTTTTTTTTTTATCAAAGCTTAATTTAACAAGCTGAAGTTTAACGCTGATTGGCTACCATGCACAGCTGAACCAGATTTTGCACTCTTTACAGGGGTTATAACCCTCCCTTGCTTTATCCAAGATATTAAAAAATCCTTCAGTTGTACTTTAAAGCCCAACTTCTTGCACAATAAGGTTCCTAGGGTTAGGAAACAAGGTTCCTAGGGTTAGAAAAAAAAGTCACATCCCGTCATGTACACTTTTTCTACATCTTGCAAATCTGCTGAAAAAGATGTAGGTCTCACAGACCAAGACAAAAATGAAATATAAAAACCACTCTGTGAGTCCTCCCCAGAAAAGTTTAAACGTACCGACTTATCAGTTAGGCCCCTTTCACACGTATGTTCTTTTTTTTTAACAGAAGAAAGATAGGGCTTTGGTCCATTCCAAAAAATGGATGCTGACGGAAGTGGATGTAAACTGATGTAAAAAAATGACCATCCATTTACATCCATTTTTCTATAGAGATGCATTGATGGAATCAACGGATGGATAAAAAAGCATGTGAAAGTGGCCTTAGGGGCCAGAAGATGGCTACAGCGTGGCTCTCTAGTTCCCCTGGGGCATGCATCTGGCACGCTCTGTGATCGCTGTGTCCTTCGAACATAGCCAATCAAAGATTGTGGTAAAGGGCCAATCACAGTGGCCCTTTACCACATGATCAGCTGTGTCAATCACAGCTGATCACAGTGCAAACAGAATTGCCTGTTATTGCCATTTCTCTCCTCACGCGCTGTCACAGCTTGTGGAGAGGAGAGCTGGTAACTGGCAATCCTGACAGGGCACATGTACACAGATAATCAGGTGCCCTGATCATCAGTGCCACCAGTGCTACCCATCTGTGCAATCAGTGCTGCCCATCAGTGCCCATCAGTGCTGCCTATCAGTGGGTCCTGAGACCCGATTGGCCAGGAGCCCTAAGACCTCGTGAGTCCACTTCCTGATTGGCCAGGAGGAGAATCAAGAAGACAATTGTCACACAACTGGGTGGGCTCAGGACGCCATGCTCTGCACCCGAGCCCACCCTTTTTTTAAGCCAATTAGAGCCTCAGGCTCTAATCGTGTGCTTCAAAGATAAATAAGACCCCCATTGAAATCCATGTGTCCGGTGCCCTGCATGTAGATTAGTGGAGCAGCGCCCCTGCGCCCCTTATGGACGAGTGCCACTGGTGCCGCCTATCAGTGCCCATCTGTGCCACCTTATCAGTGCCTCCTCATCCGTGCCCATCAGTTCCACCTCATCAATACCCATCAGTGCTGCCTATCAGTACTCATCAGTGCAGCCTATCAGTGCCCATCAGTGCAACATCATCAGTGCCCATCAGTGAATGAGAAAAATTACTTATTTGCAAAATGTTATAACAGAAACTAAGAAAAAAATATGTTTTTTCAGAATTTTCTGTCTTTTTTGTTTGTTTATTATTTGTACTGCTGAGACTTCCAAATTTAATCACGTTCAGCAAACAGGCACGCTTTTGCTAGTCCTAAATAAATTCCTTATCCTTTACTCAGATTTTGACTTTCTTCTTGCTTTGCCAATTTAGTTTATTTTATTTTTTTCTTACTAGTTTTGTATTGTTTGTAATGCAGTGGTTTGTAACTTTTTTTACCTTTTTTTTCCTTCTAATTTGTATTAGTTGTATCTCTGTTTGCTTGAAAGAACTTCGGTGGTAAACACCTCTTAACATCACTAGCTAGGTCTACATAATATTTTTACTTGGACTTCAGAGATCTGTCAAGCTTTGGGCTACAAGCCTTGAAAGAGTAGTAATATATATCCTTGCTCGGAGATATGCCCTTTTATGGCTGCCAAGGCCTAAGGCTGTGTGACTTTGTTAGTCTACCACATCACTTATTTAAACTCCGCATTCATTTTGTTCCTTTTGTAGATGGCTATAAATTACTTTTCTCATCTGGTGTACTTAAACCACGCATACAGCATATGGTTTTAAAAGGACACGGCACAGATAAAACATATACAATAGTGCTCAATAGTAACATGCCAGTTCCAGGACCTGATTTACTAAAATGTCAACATAGATGAAGTACTGAGAAGGGAACACAAGCATCCAAATATTGCAAAGGTGAAGGTCTGTTTTTTTTTTCTTATTCTCCTGTAAATGATTGGATGTTTAAGGCAAGCCCAATTTCACTTCACTGGATGTCGCCTCACTTTACACTTTATAAATCGAAATTAATTATCCTTTTTATTCATCATTGTGACTACTGATCGGCCTATTGAAAATGATCCCAATAAACAATGTGATTGAAAGACCATAAAGAATTTCCCAACTCTTTTGATTGTTGGCTTCAATTTAAAGTGGTTCTAAGGTCAAAATGTTTTTTTACCTTAATGCATTCTCTGCATTAAGGTAAAAAAAAAAAAAAACTTTCACCAACTGATATTTCTCTTGCTTTAGCGCTTTGCCCATCTGTAGCAGTGCTGATCTCTCTCCCTTTTCTCACAGAGACTCGGGCAGCAGTGAGAGCCATTGGCCCCTGCTGCTGTCAATCAAATCCTGTGAGGAGGGAGCAGGGGGTGGGACTGAGCACACAGCTTGCTATGGCACGTGCAAAGAAGGAGGAGCCAAGAGCACCAACAGGGGACCCCAGAAAAGAATGCATCCTATGCATCCTATGCATTAAGGTGAAAAAACTTCTGTCACTGACCAGCCCCCCGTTTTACTCACCTGAGCCCGTTTGTTCCTCGGCTCATGATTGGATAGATTTATGGTGGCGCAGCCATTGACTCCCGCTGCTGTCAATAAAATCCAATGATGGGGCAGGGCTGAGTCGGCATTCTGTGTCTATGGACACAAATGCTGGACTCGGGATTGCGCCCGCACAGTAACCCCCAGGGAGAGCGCTTCTCCTAGGGGGTTTCCCGATGCGAGGAGGAGCCGTGAGCGGGGACCCCAGAAGACGAGGATCAGGGCCACTCTGTGCAAAACGAACTGCACCGTGGAGGTAAGTGATGATGTAAGTAACTGAGTTAAAATAAACAGAGTTACGTAACACAGTTACTTTAGAGGGTAACGAGTAATCTAACTGATTACTTTTCCCCCATGGTAACGCAGTTCCCATTACTTGGGCGGAGTTACCTCAATTACATGGCAGTAGTGTAATTCTGGTGTCCTGCCGAAAAAGTTCCCCCTCCGGATAAGGACCCCCTGTACTGCGCAGGCGCAGCGCTTGCGCAGTACCAAGGACTACGGAGCTTACGGAAATTGCCGAACCTAAACAGCTCTGAGTGAACTCTACCCCGCACAGGTGCAGTTAACATGTAATTGTACGAGGCGATGCCGCACACTCCCAATGCTCGTGCTACTCTGCAAGGGGCGTCTATCGTGTAACTAAGGGGCGGATCTAGTATTACTGTAACCAAGGGGCTCATTTATTATTATGTTATATATCGAGCTCTTCTGTAGCCATCCGCCCCTTACACGATATAATAATAATAGACCCGCCCCTTGCTTACACGCTATAACAGATCTGCCCCTTGGTTAGAGTATTAATAGAGCAGCCCCTTGGTTACACGATATATAACAATAATAATAAATGCGCCCCTTGCTTACAGTAATACTAGACCCGCCCCTTAGTTACACATATAGAATATTAAAAAAAAGTCAGTTACTTTGCTGAGTAACTAATTACTTTTCCAATGTAGTAACTGAGTAACTAACGCAATTACTTTTTGGGAGAAGTAATTTGTAACTTAACTAATTACTTTTTTTTTTTTTTTGTAAATTGTTTTTATTGAATTTTAAATAACACAGAACAAAACAGCCTATTGGGCATACCCAGGCTCAAATCACAACTATAGAACTAAAACTAGCAGAGAGAGAAAAAATAAATAAAAATAAAAATAAATCAAAAACATCATACTAAGCCATTGTACGCTCAACCACCTATGCAGGATATGCAGAACCATCTTGTACTTTCATCTATACCCTACGAAGCTTTCGGTAGATACTCATAGGATGAAGTGCATAATAGTCATTCACCGTCTACTTAGTCTCACTCCCGCTCCCCCTCCTCCCCACAGAACCTTGACTCAGGAGCCTAGGAACGTTTAGGAGATCAGAAATGCCACCTATGCTGTTCCTGATACTTACTAGAGTGTTACTAATCCTCATTTGAATTGGCATTAGTGGACAGGGATTCGGTCCAGATATCCCATATTTTGTGAAATTTTTTCTCACACCCACGTGACAGGTAAGTAGCTTTGTATAGTGGTAGAGCCGTATTTACTAACCTCTTCCAGAAATTTATGGTGGGAGCGGCTGAGGCTTTCCATCTGAGTACTATAGATTTACGGGCATAGTAAAGCAATAGTCCCAGCAGGGTTCTAATCGCCCGGCTTGGGGCCATTGGTTCGACCAGTCCCAGCAGACATATCTCTACGGACAATGGCACAGGAATGGTGGTGATAGTCAAAATAAAACTGGTTATCTCAACCCAAAAAACTTCAATCTTAGGACAACTCCAGAAAATATGAATGAAGTCCGCTAAGGGCGAACTGCATCTCCAGCAGGAGTCGGACACAGATGGGTAAATTCTATGTAGACGTACAGGCGTGTAGTATACTTTATGTAGTATTTTAAATTGCACTAACCTATCCCTAGCTGATACTAACTGTGAAAAAGGATACTCCCACATTTCTTCCCAATCCTCTGTGTCTAGTGTAGGGAAATCTACCTCCCACCTTGCTCTAAGGTTTTCCAGCCCCATGTGGACATTAGGGAGTAACGCTTTGTATATGGTGGATAAGGGCTTAGATAGAACTTCATCTCTGAGTAGAGTTTCTATAGTCGAGGTGTAGAAGGCCACAGGAGCATTGTTAAATTGGGTATTAAAAGCGTGTCTAAGCTGTAGGAATCTAAACAGGTGTGAGTTAGGTAGATTAAATTGTTGTTTTAACTGGTCAAACGTCTGTAATTTTCCCTCAAGACAGATCTGATTTATATATTTGATGCCCCTGCTAGCCCACACCCCGGGGTCGGGAATGGAACCGAATTCTGGTAATTTTGGATTGAACCAAAGAGGGTTGTGTGGGGAAATGTGTCCAGAGGGTATGGGGCGCAATAAATTTGCCACTGACCATGCCCGTAAGACCGCTTTCATTGCCGGAGTAAGAGGGAAGGGAGCCCTGGGACCCCGGTAGAGTAGATTCCGTAGCGCCTCATAAGACCCCAATCGGGCTGCTTCCAGGACCACCGCCGCATTGGACTCATCCGAGACCAGCCAGTTGTGGGCATGGGACAATAGAGCCGCTATAAAATAGGAGTGGAGGTCAGGGCAAGCCAAGCCTCCCTCTCCCCAAGGTCTCTGCAGGACCGTCAACCTAAATCTCGGTTGACTGGCTCCCCAGAGAAAAGATACTAGGATAGTGTTAATCATACGAAATATCTTTTTGGGGATCCAGACAGGTGCGTGTCTGAGAACGTAAAGAAAGCCAGGTAAAAGCTTCATCTTAAATAAATTGATCCTCCCAATTAAAGAGAGGGGGAGATTTGCCCACGCCTTCAGTCTTGTCTTCATTCTATGGATCAGTGGTTCCAGATTAAGAGTGTGATAGTCAGAGGTAGAGGCGGATATGTGAATACCTAAATATTTGATTTTGTCTGTCCATAATAAGGGTAGGTTGGGATCTGCTACGTCTCTTGCTGCTCTATCTATCGGTAAGATTTGAGATTTATCCCAATTTACCTTGAGTCCCGAATAGCTAGTGAAGTTGGAAAGAATGTTTAGAGTCTCATGAAGAGACTGGGCAGGGTCACTCAAGAAAAGGATGAGATCATCTGCGTATAAAGCAACTTTCTCATGTATGGATCCCACCTGTATTCCTCTGACCCTGTCCGTCTGTCTGAGGGCCGAGGCAAGGGGTTCCATCACCAATGCAAAGAGAGCTGGTGACAGTGGACAACCCTGCCTCGTACCTCTTCCGACAGGAAAGGGTGTCGACAGAGCACCACCAAGTTTAACCTGTGCTGTCGGATTCTTATATAGAATATCAATCCATTGGCGGAATACCTCTCCAAAGCCCATAACTTCCAGAACTGAGGACATAAAAGGCCATGCTACCGAATCAAACGCCTTTTCGATGTCCAAGGTAACCATTACTCTCGTGGAGGAATCAGTGGGGGGTAGCTGAAGATGGGTAAACACTCTACGCAAGTTTATGTCTGTGGATTTCCCCGGCATGAAACCGGTCTGGTCAATATTAATCAGGGATGGTAAAATCGTCCGCAGTCTGGTTGCCAACATTTTCGTCAAAATCTTAAGGTCATAATTTAGCAAGGAGATCGGCCTGTAAGAAGCACAGAGTGATACGTCTTTGCCAGGCTTAGGGATAAGAACTATGTGTGCCTGGTACATTGAAGGGGGTAGTGTCATCTGTTTTTTACTTTCAGAGAAGACCTTTAATAGTTTTGGGGCAATTAGAGAGGCATACATTCTGTACCATTCGCCAGGTAGACCATCTGGTCCCGGAGTTTTTCCACTAGGAAATAAAAGGATCGCATCCTCTATCTCCTCAGTGGTAAAGTCCCTGTCTAGAAATTCAAGATCCTCCCGCGAAAGAGTGGGCAGCTGCAGGGAGTGTAAAAACTCCCTACACCTATCTCCAGGCCCGCTCGGGACTGCCCTGTATAAGTTTTCGTAGAAGGATCGGAACTCCCCCAGAATCTGATCGGGAGTAGATATCAGCTTGACCATCTGAGCCACAAATTCCTGACACCATCGTCTGCATTTTCGAGTCCGCAACTAAATTCGCTAGGAGCTTGCTATTTTTGTCTCCATATTCAAAGACCTTCCCCGCCAATGTATTCAAATCTAAATGAGTGGCCGAGACAAGGTGCAGAGACAATGCTCTTCTCGCCTCAGCCAACCGGCTGAAGTGATCTATGGTTGGCGAGAGAGAAAAAGCCTCCGCCGCCCCAGTCTCTTCCTCCTCAAGGGTCTGGACCTGACAGGACATTGCCAAGCGAGCCGCTTTAATAGCTGAGATATATTCACCTCTGGTGTTGGCCTTGAAGGCATCCCAGACTACCTGCGCTGATGTTGAGTCCTCGTTGAACTCCCAGTATTGTTGTAATTTAGGAGAGACCTCCTCCCCCACTCCTGAGTCCTGCAACCATTTAGGTGCTAGACGCCAACAGTCTCGCCTCCTGGTGTCCGACAACTCTAGGGTGACCTCCAAAGGTGCATGATCAGAGAGGCCCGCAGGCAAATACGAGACCCCCCTCACCGCTGCCAGAGCACAAGTGTTGCCAAAGACCAGGTCTATCCTAGAGCCCGATCTATGAGTGGTGGAATGAAAGGAATAGGCTCTAGTGGTTTGGTGTTTCCATCTCCAGATCTCAGTATAGTTAAATGCTTGTGCCCAATGAAGCAGGTCTGCTGAGTACACCCTATGTGGATTGGAGGAGTCTAGGGACGGGTCTAGAATAGAATTAAAGTCACCTGCTATGTATAATCTGGAGTATTGTAATGGAGCTAAGAGCTCATACAACTTGTAGAGGATCTGGTGATTAAAAGGAGGAGGGACATATATATTCACCAAAGCATAGACCACCGCATCGATCTCCAGAAGTAGTATTATGAATCTGCCCCCCTGATCAATGTGTACGTGTATAACCTTGTAGGAAAGAGATTTGTTCAGTAGTATGGCCACTCCCCTAGCATAACTAGAGTAAGTAGCGTGAAAGGATTGCCGCACCCAGGGCCTGCGTAGCGCCAGGATCTTATTCCCAAGGAGATGAGTCTCCTGCAGGAACAAGATATGGGGCCTGTGATTATTTTTACCTTGTCATTAAGACCCCGTACATTCCATGATACCAGTTTTAGCTCCATTGGTGTATTAACAAACTATGGTATAGCATAATAATAATACCTACTTGTGGGGGTTTAGCCACCATAAGACCAAGGGGGAGCGGTAACAACACAGCACATTTTGCAGTGGGCATAGTGAGCAGTAATGGAACATACACAGTATAAGCATCAGTCAGTGGATACAGAGCGTACAGAGAAAAGAGAAAAAAAAAATAACCAGTGAACTCCCTACTGACCATGAGTACCCTGAAAAGAGAAAAATAGAACAGAAAACAATAACTATGGTCAGTTTTATACCCAAAACCTAAACTCAGACTCTTAGATCTTCAGACTTCTTGAAAACAAAAAAGTTCCAAAGTGTAGCGACTCCGTGCCGCTTCGTCTCTTCAACCCGTTGGGGAATTGAGAACCCAGATGAGGGGGGAAAAGTTAATACTTCAGTGAGTTACGTCTAACCGGGTAGCTCCGAGTTAGAGGAATGTAAAAGTATTGGACGTTCAGTCTAGAACTAGAAGGATCTTGAGTGATACATTTTTCTTTGAGGGAAAACAAAATCCCAATCAGGGATAGTCAGCTCACCAGCCATCAGGAGTAAAAATGACTCCCACCCAAACTAGCGGAGAAAAACCAGCAAGAGAAGCCTAGAACACAACTGGCAACAACTTTTGATGATGCGGTCCAAGGACTCTGCAACAAAAATTAACGTGTGGCCGAAACCGTCCCCCGGACATGGATCCGGAAGGAAAAGGAGCCGTCGTGGCAACTTTTAGATAGCGACTTGCAGGGGAGACAGCGACTTGTATTTACCGTAAATTGTTCAGCCATTCGTCAGCGTCAGCCGGAGAATCAAAAAACCTGACCGAGCCGTTATGAGGGACCCGGAGACGGCTAGGATACAACATACTGTACTTTATATCTTTTTCTCGTAGGCGCTTGCGGACATCATTAAAAGACTTCCTCTTGCGCTGCAAGTCGGCCGAGAAATCCGGAAACAGAAGAATTGAAGAATTGCCGTATGGAAGCGAGGGATGCCTGCGAGCTGCAGAGAGGATCCTATCCCGATCCCTGAAATTCAAAAAGCGGACCAAGAAGGGTCGGGGATTTGCACCAGGAATAGTGCGGCCCATTGGCACACGATGAGCACGCTCGACCACATATGTTGGGGATATATCTGTGAGGCCCAGCAGATTCTTAAAGAATTCTTCTGCAAATTCCGCTGGTCGGTCACCTTCTTCCCCCTCCGGGAGGCCAAGGACACGTACATTGTTGCGTCTTGCTCTGTTTTCGGCGTCATCAGATTTAGCGACAAGCAATTGTACCGTACGTTGCAAGTCCGCTATGGTGTTAGTGTGGTTAGCTGTAAGATCTTCAGTGGCAGAAATTCTAGATTCTGATTCAGTCAGCCTGCCCCTGATCTTATCCAAGTCGTTTCTAATGAGATTGCATTCTTCAGCGAGGCGGTCTATTCTCCCCAGCATAGAAGTTTTACTCTGTTCAATGGCAGCCAGGATCACTGTGGTGCTGTCCTGGGAGGGTGGGGTGGACAGAGCCGTGCTCGGAGAAGCTTCAGGCTCCATGGCTAATTCCGTGAGCAGTGACTGCAGTCTCCCAATAAGAGAGGGACCCGATTGTGCAGGTGGGTCAGGAGCCGGGCGGCCCGGCGTAGATGAGCCCTTGGGCCGGTTCTTAGGGCCCATGAAAGAGGGATAGGCAGTAGGCGTTTGCTGTTCACCTTCAGTTAATGCGTTTCCAGCAATTGCAACTTGATGGCACTATGTACAGGAGCCCCAGGAGCCGGATGAATGTGGAAAGGGATAGGATGCCGGGCTTTAGAGGTCTGCAAGTGGTTAAGATAGGCAGCCCACGTGGAAGATCCAGCAGCAGTAGTCTGGGGGAGGTGGAAGGCTGGCTGGGTGATATTCAGCCACCTGCTGCACTGAGGCCGAAGGCGGTGCTCCCTCGCCGGCCGGCCGTTTAGGAAAGTGGGGCGGGCGGCAGGCTGCACTAGGCCGGACTAGGCCGCGGTCGCGCCGGTTACAACAGTGGCCCTGTGGGTCAGCGGGCCGCAGCAGCTGATGTAGAGGTAGGCCGGGGGATGTGGGGGGCTCCTACCGTTCGGCGGCTTCCTCTCCCTTCCGATTTGTGGCCGGTCGCGATGCTCCTCCGCCGGCCGGCCGCTTAGGAAAGTCCGCTCGGCGGCAGGCTGTACTAGGCCGCACTAGGCCGCGGCCGCGCCAGACAACCTCGGCGGCCCCACGGATCAGCGGGTCACTCCAGGGGTATCAGGAGGCAGATTGGAGGATGAGGTATGCCCCTTACCTCTCGATGTGTCCAGAAAAGGGCTCCGTCAGCAGGGCACAGACAGGGAAGATGGCGGCCGCCACAGGTCTGGAGGGACCGTCAAATCCCGGCCTTGTACAGGGCAGATCTCAGCAATACTGGTCCAGAGAGCAACAGCAGGTGATGGTGAGGCACCTAGTGAGTTTTTTCCCCCAAATTATGTAATCTAGGCCGAGGATTCAAAAGGATTGGGTAACGGATGTGTGGAGCTCCTCAAAACACGTCTGTCCTCTCCTACATCCGGACACGCCCCCCCAACTAATTACTTTTTTAAAGTAAGATGACCAACACTGGAGGTAAGTATGATATATTTGTTATTTTAAAAAAATAAAACGAAGGTTTAAAACCCTGTTAATTCCAAGGGGTTCACATCATTTTCCCAAAGGGTTTACCTACTTTTTCTTGCCACTGTAAGTAATCTACAATTTATTTTCAATTACCTGGCCCCTCACAGTGCAGTTGTTGGTACAGTTATAGAAGATTGTACAAATATGTGGCCATTGTAAATTAATTAACGTGTTATGGCAATATCTGAAACCACCTCTCTTTAGAAAAGAATAATACACCAGAGGACATTTATCAAGCAAATTAAAGACAAAGTTAGACACAAATTAGGCTGCAACAGGTTTACAGTGAATTTGCAGCCCATGAGTCTGAATTTCTAAGCAGCTAACAGCACAGATTTTCAAAGTCTATGATAGATTTATTACTGAATATGAGACAAATTTTCATTCTAAACAGATGCATAATTAGGAAGAGGTCAGGGTCATGTTTTTTTTTTTCTGTTGCGGTACTACTTCAGAGCAGCCAGAGGAGGAATTTATAACTCAAACTGTAACCTTGTATTGAATCTGTGGCACAGTTTGACTCCTGTTTCACATTTCCTTGCTGTGAAACAGAATTGAGAACTGTCTCTAATTAAATAAGAAGTCCAATTTAGCTTTGGGAAGTCATAAATGTGTATATTCCATTTGCTATTGGTGTTTCTGTATAAGACATAGGGACTGAGACTTTGTACTGTCAGTATTACCCTCCTCCTGCTCGGCCAGTGCACAGATGCGGCCAGGTGGGAGTGGCATCGCTCTGACTGGACACACCAGTGTGTCCTTTTGCTGTTAGCATTTGTGCATGGCCTCAGGGCTGCACAGTGGCATGATCAGTTCGGTGTACTGGGTCACTGTAAATGACCCTGGTACTATGTGATCGCTGTGACCAATCACAGCAATTACATGTAAAGTAGTAAACTATGGCATCCATTCATAATGTCATTGCTTACAACTGTGACCTCTGTGATTGGTCACATTGATCACATAGTACAGGACCAATCACAGAGGCCCTGTATGATCACTGTGACCAATCACAGAGATCACAATAGTAAGCAATGGCATTGTGAATGGGTGCCATTACACAGTGTAAATGATTGCTTATAATAGTGATCATCACTGTAATAAGTAATCATAGTGTGAAAAAAAAATCGGATCCCCCCATGGTAGTACTGTGTAGCTTTGGTGACACTGCACTACTCTGCCGACAGTATGTAAAAAATAAATTTAGAAAATTGTAAAAAAAATAAAATATATTTTTTTTAATAAAAATAAATAATAATAAAGGATGTTTTTTTACATGTTGTCACCAGAAAAAGTGCAGTGCACATTAGTTACAATTTTCCTGATCACTGCCACACCAGTCCTATTGTCCCAGATCACTGCCACACAAGTTACAGTTTACCTGATCACCACCACACCTGTCCTAGTGTCCCCAGACCAGTGTATGCCAGCGACAGTTTTCCTGATCACTGCCACACCAGTCATATTGTCCCAGATCACTGCCACACCAGTTATAGTTTACCTGATCACCACTACACCTGTCCTAGTGTCCCCAGACCAGTGTATGCCAGCAACAGTGTTCTTTATCACTACCACACCAGTTGCAGTGTCACCACACCAGTGTAAGCCAGCAACGGAAACTCTGATTATCTCCACACCAGCCCCAGTGTCACCAGACCAGTATAAGTCAGCAGCAGTGTTCCTGATTGCTGCCACACTAGTCCCCAGTGTCACCTGACCAGTGCAACCAGCAACAATTCCTGATCACCACCACACCAGGGCAGTGTAGCCTCTGCCTGCAACCTGTAATAAGCCTGGCCTCTTTATTGACCATTTTTCTGCCTGTTGCCTGGACCAATCCTTTGCGTGTTTGCTGACCATGTGTCTGCCTGTGGCCTGAACTAATCCATCTGCACATCGCACTGACAACATTCCTACGAGACACCAGGCCCAGCCATCCCCTATGGACAACTGCACCACTGTAACTAGATGAAATCTTTTGTTTTTCCTTCTCTCAGCCACCTGTACTTCCTGGACCCCCTGTAGCCTCCTAAACATGGCATTTCTGGGGTATTCATGTACCAGTAGGCTAGGCTTGCTTGGCTTATAGGAACTGGGACTGCTATAGGTGATGAAACACTAAGCTATATTCCCTGATCACTTGTACAGAGGTGACCATTACAGTGCATTGGTTTTGATACAATTGGTTAATTTGTGTAATACACAAGATACAATGTCCGGTATATAATCAATTCAGACACTGAAAAAGTTTCACACGTGCAGTATCGCCACACTTGGGAGGAACAGTAGAATGTGTTTTGGGTTGCATTTCTAAGTATGCACATTCTGTATGTGAGAAATATCTTATTAAGTTGGCAGCTTTGTACATTTTTTTTCCACATTTTCCAAAAACTTGTGGCAAAAAATGAGGTCTTCAAAAGACTCACTATGCCTCCTAAAAAAATACCTTGGGATGTTTACTTAACCGCTTGCCGACCAGCCGGCATCGTTATACGGCGACAGGTCAGCTCTCCTGCGCAAATCGCCATAGCTGTACGGCGGACTCGATGTCCGCTGGCGACCCGCGTTCGCAGTATACAGAGGCAGAATGGGGATCTGCCATTGTAAACAAAGGGAACACATTTAACCCCTTGATTGCCCCCTAGTGTTAACACCTTCCCTGCCAGTGTCATTTTTACATTGAACAGCTGTTGGCCCACCTCCTTGAGCTACCGGTCCCCGTGACCCCAACATTTTTCCTACTAGGCCTGTCACCACTAAAAAATCACCAGAAAAAAAAAAAACCTACATTGGTGTCAGTGGCATCAATACCATCCCATGGCACTGGTTTCAGTGGACACAATAATAATCTCCAACTTTGGTGCCAGTGGCTGCCATAACACCCAGCTTTGGTGTTAGTGGTAGCAATAATAACCCCCCGACATTTATATTAGTGGGCACAATAATAAATCTAAGTATTGGTGTTAGAGACTGCAATAATAAACCCCACATTGGTGTCTGTGACGACAATAATAACCCACAGCATTGGTGTCAGTGGCAGTACCATTAAACTTCTCCCGACTTTGGTAACACTTTTTCTTATAGGGTTCTCAGGGAGTACACTGCTTTCCATGTGCCCCCTCACCACATAAAAACACAGCACCCAAGGCAGCTGCCCCTTCTTCTGGAGAAAAAAACTATTATTAAACTACACAGGAAGTCTGTGCATGGAGTTAATGTTTCAGATGCTCTTCATTTCTAGTCTTTTATAGGATGATCTTTACATTTTAGATAGGTATTAGAAACGTGAAGGGTATTCTGCTCATGTACATGTATTTATAATGTAAAAAATACAATAATGATGATGTATGTCTGCATCTAGAATACTGAGAAAGGTTTTAAAGTTTTATTGATTGCTGTCTATTAGTCACGTTAGTTTGTCTTATATTCCAGACTTCTCATATGAATTTACTTCACAACTACTTTGACCTAACATGTTATCATTGTGCGTATTTCTCATCTCACATCACATGATTGCATTATCTCCACTCCATCATTATTCACTCTGATTACTGCAACAACCACCTGGCTCTACTATAACCCTCACCTCTATTCATTATTCCATACCCCATTATCATAAGTCAGAACCCTTGTCATTCACTACAACATTGTTTTCATACATCATTCATCACTGCAACATTTTCCATACATTTTCTATTACAGCATTAGCCACAAAAAAGGGAAAGCAAATGTAAATTGTTTGGAAAACCACATTTTTTAAAGTAGGCCTAAACTTAAAAAAGGAAGATATGCTACGTTATTTGGAACATCAAAAACTGTTAATTGTGCCTGAGCACTGCCATGAAAATTGCAACTTTTGTCTTAAAGCGGAGTTCCGGTTAAAAAAATTTAATTAAAAGTCAGCAGCTACAAATACTGCAGCTGCTGACTTTCAATAATCGGACACTTACCTGTCCCAGGGTCCAGCGATGGGGGGGGGGGGGGGATGGGGGACAAAGCCGTGCTCATCTCCCCTCCTCTCTGTGGTGCCAGCATTGTCACTGTGGGCGCCTGGCACGCACTGCGCATGCGCAAGCCACGCAGCACGTGGTGACTGGCTGGGTAATCATCTGGGACCTGTGACATGTCCCCGATGATTGCCGAGAGAGAGGGGGGAAAGGTTAACTTGCTTCTGGCGCCACGCTGCCCCGGGAGGAAGTGGGAGCTGAAACCCTCTAAAAAGAGGGTTTCCGTTCCCCCCCCCCAAAAAATGACATGCCAAATGTGGCATGTCAGAGGGTCACCTTCCCTTAAAGCGGAAGTTCCATTTTTGGGTGGAACTCCGCTTTAAATTCCTCCTGACAAAAACAATGTACTTCCTGGTATGTGAGTGTGTTTACAGCCTTATAGTTGTATACTGTATAAGCAGTGTTGGCCGGTTCAGCGCGAAGCGCCAACATTCGGACCATGTGTACAGCAGCCCATCAGATAGATGCCAGCCGGACTTCTGGCTTCTGTCGAATGGGCATGCTGGAAAAACATTGGCATTGTTTGGGGGGGGGGGGCAGGGGATGTCTCCCTGTCAGAACACAATAGCTCAGCAAGGAAGATCACTTATTTAATTAGTACATCAAACTCTTCAGTTTTTTCATTTAGCCCATTGGGTTGAATAAAAAAAAAACTGCCTGTGTGTACCAGGCATAAGGCACTGGCTCTGATTGCTAGTCCCGGGAGACATGAAGTGAGATTTAGTGATATTGCTACTGTGCTGTTCCTTGTTCTCCTTGTTGGAGGCTCTGACATGAGGAAGCATAACCTTGCCTCTACCAAGATGGCCTTCTCCACATAGAGACACAATACAGAACAATGGATGGATGATAAGTCAGTAATAGGAAAATATTTTTACCACTGATAATACTGGTAACTTGTCCTTTGCTTTCTGCCTGCCTCTTTTGAGCAGTTTACCAAAAAAAAAAAAAAAATCAAAGAAAAATTTTAAATTCTGAGTTGTCAATATTACAGAAATGGAGGGGAACTCTCCCAATTGGGATCCTTGTTCTGGTGACAACTATCACTGCTACTGATATGGTGAGCTGTCAAATGTCACAAATGCAATAAAATCTGTGATGTTGGGACCAGATAGTGCAAAATTTTATTTCTGCATTCAATTAACCACTTGCTTACTGGGCCCTTAAACCCCCCTCCTATCCAGACCAATTTTCAGCGCTGATGCACTTTGAATGACAATTGCCAAGTACCTGTACTGTACCCAAGAGAATTTTTTTTCCCCACAAACAGAGCTTTCTTTTGGTGGCATTTGATCACCTCTGCAGTTTTTATTAAAAAAAAAAAAAAACACTGAATTAAAAAAAAAAAGCATTTTTTTTTTCTTCTCTTCCCATCACTCTGGTACAAGTTGATTTTGTTATAAAATTTTGCAAACAGGTAATTTTTCTCTTGCATTGAAGTTTAGGCCTACACTGATGTACGCTGATGAGGCGGCAGTGATGGGCACTGATAGGTGGCAGTGATGGGCACTGATGGGTGGCAATAATGGGCACTGATCGGTTACACTGATAGGCAGCACTGCTAGGTGGCACTGATTGGCACCACTGTTGGGCATTGAAAGGTGGCACTTATGGGCATTGATAGATGGCACTCATGGGCATTGATAGGTGGCACTAATGGGCACTGTGGGCACTGGCACTTGGCAATGGCAGGTGTCACTGGCAGGGGGTACTGGTGGCACAGAGGAGGCAGATCGGCTCTTTTTTCTTCTCACGCTGTCAGCGTGCAAAGGGATGCCGTCATATGACGGCCTCCCGGAAATTCAGGTCTGCGCTGTGGCCGTCATTCGGCTATAGCGTGGACGGCAAGAGGTTAAACATGTTTAGAAAATTTGATTTAAAAAAAAAAAAAACATCAAGTTTGATGTCATCTATACAAATCATTGTAAACTAACCTAACTGGTACATGTTAAAGAGCAGATGTACTTCTGCCTCTGGGATTGATTAGTACTAAAAGAATAATTTTAATATGCGTTGAGGGGAAGATAGTACTTATACAGTAGAGGTCCAGTAATGCAATTATGCTGCTTCTTGTGGAGACACGTGGGAAGAATAAGGATTTCTGTAGTGAAGGCAACGCGGTTCAAGGCCCTTCTTCACAAATAATTGTGATTGCGATTCAGCAAAGCAGACTTTGTTATTTGGTCTGCCTAGCGAATATTTGTTTTGTCAGTATAAAATTGAAATAGAGAGAACATGATTCGATTCACTCATAGCTAGCAGGAATCCTGCTCTTTTCGTTGGCTTTGCTAGCATATGCTTTTTAATTGCAGGCTATTTAGAATTCTGCTTTTTCTCTCTATATAGAGAAACTTGGTCTGTTGATACATGATCCAATCCCACTATCAAAATCCTATGCAACCCTGTCTGTAAGGTCTCATTGCACTCTGTAGTTTCGTAGAGCCTTTTTAGCTGCCCCTCTTTCTGTCAGTCCTGCTGGGCATGATGTTACAGGTGGCTGATATGTAGACAGTTTCAGATTCTTATACTCAGTCCTGCTGAGCATGGGGTCACGGGTGGCTGATATACCCATAGATTTAGCTTCCTTTGCCTAGTCCTTCTGATCAAGGGGCTACAGATAGCTTATATATAGATAGATTCAGGTTCTTATTTTGAGCCATGCTGAGCAGAGAGCAGTGCCGGGACATGGTCATCCAGCATCCAGGGAAAAGATGCCAAACTGCACCCCCCTTCCCTTAGGGTTAGCAGTGATGTTGCTGTCACTACTCCTGTCAGCCTTATAGCAGGTGCATCTGGCACAGGGCGCTCCTATCCATGCAATAAACCATTGTGCCCACGGCAGCCACCCCTCCTTCCTACCCCTTGTCCCGGCCTTTACAGGGGTTACATGTGAAAGGAATTATACACCTTGACGACCACCCTGGTTTATGCAGGCAGACCACCGGGACCCTTGGATCCGTGAGAGACCACATGAGACACAGGAAACAAGTTGGAGGGTGTTCATAAGTTCTCTGACTTTATTGAATACAACAGTAATATATATACCAGTAAAAATACACATCTAATGGTTATTCAAACTTTACACTCAGTACTTTCTTATCAAGAGTTAGGCTGCTTGACTAGATAACAAGAAATAGCTGATGACTTACTGACACAGATTTGGCTTAACCACAATATCTCATAGGGTGTGGTTCTATGCAAAGTTTTAAGCTGATTATGGCAAAACTCCCACACACAAAAAGTTCACTTCTACTTTTATGTAAAATGGAAGAGAATCTAAGATGGAGTCAGTTGTTTATACATTCTACTACAACATGTAGCTAATATTTACATTGAGTTTGGTTCTTATACTAGCTGTATATGTAATGTAAATGTAATACTTTTTTTATTGAGCACAATATAACTAAATTAAAGCGGGCCTTCAGTTATTTTTTCAACTTTCCATCTATTAAATCTTCTGACCTTGTTGTTTTTACTTTTGGATAGTAAAATTATTTTTTCTCCCAGTAAATATCTTATACAACCCTCTTCCTGTTTCTTGTGTGGCAAAAAGCCTAGGCTTATGACATCATGCACAGCTCTCTCTCTCACTCTCATGAGAGTTTGCCAGGAAGGGAGGGAGGATGAGTCATAAGAGGGCCAATGCAAGTTGCAGGGCTGCAGGTGTGCCTCTGTGTGTCTGTGTAAATTCAGGAAGTGAACAGGCAGCAGCTTCAGCTGCCCACAGTTAAAATGATTGCAGCCAGACTCAGTGGAGGGAGATTTCTGCAGCATATTTGGCAAGTACAGAATGACAATATATATAAAATAATATGCAAAGTGGTTGGAGGGAAGCTTCAGAATGGCAAATATATTTTAATTACAAATTATGTGAGTTCCTCTTTAAATAATTAGTACATTAAAACAAATGTGTGTTTTTAATTTCTGCCTAGAAGTCAGCTTTAACCAGAATACATAATCTGTCTCAAAAAGCAGACCTATACTCACAGACAACTTTTTTCATCTAGTTCTTTTCCCTTCCCGTCACAGATCTATATAGTTTCATGTCTCCTTGAGGGGATGGCAAGTCCAGTTCAAGGTTGTAGAACACAGGAAACTTCCAAGAAAATAAATTTTAATGTGCCATGTCCATTTCAATGTTCTTCACCTTGTATTTGCTCATAATGTATGAGTGACGTTAATTGACCCTTAATTGCAGTTGGAAGCAGAAGGTAATTTTAGTACTAGAGGCCTAGGCAAAGTCTTGTCATGCTATCTAGTAACACGCATTTGGTATGATTTGTTACAAATCAAGTGCAGATGTAAATCAGAGCTACAAAATATGCCTGCAGGTAATTTGCATTTTCCACCATTCTTTTCAATTGTTCCAAAACACACATCAGTTACACTATGTAAGACTTATAGGAGAACAATAAAGTGTGTCACGTTTCAGGTTTTGGTCAGCCTGGTCCTAATCCTACTTTCTTTGAGTTGGTGACTTATTAACTATGTGCTGCAGGTCACAGTACATAGTCTACCACTTCTCAAATGCATGAAACAAAAACTTTCTTAACTTAAGATGCTGAAACAGTTTGAATAGATTTTTTTGTGCTGGTTAACTGGTGAGTGTGTTGGAGAATATTTATATTTTTTGGAGTAATGCCCTACCCCTGTGCACCTTTTCTTTTGCTAGCCAATAACTGAAATTGGCGGCGGTTGTTTTTTCAATATATTTATTGCTATAAGCTATATTGTTATAAGATTTCATCATTTTTGAGTGTGGGCTCACATAACATTAAACACATGTAAAATCATGTAAAAAAAATGAATTAGGTTGTATAAAACAATTGCATATGCTAAAACACCTTTGTGGACTTATGCAGATATTAACCGATTCAGCTGTTGTACCTTTAAACGCATTATGGTCCAAAGCTATTTTTACATTTCCACTATTATTCGAGGATAGTTTTGTTATTCCTTAAAAAAAAAAAGTAATACAAACATTGATTTTTGGGGAAAAATTAGGCTTTTTTTTGGTAATATTGCCTTGCAAAAAAAAAATGTTTTCTTACGTTATCTATATAATTAACTGTTTTTACTGTAAATAAAAAGTATACATTTTGTTCTATAATTTGATCACTTTAAAATAACCAAAATTTTTTTTCTTGTACAAAGCATGGCAAAGTTATTTAATTTCTGTCATGTGCAATATAAAAGGTCACACCTTTGATTTACGGTATATATGATAAAAATAGTAACAAATTGTTACACTATTACTGTATGACTTTTGCAGACAATCTACAAGGGGCATTTTACACAGGCTCAGCAGGTAGCCACCTTAACACTGACCACACACTTTACACTTTCTTCTCAAGCAAAATTTCTTACAACCTGATTGTAATATCTTTTATTTTGGTAACTGTACCGAAAGGTGCTGCAGATTCAGGTCGTTTTTAACAGCACCACTTTTACAGTACCTAAATAAAAAATAATCACCTCCAGTTTGTAGATAACAAAACTGCAGCTAACTGAGACCAAATCTAGGTTGGCATACAGAGACAGGCAGAGTGCCTGTCTTCATACGCTATGTAGCAGGCAGCAAATTTGTCCTCATCTGTCACTGGTTGTTAAGGACATTGTCGACTTCACAGCTGACAGCCTCCTAGCAACCAGAAATGTGGGCTGACGGGTAAGCTGAGACACTAATTCCCTATTAGGTTTACTCTCTCCTTGTGATTGACAGAAGTCAGTGGGCAGATTTCATAGCTAATAGCAGGCTGTAGGATAGCTAATGATCAGCCCATTGCCTGCTGTCAACCACAAGGGGAGTGGACCTGACTAGGCAACTAGTGTCTGTGAATCGTCATCAGACTCTGCCTACCCAGCTTTAAAAATCATTGGCTGCTGCACTGTTTTGCCACAGGTGTACATGCTCTCCCCTTCAGGTGAGGGGCTAATGGAAGATCACCCCACCACCTCTAACATCTACAGTATCGGAAGGGAAAATAGAGGAAAAGATTGGAAATGGGAGAGGCTGGGATAGTATCTTGCAGAAAGACAGAGATTGGTGTTTCCTTTTGTCCTCCCTTCCGGGGTGCAATACTCAGCATGGTGTAAGAAGACCATGTGAGGGCTGAATTAAGCCAGCATAAGCCATACGCAATCTGGTGCTATGCATCTCCCAAGTATTTTGAATTTCAAGCCAGAATTTGGAATATAATTTTACCAGTATCTGGACTGTTATGCTTGTTCACTGAGTTATACAAGTAAAGAAATTTGACTGCATCTGGAAGCCTCTATGTGATATCTAATGGAGTGAAGTATTTATAACAGCCAATACCTAGGGAGTGGAGAGGGAGGTGTGCTTACTGGTGCAAACCAGGCTGTCTGGATCCTGGAAGCTGAGGTATGGATCAGGTGTGTGAATAATCCCAGGGAGATGGGAGGTAACTATGTAAGGGCCAGGGGGATGGAAAGTTTAGGCCTCAGGGCAACATCAATGCATGGAACAGTATTGGTTTGGGCTAATCAATCTGTGACGCCCTACAACCTATATGTGGAGGATGGTGCTCGGCTGTCTGTGAAGGCCATGAGCCCTACAAGTGAAACAAAGCCAATCTGCGCTGAGGACAGAGGATCTGTATGGACACTCCAGCCTCAGTGCACCTCTGGTCATGGTGTTTGCCACAGATTCATGTACCTGTTTGAGTTGATTTCTCTGTTGGCATGCATATCAAAACAATGAGCTGTGCACACTGGTATGATGTCTGAAACCGACAAGTATACTTGTATAATATGGAGTAAGCTATGGTGTAAGCAGTGTGCACTGGACTGCAGATCCAGCTTGTTGCCCTATGTGTAGAGTGATAAAAAAGGCAAGGTGTGGCGTTGCGTGCCATAATGCGAATGGCGTATGACAGGGGCAGCCAGTGGGCTAAAAAAGATGTACACAGGCTGCAAATATTAATTAATTAAATGATATGTTCAGCCAAAAGTAGGGAAGGATTAGAACCCCTGTCAGGTTTTTACTGCTATTCAGAGTTCACGTTAGAGAAATGACCCCTTATTTACTGTACCAGTGACAACAGTTTCACTAGACAGCAAATAGAAGAAACTCTGCAGAAACCCCTTTTTTTATGTGTGTGTAAAATAATAAAATAAATACAAATTTAAACTTTTAAAGCTTTACCCTTGGCCAAAATGAAAATGTAACTTGCCATGCGGGTACAGCTCCACTGCAAAGAATGATTTAGTTTTTTCCCAGAAACCAGCTTTAAGTGTAAAAAAGGTCTGAGCAGAATATTTATTAACACAGTTTACCAAATTAAAGTTTCCTATGTCCTTAAAAACCCACTGTGAATATTATTTAGGTAGGTACATAGAGTTACACTCAAGTAAACCTGAGACAATCCTTAAAATATGTTTAAAACAAAGTTTCTGGACATGGGTCGCATACAGTTGTAGATGGCTTTTGCCCCAACCTTAGAGGAACTCCAATCATGCTGGATTATAATTGAATATATATCACCTTTGCATGATAAAGGTAATGACTGTTTAGGTAATACAAAATGTTGCAATGACAGGCAATTTACAAGGAGAATTTGTCAAGGCCAGGCTCCAAAACCTCATTTCAGGATTAACACTAGCATGTTATTTTATCACTGGAGGCCAGAATTCTGAGGGAGATGTAGATCTTTAGTTTAAGAAGTCTACAAAGCCACAGGTGTTGCCTTTTCTTTGTAGGCTAATTATTTCCATCAAGAATTCTGTAAGATTTTTTCATTGGTACAAAAAGGGGCTTATGGTGCCCAGTTACTATAAACAACTATGATGTATAGTAAGAAAAAATTTGGAAATAAACCACACTACTACTTTGTGTTCCTTTCTACAAATACAGAGTTTTGTTTCTAATCGGGTCTGTATTTTAAATGAATACTTGTGCTTTATTGTGTTTGCAAAACCATATATGGATTTAAGCCAGCATTGCTACTTCTCAAGAGACTCCTTGACTTAGCTGCCAGTCTGTTGGAAAAGTTGCAACTCTTTGATAGAATTTCAAATATCTATTAATCATGTGGCTGTCTTGAACTGTAATTAGAACATACTGTATAAATAAATGTTTCTACTGCATAACGCTGACAATATCATCAATAAATGTGATCTTAATTATCTTAAGATTTTTATGTTGCCTGTTAGGCCCCTTTCAGACAGGGTGGACTCCGTCAAGTGGATCCGCCTGCTCAGCAGAGTATCTTTTTCTGCTGATCCCCGCTGAGCAGGTGGATGACAGGTCCGTGTCCGCTCCGATATGCAAAGCAGACATGGACAAAGCCCGCTGTTCCCTATTGAGGCGGTCAGATGGAAACAGACCACTTCTCTGTTTCCATATGACTGTCATCCTATCTGATCCGCCGAACAGATAGGGAATGGATCCCCATCCATCAGTTTTTAGTGGACTGGATTAGATCAGATGCCAGCAGGTGTCAATGGACATATGTCCGCTGACATCCATCACTCCATAGAGAGCAATGGATGGTCCGATTGGGTCTGCCTAAAAAGCTGACAGGCGGACTCGATCGGTCTGTCAGTGTGAAAGAGGCCTAATGGTGATTCCTAGGTAACTGCTGTCAGCTGATTCCCTTCTCAGAAGGTTTTTTTCTCTCTCTCTATATTATATATATATATATATATATATATATATATATATCTTAGAAATATGTAAGCAGGGCCCTCTGATTCCTCCTGTTTTCAATTGTATTATAACTGTACTGTCTGCCCTAACGTTGTAAAGTGCTCCGCAAACTATTGGCGCTATATAAATCCTGTATGATAATAATATATATAGCATATACTATATATTGTATATAGATATATATCTACAGTATACAGTAAAACCTTGGTTTCAGAGTAACTTGGCTTGAGAGTGTTTTGCAAGACAAGCAAAATGTTTTAATAAATTTTGACTTGATAAACAAGCGATGCCTTGATATACAAGTAGTGTCATGTCACAACTGAGTATAAAATAGAAGAGAGGTGCCTCTAAGTGTAGTTATATGGTTACATTTAATGAAGGTACAATAGGAAGGAGGTAGAAGGAAACCACCGTTTGCATGTCCAAGAATACAATCAAATATAAGACCGCATGTATTTCTTAAAGAGAAAGTGAAATGGAAAGAAAGAAAGAAAGAAAGAAAGAAAGAAAGAAAGAAAGAAAGAAAGAAAGAAAGAAAGAAAGAAAGAAAGAGAGGGCTAGCCAGGGACACACTAAGGTACCAATAGATACCGTATCCATGGATCCCATGTCACATCAAACTTCTTAGTAGCGTTAAGACGAGGGATACAGGTAAGTCTGCCATTATCCATGATCCAGTTAAGTTCATTCTTTACACAATCAAGAGGAACCATCGACTGCTTCCAGTATTTAGCAACAAGTTAATGTACCTGGCAAGAACATGTATGTAATTAATTTCACACATTTTTTTGGTGACCTCGACTGGACATTTCTGAAAGTGGGCCGTATCTGGGGATCTACGGATATTAACTCCTGTCCCTGAATATACAAAATTAAACATCCAAACCCAAAATACAGTTACTATGGGACATTGCCACCAGACATGATACACAGTGCCCATCTGGCCGCAGCGCCGAAAACAAGTGGGGGATGCAGACAGGTGAATCTTCACAACTCTGGTCGGGACTAAATAACATTGTAAGACCATTTTATAATTGGCGTCAATTAGAGTTGCCTCCTCATCAGTGCCCATCAGTGCCACCTCATCAGTGCCTCATCAGTGCTCATCAGTGCCGCCTCATCAGTGCCCATAAGTGAAGGATACAACTTACTTATTTACAAAATTTTATAACAAAGACGAAGAATTTTTTTAATTATTTTTTTCAAAATTTTCAGTCTTTTTTTATTTGTTTAGAAAAAAAAAACCTTCCCGCCCACAGAGATGGACACGGAAGCAGAAAGTCAGCTGATGAGCTGACAGCCAGTATAGTGCAGGGGGAGGAGCTCGAGGAGACCTGACATCAGGAGAGGCTTTACTGGAGGCTCTGGAAGGGAGCAAACACACTGAGCAGCATGGAGGAGGGGGAATCGACTGACACTGAGAGCTGGTGAGTGCCAGTTTCACTGATCCCATCCCTCCACTACCATCACCCCTCTGCCTGATCCCACCATCCCACTGCCTCTGATCCCTCTGCCTGATCCCACCATCCCTTTGCCTAATCCCACCACCCCTCTGCCCCTGATCCCACCATCACTCTGCCACTGATCCCACCATCCATCTGCCACTGATCCCACCATCCCTCTGCCACTGATCCCACCATCCCTCTGCCACTGATCCCACCATCCCTATGCCTCTGATCCCACCATTTTGCTGCCTGATCCCACCATCGCTCTGCCTCTGATCCCACCATCCCTCTGCCAATGACCTAATCAATCCCTCTGCCTGATCGCACCATCCCTCTGCCTCTGATCCCACCAGCCCTCTGCCTCTGATCCCACCATCCCTCTACCACTGATCCCACTATCCCTCTGCCACTGATCCCACCACCCCTCTGCCTGATCCCATCATCCCTCTGCCTCTGATACCACTATCCCTTTGCCTGATCCCATTTCAATCCTCTGCCTGATCCCATCCATCCCTCTGCCTGATTCCATAATCCCCTTGACTCTGAACCCACCTTAACTCTGCCTGATGCCCACACCCCCTCGACACGCTACGGTCGTCTCCGCCACTTACCGGACATGCCGGTAGCGGCGGAGACGATTGCATCCTCTCCCATGGATGCCTGGCTGCCGACTAAGGGGAAGATGGCCCCTGCTCGGCTTTGCCCATAGCTCTTAAAGTATGAGATCTGATGTCTTTAAGAGGTCCTGTCATGCTTTTTTCTATTACAAGGGATGTTTACATTCCCTGTAATATGAATAAAAGTGAGCCAAACTATTTTTTTTTTTTTAAAACTGTGTCAAAATAAAAAATTTAAAGAAAAATAAATAAGAAAATATTTTTTTTTTTAACGCACCATGTCCCGCATATGAAGTAGCGCCCGCATATGAAAACGGTGTTCAAACCACACATGTGAGGTATTGTCGTGATCGATAGAGCGAGTGCAATAATTCTAGCCCTAGATCTCCTCTGTAACTCAAAACTGGTGACCTGTAGAAATTGTTAAACATCGCCTATGGAGATTTTTAAGGGTAAAAGTTTGTCGCCATTCCACGAGCGGGCGCAATTTTGAAGCTTGACATGTTGGGTATCGATTTACTCGGCATAACATTATCTTTCATAATATAAAAAGAAATTGGGTAAACTTTACTGTTGTCTTATTTTTTTTATTCAAAAAAGTGTATTTTTTCCCCAAAAAAGTGCGATTGTAAGATCGCTGCGCAAATACGGTGTGACAGAAAGTATTGCAATGACCGCCATTTTATTCTCTAGGGTGTTAGAAAAGAGGCTCAGTCCTTAAGTGGTTAAGCTTTCCATACAATTTTATCTTAACTCAGTAGACTGTACAATCAGATTGTAACATGTTTGACAAGCTTTGTTTTGCTTTCCACAATTACTGAGATCAAGCCAAATCTATATCTAAATCCAAAATAATCAAATGTCAGCATTTTTAATTACTTCAAGGAACAGCATACATTATCAACTATCAAACCTAATATAAAATACTGTGGCAGTATAGGCAGTAACCCATAGCCAGTCAGGTATCTCCACATTGCCTTATGAAATAAGCTAGCTTTTATACATTTTTATTGTTATTATTCTACATACATAACTTCTACAGCCAAAGAGGACTCACATGTGGCACGTGAAGAGGCAATGATGTGTCTGGCCTGGGCTTTGTCAAGGAATACCAGGTTTAGTGAATAGTTAGGAGCACTTGAGGGCATGTTCTGCGTCAAGACTGGGGATGAACACATTTATTTTAGAAAACGTAATTTTGATCTAAAGCTTACAGATTTTACCAATATTTTTCACCAAAATTACAAAGCCAACAAATAGACAATTGTGACAATGCCTGGGCACAAATTGGAATTTCGAACAACAGGCAGGCATGAATCTAGCAATCTTTACAAAACATGTTTCACAAATAAATATCTGAGCAATAAATTGGCAATTGTGACAATATGCTGGCAACAAATAGACAATCAACTAAAAGGAACTTGTAGCAGTTTGCATGCATGAAACATGTAAGTGTGACAATAAGCCGGCAACAGGGCCAGATTAAGAGCATCATGCGCTTGGTGCTGAGGATTTTGGTGGACCTTTTACTGGGCACCCTTTTGCGTTTCCAAGATCCTGTGCTGGGGTTCAGCCACACAGGCGTAACTCAAGAGAAGTCCGGCATTTGATTTCGAAGGCTGGGCCTATATTAATGTAGGGGCCTGGAGCTGTAGCTCCAATAGCCCCTACGTTAATCCAGCCCTGTCCGGCAACAAATGTGCCATTTTTACAATATAGGGACCACAAAAAAAAGCTGAGATTATACACAGGCATGAAACAGGTAATTTCTACAAAACCAAGTAGCTAACAAGCAATCTTTACAATATGCCATGTACAGTATCTAACATCATGTTCCAATCTAATGAGGGCCAATCTTTCAGGAGGATCCCTTTTTAAAGACCATTGCACCCTTAAAAACCACCTTGGATGCCAAACGGTGAAATTTCCACAAAATTTCAGCAGAAGTGTGGACATTTTGGCCAAATATAACCATTTATAAAAAGAAAATTGAAAACTCCCAGTTTTGCTCATGTATAGTCTGGAGGTTGATCAGCAGGTTATGGATCATCATCCATGGAGATGAAGGACCTTCACGTAACAGCTAGCCAGAGATGGCAACGAGCCTGGCAGGCACACATTTATGAAATGTTGCCCTTTTGAGAATTAAAACTCATTGAACTTTTAACCAATCAGATGTCATTTTACTGTAGTAAGTGAGTAAAGTCAGTTAGCCAGTAAAGGACGAATTCTGCTTGCTCCATGTAGGCTACTGTACACTTGTACACTTTCTATTTTCCTTTTGTATTATCAGTCTGTTATTACACAGTTTTTTAGTAATTCTCAGTTTTTCAGAGAAGAACATTTAAGGTAACTGTAAAAAAATAAATAAAAAATTGCCTATGCTGCAATTACATACATTGCCAGGCCAGCACATGTCAGCAAGTATCCAGACAGATTTTAGTGTTTACACAAAGAACGCACGGTTACACATATGATAAGAACCAGACTGACAATGCTGGTAAGGGAGATTGATGTTAAAAGGTTTGGCATCTCATGGTTTGTTGTAATACATTTTTCAATGTCCAGTCTTGGAGCTTGGGAAGCGTAAAGGTAAAAGGTATTAACAGCAGCTATACTTAGACATTTTAGTTCCATAAAGACTTTATTGGGTTCAAACAAATACAGAAAAGGCAAAGCTGGCCACATTGTGCATAGCTGTAAATTATACACAAAGACTTACACATATACATTTTATGTTTTCTATTTAGTGTTCTTATTTTCTTGAGCTTTTTTTATCATGCAAAACGTATGCAAAAAAAATGTATGATTATCCACTTCAGCCCCGGACCAATTTGCAGCCAAAGGACCAGGCCCCTTTTTGCGATTCGGCACTGCGTCGCTTTAACTGACAATTGCGCGGTCGTGCGACGTGGCTCCAAAACAAAATTGGCGCCCTTTTTTCCCACAAATAGAGCTTTCTTTTGGTGGTATTTGATCGCCCCTTCGGTTTTTATTTTTTGCGCTATAAACAAAAATAGAGCGACAATTTTGAAAACAATGCAATATTTTTTGCTTTTTGCTATAATAAATATCCCCAAAAAATATATAAAAAAACATTTATTTTCCTCAGTTTAGGCCGATACGTATTCTTCTACATATTTTTGGTAAAAAAAATCGCAATTAGCGATTATTGATTGGTTTGCGCAAAAGTTATAGCGTTTACAAAATAGGGGATAGTTTTATAGCATTTTTATTAATATTTTTTTTTTTACTAGTAATGCGGCGATCAGCGATTTTTATTGTGACTGCGACATTATGGCGGACACATCGGACATTTTTGACACATTTTTGGGACATTTGTCATTTATACAGAAATCAGTGCTATTTAAATAGCACTGATTCCTATGTAAATGACAGTTGTAGTGAAAGAGTTAACCACTAGGGGGCGGGGAGGAGTCAGTGTGACGTGTTGTGTTTTTTTTTACAGTAGGGGGCGTGGCTGTACGTCTGACGTCATTGATCGGCGTTCCCGATGACAGGGAACAGCCGATCCCTGACAGTCAGTGTAGGAAGCGCGGGGAGAGGTTTGTTTACACAAACCTCTCCCCGTTCTTCAGCTCCGTGACCCGATCACGGGACACCAGCGGCGATCGGGTCTGCTGGTCCCGCGGCCGGGGTCACGGAGCTCCCGACCGGGTCGCGAGCGCGCCGCTGGCGGCACGCGTGCAACCCACAGGCAGGCACATGCACGATCACGTACAGGTACGTGATTTTGCCTGCCGTGCCATTTTGCCGCAGTATATCTGCGTTAGGCGGTCGGGAAGTGGTTATGATATGCGGATGATGGGTCATTAGTCATTTAAAATGAGCCTTCTCACTAATCCACAACATGAAGTTAGATAAATCTAATGTACAGTATATATTCTACAAAGCCATGCCACATTCTGACTAGGGATGAGATTCATGTTTGGGTTAAGCATGGGTTGAAAGCAAACTTAGCTCATTCATGATTCATGTGGTAAACTAAAGGATGATTTTGCCACCATAGTACCCAACTACCAATTATGCACTTGCTGGCCTTTGAACTTTGGTCATATGCCCTAGAAGGACCAATAAGGGGGCATTTGGATAAGCCATGCCGCACTGTAAAATATTGGGTTCCTAGTGGGCATTTTGACAATGTGATTAGATGCAATAGGATGCACAGTTGATAAAGAGAAGAGCGACAGCCTGTGCGCTTTGTCTCTAGTAATTTTGGGCCTAAAATTGCCTTTAAAAATTGTCCTGCTGCTGGCCAGTTTTACATTGCTGAGTCATCTACAGTCTGGTAATAAAAAGTCTGGTAGTACAGCCTGCCTGTACTCTGTATAAAAAAGAAATTGCAGTGCGAATGTGTCAATTATTAGCACTGGCATAAATAAATCTTCATACATTTATTTCCTAGGATCATCAGCACCATCTAGTGGCAATAATGTGGTATTTTTTCTAATTGAGTTTTTTTTTTTTTTTTTATATACTGCATTATTGCCACTGTAGGGTACTGACAATCATCGCAAATAAACATATTAAGAAAATTACAGTCAAGATGTGTTGTGCCTTTGTGAATGATTGTCACATTCACAATTTTTTAATACATAGACCCCCTATGCCTAGTACATTTTGGACTATTCCTTTCCAATTAAAAATGTTTTGCTGATGGCCAACTTATTATAACTTTAAGCTTGATGAGAATAGAGTTCATCAGTTAGAGGGGCTATTGCTTGATTAGTTGTAGAGGAGGAGGCAGAAAAGGGGGGCGCTCAAGCAACACTATAAAAAAAATATATATATCGTTGGTTAAAAGCAGCTCAGTAAAAAAATAATGGCTTCCTATATAGATGTGATGGCTGTATTAGTTTCACACTTGCTCTTGCATTTCAGTTGCGTATTTTAAAAGTCCTGCTTGCTGCATTTTTGGGGCACTTTTCAAAACGACACCAAAAATGCAGCTTCCCATCGCAATGAATAGAAAATGCGTCAAAAGCGCATAAAAAACACACTGCAGTTGTGTTTTTGATGCATTTTTTGCATCCAATGTCCATGTTTCACAGGCGCATGGTGGAAGTCTGGTAACAGAAAATGCAAGGGAAATGCATTAAAAATGCATATATATATATATATATATATATATATATATATATATATATATATTAAAGCAGCCTTATGCCCCATTTCTGACGGATTTTGTCCGAAGCTTGTCTTGCATACACACGGTCACACAAAGTTGTCAGAAAATCCGATTGTTCGGAACAAGGTGACGTACAAAACATACAACAGGACTACGAAGAGGCCAGTAGCCAATAGTTTTGGTCTTCAAATTTATTTTGAGCATGCGTGGCACTTTGTGCATCGTAATTCTCTACACAAGATCTGAAAAAATCTGATCGTGTTTTGCTGTCGGAAAATTTTGGGTCCTGCTCTCAAACTTTTTCCATCGAAAATTCAGACGGAAAAAGTCCGATAGAGCCCACACACGATTGGATTTTCCGACAACAATGACTGTGACATTGTGGCGGACAGATCGGACACTTTTGACACTATTTTGGGACCACTGACATTCATACAGCGATCAGTGCTATAAATATGCACTGATTACTGTGTAAATGTCACTGGCAGGGAAGGAGTTAACACTAGGGGCGATCAAGGGGTTAAATGTGTTACCTAGGGAGTGATTCTAACTGTGGGGGGATGGGAATGACTAGGGGAGGAGACCGATCAGTGTTCCTATATACTAAGAACACACGATCTGTCTCCTCTCCCCTGACAGGATGTGGATCTGTGTGGTTACACAGATCCACGTTCCTGCTCTGTCACCAGCAATTGCGGGTGCCCAGCGGACGTCACAGCCGCGGGGCACACGCATCGGCTCCCTATGCCGCTGGGAAGCTGAGGACGTCATATGAGGCCTGCCCAGGATGGGAGATCCCACCTGTGGACGTCATATGACAATATGCGGGTATTGAAGTGGTTAATTTCACAGTGTAATCAATTTTATTGAAAACACTCTACTCTTTCCTAAATGTTATATTTTTGGTTGATTGATCAGCCTTTACCCTTAAGGCTGGGTTCACACCGCAGCACGGAGTGGCTCACAGCAGGTGCCCGGTGCGTCCCCATTCACCGTTTCAGGTCCGATTTTAGCCTAAATTGTGGGCTGAATTCGGACCTGAAAAGGACCAGAAGACACACAGGGCTCCTGTGCAATTCACACCGGAGCCGGTCACAATCTCCTGACGAATTTGATGCGTATGACCCCAGCCTAAAGGAGAAGTATGGGAATTAAAAAAAAATATACATACTCACCTTTATGCTGCAGCTTCGGTGTGATGCTGCAGCCATCTCACGTCGGCTCTAAGACTGAGAACTGAGCAATCACATAACCGCTGATTGCTCAGTTCTCGTTCTGCTCAGATTGAAGGGCAGTGATTGTCAATCACCACTCTTCACTCTACCCTTACAGTGCTTACTGGAGCATTGGAGAGGGGGCAGGCGGAGCTGGCTTTGGCTCTCAGCAATGAGCTGAGAGCTGGTACCAGCTGTCAAACAGGCAGCTGTGTGGATCCCGACAATATGGTGGCTCTGGAGTGGCTCGGTGACATCAGCTGATAGCTATCAAAAACCCACTATAAGCTGACTCTAGGTCACAGGAGAGCAAAAGTAAGTGCACTCTTGACCCAGAAGAGAAGTATGGCCAAAAAAGCTTTGGTCATGTTTCTCTTTTAATGGTCTCCTTTCTTAAGAGAAATACATGGACCTCTATTGCTAGACAACTGTACAAAAAAGCGGCAACCACCCCAATCTATAACTGGCCTTTGCAGCAAGGTACATATAGAAGGGCAATGCACATCACAAACAAACAAAAGATTTCCGAGCACACCAACCGACCAGCCTGCAAAACAACCGAATTGGCCCTGTCCAAAAGTTTACGTTAACCCTCTGTTTCTATTGTTAGAGGCCTCCAAATAAAAAGAAAATCTGAGGCTATTAACCATTGCCGACACATAGTAAAAATACGTCATTATTTTGACATTTAATACCGGTTTTATGGTAGCAGCTAGCTGCCATATACCAGGTATCATTTTTTACTATGGGCGATTCTGAGTTGGGTAAAAGTGGTCCTGCGGGTGCATTTGCCTCAGGATCACTTTTAGAGGCGCCGGGAGAGGTGCTTCCCTCCCTCTCGCCTCTTCCCGGTCATTTCCGGGCGTACCAGAGCTGTCGGTAAAGCCCAGAAGAGGTCCGATGTGGCCGTTTGCTGGGTAGGAAGTTGAGTAAGGGCAAGATGGCCCCCATTTGGCTCTTTGCCCTTGAAAGACTGGAATGACCTCTGATGTCACTTCCGGTTCTCAGGCATAAACAAATGATTTTTTTATTTTTTTATGTCAAAATGTAAAAAAAATAAAAAAATAATAATTTTGACATTTTGCTTTTAAAGGTAAATGAGAGATCTGGGGTCTTTTTGACCCCAGATCTCTTAATAAAGAGGATCTGTTTGGAAGGAAAAACCTCACAGATTTGGGATTTTAAGGGCAATTAATAAAGGATAAGATATAATAAGAAAAAAAGAAATATTTATTAAGAATATTATATAGAAAAAGTGCAGTAAATAGTTAAAAAACAATTACATATACATGTCATTGACAGAATACTAGTACATTTGTACTTAATGGACGATGATTATCCATAGGTGATTTGTCCACCTATGGATAATCAATTTAAATACCAATTTAAACTTGTAAACAAAAAGTTCCAGAAAAGGCCTGGTCAGCAAGTGATCCTTCAGCTCCCCTACTTAGTAAGGTACTGAGCTAGAACAAGCAGGTACCCAACAGAAATGGAACTCCTGGTTCGTTCTTGGTCCAGATCAGTGATTCACTAAGTAGTGAAGCCAAAGAAACTGCACTTTAATATTAAAACTATCATCCTATGAAAAGAAATGTTGGCAAAGGAATTACTTTTATGACAGGTTTTATTTAACATTAGCAGAACATAAATCAAAGTTTTATATAACTAATGTAAATGGAATGTAATCTACAAGCAAATGTATGAAAAGCAAGGTCTGAAAGTATAGTTTTCAAATTTATCAAAAGGGTTGCTAATCAAATCATTTTCTTTTACAGAATACATAATGCTGCCTTTTCACTAAAGTCATCTGCTCTTAATATTTCTGATTATCTTAATCTGCCAGTCTTTGTGTATACTAGAAATGCACATGTGGTTTCCTTCTATAAAGTTGCCTATATACTGTATGTTATAGGGACCAGATGGTTACGATTCTCCATAGATGTTTACATTAGTACTGTACACCAGGTATGTGATACTTAAATAAATCTACAGCCATATGTGAAAATATACTTTGTTCATTAGTTCATTATTTAAATATTTTATTTAATAAGCTTAATATGGCTATATTTAATTGAGGAAAGCGAAAATAATTTTGGTGAAAGAGAATTCAGACAATAACGTAATAGATTTAATCAGGAATAGAAATTAGGGAATGGGGAAGGATTTCTATGTCGATCGTTATTATTTGTTTAATTTCATGATTATTACTGAAAGTAAAGTTGCTGTCTAGTGGAGGGGGTGATAAAAAGTGACCACGTCTAGGTGACAAATATGCTAACTACACTGAATACTCGATTACTTTATTTTATATACTTTAGATATAATTTTTATCAGGGTTAACCCTGAGACCCACAAATGATTTCAAGTGTTCTTTTATTATAAAAATGTTGAGAAAGGCTGCCTTATAGTATTTCTTTTCACTCAGCAGCTACATAAAAGATTATGTAGGGAGGTGAAGGGAAGTGTGGATGAGCTGGACTAGCACAGACAAACACTCTCAAAAAAAGGGAAGGCTTATAGGTGGCAGGAAGGAGGGGGAGCTATGCCTGTGCCAGGGAATTGACTCTTCCTGGAGTGGTCAAATTCCTTAGCAAAGTCAAAGGCCCCTTACGAGTCAGCTCTGAAGAGGAGGGTTTGGCCCTTGATACGTGTCAGGAAATGTTTCCTGTTATGGGATTGGTTTCAGATAGAGTATATATAAACAATATAAAGCACCTTTGTGAGTACATTGGCATTGGTTTTATATATTTATTCATTAGAGTTTTTAGGGTATTGCATGAGGCCGGTGCGCCTTCTTCCTTTGCTTTGTTTCAGTGTTGGTTTCCCCAAAATCAAGTGGGCAGCAAGGCCGATCTAGCGTGCAACATGACGAAGTCCAGTGGTACCTGTTTTGTATGTACAAGAACAAAAGTAATAATTTTGTAGCTTGCTTGTGGATCTGTACCCTATATGACCCCCCCTATTATTAGCGATGACAAGAGGGTTTGATTTCTCTTACAAGTGAATAAATATTGCTTATAAAAAAGAAAAAGCTGCAAACAACCGTTTAAAATACTTTGTGCTTATACCTGCAATTTTTTCTTTTTTCTTTACTTAATAACAAGGTCTATTTAGGGATTCCCATTAATGGAAACAACTTTCTCATTTCTTTTTACATAAATCTGAATATTGAAAAAAAAATTCAATAAACCAAGGAACCAAAAGCACCATCAATGCCTTTCTTCTTCTAAAGCTATTAAGGTTCTACACAAAATGATTTGGAAGTGAAATTACAAAAGGACCATGTGAGTTCATGTCCTAATTCATCAAAACAAGTTGAGCTAAAAGGAAAACATTTCTTGCTTTCAATTATTGTGTTGATCTTAAAATAAGTACTGCGTTTTATTCTCCAGGCTTCAGAAGAGTCATAGGTCACAGAGGGATCCCACAGTGTTTTGTATGACGGCCAAACAAGGAAATGTTCTACAAGGTTCTGAAGAACCTTAAAACCTTATCTGATTCCGACAGTAATTTTATCATATTTCTATTCAAGCAACCCATATACAGTTGGGTTCTGCGCACTCAAGTAAACAAAATAATTACAAAAAAACACGAAAAATTTCTGTGGTCTGAACAATGGCAGAGTATATTAGCCTCAGCCTTGGTCTGTGTGTTTTATCCAGCTGCAATGAAGCCAGAAATAGCCATCTCTCTCCCCCAAGCAAGCTGTAAAAAAAAACTTGCCTGAATTATTTTTAAAAAGTACAAAGAACACCACAAAGGTGTCTAAAAGAATACAGTTATGTACTGTATTTAGCAAGAAATTGTAAAAATATATGTATAACCCAAAGATTGTTCATAGTATGGGCGGTCCCCGGGTTACAAACAAGATAGAGTTTGTAGGGTTGTTCTTAAGTTGAATTTGGTTGTAAGTTGGAACGGGTACATTTTTTAAGTGTAGCTCCAGCCAAAAAAAAGATTTTTACGTTTTTTGGATAGCATAGGGAAGGGTTAACACCCCTGTAACATTTGTTTTTCTGTCTGTGCCCCTGTTCAGAAAATTTCACCTTACTTTATGTCCCTATGATAATTGGATTTAGAAAATTTTGGGTTGTTGTGGAAACAAGGATTGGAGATAAACCTTCAGTGGAGACACCTTTTTCCCATGATAACTCTTACATAAGTGAATTTCCCTAGGGGTAGATTGCCTCTCACTTCCTGTTGTCTCCCTTTCCTTGTAAGTAGGAGTCATTTGTAAGTCGGATGTTTGTATACAGCAGAAAAGGGTTAGATGTTCCGGATTTTATTTCTTCCTGTGTCCTTCTAGGTAGATTCACCCTCTCAATTTGTCTTCTTAAGGTGGTTTTGAAGCTTCAAGGTTTTTTACTTTAATGCATTTTATGCATTAAGGTAAAAAACCTTCTCTGCTGCAGGATTCCCCTAGCCCCCCCTTATTCTTACCTAAGCCCGATCCGATTCAGTGACATGCACAAGAGCAGTGGTTCTCCCGCTATCTCCCTCCTCATTGGGCAGATTAATAGCAGTGGGAGCCATTTGCTCCCACTCCCGCCAATCAACTCTAGTGATGAGGTCTTTGTAAACCCTTTTTACAACTTTACAACTCCAAGGGTTTACAAGGAGCATTAATGCATTTTTAAATGTAAGCAGTGCAAGTACCTAAATACAACTTGGTATTAGCATATTGCAATCTACTGTACAGAGCTTAGAGAGCAGTGGCGTCTCCAGCTTTCATATTTATGGGGGGCACATGGGGGGACAGGGACAAAAGTAGGGGGGCAACTATAAAATGCAATATATATATATATATATATATATATATATATATCTATATTTCCTGGGGCCCTTTACTATGATCCCACAACAGGCCCTTTCACATGTTCTGCAGTGAGCTCCCTTCCTACTGTATTGGGGCCCCCAAGGGTGGCAGAAAACCAGAGATATATGTCACCAGCATACCAAGAAAATATAAGGGTCCAAAGCAGTGGGAGAACTATCAGGGTTGCAAAGGTATTCTTGCCACCAGGCCCTGGTGTTCTGCCACTGTGGGGTTCCCCGGTCTCCTCTTGCTGTCCTGTCCCTGCTATTGACAGCGCTGGTCTGGCATCTCTTGGAATTTACAGGCTGGTTCTCCTGTCCTAAGGATGGGAGAAATCAGTCTGTTTTTTCAGTAACTGAGAGTCCTGGTGGAGTCATTCCTGCAACTTGCTCTTGATGCAGGGGAAGGAGCAGATCGGGCGGCCGTGGTTGTGTGAGCGCTTGCATTATGCAGTGTCAGCAAGCAGAGGGAGGGGGAGGAATCACCCGCAGGAGCTGACTGGGGGCGCTCTCCCTCTCAATAGAGACTGTGTTACTCCCGAGTAAGATGCGGCACATCCGCTATGAATGCAAACAAAAAGACATTGCCTTTTTGTAAAAAAAATAAAAGAAAAATAAATGTGTATTATTTTTTAATTGGGGGGGGGGGGGGGGGGCACATGGTGGGGCACAGCATAATGTTGGGGGGGGGGGGGGGTCAGGGCCCCCTCTGGACCACCCCCAGTGACGCCATTGTTAGAGAGGGGGAAAGAGATGGAGCCAATGATGTGTACTATAATCCAAGGATCACATCAATAGAAAGAACTGAGTGACAGAGAACCCATCAGTTTCCTGCTTTTCCAGTCAAAGGGTGAGGATGAGATCCGGTAGTGAAAATGAAAATGCAGCAGCGAACAATCAGGTCTCCTCCCCTGCCAGGCAGGATTGAACTGTGGGGACAGGATTAATATAAATACAATACTTTGGCATCTCTCATACATTTATTTAATCTATGTATTCAACTTTTTGCCCAGAACTCAGCTTTAATAAAAATATATTTCCATCTTTGTTCTCCAGGTCAATAGTTAAAAATTGGGTTCAGATGGTCTACATTTATCTTGCACTAGATCTGTATTTAAATCACAAATCCTTTCAGGTCTTAAGTGTGTTTATATCTGTATTGTAGAGCTTCCATTTTTACATTAACTATAGGACAAAATGTAGTAGTAACTAGACCATGAGAATAGATCATAGATAATGTTCCAGTTCCCACTTAGGCTGCTTTCACACTGGGGCGGTTTTCAGGCGGTACAGCGCTAAAAATAGCGCCTGTACACCGCCTGAAAAAAACGGCCCAATTCACTCCAGTGTGAAAGCCGGCATCTTTGAAGCGGTGAAGGAGCGGTGTATTTACCGCTCCTATACCGCTCCTTCCCATTGAAATCAATGGGAAACCGCGGGGATACCGCCCGCAAACCGCCGCTGCAGCGGCGCTTTGCGGAGGTTTTTAACCCTTTTGCGGCCGCTAGCGGGGGTTAAAACCACCCCGCTAGCGGCCGCATACCGCGATGGTAAAGCAGCGCTAAATATAGCGCTGCTTTACCGTCGCCGCCCGCACCGCCCCAGTGTGAAAGCAGCCTTAAACATGGTTAAATAATTCCCAAGCAGCCATATCAGTACATGTAAAGACCTGTTCCTAGGCAGAAGTGTAACTTAACAGCCCTTAACCTGGCATCCCATAAAAATGATCACCTAAACTTTCAGGCCCAAACCTTTTTGAGTCAATTCTCCCACAGTGATTTCTGTCATCCCCATGCCAATTTGTACCTGAAATCACAGCAGCTAAATCTTACAATTAGTAATGCTGACCATACGCTTTATGATTAACATACCGTAATTGATCATTATGATCTTTCAATGGTCAGTCTATCCAGAACTGGTATTTCAGTTGTTTTTTTTAATTTGTTTTTTTATTTTTTATTTAGAGGATTGCAGCAAATTACAAAAGAAAACTTGACTCTATATGTGTATCTAACAATTGTTCCAAGTCATTTGCAAGTTACAGCATTATTATAGCCAAACATGGTGAAAGGATTCGGTTAAAATTGAAATGTTAAATTCTGTGAATTTGAAACCTATGCCTAGAAAACCTCAGAGCACAGTATATAGAAAGTACAAAAGTCAAATATGTCTAGGTGTGCCTGAATGCGCACACACCAAGAGTTTTTTTAATATAATACAGAAGGAAGATAGAAAAAAAAGAGAGAGCCCGGGAAAAGTAAATCAGCACCATGACTCAATAGAGAGAAGGCCCAAAGACATTGCGTGTATCAAACATATTTCAGATATTCATCAGAGAAGCGAAAGAGATTCCAATAGAACCACTTGGTCTTATGTTCCATCGGTCTTGTCTCGAAGGGCCGAGATAAGGTCCTCCAGTTGCTCGATATCATTCACCCTTGCAAGCCATTGTGTGACTGTTGGGGCAGATCCTTGTTTCCACATGCTAGGGCTGCAAGCTGGTGCTGTGTTTAACAGGTAAAGATTTGTGGTACCGCTTCTTTAACAGTGGAATGAGATTAAGCAGTATCACAGCTGGGTCATCCTGCAAGTAAATGTGTCATGTACCTGGTCAGAGGCTGAAGTGCTGAGAGGGCTTCCCTCTGAAGGTGGTAACAGGGAGTGCTATGCCCAAAGAAGCAGGGTTTGCCAGCTACGATAGGATGAGTGATGTGGGAACAAGAACAAGAACAATGAACAAGCGGGATGCACTGCTGGGCAGGAGTCCCTCAGACATGCCAGATGAGACTTTGCAGAAGAGAGAGACAGAAGCAGGGTCAGAAGCCAGGTCAGTTGTTATACACGGAATGTCAGCCAGGAGTAAGGCCATACACGGATCAGGCAGCAGCAGAGTTGAAGAGAATTCAAAGGTCATACACGGATCAGCAGGCAGAAGCGGGGTCAATGGAGAAAGCCGGGGGTCAAAGCCAGCAATGGGGACAAGACAGGTCAAAGGCAAGCCAGGTCGGTTACAGGACTAGTCACTATCTTGTAGATGGTCTCCTGGTATTTGCTGAACAGAGAAGATTTGTGTGTAAAAAAAGGATACGCTCCTTTGAGTGTTTTAGTTACCTTATAGTTGAGCCCGACTTGTAGGGGAAGACCCCTCATACAGCGCTGGTTCAGGATCCACGGGAATGGGAACAGTGGTCTCGTGAGCACAGTGCCTGATGGAAGTTGAAGTGGCTGGCACAGGAACAGACTGGAGATCCTCCAGGGATGGCTGGGCTGCAGATGACAGCAGGCAGAAGCAGGTCAGCGAGCTGGATGGCAGGAGATGCAGGAACAGCGGCAACTGGAGCTGGATGAGAAGGCCAGACACAGCAACACAAGGCAACAGGCAGTAGGCAGAGTCAGACAGTCCAGGTCAGCAGGCGATCAAGCAAATAAGTACAGCAGGCAAATAGCAAGGACAGACAGTCCGGGTTGGCAGGTAATCAGGCAGATGGGAACAGCAGACAATAGCAGAGTCAGTAAGGCAGGCAGGAGTCGGCAACGGGTCACAGCAGAGATTCAGGCAGTCCGGATCAGATAGGAGATGGTAGAGTGGTCAGACAGAGCCGGGTTGGTATAGTAATCAGCAAAACAGATACAGGTAACACTGGCACAGAGCTGCAGACAAAACAGCGCCGCACAAGTGTAGCTGAGATACTTTTAAAAGTTCCTCTGGGCCAAACAGTGCTAACACATGCGTGCCAGAGGAGTGCCAGAGGAGTGTGTTGGCGGATACTGGTGGGCAAATGCGTGTGCCTCTGTTCAGTACTGGCACGTCCCTGACAGAGGGTCAGAGAAAGTTACCCCTAGACCCCTCTCCCACTTAACAAGGAAGGAGGGGTTAGGCCGAGCATGAAATTCCAGAAGGTATTTGTAAGAAGTAGAAAGAGATCTTCAAATCGGGCCTTCTGCCTGACATAGCTCTTCAAATGTATGTAATTTCCTAGGGAAAAAAGTATACAAAAAGTAAAGGCGACAGTGGACAGCCCTGCCTAGTACTGTTAGATACTGTAAATGGGTCAGAGTCAAACCCATTCACACGGACAGTAGCGGAGGGATTAGAATATAGTGCAGAACCCCAAGACAACATCAGAGTCGGTAGTCCCACTTGTCTTAAAGTTTCATGAAGAAAATTCCAGTTTATTCTATCAAATGCTTTTTTGGCATCGGTAGATAAGAGTAAAAGGGGTGTTTGGGACCTCCGTACCTTGTTGATGGCATTAAGGGTCTGAATGGTATTGTCTTGGGCTTTCCGTGTTTGAATAAAACCCACCTGATCTAATGAGATAATGCGTGGAAACAAAGAGGTCATTCTCGTAGCAAGGATTTTGGTTAACAATTTTACATCACAGTTCAGAAGTGATATAGGTCAGTAACTTGAGCATAGTAGCAGATCCTTACATGGTTTGGGGATGACTGATATGCTAGCATGCAACAGGTCTGGTGGCATATCTTTGCCTTCAGTAATGGCATTAAAGGCCTTAGTAAAATGGGGTGCAATTATAGTTTGATAGGTTTTATAATAGGCTCCAGAGAAACCATCTGAGCTGGGGGCCTTTCCTGGTTGGGTAGATGCCACTGAAATAGATCGGGATAAGGTGTCTCTTTCCTTATCAGTAAGCGTGGGAAGATTTGCTTCTTGAATGTAGTGAATCATATCTACAAGCATCATCAAACTTCGAGAGGATGGTGAAGTTGGGTCGAGATTATAGAGCGTAGAGTAAAAGTCTCTAAAGGCTTTTACTAAGTCTACAGTAGAGTGAATCTTTGAGCCTGACAGAGAAGACAGGGCAGGGGCATAGGCCAGAGACCATATGGACCATAGGGCATTTGCCAGAAAGCTGCTGCATTTGTCACAAAACTCAGTGGGCCTTTAACAGGACATGTTTTGCTTCGTAAAGGGAGTGCTCTTAGCCAGATTCCCATACTCTCAGCAACTCCACTTTGATAGTATGATCCAACCCAGTTTTGTGTTTCTGTTCTAGAACTTAAAGCTGAGCCAGAAGGTCAGAAAGAGTTTTTGCCCTTTTCTGCTTTGCTAAATAGCCGTGTTTGATCAAGATCTCACGTATAAAACATTTATGGGCAGACCACACAGAAATCGGATTGTCCACTGAATTCACATTGTTGGCAAAGAATGTAGATAGTTCCTGCAAAACATCTGCAGCTATGGTAGAATCTTTCAGAAGAGCCTCATTGAGTCGCCAAATCTGTGTTTTAGGTTGAGAGTTTTGTACAGCTAATTCCAAAAAATAATTGGTGTATGGTCCAACAAAGCAATGTGACCAATTGCTGCCGTAGAGACCAGGAGAATGGTCAGATGTAAAGCAGGTAAAAATTGATCCTGGAGTAAGAACTATGCATAGAGGAGAAGGTAAAATGCTTCTCCTGTGGATGTAATATCCTCCAGATATCAATCAATTGATGTGAGTGGAAAAGGTCTTTAAGGCAATGTCTAACTCTTCTGGGCAAAAAAAAGGAGCCCACAGAGGCATCTCTGTGAGGGTCTAAGGTCAAGTTAAAGTCGACACCAGTATTAATGTTTCTTCCATGAAGGAGTCAAAAGTGGAAAGGAACGTTTCTAAAGCAGGAAGCGGATTGCTATTGGGCAAATAAATGTTCGCCAGGGTGAATGTATGTGAATATAGATTACCTTTAAGTATGAGGAACCTGCCCTCTTGGTCTGTAAGGACATCAGGGAAGGGAATTCAATATTAAAATCTTGGTTCCTTTGGATTTTGAAGACAGACTGTGATAGACTGTTGGAAAATATGTGCTATAAAGTTTTGGAATCTTGTCTGCTCTAAAATCAGTCTCTTGGATGAAGACAATGTGTGTTCTATAACTCCAGAGCTCAGCTAGACAGCTTGGCCCAATCTTAGTCTGTAGGGTTCAATATTGAGTTGGCCCACCATTTGCAGCTATAACAGTTTCAACTATTTTGGGAAAGGCTGACCACAAGGTTTAGGAGTGTTTCTAAGGCACATTCTATTCCAGAAGCGCATTTGTAAGGTCAGGCACTGATGTGGACAAGAAGGAGTCAGCACTACAGAGGAGACACCTGCTTATGCGGCTCTTGCTCCCTACTACAGTGCCAACTTTACAAGTAGTCCCTCTGCATTGCACTCTGTTTGATGCTCTGGAATGGTGGGTCAGCAAGCCCAGACCTTGATCTACCAGTCACCTGTCCACTATCTAATGGTAGATCATGATCTACAGGTTGCTGACCCCCCATCTAGAACATACAAAGGTGAATAGGAACATCAAATACTCCCTAGTGGACAGGAACAGAGTGGGGAATTATGGCAGGAAGATCTCAATGTTTAAGCATCCAAGACTTCAAAGGAGCCAGGGGCTGACCCAGCCAACACAGCTCCATCCTTCCTATTAGTTTTCATCTCTATAGTGACACAAATAAAAGCAGATGATTATCAGAGACACAAACACCACCAATATTCAATGCTTTTACATATGTACAAGAACATCTGAATTTCAGCGGGAATTTAAAAAAGAGATCTTAAAGACACAATGTCCAATCATCACATCTAATCACAAACACCACAAATTTAGCAATCAGCAGATGACTGAAAAATACATTTAATCAGAATAGGGAATCCTATAATCATACTGCATTATGACGAAGCACCATACCATTTTCACAGGCTAATTTGCCAGGAAAACAAAATGGAGACATACAGGAAAGGAAAATGCCCTAAAGCCCAATTTCATCACCAACCACGCCAACCAGCTCCAGAATGTTTTTATTTTCATTGAAAATTTTTATGTATACACCTATTTTATAATGTCTATTGGTCATTGTTGTAGGTTTGGTTCATGACACCCTGGGTTCATGGGAAGTGGGTTGAATGATATTGGAGTCATATGACGGCGTTGGATTTTAAAATGTGAGTTTTAGGGAGAGAGCGTTAGAGATGAGTTAAGTATTGCAGCTAGAGCTACATTTTTAAAACAGCTAGCTGACCTATTTAAGAAATCTGTAATTGAGTTTTAAAGTGTTACTAAACCCAGGAGCCTGCATTCACTATACCTGGTCCCCCACACTACACAGAACATGGAAATGCAATTATTTTAGTAAAGATAAACAGCTAAATACCATTTCTCATCAGCAGTATTTAGCAGTCTTGTGACTTCTATCAGTTCCTAGTGAAGCTTGTAGAAGGAGTTTTTATACTGCACTGAGCTATACTATTAGGATCCAAGACCCCTGACCCTCTGTCTGGACAGCGCTGGTTGGCCCTGTGCTGATCACATGCACCCTCCCAAGAAAACAAAAAACTCTCTAGCAATACTGAGCATGTGAAGCCTGACTCTAAAGGCTCTGTCTTATCCAGACATGTTCTGGAGTCAGTGGAAGAAGGAGGATGATCTGTGCATACAGGATCAACCAGTCTTTTACACAATGCAGAGGATTGAACACGCATGCTTTATACAGACTGATTTTACTGTTGTGGTTTTAGTAACACTTTCCAAAATTCACAAATACCTTAGTCAGTTGTAGAACCAAGTGAATCTACCTCCCCCAACTCTTCTCTTTAACAATTATTTGGTGTATTTGGAAGTTAACAGAAAAAAAAGATTTTTATCAGAAAGTTGGAATTGATTGAAGCATCTGGACTTTTCCCATTAAGACACTATAAGACCACACACACATAAACATAAATTCCAAGCAAGCGCAGCCTGAAGCCAATTACGACTACAGACAACTAAACTTTTTCTTCCTTCTTGTATATTTCATTAAACAGAGTGAAACCTCTTCATATGTCACTGGAATACAAACAGGAAACAAACTGAAAACTTGGCAAAATCAACTATGACAAATCAAAAATTTAACAATCCAATAGATACTATTTTTACATAGCTTGTAAATCAGTGTCCAAATGTAGACATAGGAAGTAAAGCAAAACATCCTAAAATTAGAAGTGTCTTTCCAAGATTCTTCATCCTCTGTAATTATGATTGGGAGTGAGGGTCAGGAGGACCATGGAGGGAAATGGTGGAAGAGAAGAAACTGTTGTTTGTACAGTTGAAGCAAACATCTGCTGCTTAAGCTGGACTAAGCCGTCCTATCCTTTCCAGCCAAGGAAGCAGCCATCTTGGCCTCCGTTTGATCTGCAGTTGCCATGGTGCTGCACATGTGATCTATAATGACACCAGCTATTTGATGGCTTTACTGTTCGGTTGAGAGCACAAGCAGCTGTGACAGTTATCATTCACAGCATTCCTTGTATGGAACTGTTTTGGGAAACAGTTAAATCAGTGGGTTTGGTTCCACTTTAAAGCTAAAGTTTAGTTACATTTTTTTGCTATGCAACACTTACCTCCACTTACCTGTAAAGAAATGTGTCCTTCTCTGCCACCGGGTCTTCCCCACAGTGCTGATCTTCTGGTGCTGCTGGAGTTAAAATGATCTGCTTCAGATGAACAACAGGATCTACCTCCTCCAGTCATATAATACTTTGCATTATGGGGAATGAATACTATGAGTTCCATGAATGGTGGAGGCTTGTAGAAGGGGTGGACAATCAACCTGACTCTTTTGCACTTGCAGCAGCTGACGCCAAACCCAGCAGTGCCAAAAGATCAGATGTAGTGAAAACTAGGCAGCAGTGGGCAGCACTTTCTACACTATACAGCAACCAGTCTAATATGAGACACACTTCATAATAAATCACAAGGTGAAACAAAGGAAAAAACGATAAACACAGCATTTTGTTTCACATTCTAATTATCATTGTTATGGTTATCATATATTTTCACAACTCCTGTTACAGTCTGAGCCCGTTTGGGGTAACAGGATATTTTCTAAAATATGTATTTATTATGTTTTTCTTGACTGTAAGCATATTAATTTGCTGTAAACTGATAGATTATTATATTTGGACAATCTTAGACCTTGGTAAAGACCTTATATGTGTTGTTTCCTTTTTGTTTGTGGAACAAATTTTAATTGAATAAAAAATTTAGAAAAAAAGAAAACAAAGGAAAAACATCCAAAAAAACGAATGGAACCACCACATTACAACCCACATTTTATTATATTGCAGCTTACTGTTTGTTATACGTGATTGCTGCATTCGTTTTCTTTTTTGGCTTTCTTATTACAGGTACTTATATAGCGCTGTCAATTTACACAGTGCTTTATATAGATATACAATCTAAGTCACATTAATACACATACTAGGGACAATTTACCTATCAGCATGTCTTTGGAGTGTGGGAGGTAATCCATGCAAGCACAGTGAGAACGTGCAATTTCTGTGGAGGTAGTGCTGTTGTTGGGTTTTGAACCTACAACCCTAGTGTTGCTAGGTGGGAAAAGCTAACCACTTAGCCACTGTGCTGCCCAGTTCAACTACTAATATATTTCTTAACATATCGGCAAATACAGCCTGTGCAGATCACCTCCTTGCCAACATTAGCTCTGTGTGGATGTGCATGGCTTGCATGTCACCTCATTGGCTGGATACCTCTTCTTTATGGTGTAGCTAAGGTTTGCAGGAGACATCTCTGTCTCCAGCTAACATCATCAAATCCTGCAGCGGTATGCGAAATGACGATGCAGTGTGTGGGGAACATTGGTAGACTGCGTGGGGAAGCCAGCAGAGTGTTATGCCCCATACACACGGTCGGATTTTCTGACGGAAAATGTCCTAGCGGACAATGTTGCCGGAAATTCCGACCGTGTGTAGGCTCCATCGGACTTTTTCCGTCGGATTTTCCGACGGACAAAGTTTTATCTCCTGCTCTCAAATTTTCCGACAACAAAGTCCTATCGGACTTTTTCCGATCGTGTGTAGCAAATTCCGACGGACAAAGTGCCACGCATGCTCAGATCACATTACAAGACCAAGGCTATTGGCTACTAGCCTCTACGTAGTCCCATCGTAGGCAACAAACGTCACCACGTTCAGAATGATCGGATTTTCCGACAACTTTGTCCGACCGTGTGTATGCAACACCAGTGTCGGACAAAATCCGTCTGAAAAAATCCGATGGATTTTGTGGTCGGATTTTCCGACCGTGTGTACGGGGCATTAGAAAGCAGGGCTGTAGAAATTTTTTTTCTGGGGGTGGGGTTTCAACTCTCTAACTGCAAGAGTGACACAAGATGGTGCCTCTTGCAGTGCTCAGTTAGGTTGGCTACAGGGGTGTTTTCTGAAACAGTGGGCCTGTGTGCAAAATTGTAAGTCTCCTGGCTGTGAAAATGAAAGTGCGGAGCACGCAGAAAATATTGGGTGTGGTTCTCATTGTGGTGAATCGTGTCAGTGGCTTAAAGGGATCAGTGGTCAGTAGTAAGAGATGCAGAGTTCAGGGGTCCGTAGTAAGTGAGGCAGATTTTAGGGGTCAGTAGTAAGTAAGGGGAGAATAGTTATGGTTAGGCAGGAATACCACTTTAATAACAAATGAAAGAAGATACCAACCACATAGGAAATGCATTTTTTCATGGGTCAGCAGACTAATACACTTCCATTGTGACAAGCAAGGCAGAATGAGGCGTATGTAAAGTGCTTTGACTTTAGGAATTTGGGTTTTGTGTAGGAGAGAGCTGGAATGAGGGGGAGGTGAGTGGGAGTTGTTGTAACCTGGGGGGGGGGGGGGGGTGAGGGGATTTGGTGGGTGACAGGGAGGCGCAGTGATTAGGAAGGGATGGAGGGAGGTGGTATACCTGTAAGAGAGATGGTGAGGTGGTATGAGGGGTAGGTAAAGCAGTATGGGGGGTGGGTGAGGCAGTATGAGGACTGCTAGGACTGCCGATGTCCTAGCAACCAATCACATGCTTGCCCCGCCCCCCAGGCCCCAACTTTCAGAGAAGGAGGGGGGCAAGACCGGAGGAGGGGGAAGTCTGGGGACTACACCACAGCTGCCGCTCAGTATATATTCTCTGACAGATTTGATTGCTCGGGTCAGTTAGTCCCTTACGGCAGCAGGGGCTAAATGGGCATTTGGGCAGGGTGCTCTGGGGGGGGGCTCAAACCCTCCTAACCCCCCTCTTATGTACGTCCCTGCAGCGGAGAGTAAGTAAACCACCGGTAGTGGCTGTGCCTTTGGCGGCAGTGCGCTCTAGGTGGCTGCCTAGTGCGTCTAGCGGTAGCGCCGACCCTGCTTATAACATAGCAAATCTTCACTCTTTTGAATTTAGCATAATTACAGAATACATAAAACTAGGCCCATAACATGTTTATACTACTATCTCATCACTGGACTCAACTTTATAAATTAATCTGGAGCTTTGTTTCAATGTTTTACTCATCAAGTCCTTTTACTTGGCAATTTTCCTGGCTTGGGACTCCCATATTAAGGATTGACATGTACAGTCATCTAAGTGAATATCTGGCCACTTTTATTTGAAGTGAACATCTCCATATAGAGTATACAGTACTGCAAGGTGAAGCAGTTCATTTGTAATTGCTATCAGCACTGATTATTTTTCCCTCTTCAATTCCCAGGGGCATTTGTTCTGTGTTGTTTTGTATGAAATCCTTTGGCAAGGAGTGTGAGAAAGTCCACATTTCTAAGCTCATAACCTGTCAAGAACATTTTGACTTGGGAATGATTCCCGGTTTCACGTTAATTTAAATAACAGCAAGTGGTTTATCTGTAGCCATTAAAACCAACAAATTGTAACAAAGCTTTACATTTTAAAGAATCAGTTAAAATGAATCTAGTGGCAAAATGTAAAACTCAATATTAATTTTCACTAGACATGTGCAATTCGTTTAGTTAAGATTCGTTTTCTGTTCAAATTCGTTATATTCGTTCATTCGTTATCGTACGAATGAACGAATGATTTAGTAAAAATTTTAACGAATGACTAATTATCGAATCGAACGAATATGAAAAACAACGAAAATACGAAATAATTAAATTAGAAACAACGAAACTACGAAAGAATGAAAATCCGAAAAACGAAAACAGGAACAACGAAAATCAAAATGAACGAAAAAATTCGTACATTCGTAACTTTTTTTTTGTTGATTCGTAATTTTCTGTGTCTCTTACAACGGCGCTGCTTAACGTGCTTCGAATGGATTGAACGAAAAAACTTGTACATTCGTAACTTTTTTTTGTCGATTCGTAATTTTCCGTGTCTCTGACAATGGCGCTGCTTAACGTGCTTCGAATGGATTGAACGAAAAAAATTTGTACATTCGTAACTTTTTTTTATTTTTTTGTCGATTCGTAATTTTTGGTGTCTCTTACAATGGCGCTGCTTAACGTGCTTCAAATGGACTGAACAAAAAAATTCGTACATTCGTAACTTTTTTTTTTTTTTTGTTAGTTCGTAATTTTCCGTGTCTCTTACAATGTAATAATAGCATACACATTACAAAAAATTATGAATTATGCTCCGATTACGAATCTACGAAAACAATGTTACGAAAGTATGAATAAATCAATCTTACGAAAGTACGAATGTAACTAAATCTACGAAAATACGAATGCGTCCAAATACAAAATATAACGAAAATACGAAAATACGAATTTCGAATAAACGAAAATTAGACTAACAGAAAAACGAATCAACGAAAAAATAACTCTACGAAAATACGAACGACTCCGAATACGAACACCGACGACTTACAAATTTACGAATCGTTACGTATGTGAACACCGACGACTTACGAAATTACGAATCGTTACAAATCAACGGAAACTAACAGAAACAAAACTAAACAAATTTTTTTGTGACTTGTGTAATAAAGGCCCAAACGTTGGGATTAGTCTGTAATGAGGGAAACTTTTCTGACTTTTTCCGCATAGGCAAGGGAGGTTTTGTACTCACAGTGGCTTTTACACTACCCTCGGATATTGTTGAGACTATCTGTCCATGATCATCAAATTTTTCATTTTCCTCTAGTATGTCCATCAAATCTTTCAATGATCGGAAGTCTTTTACAGTGATCCATCAATTTTTTTATCTCATATTTTTTCTTTCTATCTTTATCAAACAGGTAACTGTATGTCAACTTTCGAGCAAAGAGATTCATATCTTTTATGGCCTCAAACTGATCAATTTCTTGAGTGGAGCAAAATGTGAGCCCCAAACCTTGAACTTCAAGTTCTGATTGTGTAAGAATATGTGAAGAGAGGTTATTGATATTTAGAGTTGGGTCCCTTGTGGGACCCTTACCATGTACTGATGCATAATGTTGCTTAGTTTTCTCTCTTCTTGTGGGGGAACAGCCCCTCCAGTGCCTGGAAAAAACTTTTGTGTGGGTGTACCAAAACTAGCGGATTGGGCCATAGTAGTATCACCCCCACTGGGGTGTCTGCCCACCTGTGTAAATGATATTGTGATATTCTGTGGTCTTTTTTGGGAAGGATGATTTTTCCACTGTGATTTCCGAGTGCCCTGTGAAAAATAAGAAGTAGTAGATGTATTAGATAATTTGAATTCGTATCATTACAGAGTGGTACTGTGGATACGAGAAATTAGTAGACATATGCCACGTCCCTATATATTATATTTGAATAAGAGGTTTTTGGATGATGGACTTAAATATAGGCAGAACACTAAATACATAGTTTTATAAAAAAAAGTATATAAATGTATTTATTTACAGAAACATGAGACAATTTTAAAAAACATTGACTATCCACAATTGTGCCTTGAAGCATACAACACACCACCTATGTATCATAGAAAACTAGAATACTTAGTAGTGGGAAACCCAAAGTCACTCTCCAATAATATGATGTAGTAACGTGATTTAGGATAGGTGGTGTGTCTTGGAATACAAATACAAAACACATAGAAAGGGGAATTAAAAAGCACCCTCGGTCTCCAAAAAGTCAACAGATACCAAATCCTGTTGTATGGAGAAAAATAGCCACAATGTATCATGGAGTATTGAAGTCCAGTAATGATATCAAGGGTCAATGTGGATCACAGGAACCTGGTCAATTGTTGCTCCATACTTTAAACATCAATTCAATTCAATTCATCAATTCAATGCGTTTCGCAAGCTATACTTGCTTCTTCAGGACTGATTGGGTGGGTGCTGTTTATAGATTCAGAAATATACAAAATGACATATATATCAAAATCACATTTAAAAATATATATGTCCCACCAACATGTTAGGGCGCCATGTAGACTTCAATCATTCATATTTTAAAAGCCATGTCACCGTCGGGTTTAAATTACACCATTAGCTATAAGCCATTTTTGTAAGCTATTTAACGTGCCAATGTATCTCTAGTCTATCCATTGAGTATGCCACAGTCATGGTTACAATTACTATACTCTATAGACTCTATTTTTCTGCCTGCTTTTAGAGTAACACTTTAACCCACTCCTATTCCCGGCCGCCTAGGGGGCGCGCACGCGCTGCCCGCGGCGTCGCTCGGGACTCGTGCGTGTGCCCGGCGGCCGCGATGTCCCCTGGGCATCCGCGATTGCCCGGGAAAACAGCAGGACCGGGGAGCTGTGTGTTCCCAGTACAGAGGAACACCGATCGGTCTCCTCCGTTTGTGAGTCCCCTCCCCCCACAGTTAGAATCACTTGCAGGGAACATACATTAACCTCTGCAGCGCCCCCTAGTGTTAACCCCTTCCCTGCCAGTCACATTCGCACAGTAATCAGTGCAATTTTATAGCAACGATCCCTGTGTAAATGTGAATGGTCCCAAAAATGTGTCAAAAGTGTCCAAAGTGTCCGCTGCATGAAAAAAAAACGCAGATCGCCGCCATTACTAGTAAAAAAAATAAAAAAATGTAAAAATGCAATAAGTCTATCCCCTATTTTGTAGACGCTATAACTTTTGCGCAAACCACTTATTGCGATTTTTTTTTACCAAAAATATGTAGAAGAATACGTATTGGCCTAAACTGAGTAAAAATTTTTTTTTTTTGTAAAAAAATTGGATATTTATTATAGCAAAAAGTAAAAAATATTGTGTTTTTTAAAAAATTTTTGCTATTCTTTTGTTTATAGCACAAAAAAAAAAACGCAGAGGTGATCAAATACCACCAAAAGAAAGCTCTATTTGTGGGAAAAAAAGGACGTCAATTTTGTTTGGGTGCAATGTCGCATGACCGAGCAAATTATCAGTTAAAGCGACGCAGTGCCGAATCGCAAAAAGTGCTCTGGTAAGGAAGGGGGTAAAATCCTCCGGGGCTGAAGCGGTTAATAATGCTTAAAGTGAAACAATAAAAGTGTAATATTCCTTTAAATTGCATACCTGGAGGGTGTCTATAGTATGCCTGCAAAGTGGCGCATGTTTGCCGTGTTTAGAACAGTCTGACAGCAAAATTACATTTCTAAAGGAAAAAAAGTAATTTAAAACTACTCGCGGCTATAATGAATTGTCTGGCCCGGCAATACACATAAAAGTTCAGTGATAAAAACTGCATGGGATTCCCCCACAGGGGAACCCCTTGCCAAAATAAAAAAAAAAATGACGTGGGGGTCCCCCTCAAAATCCATACCAGACCCTTATCCGAGCATGCAACCTGGCAGGCCGCAGGAAAAGAGGGGGGAACGAGAGAGCGCTCCCCTTCCTGAACCGTACCAGGCCACATGCCCTCAACATTGGGAGGGTGCTTTGGGGTCCTCATCCCCACAACCCTTGCCATTTCACCAAAAAATTACAAAAAAAGTTAAAAAAAGACAATAGACGTTTTTCACAATTCCTTTATTAATGTCTTCTTCTTTCCCCGCTTCTTCTTCCATCTTCTTCTGGTCTTCCTTCGGTATTCTTCTTCTTCCTCCATCTTGTTCTTCCCCCGCTTCTTCCTCTATCTTCCTTCGCTTCTTCCTCCAGTCTTCTCGTCCGGCATCTTCCTCCGGCTTCTTCTTCTCCGATTCGTCCTCCGATCAACCTCAATGAGAGTCTCCCGCTGTGTGGCGCTTTTGTTCAGATGACAGCTCTTATAAAATAAGGGCGGTGTCACCCGGTGACCCTGCCCCCCTCTGACGCAGGGGAATTTACCTATGGCTTTCCCCATGGTGTTAGAGGGGGGCGGGGTCACCCGTTTACGTAAATGGTGACCCAACACGGAGAAGAAGCTGGAGGAAGATGCCAGACGAGAAGACCGGAGGAAGAAGCCGAGGAAGATAGAGGAACCCATGATCCCTCCACAGAGAGCCAGAATGGGGATCTGTCAAATGTAAACAATCTAGGTGGTCGAGCACTTCTTCACACTAACTGTACATGCAAGTCAATGAGGTGTACAATCAGAGTCACGTTTGGATGGGTTTAGTGTCATCATCATCTTTTTGCTGCCAGAGGACTTTCATTTATATCCACTGAGCTAATAATATTATTACATGGACTTTACTATATGCATAATTGCTTTGGTTTTGGTTCCATGTATATGATCCTATGTCATACCTAGGTTTACATCTAATATGATTTTTAGGTGTTAATGTTTTCACTTAATCGATGTGGATCTAGCTTTTGAATTTTTTTGCATAATTGGCGCAGCTTTCTATTGTACAAGTTTATTATTAGTGTGTGTATCCCACTCTGAGCAGCAGCCTGTGTAACCGTTAGGGACCTTATTTAGAGTTTAGCGCAGTCTCATTTTCCTTTTAAATGTAAACAAACAGATCCCCGTTCTGACAGGAGAGTAGAGAGAGAGATCGTCTGTGCTTAGTGATCAGGAACAGCGATCTCTCTCCTCCTCCAGTCAGTGCACTCCCCCCACAGTTAGAAACACCTCCCTAGGGAACACTTAACCCCTTGATCGCCCCTAGTGTTAACTCCTTCCCTGACAGTTTCATTTATACAGTAATCAGTGCATTTTTATAGCACTGTTCGCTGTATAAATGTCACTGGTTCCAAAAAAGTATCTAAAGTGTCCGATCTGTCCACTGCAATGTCGCAGTCTTGCTAAAAATCACTGATCACCGCCATTACTAGTAAAAAAAGTTATAAAAATTTTGTTTTTAGCTAAAAAAATAAAAATCGCAGAGGTGATCAAATACTATCAAAAGAAAGCTCTATTTGTGGGAAAAAAAGGACATCGATTTGGTTTGGGTACCACGTCGCACGGCCGCGCAAATGTCAGTTAAAGCGATGCAGTGCTGTACCGCAAAAAATGGCCTGGTCATTAAGGGGGCAAATCCTTCTGGTCCTTATGTGGTTAATACATTAAAATTCAACTTTTAGTAGGATTCAGTGAGTAGAAGAACGCCATAAACATGAATGCACCTCAGCATTCCACTCCAGCTGATATTTGCACTATGCAAAGAAGTTAATGTGAAACAACAGGTTATGACAATGACGGTAAGGTAGAAAAGTGCCCTAAATTACAGACACGCTTTTACAATAGAGCAACAACACCAAAGTACCCAAAGTATTTCAATCTTTTATAAACATCCTAAAATGTCATAGGGAGAGATTTACCAATATACTGTAGGTACGCCACAGGGCAGTGCAAAACAGTGATAGTGTTACCAGGGGCGGACTGACAACTCATGGGGCCCCCGGGCAATAGGAGATTATGGGGCCCCCAGGCAATCAGAGATTATGGGGCCACACAGTATACACACACACAGTATACAATCACACAGTATACACATACATGTACACACAGTATACACAGACATGTTTCTATTGGCTGAGAAGGTACTGGAGAGGTGGGGCAGCTATAATCTCTGGATTTTTAGACCAAAAGGATGTCGGTAAGGGACATTTCAGAAACAGATGTAAAAAAAAACACAGATTTTTTTACATACTGTGCCTGGTTTGACTGAGGCTGGCAACCCTGATATGGGGCCCCCTAGTGGCCCGGGGCCCTCGGGAAGGGCCCGAGTGGCTGAATGGTCAGTCCGCCCCTGAGTGTTACATTTTATGAAAATTTTTGTATTAGAATGCAGGTTGATTTATGAATTCCTTTGCTTGCTATGGAGAACTAGCACTGCACAATAAAAAAAGCAAAATCCTGATCACTTCTAGGTGTGCTTGTGTTTAATAAACAAAAACTGCTGCATATTAAAACTGTTACAAATATTTGCAGCATAGTCAGCTGTTCAAAGGGTTCACAACACACGCAAACACTTTGCTAAGGTGGATACATTCTTATTTGCACTACCGAAGCAGTAATAAAGCCAATAAAATATCATTTATTATAATGCAGCTTACCACCCCTTCACAGCCCAGTATTCATTCATGTATACTCACATAAATGCATCTGCAGCAAGAGCTTTGTGTTTTTCCCTGTACAGAGGTAAACACTAACATGTGCATAAAGATCCCTACATCTGCTGTGTCTCTTAGCATGTCATTGATTCTGATTGGCTGTAAGAGATTGTGATGTCATCCGCCTGCCTCCTTACTTCCCCAATCAGAGGAAGCCTTGTATTCCTTTAGGCTACTTTCACACTGACAGGCTTTACAGGCACTATAGCGCCTGTAAAGAGCCCCTCCTGTCTCTCCAGTGTGAAGGCCCGAGGGCTTTCACACTGGAGCGTTGCACTTGCAGGACGATAAAAAAGGTCCTGCAAGCAGCATCTTTGCAGCGCTCCTAAAGCGTCCCTGCCCATTGAAATCAATGGGCAGCGCAGCTACAACGGGGCTTTTTTTGCCTGCTAGTTCCGCTAAAACAACAGTAAAGCACCGCTTTACTGCCGACGCCCCCAAAACGCCTCAGTGTGAAAGCACTCTTAGGGCCAGTTCACACTACATGCAGTCCAGTGCGTTTTTTTCTGCATCAAATCATGGAAAGTAGGTTATATGGTTTCCAATGGCATAGTTTACACCAGTGCTTGCAGTTCCAGTTATAGAAAAAACACAATTGTCAGTTAAAGTGACGCCGTGCCGTATGCCGAAAAATGGCCTGGTCATTAAGGGGGTAAATCCCTCTGGGGCTGAAGTGGTTAAAGTGATAGCTAAGCTAGAGTTAAGCCTAGTACACACTAGTACTTTTTTTTTCCATTCAACCCAGCGTGTCACACCAGAACACGCCAGTCCAGTTAGCATTGGGTGCCGATCGGCAGACCCTTTTTGACCATGCCCCTTCGACAGAAGCTGGCCGAATAGTCCAGCCCTTTAGACTTTAAATTGTCACTAAACCCAGGACCCTGCATTTACTATATCTGGGCTCCCACAGTACACAAAACATGGAAATGCAATAATAAATAGCAAAAATAAACTGCTAAATACCCTTTCTCATGAGCAGTGCATAGCAGTCTTGTGACTTCTATCAGTGTGCAGCTGAGCACTGGATAAAGTTTTCATTCTCCTCTGATTGTCCTATGAGGCTGCATTATCCCTGACCCCCTGCTGATTGGCCCTGTGCTAATCACATGCACCCCCCCCCCCCAAAAAAAAACAACTCTCTAGCAATACACACCAAACTGAGCATGTGCAGAGTACCCCCAGGGCTCTGTTCTATCAGGAGATGGATCAGAGACTGTGGAAGAAAGGGAGGATCAGAGAATATAGGATCAATCAGCCTTTTTACATAATGCGTAGGATTAACCCTTAAGGTTCCACAGTGATTATAACAAGCTTTACTGCATATATAGACTGATTTTACTGTTGTGGGTTTAGTAACACTTTAAGGGTTCATACAGAGATTTTAAAGGCATTTTCTATGCCTAGTCTGAATATACTGGCACACCTGGGGAGCCGCACACAACCTGCCATTCAAGTGAATGTACATGTCCATGCTCATGTAAACACTGATGCTTCTTTGCACTGATGTTTACCCACGCACGCATTAACTACCGTATTTATCGGCGTATAACACGCACTTTTTTCCCCTTAAAATCAGGGAAAAATCGTGGGTGTGTGTTATACGCCGATCCCCCGCTGATTGTGAGCGGCGGAGCGACCTGCAAGATACACATAGCTGAGTGTACTCGGCTAGGCTTGGCTCCGCTCACAGTCATGCCCAGTCCCACCCTATGATGGACATAACACAGGGACTAGGCGTGACTGTGAGCGGAGCTTAGCCTAACCGAGTACAATCTCAGCGGCACTCGGGTCCTCTCGGCTACTCTCGACCCCGCTCACCGTCACGCCCAGTCCCGCCATTGGACCTGTGTTATATCCATCATAGGGCGGGACTGGGCGGGACTGTGAGAGGAGCCGAGAGCCTCTGAGAGCCGCCGAGATACACAGGACCTCTGGCTCTGTATCTCGGCAGCGCCATTTTTAAACTGGAAGGCTGCAATGACACTGGAGCAAGGCTGCAAATGACAAGGCTTCACTGACAAGGCTGCAAATGACACTGGGCCAAGGCTGCAATGCCAAGGCTACACTGACAAGGCTGCAATGACAAGGATACACTGACAAGGCTGCAATGACACTGACAAGGCTGCAATGACACTGGGGCAAGGCTGCAATGACAAGGCTACACTGACAAGGTTGCAATGACACTGGGGCATGGCTGCAATGACACTGGGGCAAGGCTGCAATGACAAGGCTACACTGACAAGGCTGCAATGACACTGGGGCAAGGCTGCAATGACAAGGCTACACTGACAAGGTTGCAATGACACTGGGGCAAGGCTGCAATGACACTGGGGCAAGGCTGCAATGACAAGGCTACACTGACAAGGCTGCAATGACACTGGGGCAAGGCTGCAATGACACTGGGGCAAGGCTGCATTGACAAGGCTACACTGGCAAGGCTGCAAATGACACTGGGGCAAGGCTGCAATGACACTGGACAAGGCTGCAATGACAAAAGCAAAGTGTAAACAGGATTGTAAGCGAACCATTTTATTTAGTGACAGGAGCTTTGACTGGCGTTCAGAGAGCTTTAACAAAGCTTGTCCGAAGCCTCGTTTTGAAGCAATTGTAAACTAGTCGTTATTTTGTTGTTTGGTAGACTTTATGACTAGAATTGAAGAAGAGTGCTTCTGTTAAAAAGCAAAATGTTATATTCATTTGTGGCATATTTTTAGTTAGGAATACTTGGCAATAGCTCCTAACTACAAAACAGAATAAAACACAACTCTGGTTACCAGACGCTTTCGTATTTTTAAACTTAAAAAGAAAAACAAAACTGATGTCAGGAAATGGTTCTGCTGAAGATAATGATATTAGAACAGTGGAAATAATTACTTACTGGTGAGCATTTATCACAGTGAGTGTACAGTCAGTGTAAACAAAGTAGATATCACTTGGGAAAGCTAAATATAGTGTGTTTACTGCATAGCCTGGGCTGCCTGACACTGCAAGGGCAAAAGGTGTAGGCCGTGATGCCTGGAAGATGATGTACGCTCAGAAAAATCACTTTCATTTGCGTCACATATTATGGCTACATGGAGAGCATTATTAGTCAATTGCAACACTGTGAATCTAACTTAAGTGCAAAGTTATACACATGGTATCATTACCTGCTTAGGAATAGCAAATATAGTGTACCTTTTGGTGACTAGCGATGGGCGAATCTGTCCAGGTCAGGTTCATCAAAGGTTCATCAAAGGTCCATCAAAGGTTCATCAAAGGTCCATCAAAGGTTCATCAAAGGTCCATCAAAGGTTCATCAAAGGTCCATCAAAGGTTCATCAAAGGTTCATCAAAGGTCCATCAAAGGTTTATCAAAGGTTCAGCGAATCCTGTTAGAAACTAGATGAACCCGAACTTAGCAGTGAATCCTATTGAAGTTCTGGGGGGCAGACTTTAGGACTTATAGGCAAACTACTGTGAACAAAAAGGCATGAGAGGCTGGGCATTGTCATAAGGGCTCTGTATCAATGCTGCAAATAAAAAAAAATAAAAAAATTGTGGGAAGAGGTACTTTTTATACAGTTTCGAGGGCAAAATGAAAAAATACACAAATCCTTTAACTAACATGCTTGGGGGAATGTCCTGATTCTGCAGATGTTATTATACAACAGTCCAATTTTCACAGACAGCCTCAGCAACATTGGCAGCGTATATACTGCATGGCTGTGCAATTTTTTCCATTTACAATTAGCCTGGCAAACATCAAGCAGCAACCCAAGCTGATTTATTTTAGTTTGAAACGTTTTTTTTTTCAGTAGCTTTAGCAGGTGAACATATTTTTTTATGAATTGGTAACAGACCTGCTTTGTAGCCAGTAAACTCCCCAGCATGTTATCCTATGTGTCCGTGCACACATAGGAATACATAGGCTGTCATCAGCGTTTTTTGGCAGGAGCGTTTTCTGGCTGGAAAAAAAACCCAGGACTAGTGGGTTTTTAAGAAGAGTTTTTCAGCTGTAAAAACGCTCCCACTCTTATAAAAGCTTAAAAACGCTGAAAAACCCGGCTATTAGGCGTTTATCAGGTTTTTTTGAGCCATAAGCTTTTGTGGGAGTATAGTTTTGCAAAAAAAAAGCTAAAAAACGTTACAGCTAAAAAATGCTGAAATGCGCTACAGCTTTCTACAGGTAATGCTAGTGGCATTTTTATAACGTCCACTGTGCATGAGGCCTTACGTTTAGTTAAAATATATATCTCCTAAACATGCACCTTTTAAGAGATATTCATCACTGGTGCATGTGCTCGGAAGGAATTGAGGTTGTAAAAAAGCAATGGACAAATTCCTGCCACACCCTCGGTTCTGTTACCAAGTAATATACTGCCCCAATACTGTACCATTACCAAGTAATATACTGCCCCAATACTGTACCATTACCAAGTAATATACTGCCCCAATACTGTACCATTACCAAGTAATATACTGCCCCAATACTGTACCATTACCAAGTAATATACTGCCCCAATACTGTACCATTACCAAGTAATATACTGCTGCAATACTGTGCCTTTACTAAGTGTTATATTACAACTGCATGAACATCCTACAGCTTGTTACTTAATAACAGTGCCTATAGAAACTGTCTGCAAATACCTCTGTTAACCTTATTACAATATACAAGATATTATACAACATCCCGGACTGTGTATGTGTGATATCTGCCAGGTTGGGTACCACAGCCCCAAGCCCCATCTACTGGCTTTTAATAGTAGCAATTAGGATAATTAGGAGATGTGGATGAAGGTTTGGTGCAGAATAAGACTTTTAGTAGTTGAATAGTACATTTTCATAGATATCTGTACATCAGACCAAAATGAGGGACAACTGAGGAGAAAAGAGGGACAGAAAGATCTGGTTTTATTGAGGGGAATAAACTTGGAATGGGATAGGGATATTATGGGATACCCACTTCATCAAAGCAGTAGAACTCTTCGGGAACACAACTATATACAGTCCGTATATAGTCCATAGTCCATATACACTTCTCCTCTACCTCCTGCACAAATCTTGCTGGTAGAACTACAACTCCTATAACCAGCTGGCACTGTTTGGATGATCCGACAAAGGCTCAGTCAGACCAGTAGCAAATGACCTTCACACGCAGGGACCGTGAGCATCTTGTTTGTGTAGCAAAGTCCTAGTGCCCAGCTGTCCTCCTCCCGTGGCTACTGATCCCAGCACTACCTCTTCAGGCACTGCCAGCCCACCAGGTTGCCACTGCCCCTTTCTCTAGCCCTCCTGGCAAAGACTCCACAGTCCTCCCCGACTGACTCTGTATCCATTCCAGACTGCTCTCTCCCAGTCCTCTCAGGCATGCTTCTCAGTCCTCTCCAACTGTATCACTCACTAGCCCACGGTCTTCCTCCCTGGAGATTTGCCCAGCAGTGTTCTCCTGCTGTCCTTCACCTGCTCCTGTGCCGGAAACATTTCTGCTGAATGTTATCCGCTTAGTGACCACCCCCACGTATATCTACTGCGGCAGGAGGGCCGATGTGTGCTGGATCACGTATCTGGTTTAAGTGATTGTTGCTTTCGGGTAAGGCGCTCATGTGCGCCGGTGCCCTCCGCCTGGCTGTGCTGGTCGGCTCATTCATTCACGGAAGAGAGCTCTGTGTTTGTAAACAACACAGAGCTCTATACACTAACAGGAGATCTTGCTGTTTTTTTATTCCTTGCAAAGCAGGGAAAAAAAAAAAGACCGCTTAGTAACAGCAGCACATACAATATTACAAACATTACACATTGTTAGGCACACAGTTAACCCCTGATTTGCCCCTAGATGTTAACCCCTTCCCAGACAGTGTCATTAGTACAGTGACAGTGTATAGTATTAGCACTGATCACTGTATTAGTGTCACTATTGATCTCAGTGTCCGTTAGTGTACCCCCCAGGCCAACGTCAGCTAGTTTCAGATTGCCTGCCACACTATCACAGTCACACTATAAGTTGCTGATCCCCACCATTACTAGTATAAAAAATAAATAAACAAAAAATCCAGTATATATATATATATATATATATATATAATATATAATATAATATATATATATATATATATATATCTATATCATATTTGGTAGGTGCTATAACTTTCACGCAAACCAAATAATATACACTTATTGGGATTTTTTGTCTACCAAAGAAATGTAGCAGAATACATTGTGGCCTAAATTCATGAAGAAATTTGATTTTTTTTATATGGATTATAGCAGAAAGTAAAAAATAATTGTTTTTTTTCCCAAAATGTTTTTTTTTTTTTTTTCATTTATATAATAAGAAATAAAAAACCCAATGGTGATAAATACCACCAAAAAAAAAAAGCCAAAAAAAAAAAAAAGCTCTATTTGTGTCAGTTAAAGTAACACAGTGCTGAATAGAAAAAAATCTTCTGGTCAAGCAGGGGGTAAAACCTTCTGGTGCGCAAGTAGTTAAGAAGGAGTTTGTGCGTACAAACTTTGCACGCTAGAGCTATGTTTTGTTTCAACAGTTTCCCCCAAGAAATTTGACAAAATATGGAAGCCGTGGGTGGAGGCTACAGGTAACTTAACAGTTCAGTGGATGTGACAGTTTGAAAATACTATACAGTATTGTGCATCTTCAATACTGTGTAATGGCGTACACTGGAAATGACTCAGTACATCTCCTAAATTTGGAAGTTGATTGGTGATTTGGTGATACTCCCGAGTTCAAGTGTAAGTCTTTGTGTTTACTTCAGATTTCCAGTGAATTTTTAATGAATATGTGTGAACTTGTAAAAACCATGAACTAAAAAAAATAAAATAAACACTTTAAAAAATAAATAAATTGTAAGATTATAAAAAAATACCCACAACAGTATATCTTACAAACAGCCATGGTGTTAAATTGCACATAGATATATAAAATCAATCAACTTTATTATTAAAGCCAAACTCCAGAGAAAAAGGTTCCCCTTGCAGTGGGGCTGTGCCTGCACTGCAAGGGTTAAAGTTTAACTAAAGACAAAACTTTTTTTTGTTTTTTTTTAGTTTTGTATAGAGTAGAGAGGGATTAGAACAATTGTCAGTTTTTATTGCTGTCTGTGCCCCCCTTAGGGAGATTCACCCTCTGTATTAGTCCTGTTTTGTTTACGATTATCATTAAAAGTGAAAGTGAAACCCCAAATTTAGGGTTGTCCCCATAAAAGTAATAGAGGGGAAATCTTCCAATAGGGACACTAGTTCTAGTGACCTAGGGGTCCCCAAGGAAATTCCTTAATTTGCAGTGATTTCACCTCACTTACTCTTTAGTTATGGGACAGGAAGTGAAGGTAAATCTCCACAATGGGACGTAGATGGCGGACAAAAATCTGACAGGATTTATAACCTTCCCTTACTCCATCCAAAATGAAAAAAAAAAAAGTTTTGCCTATAGTTCTACTTTAACCATTTGCCGACCGGCTCACTTCGATATACGTTGGCAAAGTGTCACGTTCCCGCCAATCGCCGTACAGGTAAGTCTTCCCTTTTAGGAGCCGCTGGTGGCGCGCGTGCGGCACAGCAGGGGACCCGATGCTCGTGGTCGGCGGGTGGGATCACGTCCGTCAACTGGAATTGCAGGAACGAGAGCTAGAACGGGGATTTGTGTGTGTAAACACACAAATCCCTGTTCTGTCAGGGGAGAGGAGACATATCGTTTGTTCCTAGTAAGTAGGAACAACGATATGTCTCCTCCTCCAGCCAGTCCTATCCCCATGCAGTAAGAAACACTAACTAGGGAACACATTTAATCCCTTGATTGCCTCCTAGTGTTAACCCCTTCCCTGCCAGTGACATCTACACAGTAATCAGTGCATTTGTATTGCTCTGATCGCTAAATAAATGTCAATGGTCCCAAAAATGGGTCAAAAGTGTCCGATCTGTCCGCCGCAATGTTGCAGTACCACTAAAAATCGCAGATCGCTGCCATTACTAGCGAAACAATAATAATAATAAAAATGCCATAAAAATTGCATAAATCTTTCTCATAGTTTGTAGATGCTATACATTTTTTGCGCAATCCGATCAATATACGCTTATTGTGTTTTTTTTTACCAAAAATATGTAGAAGAATATATATCGGCCTAAACTGATGAAGGAATTCTTTTTTTTTTTTTAATGTTTGGAGATATTTATTATAGAAAAAGTAAAAAATATCGTTTTTTTCAAAATTGTCACTCTTTTTTTCTTTATAGCGCAGAGGTGATCAAATACCACCAAAAGAAAGCTTTATTTGGGGCATCAATTTTGTTTGGGTACAGCTTTACACGACCGCGCAATTGTCAGTTAAAGTGACGCAGGGCCGTATCGCAAAAAATGGCCCCGGTCATTAAGCAGCCAAATCTTCTGGTCTGTAAGTGGTTAGCGTTACTAAACCCACAACAGTAAAATCAGTCTGTATATGAAGTAAAGTATGTTTGTTATACTCACTGCGGGTTAATCCTTTCCTTCCTTCACTGTCCCCAATCCATCGCCTGATAAGGCAGAGCCTTTGGAGTCACTCTGCACATGCTCAGTTTGGTGTGTATTGCTAGAATTTTTTTCTTACTTGGGAGAGTGCATGTGATCAGCACAGGGTCAATCAGCACTGTCCAGACAGAGTGGCAGGGGTCCTGCAGCCTCATATGGCAGTCAGAAAACTCTTCCTACAAGCTTTAACCAGACTCTGATAGAAGTCACAAGACTGCTCTAACAGCTGGTGAAAAATAAACTAAAAAATCAGTTTATATTTACTAAAACTATTACATTTCCATGTTCTGTGTACTGTGGGAGACCAGATATAGTGAATGCAGGGTTCTGGGTTTAGTAACACTTTAACTGCTCATTTAGGTCTAAAGAAGATCAAAAGTGTTTCACTTACCTGATCCTGCTCTTCCTCAGCAGACAGCGCTCCCAATGCTCTGGCAGTGGACTGTCTCTCAGCGTCCTCACATCAAATGCAGGGCTATGGACCCTGCATCAGTCTTGATTACTTTAGGACCTTAGAGCACTGGAGCATAGGGGAGAAGAGGATGTGGGGGATTAGTCTAGCAGTGCAGAGAAGACGAGGATCAGGTAAGTAAATCTACTTTCCCATGCCCTTAGACCTAAAAGAGCAAGTAACTCTTGCATTGCAGGCCCAGACCCACTGCAAGGGGAAATTTTCATGTTTCCTGGATTGGGCTTTAAAGACTAAAATGACCTTTAAAATATTATTTCATTAAGTATAACTGTAAGCTTAGTCATGAGACTCAAGCTGAACACATAAGACATCACCATAGAGAATATACTTGCCATTTAATGTTGTATGTGACATTACCTACTTTAGATTGCAAGCTCCTTGAGGGTAGGGACTGATGTGAATGTATATGTATATGTAAAGCGCTGCATAAAATGACAGCACTATATAAGTACCATAAATAATAATAATTACCCCCTAGTTAGGCAAAACAATGTGACAATAAGGTGGGAATCAGCAGGAGGAATATGAAATGTTGGGGTAACATTGTAAACAATGTAAATGAAAATTCATATTTCTATGAGACATAACACTAATAGGGAGAGTAGAAATAAAGCAAGGCACAAAAAGGAGAAGTATTAGAAAAAAGTGGGGGGTCTGGCAACCCCAAGTAGTGACAATTATTTGCTGTGGCTTTCCAAGCAGAAAGTCAGCCTTTTTAAACGATTTGCCAAATAGCAATAATGGAACTACAAGTCCTAGCATTCTTCGCACGCTTGCTGCTGTACTTCCTCAAGAGATAGCAATCTTTTTTTTTTTTTTTAACCTGTAGTGTTCAACATTATTATCAAAAATTATTTAGCCTCAAAAACGGTATTTTCACCACTGAGACATTATTCTAAATATATCTTACTTAGGTAAGTATGCTAGAGATTATATTACATCACTTTAAAGGAATTTCCTGGGAGTACAGTACTGTTCAGTTTTATTTTAATCGGCTTGCCTACTGTTATCCACCAGAGGGCAGTGTTGCTCCTTGTATTGGTCACCCACCTTCACTGCATATATTTCTTGAATGAATGAATCTGTTAAGAACTTTTCCAATAAGTTTTTGTTGTTTTAAAATATGAGTGTGCTTATATTTTTAAAACTGATTAGCTCGATGTTTTTAAAATTGATTAGCTCTATATCGTATGTAATTTGCTAATTCACACTAAATTCTTTAGTAGCTTTAGAATTTATGCATGTCAAAAAAAATTGCTAATCACTCAGCATCAGTTTTTTTTTTTTTACAAATAACATTCTTTATTAAAAAAGAATGCATGGTTACAAGATATCAGTAATTATGATGCAATCGTTGTACAGTTTCAAGGAAAGAAAGATGAAATAAGGGAAAATAAATATATTATTCTTTGATAATATGACACAAATAAATGTTAACGGTACTATATCACCTCTGGACTCCACTAGTGTATTGTAGAAAGGATTTGCCTATGCTGCCCTCCCTCTGATCAGGTGGAGTTCTCGCCCAGACTCAGCATCAGTTTTACCGATTATGATCTGTGGTGTCATTCTGTATGGAAAATAGGAAAGCAGATAAGCAGTTATGATTGATGATAAATATATAAAAAAAATAATTCTCTTCATACTGAGATAGTGTGGGATGTGATCAAACATATTCCGATAGCCCTATTAGCTGTAGCTTATAACAATGGATGGTGAGATCCCTGCCCCACAATGAATAAATTGTTGGAATCGCTGAGATCTCATGCAGTTGCGGCCTGACAATGACAGTAGTGCATAAGCAGTAATTCCGCCCTCACTCTACTAAAATAATAAAAGGACCGGGCCTACCAGCAGAAAAATGTATCAAGAAGATACCTCCCAACTTTTTGGGATGGGAACAAGAGACACCTATTAGCAAAAGTATGTAGGCATAGGACGCACCCCCCTGCCACGCCCCCTTAAAGGTGAATTATGCAAAAGAATGATTAGTTAAACACACAAGTGCTTTTTTTTTTTTACCACGTCTATTCCTTTATATTGGCTTTTAACATTTACCAAATGCAGCAATTTAGAAATCAGATGAAAGTTTTAGCACTGGGAAACTCTTTTTGAAAGATAAAAAGTGGATTTTGTATACAACTATATAGATGAGGCCAAAATGAGGGACAAAAGAGGAGGACAGAGGGACTTTGTTCCAAATCAAGGACAGTCCCTCGAAATCAGGGACAGTTGGGAGCTATGCAAGAAGTGATTCACAACTTGGAAATCAATAATGCTGCGTACACACGAGCGGATTTTCCTTTGGAAAAATCTTGGATGTTTTTTCCGACGGAATTCCACTCAAGCTTGGCTTGCATACACACGGTCACACAAAAGTTCGCTGAACTTTCGACTGACAAGAACGCAGTGACATACAACACTACGACGAGCCGAGAAAACGAAGTTCAATGTTTCCGAGCATGCGTAGGCTATACGTCGGGATAGCAGGCGTGCGCGTGCCGCAGCACTGCGGGGGTGCCGATTCTCGTTAACCAAAGGTCACGATGACCGCCAGCCACGAGCGATCACGAGCACAAGAAGCAGAACAGGGACGTGCGTAAACACACAAATCCCTGTTCTGTTCTGTTATGTGAGGAGTGACAGATTGTGAGTTCCTAATAGCTAGTAACCACGATCCATCACTTCCTCTAGGTCAGTCCCCTCCCCTACAGTTAGAAACACACACAGGGAACACAGTTAACCCCTTGATTGCCCCCTAGTGTTAAGCCCTTCCCTGCCAGTGACATTTTTACAGTAATCAGTGCATTTTTATAGCACTGATCGCTGTATAAATGCCAATGGTCTCAAAAATGTGTCAAAAGTGTCCAATGTGTCCGACATAATGTTGCAGTCCCAATAAAAATCATTACTAGTAAAAAAAAAATAATATAAATCTATCCCCTATTTTGTAGACGCTATGACTTTTGCGTAAACCAATCAATATACGCTTATTGTGATTTTTTTTTAGCAAAAATATGTAGAAGAATATATATCAGCCTAAACTGAGAAAAAAATTAGCTTTTTTTTTTTAAAGAATGGGGATATTTATTATTATTTATTATAGCAAAAAGTACAAAATATTGTGTTTTTTTTTTTTTTAATTGATGCTCTTTTTTTGTTGATAGTGCAAAAAATAAAAATTGCAGAGGCAATCAAATACCACCAAAAGAAATCTCTATTTGTGGGAAAAAGAGGACATCAATTTTGTTTGGGTGCAATGTCGCACGACCGCGCAATTGTCAGTTAAAGCGACGCAGTGTCGTATCGCAAAAAATGGCCTGGTCATTCAACAGCCAAATCTTCTGGGGCTGAAGTGGTTAAATGGTTTGGAATCTACTATTCCCCACCTGAAATATAGTGTTCTCTTCACCACACCTCCAGCTGTGCTATAGTGTCCATGGTACCCAACTGTCATTTCTTTGGACCAAGTTTGAAAAAGGACAATGATTGGTTGATATAGGCAACTGTTAATTGAAAAAAAACATTCCCCTCTGGGTTATCAATGTACATTGCAAGAATTTTAACAAACTTTGTTGCTGATTCCTACCTTTTGTTATTCTGAAGAAATCACTGTGTGATTGTGATGCTGAGTGAATCTAATGGGAGTGGTTTCATAATTATCAACCAGCTGCTGCACTTGCAGGGCTCTAATGAGAAAACGTGCAGGGTCTGCATCCGTTTAGATGTGATTTCCTATTGGGAGTATCCCTCCAAAAATGAAATTTTTGTTGCAGAGGATGCCTGAAATCTGACTTGTATGTTAGTGTAGACTTCTGGGGAAATCAGCCAATCACACAAGCAGGAAAATATGCTTCTGGGGGACGTTCTTTACATATTCTGTGTACAGAACACTTCCAAGTAGCCATATTGCATTGCATTTTACAGAAAATTACAGAGCTGCAGAATGAAAAGGAAAGGTAATTTTTTAATAACATTCAACTGCAATATGACTTGAGCCGCAATTGTATATGCTATATTATATTATTTTTTTTTTTTTGCAATTTTTTTCCCTGCTAAAGTGGAGTTAGCCTTTAAGTAGAAAAGGCCGGGCAGGAACATATATTGCATTCCACTTCAGACTGTTTTGGTCCCACTGGAAGCTGTGGTCCAGGCTGGGCTAATAGCGATCATATTGTCCCCATGGGATAGTAGCCACAAACATGGGCTCCTCTGCTCTTTTCTTGGTTGGAATAGTAGGAAGGATGCTCTTGAAGTGGAAGAGTGAGCCTGGGCAGAGAGGAGTACATGACAGTAGTATATTGGTTCTAAAAAAGAAAAGCACACTATGGGGGTTATTTACGAAAGGCAAATCCACTTTGCACTACAAGTGCAAACTACAAGTGCAAAGTGCACTTGAAATTGCACTGAAAGTGAACTTGGAAGTGCAGTCACTGTAAAGGGGTAGATCTGAAATGAGGGGAAGCTCTGCTGATTTTCTCATCCAATCATGTGCAAGCTAAAATGCTGTTGTTTATTTTCCGTGCATGTCCCCCTCGGATCTACAGCGACTGCAATTCCAAGTGCACTTTGCACTTGTAGTGCAAAATTAATTTGCCTTTCATAAATAGCCCCCTATGACCATAAGTGACAAACATATAGAAAACAAAGCCCGTAATAGACACAAGAATAGTATATAAAGAAGAATTAAGGTAAAACGTGAACAGAATAGTGAGCAGTAACACAGGAAGAATTTAGAGAGACAGGACAGTAGCCCAGATAGTAGAAAATAATACAAGGAACCTGGGAGGCAACATAAAGAAAAGGATCTCTACAAAAGTTTGAAAGGGACGGTAGTCCAGTGGTGGGAAGTAGTGACTTGTTGTTTGAAACTACTTTTAAAGGAATAATAAAAGGTGTGGGGTGGGGCAAAAAATTGCCCCCCCCCCAATACCTATAGGGCCGTGGCAGTCTAAAAGAAAGTTCTAGCGTTTTAAGCTAATTTGTATACTTACCTGTGATTGGTTACTTGTATCTTCAAATGGCTGGAGCATGAGCGTCACAAGAGATACCGTTGAGAAGAGAATAAGGCACCCCCCCCCCCCTCTTGCCTATGTTGCAGCTTTATTATGAAGTTATGTCCCTTTTAAGAAAGGGGACTGTATGTTGATTGTATTTTATTAGCTCAAGCTTCCAAGATGAGCTAAGTCGATATTGATATAAATTAAACTATATATGTTTGCAGTGTATATTATTAAAAAGCTTGGAAATATGGAATTGAATTCATTAAAGTGGTTGTAAACCCTTACAGACCACTTTGACCTACAGGTACGCCTAGATTAAGGCTTACCTGTAGGTCCAAGAAATATCTCCCAAACCTAAAAGGTTTAGGAGATATTTACAGAAATAGCGGCACCGCTGTCTACGGTGCATGCGCACAGAAGACAACGGCGCAGGCGCACTGGGCGCACCACAAGTGAAGGCAAACATGCCGTCACTTACGGCTCCCACACGCAAGCGCCGGAGTGAAGTCATCGCTGCTCCGGCCACTTACAGCGCCGGAGCAGTGATACCCGGAAGGAAGATGGAGGCTCCGTGCACCAGGGGACAGCGGTGACATCGCTGGCTCCTGTGTCAGGTAAGTGACACATAATGGGCTACTATGCGATGCATAGTAGTCCATTATGCTTTACCTTTGCAGGGAAACAAAAAGGAAGTAAACCCATCAGACTTGACTGTAATCCACGATAGCTAGAGTCAAATGAGCAGCTCATAGATGCTCTGGAAATGTAGTTCCTGGAGCCTGTACTGATGATTATATTCCCTTCTCCCTCAAACTCCCTGATTCCTTTATCACAATGACTTTCTGATGCAGTTATTAATTTCATTCAGGCTATGTGAAACATCATTTACTTTTTTTTATCAGACTTTCTGTACAAAACAGTGAGTGTGTTTTAAACTTGTTAGTGCTCAATGGCCATTGAAGTCCAGATGAAGCTTAGATGGCCAGCCCAAATTCATATACATGAATGTGTGAATAGAATTCTTTTACTCTGTATTGGCTTTTCACGGGTCACTCTGTACCAGTGCACCCAAAGCAACATTTTTTTTTCTTTACTTGTCATGTGGCGGTCACAAGTAGATGTAGATCTATTACTATGTCATTTATAGCCCCTTTACTTATTCAGCATCCACAATCAAGTTTTTCCCAGGGTTTGAAAGTATTCATAATTTCCTAGCAGGACGGACAGACCAGTAACGTGAGTTGAAATGGGTCATAACGCCACAAAGCCAATCCCAAAAAGGTTTGAAAACAAAAGCTCTATATCCAATAAAGTGGTACCAGATGGTCCAGAGATCCGTAGCTGCAAAAATGCACTGGGATCCATCTTAACACTGCAGAAAGAGGGCTCACACTTGCTGATTTCCCAAAAGTGTGAATCTGGTATGCGTCGATCTTTTCAGAAAGCTCAGATTCCTCCTCTATTCTTTGCAGCAAGTTTTAGCCACTGTCCCATACTAACAATGGCAACATCCAATACAAAGAGCTCTGGCATCTACGGATCAGCCCCATCCTGTTCGTTGACACCATATAATGGAAGGGGGATACGTGCAACCCAATTACCATCCGTACTGGTAGGGCATGATAACTTGCATATAATTCTTACCACACACTCATTCTTGAAAGGTCACTCTGTACCGGTGCACCCAAACCAGAATGCTTTCTCTACTGGCCACACAGAGGTCACAACTAGGTGTAGATTTTTTACTATGTCATTTCTAGCCCCTTCTCATATTCAGCATCCACAACCTGTCAGAGGACAGTTCAACACTGCTCCTCTGTCACTCGAGTTTCTCATCACAGGACCCCATCACACCTGCTCCATTCTCACCCATGAAATAAACACTATTCCACTTCATATTCTCTGCATCCATTAGTTATTCTCTCCCTCATTGGTACAATTTAAGATCTTTCCTGCAGTTGTTAATAAGGTGATATCCACAAGATTGGACATCATGAAAATGAAATTTACTACAGATAAACTTGTAAACATCCAAACAGACCAAATATCACTTCTCTTTCCTCCTCTAATCAACTGTTATGCCCCGTACACACAATCGGAAATGCCGCCAGCAAAAGACCGATGTGAGCTTTTGGTCGGAAAATGCGACCGTGTGTATGCTCCATCGGTCTTTTATTGGCGGAATTCCCGCCAGCAAAAGATTGAAAGCAGGTTCTCTATTTTTCGGTCTGGAAAAGTTCCTATCCGAAAATGCCATCGTCTGTATGCAATTCGGACACGCAAAAAATCACGCATGCTCGGAAACAATTTGACGCATGCTCGAAAGCATTGAACTTAATTTTCTCGGCTCGTCGTAGTGTTGTACGTCACCGCGTTCTTGACGGTCGAAAGTTCAGAGAACTTTTGTGTGACCGTGTGTATGCAAGACAAGCTTGAGCGGAATTCGGTCGGAAAAACCATCCAGGATTTTTCAGACAGAAATCCTGCTCGTGTGTACGCAGCATAACAGTTGCAGGGTTCATTTTCTAGGTTTGGGTTCCATAACTTAAAGGCACTGTTATGGTGCCCCTTTAGCACTGATGCTCCAGACCAGGAATAGGATGACAGGCTCCTGGGGGAACATAGCAGACACCACCACACTCCCCCAAGATGGTGGAATCAGTATTATACTACGTTTTGATGATGCAGTGCCCCTTTAGCCCTGAGGAAAAGATGGTCAATACTCTTTCACACTCTGCCTAACCACGTCACCTCACAGCTGTTGAGTCTCTTGCCTTCTCATCTCTCCTTCCAGATTGAAGCCAAATAGCCAAATCATCACAGAGATAACTGAGTTGCTACATATCTTTTTCCTTAAAAATGTACTAAAAATGGATGAGATTTAATGGTTTTGGGAAACACTGGATATAGACAGTTGATCTTTATTTTGAAAGTTGAATTTGGCTCTACCTTCTCCCATATCTCAAGCATCTCTATTGGACCTTTAATATGATGGGAAAACTCACTGACCAATAAAGATTCTCAAGGGACAGTTGGGTTTAACCCAAACCTGTAAAAATCAAGATCTACATACAGTATACTGTTACTTCAGCTCTTTGGATTGCATTACCATGCATTTTTCTCCAAAACTGATGGACCCTTTACTTTATTTATTTGTCACTACATGGAATCCTCGGTAGGCTACATTCATTTTTATTATAAAAGTCGTCATTAAAAATCAAATTATAGACTTTGTTTTGAGAAGGTTATACCAACAAATTGTGATTTAATGACCAGAACCACAATATCTATATATTTTTTTTTTAAATGAATTACTTTTGCACTAAAACAAATTGGATTTTAATCATGAATTATTTTTATATTGTACCTTAAAAACCCCTTACCTTTTGTTTATATTATGTACATTTTTCGGGGATGTTAGTACAAAAGATCCGTTTCTTTGGATGTATAAGCTACACACTATATTTTAAAATAAATCCAATCATTATGACTGTGCATTGAACTATTGTTCAGTATGCTGGGAGATGTCTCTAAATAATAATATCGCTTTGTGTCTCTGAGAATCAGTGTTAAAAATGTATCCATAAACTAATTTATAGAGTATGTTCCCCAACCTTTCATATTCCAGATATGTTTCTGTTGTACCATATATTTGTGTTACAAATTATAGTGTTCTCTTTGTATTTCTTCCTTTGTATGAAATACCTGGTGATCCTGCCAGTCCTCCTGCATTCCAAACTGACCACACTAGCCATGAGAGAAGACACATTTCAGTGTGGTCAGTTTTCTGGCTGTGCTGGGAGAACAGCCTGCCTGTTCTCCAATGATCAGACTTGTGCTGAAATGCAGTCTCCACCTTAGCTGTCTAAGCTCTTTTTGCAGCTGAGAACAGAGGTCATGTAATCAAGTATTTTTACTGTTTTCTTTTATATCTATACACAAATGTTTTGCCTTGATTTTTTTATTTTTTACAAGGTAATGGTTCAAATATATTTTAAAGTGTTATTAGGCAATGATAAAAAAAAACAACAAACATGTCATACACCGCTGGCGCTCCTGGTCTCTCCCTCCTGCCAAGCAAGCAACTTGAAATTGGGGCACCCAAGCAGGCTTGTGCCTGAGCCGATGCTCTGTATGTCCATTCATGCACAGAGCCACCTCTCGGCCTGCCCTCTCTCTCTCTCCTCATTGGCTAACTGCCTGTTATTGAAAGCAGCGGGAGCCAATGGATCTCGCTGCTGTCTCAGGCAATGAGAAGGAAGAATCCCCAGAGAGCCAAGGCTCTCGTGCACATTGCTGGATCGAGATGGGACTCAAGTAAGTATCGGGGGGGGGGGGGGGTTGTGGGAGCTGCTGCACAGAGAAGGTTTTTTACATGGAATGGAAAGGTAAAAAACCTTGAGATTTTACAACCCTTTAATCAATCAAGTGATTGTGAAGTCTTCTTTGCAACTTCCCAATAAACAGCCCATGTATGGCCAGGAAAACATGACTGCAAGCAGCCAGACTGTGGAGAGCATTTATTCAGCTTTCCAATATATGCCTGTGCTAGTTTTTTGGCTGGAAGATGTTAACTCATTACATCTGAAAATGTTTGGCTTACAACAAAGAGTGGAGTGATACATGGTTTATAATATGGATGGGTAATTTAAGGTTGGGAATGGTTACAGGTTATATTGTGTATCCCTGTCTATTGTACGGAGCTGTCATGAGCTCTCATAGCCTTTTATAGCTGAGCCGAGCACTATCCTATAAATAGTATTGCCTGTCACGTTCAGGTGCAGGGCAGTATAGAGCCTTCATGTGCACAGGATACAGCACCGGGCGCTGACAGTGGAATCATTTTTTCAGCTCCCATGTTAACCACTTGAGTCCCCAAACCTTTCCCCCTTGCGTTTCAGAGCGTTTTATTTTTTATTTTTTGGAGATGTCTCAGTTCCACAACGTATACCTTTAAGCATATGTAGCATACACTAATATATTATACCGGTATACAGTAAGTGAGTAAGTGAGTATACAAAAGTGAGTACACCCCTCACATTTTTGTAAATATTTTATTATATCTTTTCATGTGACAACATTGAAGAAATGACACTTTGCTACAATGTAAAGTAGTGAGTGTACAGCTTGTATAACAGTGTACATTTGCTGTCCCCCTCAAAATAACTCAACACACAGCCATTAATGTCTAAACCGCTGGCAACAAAAGTGAGTACCCCCTAAGTGAAAATGTCCAAATTGGGACCAAAGTGTCAATATTTTGTGTGGCCACCATTATTTTCCAGCACTGCCTTAACCCTCTTGGGCATGGAGTTCACCAGAGCTTCACAGGTTGTCACTGGAGTCCTCTTGCACTCCGCAATGATGACATCACAGAGCTGGTGGATGTTAGAGACCTTGCGCTCCTCCACCTTCCATTTGAGGATGCCCCACAGATGTTCAATAGGGTTTAGGTCTGGAGACATGCTTGGCCAGTCCATCACCTTTACCCTCAGCTTCTTTAGCAAGGCAGTGGTCATCTTGGAGGTGTGTTTGGGGTCGTTATGTTGGAATATTGCCCTGTGGCCCAGTCTCCTAAGGGAGGGGTCGATCATGCTCTGCTTGAGTATGTCACAGTACATATTGACATTCATGGTTACCTCAATGAACTGTAGCTCTCCAGTGCAGGCAGCACTCATGCAGCCCCAGACCATGACACTCCCAACACCACGCTCGACTTTAGGCAAGACACACTTGTCTTTGTACTCCTCACCAGGTTGCTGCCACACATGTTTGACACCATCTGAATCAATCTGAAAGTTTATCTTTGTCTCATCAGACCGCAGGATATGGTTCCAGTAATCCATGTCCTTGGTCTGCTTGTCTTCAGCAAACTGTTTGCGGGCTTTCTTGTGCGTCATCTTTAGAAGAGGCTTCCTTCTGGGATGACAGCCAATCAGACCAATTTGATGCAGTGTGTGGCATATGGTCTGAGCACTGAAATGCTGACACCCCACCCCTTCAACCTCTGTAGCAATGCTGGCAGCACTCATACGTCTATTTCCCAAAGACAACCTCTGGATATGACGCTGAGCATGTGCACTCAACTTCTTTGGTCGACCATGACGAGGCCTGTTCTGAGTGGAACCTGTCCTGTTAAGCCGCTGGATGCTCTTGGTCACGGTGCTGCAGCTCAGGTTCAGGGTCTTGGCAATCTTCTTATAGCCTAGGCCATCTTTATGTAGAAAAATGGGAAAATAAACTGCGCTAAGGTTTGCGTAAAAGCACTCAGATGTGAGTTCACTCCCAGAGTGAAGAAATTAGGTCTATTTAAAACCAAATGGGTAGCAGCAACTAAACTGTGAATATGGCAACAGTGACAATAAATGAGAAAAACAAAAAGTTGCGTGTACCAATGTAAGAATGAAAGTTATATGTGAGTGCACACACTCACTGGTGGCCCAATATAAATGTAGCTAAATAAATACTAGTTTAAATGGTACACACTAATCTAAGTTAGCATACCAAACTGCAAACAATCACCACTATTTCACAGAATATACGTGTAAATTCCATATGGTAATATAGATTATACATGAATGAAAAAATATACAAGTGAAAAAATATATACAAGGGAAAAATTAGGTGAAGTGATGAATTATTAGAACATATATGGAATATAAAGTCCAATATTATATTTGCATCAAAACTGCAGCAACACCCGTGCATATGGAAAAGTCTCAAATGTAGAGATATCCTCATTGAAAACTTGATCCAGGATATGTGAAATTCTGTAAACCACCACCACTGAGTGAAGTTACTGCTTACCAGAATAAAATGATCCCCCCGTCACAGAGGATCATATAAGGCAGGGATCCTCAAACTACGGCCCTCCAGCTGTTGCGGAACTACACATCCCATGAGGCATTGTAAAACTCGGACATTCACAGACATGACTAGGCATGTTGGGAATTGTAGTTCTTGAACAACTGGAGGGCCATAGTTTGAAGACCCCTGATATAAGGCATCAAAAGGAATAACTGTGTAGAGACCTCCACTGGAACTGCGGACACGGACCTCCAAAGATTCCTATCTGTAGGCTCAGTGACCCTCCAGAGCTCACTCCAAGATGTCATACGTTGATGTGCATCCTGCCGTACAAAGCTGTTTGAGGTAGTGTCAGAAGACGTACTGCCATCCGATCCTTTGAAACTATTTTTCCTTCTTGCTCCTTTTCCATAAGTCACAGAAGATGGACACACACGCCGTATAGCAGTGGGTCAAACAGGCATTCAGACCATCTGTTATGCCCCTCACTACACGTGACTGAGGTGTATTTGGGCACACTGATAACTCCTCTCATACCAATGCATTCGAGTAGGCGCAGAATCCTTTTGAACTTTTATTGATACAAGACAGAGTAAAACAAAGATGGACCTGGATGGCTAGCTTAGAACTTATCAGCAGATATGCTTGCTTTCTTCAAAACATCCCCACAGCATGATGCTGCCACCACCATGCTTTACTGTGGGGATGGTATTGGCCAGGTGATGAGCGGTGCCTGTTTTTCTCCAGACATGACGCTTGCCATTCAATCCAAAGAGTTCAATCTTTGTTTCATCAGAACAGACAATTTTGTTTCTCATGGTCTGAGAGTCCTTCAGGTGCCTTTTGGCAAACTCCAGATGGGCTGTCGTGTGCCTTTTACTGAGGAGTGGCTTCCTTCTGGGCACTCAACCATACAGGCCTGATTGGTGGAGTGCTGCAGAGATGGTTGTTCTTCTGAACGTTTCACCTCTCTCCACAGAGAGACGCTGGAGCTCTGTCAGAGAGACCATCGGGTTTATGGTCACCTCCCTGACTAAGGCCCTTCTCCCCCGATCGCTCAGTTTGGCCAGGCGGCCCGCTCTAGGAAGAGTCCTGGTAGTTCCAAACTTCTTCCATTTACAGATGATGAAGGCCACTGTGCTCATTGGGACCTTCAATGCTGCAGAAATGTTTCTGTGCCCTTCCCAAGATCTGTGCCTCAATACAATCCTGTCTCAGAGGTCTACAGGCAATTCCTTGGACTTAATGGCTTTATTTGTGCTCTGACATGCACTGTTAACTGTGGGACTTTATATAGACAGGCATGTGCCTTTTTCACTGAATATACCACAGGTGGACTCAAATCAAGTTGTAGAAACATCTCAAGGATGATCAGTGGAAACAGCATGCACCATACTTATATTGACATGTGATTTTTAATTTTTTAATTTTTAATAAATTTGCAAATATTTCAAACAAACTTCCTTCCCATTGTCATTATGTATTAGTTGTAGAATTTTGAAGAAAATAATGCATTTAATTCATGTTGAAATAAGGCTGTAACATAACAAAATGTGGAAAAAGTGAAGCGCTGTGAATACCTTCCAGATGCACTGTATATTTACTTTTCTTCTTTTTTTTTTTTTACATTTCTTCAGTTGCTTTTTGGTTTCTGGCCTAGGCCAAAATAATGTCATACATCCCAAGAGTCTTCATTGCCATTTTTTCTTCAATTTGAAAGAAGGGAGGAGGGGCTTCCCCAGCTAACACACCCTGCTGCCTGCATGCCTGAGCTAAGGGCAGATGGACTCCCAGGAAGTAAATGCTCTATAAATCAACTCTCCTTTCTTAAGATGGTCAAGGCTTGAAATGCTAGGGGGGTGTATTTCAAAGTGATTTCTCAACAAAATAAAGAATTGAGACATGAATGGGTGAGTTTGTGGGGCTCACATACAGTTTAGTTCCGCTTTAAAGTCTGCCAATTGAAATGGCATTACGTAATTGAATTTTTATGTAACCTAACAAAACCTTAAATTTTAAAGCCGCAAACATTTGTGTTATAAAGTGGTAGTAAACCCGCACCATTTTTTTTTTTTAACAAGGTAAAGGCATAATATCCTGACTCGGTTTGCGAGTGGAGCCGATCGGATGCACTCGGAGCTGCTCGGAGACACTCGGAAACACTCCGTTCACGAAGTGGTCTCCCAGTGTTTTCAACTCCCCCCACCTCCACATGCCACATGCGGTAATGCATACAATAGCAGTCACTGTGGAATGTATTGTCTGAGTTTCCATGGGGAAACTTGCTTTGATATACGAGTGCTTTGGATTACAAGCATTCTTCTGGAACAAATTATGCTCGTAATCCAAGGTACCACTGTATTTACATTACATGCAGCCTGTGACGTCACTAGTGCATACACTCTGAAGGAACGGCCAGCCGCGCCGTTCCTTCCGATCCCTGTGCCGTAATTGCAGCTTTGGCCAGTCACAGAGCCGGAGTCCGCAAACCCGGAAGCAAGATGGGTGAAGAGGGAGCCCACTGCAGCTCTGAGATCTTGTTTCAAGGTAAGTTTAACATAATGTGCTAGTATGCGATGCATACTAGCACACTATGCCTTTACCTTGCAGGATGTGAAAAAAAAAAGTGCAGTGGTTTACAACCGCTTTAACTTGCAATTTAAACACTCTTCTATAAACATTTTAACATAAAACACTTTGAACTGAATAAAGTATCTTCTACCAACCAAGCATCTAATACAGATGATAGATGTGGGTGGATGTATAACCTTCCAGGATAAAATTCTTAAATATATGTTATGAACCATTGCTATAAAATGAATTGTTAATCTTTATCTACTTGTTGCACAGTTTATTCATGCGTCTGTAAGTGAAAAGTGGCAGTAGGCTCACAGCCTGGCCTCAGCATTCTCCAACTGTAATTCTATATTGCAGCAATGCAAAGCATTGGAAGACACAGGAAGACATCCAAGGCAATTCTTCTGAACGGGTTGTATATTTTTAGGATTTACTTTCATATTGTTAGATATTTAGAAACCATATATATATAATGCTAAATGTCCTTAACATGATCGTCATATGTAATTCGTATGTGTGTTAGGGTAGATTTTAATAATATTCTGTACACTTTTAAATGCTAAGTGTCTTTCAAAACGTCCATAGCCTGCATTGCCAAGGTAAGGCCACATTCCTTTTGTCTACAATGCTTTTTGCATAATATCAGGAATGGTCTGATAGTGTGCCTGAAGCAATGCCCTCTACCCCTGAAAGATCTGTCCCTAGAGATTCTCATATTGCACCATTATGCCCCGTAAACAGGGTAGGATTTTCCGATGGAAAATGTTCGATGGGAGCTTGTTGACGGAAATTCCGACCGTGTGTGGGCTCCATCGGAAATTCCATCACGCAAAATTTGAGATCTGGATCTCAAATTTTCCGACAACAAAATCAGTTCTCAGAAATTCTGATCGTGTGTACACAAATCCGACGCACAAAGTTCCACGCATGCTCAGAATCAAGCAGAAGAGCTTCTCCGGCTATTGAACTTAATTTTTCTCGGCTCGTCGTATGTGTTGTATGTCACAGCGTTCTTGACGTTCGGAATTTCCGACAAGATTTGTGTGACCATGTGTATGCAAGACAAGTTTGAGCCAACATCCGGCAGAAAAAATCCATGGATTTTGTTGTCGGAATGTCCGATAAATGTCCGATCGTGTGTACGGGGCATTAAGGTGATTGAAACCGAATTATTGCTCTTGTAATAATTCCAGTTTTAGAGAGGATCTTCAGGCTGTATAAAAAAAACTATTAAAAGTCAGCAGCTAAAAAATACTGTAGATGCTGACTTTTAATAAAAGAACACTTACCTATTCAAGGATCCAGCACCATCCTCGCCTGGACCAGTTCTTTTCCAGTTTTCGGATCCCCGGTACCTGTATGTTTACAAAAGGGAAGCCAGCTGTGACTTCTTGCAGCTTCACAGCCGGCTTCCCACTAAGCATGCACAAGCCGTGCTGTGCTTCGTGAATTGTCCCGCAGCCTTCTGGGAAAGTGTCCAGAAGGCTGCGGGCAAAGAGGGGGAGGGGCAACTTCCCCTCAGATCACCTAGGCGATCCAAGTGGAACTGTGTTCTGACATCAGTTGGAGATGTTTCAGTGATCATTCTGAATTCATTGACAAGTGCACTTGACCTCCTTCTGACATCTAAAACTTAGGAAATTAAAAAAAAAAAAAAAAATGTTTTTCAAGTTTGCCTGCAAAAGTGAAAATGCACTTTAAATATGTTCTCCTACTCCTTTGATGTATTTATTTTTTGTGTAGAGTACACATGCAATATGGGTGCCTTAAAACAAACTTGTGCCTTTCCCATACAGGGTAATAGAAGTTGTTAGTACAGTGTCTCTCTAACTACATAATCACTGTATAGTACATTTGTTAGTTATTCACTAGTATAAGTTGTAGCACTCTGAAGGTTAAATGGAATGGTTATCACCATGAATACATATGCTACAGTAGCTGCAATTAATTGTAACTGTACAGACATACAGTAAAACATATGGTCTAATGATTTGATGTATGTGTCTATGCATCTTGTCATCCCATGTTACTGCAGCTGAGGTGTTAAGGATTTCATTTCACGTTCTAAATAAGTACTATTTACTTAACATTGCATATCCATGGAAATACTGAGACTTATAAACACATAGAGAGGTGTTTTGGTTAGCATTCATTAAAGTGAAAGTTTTTTTTTTTTTTTTTTTAAATGATGTTATACATACCTGCTCTCTGCAACAATATTTCAAAGAACAGTCCCTTATTTTCTCTTTGGAAGACCACCACTGCTGCTGTCTGCTCCGATTTTCTCCAGGTGCCTCCTTAGCAAGCTGGGTTCTATGGAGGCACCCGTGCACACATCTTCCTGAGCTGGTAGCATGGTAAGCCACATGGTGAGCCGCTCCCTCCTCAAAGGAGTTTGACTGACAGCAGCAGGAGCCTATGGCTCCCAGCCTCCCACTGCTCCTACCAGGTAGGTTGTTTTTTTTTCTTTTAACCTTAATGCAGAGAATGCATTAAGGTAAAATAACATTTTGATTATAGAACCACTTTCAATATGGTATTGAGGTAATGGATGCCTTAGCAGAAACAACTTTTACTTCTTTACAAGATAGTATCTTCCCTCAGCGTTATGGGTATTCCACGGACATTTCTGTGTATGATAGAATGTGAAGGTCAACTAGTCATCACCAACTTGTTACCTGAGAAAAAGCACTGAGGAAATCCACTTCCAAGTCTGCCATCACTGACATCTACACCAGCCAAAATGTGTATGCACCAGCTATGCAGTTTGTATGGTTTTCTGAATCCAAGGTGAATGTCCTTACAACGTTTTTGGATTTTGGGGCAATGCCACCATTGGTGCATAAATGTGCCCTCCAGGGCACAGCCTCACCAACACTTGGGGTCTGCTCCCAGAAAGATCTTGTCCAATCGTGAAGGCGTCTTATATCGGAAGGAGAACAATTTGGGTCTTAGATGATACAGTACATGACGTAACTTTGTGATTTTTTTGCTATTGGGCAGGCGTTAAGTCCTAGTTCCAATTCCCATTCCCATACAAAATAAGATAAGTGTCTGGGAATGGTAGAAATGCAGTAATTAATAGGTTTTTAATAAAAGGTGTCATGAGTCCCCATCAGAGACACACATAGATTCAAGGACTCAATTTGGGATGTAATTTCTGCAAAAAGTCATGCAGTTGCCTATGACTCCAGGTGTCCATATGGAAGCTACCATAAGTTTGTCTAAGCCTCTCCAAAGGTAAAAAGCAACCTGTGGGTGTTCCAGTTTGGAACATTTTGTGTCTCCATCCCTCATTCAAATCTTCACCTGATAAGAACCAAGGAAACCCTCCTAATGGTGCCAAGGGAGATATCAGTGAGGAAAATTTACCCTCTCTATTTACCTGGTCCCATATTTGTAGGGTGGCTAGGGAAAATGGGGATGTCTAAGTAGATAAACCTCTAGCAACCTTCGGTATCCATGGTGCCCCTGCCAAGTTTCGGCCCGCAAGAGATTTCTCAAGAGTGACCCAGATTTTATCTTTTGCATTATGGTGCCAGTTGAGGATACAGATCATTGCCATTGCCTTATTCATCTTCATTCCTAATGGTCTCTAATATATTTGTACCAGACTATAAGCATTGGCAAGTGATTGTCACAAAAAAGGCAAAGAAGGCTGACAGCCTATGTAGTGCAGGAAGCAATGTGGGAAATAAATAGGACTCTCATAAAATATTGGATGAAAATTTTGACTAGCCTGGGTTTCCATCATATTATACATAAAGATCAGATAGCATCTCCCCATCACAAAAGAGACGCCATATTAAAGTGAGCTTGTTTTGCGTCTATGCAGGACAAAGCAACAGGTTCAATTAACTACCACCCTCTCCAGCTGCCCACCATCCCTTTCCTCGCCTGCCACTCTGTTTGACCATCGCAAGTAAAGAGAAATACCTGCTACTTATGGGTAATGGGATCTTGTGATTCACTCCCCTTTCTCCTTCGTGACAGCACTAGTAAGCTTACACACCGACAAAGTTACATGGAGGACTAAGAGTCCTTAGTCCTATACAAGCGCCACATTTACTTCTTCTCTTTGCTGAACACCTGCAAAGTATTTGTTGGGGAACAAAAGGTAGGCAAATGTGTTCAGCTGTAAAGGGTCAGGGTGGCTGTTGAGTAATTTTTTTTATAGTTTTACCTCTATTTACTGTTACAGCAGTTGTACAGGTTATCTTATAAAGACAATGTAGGCTAAATGGCATTAAAGTTAGAATTTGCGCATTCACAACTTCCACTGTTGTCAGTTTTTTTTTTATTTCCTTTTTTCCCTCTGCTTAACAAAATATAAAAAACCCTGCAGTGATTAACTGCTCATGGACTGCCCCATGCAGATACACTGCGGCAGGGCGGCCCTCCTGTGCGTTTTTGTGCCCAGGGTCTGGGCACGCGCGCCACCGGCAACCCGCTCCCGCTGTGATTGGGACCCGCTGATCGTTCTCTGGAGAGACAGAACAGCGGTCTGCCTATGTAAACAAGGCAGACCGCCGTTCTGTGAGAGAGGAAGATGGAGATCTTGTTTTTCTGCTAAGCAGAAACATAGATCTCTGTCTTCATCCAGTCACAGCATTCCCCCCACAGTTAGAAAGCACTCCCTGGGGACACACTTAACCCTTTGATCACCCCTTGATTTTAACCCCTTCTCTGCCAGTGTCATTAGTACAGTGTTAGTCCATATTTTTTAGTACTGATCACTGTATTAGTGTCACTGGTCCCAAAAAAGTGTCCAAAGTGTCAGTTAGGTGTCAAATTTGTCAGCTGCAATGTTGTAATCCTGCTAAAAATGGCTGATCACTGCCATTACTAGTTAAAAAAAAAAATTCCATCAAAATATCCTCTAGTTTGTAGACGCTATAACTTTTGCACACACCAATCAATATACGCTTAGTGGGACTTTGTACTAAAAATGTGTAGCAGAATACAGACTATAGACAGACAAGTGATTTAGGGGACATGTATGTAGTCAGAGCTGGGCAGAATAGAACATCCAGTGATCTGATGATAACCTGTCTCAGGCTAGTGCATGAGATATGTAAATCACCTGTCACTCACAGCAAGGGGGCGTTTTTGACAAAGTTTTCAAGACTGTCAAGATTTCTGTAACTGAACAATAAAAGAGGATTGCTCAGGCCTCTAGTAAATCTGTGTGGCAAGACTGGGCTCAAATGAAAGGAAATATTATTCTCTACGGTATGGCATCAAAAAAATAAAATAAAAAATTTGGGTTTACATCCACTTTAACCACTGCCCGGACCAATTTGCAGCCAAAGGACCAGGCCCCTTTTTGCGATTCGGCACTGCGTCGCTTTAACTGACAATTGTGCGGTCGTGCGACGTGGCTCCCAAACAAAATTGGCGTCCTTTTTTTTCCACAAATAGAGCATTCTTTTGGTGGTATTTGATCGCCCCTGCGGTTTTTATTTTTTGCGCTATAAACAAAAATAGAGCGACAATTTTGAAAAGAATGCAATATTTTTTACTTTTTGCTATAATAAATATCCCCCAAAAATATATAAAAAAAATGTTTTTCCTCAGTTTAGGCCGATATGTATTCTTCTACATATTTTTGGTAAAAAAAAATCGCAATTAGCGATTATTGATTTGTTTGCGCAAAAGTTATAGCGTTTACAAAATAGGGGATAGTTTTATAGCATTTTTATTAATATTTTTTTTTTTACTAGTAATGGCGGCGATCAGCGATTTTTATTGTGACTGCGACATTATGGCGGACACCTCGGACATTTTTGACACATTTTTGGGACCATTGTCATTTATACAGAAATCAGTGCTATTTAAATAGCACTGATTCCTATGTAAATGACAATGGCAGTGAAGGAGTTAACCACTAGGGGGCGGGGAGGAGTTAGTGTGACGTGTTGTGTTGTTTTTTTACAGTAGGGGGCGTGGCTGTACGTCTGACGTCATTGATCGGCTTTCCCGATGACAGGGAACAGCCGATCAATGACAGGCAGAGTAGGAAGCGCGGGGAGAGGTTTGTTTACACAGACCTCTCCCCGTTCTTCAGCTCTGTGACCCGATCGCAGGACACCAGTGGCGATCGGGTCCGCTGGTCCCGCGGCCGTGGTCACGGAGCTCCCAACCGGGTCGCGAGCGCACCGGCGGCGGCGCGCATGCGACCACACGGCTAGGCAATTAAAGGGGACGTATATATACGTGCCTTTGCCTAGCCGTGCCATTCTGTAGACGTATATCTACAGGAGGCGGTCGGGAAGCGGTTAAGGATGTGGTTTTACCATGATATGCATGAAGCGTTTTGGGGGCCCACCTTTATCCATTACACCCAGGACCATATTTTGCTTATAGATTTGCTCCATCTCTGCACTTTTATGTGGCAAGTTTTGAGCCACTAAATTTTAAATCATGCATATTATTCTGTAATCACTTATTTCATGTACAGTTTGTAGGACTGGTTATGTTTGTCCATTGATGAGGATTTATCACTGACATTATTTATGTGTTTTAATATCACCTTGTGGTAATATTCTTTTTAGTATAATTAATTAGCTTATAGCCTTTTGGGAGTCAGATCCTCTCTAGCTAGGTGTTTTGTTTGAATACTAGATGGGATTCCCAAACATGAATAATTGCTGTAATGTAAAGTCCTTAAATGATATGGTAACGATTACATATCATTTTTCTTACAATATTTATATAATGTGGAAGGCATTTTTGGTGTGTTTTGAAGGATTATTTAAAAAACAGTTTTATGGGTTACGGTTGTGTTATAATGAGCAGTGCTGGTTTTGTAGGATATGTATAATGTGTTTTTAAGTTTGGTTTCAAACATCAGTAGTGGTGCAGTTCAGGGACGTGCAGTGAGGTCAGTGGCTGGTGATGCACTGGCTAGTATCAGAGCCAGATACACACATGTTACATACGCTGCAAACGTTAGAGCAAGAGCAATATTTCAAAATATACAAAAAATAAATCTGGCTAACTTTAGTGTTTTTTTTATTTTTTTTTTACTTTGAAACTGTTTTTTTTTTACTTTAAAAACGTGCTTGAAAAATTGCTGCACAAATACT